>CM022299.1:59910282-60630058 GCA_011799875.1 Thinopyrum elongatum
GGGTGGGAGGAGGGAGGAGAGAGGAGGGGGTGGGAGGGAGGAGGGTGTGGAAGGAGGGCTGCCGGAGGAGGGCTTGGCGGAGGAGGAGGGAGGAGGGCCTGGCCGAGGAGGAGGGCGGTGGGGGAGGGAGAGGAGGGAGGACGGCATAATGAGGAAGGAGGAGGGAGGACGTGGCAGCAATGCGGCGGCCGCGGACATGCGGCGGCGGAGGAGGCAGAGTGAGGCAGCGGGGAGTGATGGGAGAGAAGAAAGAGATGGCCGGGCGCGGGGGAGGAATTTGGGGATGAGGCACCCATAGCAGTAGCGCTGGGCCAGGGAGAGCGCTACTAGAAGCCTAATAGCAGTAGCGTTGGTGGATGACCAGCGCTACTACCATGGATAGCCCCGGCCGGTGGCATTGGGACCACTTAGCAGTAGCGCTGCCTCGCAGCCCGGCGCTACTGCTACCTTTTGACCTACAACGCCTATTGCTGACGCGTGCTACTACTACTTAGCAGTAGCACGGTAATAAACCGGCGCTACTGCTAATATTCTATGTATAAGCATTCTCCTGTAGTGAGTCCAAACGTGATAAAAAATTTACGAAGAATTATTTTGGAATATATGTGATTTTGGGAGGGGTGGAATCAACGCAAAAGGAGGCCACAGCCTCCACAGTACACCAGGGCGCGCCCTAGGGCCCAAGCGCATGGGGGTGGTTTGTGGTCACCTCGTAAGGCGGTTTAGTATACTTCGGGCGCAGGAAGCTTATATACAGAAAAAAATTGTGTTAAAATCTCAGAGCAATCGGGTTACGGATCTCCGAGAATATAAGAAACGATTTTCGGCTAGAAAACAGGAAACGCGAAATAGAAGAGAACGAGAGGGAGATCCAATCTCGGAGGGGCTCGCCCCTCCGCCGCCATGGAGGCCATGTACCAGAGGGGGAACTCTCCTGCCATCTAGGGGGAGGCCAAGGAAGAAGAAGGAGGAGGGGGGCTCTCTCCTTCTCTCCGGTGGCGCGGAGGCGCGCTAGGGCAATCATCGTGAAGGCGATCTACTCCAACAACTTCACCACCGTCAACACGAAATCTCTCCCCCTCTATGCAGTGTGTGTAACCCTCTTCTTACCGCGTGTAATATCTACTTAAACATGGTGCTCAACGATATATTATTCCCAATGACTATGGCTATCTTATGATGTTTGAGTAGATTCGTTTTGTCCTATGGGTTGATGATGATCGTGATCGGTTTTGTTGTATTGTTTATTTTGGTGTTGTCCTATGGTGCCCTCTGTGTCGCGCAAACGTGAGGGATCCCCGCTGTAGGGTGTTGCAATATGTTCATGATTCGCTTATGGTGGGTGGCGTGAGTGACAGAAGCACACACCCAAGTAAGTGGGTTGTTGCGTATGGGAGTAAAGAGGACTTGATACTTAATGCTATGGTTGGGTTTTACCTTAATGATCTTTGTTAGTTGCGGATGCTTGCTAGAGTTCCAATCATAAGTGCATATGATCCAAGTACGGAAAGTATGTAACTCATGCCTCTTCCTATATATAAATTGCAATAATGATCACCGGTCTAGTTATCGATCCCTAGGGACAAATAACTTTATTTTGTGACAAAAGCTATCTACTTTTATTACCTTGCAATTATCATAGTTTTATTCTCGCAAAGTACTTTAGTTTATTTCATGTTCTAGGTAATGCAAACATTAAGGGTGCGTAGAGTTGTGTCGGTGGTCGATAGAACTTGAGGGAATATTTGTTCTACCTTTAGTCCTCGTTGGGTTCAACACTCTTATTTATCGAAAAAGGCTACAAACGATCCCCCATACTTGTGGGTTATCAAGACCTCACCCAGTGACAGTAGGGGTAACGATGCACGTATTTGTATTGTTGCCATAAGGTAAAAGATGGGGTTATATATCATATTGTTGAGTTTATCCTCTACATCATGTCATCTTGCTTAAGGCATTACTCCGTTCTTGTTAACTTAACACACTAGATGTATGCGGATAGTGGTCGATGTGTGGAGTAATAGTAGTAGATGCAGAATCGTTTCGGTTTACTTGTCACGGACATGTGCCTATATTCATGATCATTGCCTTAGATATCGTCATGACTTTGCGCTTTTCTATCAATTGCTCAACAGTAATTGTTTACCCATCGTATGTGTTCTTTTAAGAGGGAAGCCTCTAGTGAAAACTATGGCACCCGAGTCTATTTCTCATCATATATTTTCAAATCTATAAAACCAAAAAATACAAAAAAACATTGCTGCAATTTATTTACCTTTACTTTATTTTGCCCTTTTACTTAACTTTATACCTATCCAATCAGATCTCATCCGCAATTAACCGTGAAGGGATGACAACCCCTTTTCGATTGGGTGCAATTATTTGTTTGTTTGTGTAGGTGCAAATATTGGGGACTTGCGTGTACCTCCTAATGAATAGATACCTTGGTTCTTAACTGAGGGAAATACTTATCTCTACTTTGCTGCATCACGCTTCCTCTTCAAGGGAAAAACCAACGCAAGCAAGAAGTAGCATTGCTCGGGGGCAATGGGGTCGCCGAGGTCCATATTGTCCGGGGTATCATTTTGTCTGGTGCCCCTGTTGCTTTCCCTGCCCTTACGACCCTTGGATCGTCTGCGCTGAAGTCGGCATTTGGGTTGCTCCTCGGTGAGCTTATTTCCATCCTTTCGGGGTGCCGTCGCGTTTTCTTCGTGGTGCCACGCCCTTGTCATTGGGGGTGTCCACCATATAGACGTCGTAGGTGGAGGTGGCTATCCTAAGTGATGGGAGGGAAGGAGAGACAGTAGCAGTATAAGTTGTGGCGTGAATCTTCATCCATGTCGTTGACCTCCTCCGAAGTGTGAATCCAGCATGTCGGTTAAATCTTCGATAGTGGCTACCAAGTGGGTGGTGGGTGGGACAAAAAATTCCCCACAGCCTGCATCGGGCCTGATCCGATCGTAGATCGAGGAAGGGGCGCCTCTGATGCTCATTGTCTAGATCTGATCTAGCATCTCGTTAACAGGGAGAGACTAGTCGGATTAGTATCCGAGATTTCTTCGGAGTCAATCTCTAGTGTTGGTAGTGTGAGGGGCACGTCGGCCAGGGTTGACCACTGGTCCGGGCGCCGAAGCCGTATCCGGGCTTGAAAGTCGGATCTGAGGTAAGGGCCGGCCGGAGATAGGGTCGAAAAGAAAATTTTGAAGCCGAAGCTTCAGGGTTTTTAGGCTCCTCGGGCAAGGCAGAGAACCCGGTGAAGATGATATCGCCGCGAGCGTTAGTGACATACTTTAAGTTACCGAACCTGATTTGATGCTCAGGGGCAAAACTGTTGACTGGTCAAGGTGGCCGGCCGAGTGGCATGCAAAACGATGCCGCCAACGCGAAGAGCAGGCCAAGAATGAAGATGTCCGGTGCGGATGCCATCTTCGATGACTAGGCGAGCCATCGATCCTTCGGCGATCGCACAGCGGAACTCTCAATGAAAGCACCAATGTCGATGTCAAAACCGGCACATCTTGGGTAAGGGGTCCTGAGCTGTGGATCTTGGATCACTGGGGGACAGGAAACACATGGACAGTATTTACCCAGGTTCGGGCCCTCTCAAAGAGGTAAAACCTGCGTCCTGCTTGATTGTATTGATATGTGTATGATGGTTACAGAGTCGATCTACCGTGTGAGATCAGATGAACTAAACCCTAACCGAGTAGGATGATGGTTCTTCTTCTAGCCTCTTACGGACTAAACCCTCTGGTTTATATAGACACCAGGGATTCCTAGGGTTACACATGGTTGGTTACGATAAGGGAATAAAAATGTCGATTCTTTCATCTTGATTGGAGGAAACACTAAGGCTTCGAAGGTTCCTTCCCGAACATGGAGTCGCCTTATAGCCCTGCCTTCCTGTTTTACAAAGCGGCCCACCGATCTAGTCCCTGAGAGATAGAGCAGCAGACTCAGGACCCCTCAGTCTAGGACTCCCTCAACACAATACCATGTGGCAAAATAAAATATATTAGCCTTTTTCTTCGATTATACATAGTCCGTATAGACTAAAATTCTACTGATATTAATGTATTTTTCATTATGTTTAAGGTGCTTTGTACTTTTGATAAACTTTAGATCTGAATCTTTTTTGAAAAAATAGTAAAAGAAAAACACCTGCAAACGCCCTCGTCATATCAGGCTTTAAACACTACAATAGTAACTAGCCCATTGAGATGAGATATTTAAATCACTTATATGCCACAGAACAAAGGAAAAGGGTGTCGAAGTCGCCAGCCAATAGCTCTCCATAAAGCCACATTAACTAAGATCTGATACCAACATAATAATGAGGACAAACTATCAAAGACACTTCGTCGGCCCTTGCACATGTATTTAGAAAAGCTTTAATCACACTCGGTCTCACTTGGCGCGAGGGAGTGGGACGGCCAGTAGCGACCATGGCTCAAGTATTTTCTCCATGTTTTTATCTGTTTTTTATTTTTTTCATCGATTTTCATCGGTTTTCTTTGGTTTTGTATTTTTTTCAGGTAGTATAAGTTTTCTTTGTTTTTTCTTTCTTTGTGTTATTTTGTTTTTCCAACACATGTCTACTTTATCTTACACTTTTCCTATACATCAAAACATTTGTATACATGATTACCATTTTTCATATACATGTTTTGAAACAAAAAATAATATGTACTAAAACATTTTTCAAATACACTTTGATTTTTTCCTAAATGATTGAAATCTTTTGAACTGCGAACAATTTTATTCATTGTACATAATGTTTTTCTTAAAAATTACGAACATTTATTTGAAATGAGTAAACTTTTTTCTTAATGCAACGTAAAAAATTTGAATGATACGGAATATTTTTTAATTATATGAACATTTTTTTAAATGTCATGTATATATTTTTGAAAAGTGTAAACATTTTGGTAATGCTACTCCATCCGTTCTATATTAGTTGTCACTATATTCTGTAAGAAGAAGCTCTGGAGGATCATCACATTGTGTGTGATCATGTGCAATATGATCATTGAGGACGCGCATGGACAAACAATTGATCAGTAAACAATAAAATTATTTACTACAGGTCAAAAAAAAGTATAATATTTCTCTTTGTATGTTGTTCTATCAACTTGGTAAGCTATCAACAACAAAAAATATGAAAAAAAAATCATTATAGCTCAATTTCAATATGAAATTGCTTACCACACAATACCATGTGGCAACAATAAAATTATATTAGCCTTTTCCCTTCGATTGTACATAGTCCGTATAGATTGAAAATTCTACTGATCTTAATGTATTTCATTATGTTTAGGTGCTTTGTATTTCGATAAACTTTAGATCTGAATCTTTTTGAAAAAATAGTAAAATAAGAACACCTGCAGATTCCCTCGTCATATCAGACTTTGAACACTACAATAGTCACTCGCCCATTGAGAAAGATATTTAAATCGCTTATCATGCCACAGAACAACATGGAAAAAAGTGTTGAAGTCACCAGCCAATAGCTTCCATAAATGCACATTAACTAAGATTTGAAACCAACCTAAATGAGGACACATTGCACATGTATTTAAAAAAAGCTTTAATCAAGTAACTCGGTCTACCTGTGGGCGCGAGAGAGTGGGACGGCCAGTAGCAACCATGGCTCTAGTTTTTTCTGAAGGAAATATGCCAAGAGGCAATAATAAAGTGTTATTTTATATTTCCTTATTCATGATAGGTTTATTATTCGCTAGATTATACTGATCGAAAACTTAAAACATGTGTGAATACATAAACGAAATACCATGTCCCTAGTAAGCCTCTACTAGACTAGCTCGTTGATCAAAGATGGTTAAGGTTTCCTAACCATGGACATGTGTTTTCATTTGATAACGGGATCACATCATTAGGAGAATGATGTGATGGACAAGACCATCCGCTTAGCTTAGCATATTGACCATTGAGTTATGCTATTATATTGCTTTCTTAATGTCAAATACATATTCCTTCGACTATGAGATTATGCAACTCCCGGATATCAGGAGGAATACCTTGTGTGCTATCAAACGTCACAACGTAACTGGGTGATCATAGATGCTCTACAGGTATCTCCGAAGGTGTTTGTTGAGTTGGCATAGATCGAGATTAGGATTTGTCACTCCGAGTATTGGAGGATATCTTGGGCCCTCTCGGTAATACACATCATAAGAGCCTTACAAGCAAATTGAACTAATGAGTTAGTTACGAGATTATGTATTACGGAACGAGTAAGAGACTTGCCGGTAATGAGATTGAACTAGGTATGAAGATACCGACGATCGAATCTCGGGCAAGTAACTATACGATGGACAAAGGGAATTACGATGTTGTCATAAGGTTCGACCAAAAAGATCTTCGTAGAATATGTAGGAGCCAATATGGACATCCAGGTTCCGCTATTGGTTATTGACGGAGAGGTGTCTTGGTCATGTCTACATAGTTCTCGAACCCGTAGGGTCCGCACGCTTAACGTTCATTGACGATAATGTGTTATATGAGTTATATGATTTGGTGACCGAATGTTGTTTGGAGTCCCGGATGAGATCACAGACATGACAAGGAGTCTCGAAATGTGGAGAGGTAAATATTGATATATAGGACGATGGTATTGCTAACACCGTGGTTTTTGGCCCTTTCTTTTTCTCTTTGATTTATTTGGTTTTTGCTCAATTTTCTTTTTGGAGTGGTTCTATGGACTTGAAACCTAGGAGACCTTCATTTCTTCTCCTCCCAAGTGGCTCATCTATTCTCAAAACTTTCCCAAGATCAGGTCATTTCCATTCTAGTCAACCCAACAATTCTTTTTCTAGGAATATTTCTTTTTTATTAAAGGAATAGTCCTGTTTGCTCTAGGTGTGAAGCAACCTATATTTCTGTCACTCAAAATTCCCAAATAATTCTCATAATTTGTTTTGGATCATATATGCCCCAAATATGTCCAAACTTTCCTCTCCTAGCCCAAAAATAATTCCTCAATATTATTTCTTCAATTCTGTCCAAGAGATCTTCTGTGAAGGAAGTGCCGTCTTTTCTTGATTGCTCCAAAACTTTTGGGCATGCTATCCCTCATAAATATTGCTCATGACAAATTCAGCTCCATTGCCTTGTGAATATCCTCAGGATTTTTCAAAGTTTCTGTCAGACAGAAGCCTGTTGAAGGAAGTACTATCTAGGACTACCCAATGAGTTGAAATTTGCATGCCTCTTCATGTGCTCATATCATGACACTCCACCAATTTTCAGCTCCTCAATGATCTATTTGAGCACAGGATCAAATCTTTGCTTTGTCAATTTTTTCAGGATGTGAAACAAGTACATTTATATTGCTTCCTTTTGGCTGAAATTTTACCAGAGCATTCTCAATCCATAAAACCTCCCTCCAACAATTTTGGGATCAATAATCAAGCCATTATTTATCTAGAATTTTTTAATATTTGGACAGAGAGGATATATGTGAAGGAAGTACCATTTTGGCAAGTCATATTGGTATGAAATTTTACAGTATCTTCTTATGCCATATCATCGGCTTGCCAAATTTCAGCTCAAGTGGGTACTCTATGTGAGTGCCCCTTCATGATCAAGTTTCTGCCATAATCGCAGTTGCACAGCAACTATGATTAGTTGTTGTCCATTCCTTCTCTAATTGCATAGGATCATAGTCCTTCCTCAACCTAAGCACACCAGACATGAAGTTTGGCTCTTTCCTCTTCTTTGTTGATCACAGGTGTGCAGCCAAGTTTGCTAGAGCAAACTTTCACGATGCCTCACTTCGCTAAAGAGCCTCTCTCTCGAGCTTTCACTTTCCACGGTCTCCAGAGTGGAGAGACAACACCCCAGACAAGCTTGCAGCGCCCCATGTCCCTCCTTGCCATGCGAGGCGGTGAACGCATGGATTCTTGTGTCTGCACGCGCTCTGGCTGCCACAGACGCACTCTATGCGTCGGTTCTCGCGCCTGCGCCGTCGGTGATGTCGCGCGTCTGGTGGTGCCGACCTGACGTCCTACTCCTCTCCATCGCTCTCATGTCCCCTGGCGTCGCGAAACGCCCTCGCCGGAGATGCCACCGCGCGCCATGAGAGCAATCTGAGCTGTTGCTCTGTCCTGTCGCGGCCGTTGCCTCCTGGCCCTTGCTCTTTCTCTTCTCATGAACCCCTCTACTCTCTCCAGTCGTCCCTGTCCTCCCCATGAGCTAAGCACCATCGCCGGAGCAGCCTATGAGCCATGGCGGGCCAAGCTCTGGAATCTCCTCCCTGTCTATTTAAGCCGCCCCCGGCCGCGTCTCTCCTCACCATCCACACCCTCTCATTCCCAGTGGCGCCCCCGACCACTCAAACTAGCTCAAGGACGCCTCAAGCCCTCCAATGGCCGCCTCGACGCCGCTCGGCCTGTCAAATTTGAGTAATGTCGAGACTCTCTACGTCCTCTTACACCACCTCCGCAATCCTGAAGCTCGACGGAGCCCAACCCTTTCCTCGACTACCTGCACAGCCATAGACCGGACCCATCTCCACCCGACGCGGCCGTCCCATGGTCATGCTCCGCTCGCCTCGGGCCACCCTGGAGCCCGTGGCCTACACCGTCGGGTGCGGCTCCTTCTGCTGAGCTGTCATAGGTCGAGCGAGCGGGGGATGGCGGAGCCGGCCAGGACGAGCACCGGCGCTGGCGACCTTCCTTCTTCTGTCGGCGGTAAGTGTGGATGGTGTTCGAGGAGGGAGGAGAGAGGAGGGGTGGTGAGGGAGGAGGGTGTGGAAGGAGGGCTGCCGGAGGAGGCTTGGCCGAGGAGGAGGAGAGGGCCTGGCCGTATTCTTATTTCTGTTTTATTATTCTAATGATTTATTGACTTCATACTTATTCTTATTATTGATGTACTGTGTGCAATCAATTCTTCCTTCCGTCGGCATTATATTACTTCTGGCTGCTAGTCATTATTTTCAGTGCACATCTGGGATGATGTGATAAATGAATATGTCCGTTCGCTGTTTCAGAATTTGTTCATTACTCACCCTAGCATTAGCGCTGGCCATGAGAGAGCGCTATATAGCATAATACAGTACGTGGTGGATGACCAGCGCTACTTACCATGGATGCCAAAGAGGGTGTGGAAGGAGGGCTGCCGGAGGAGGGCTTGGCCGGAGGAGGAGGGAGGAGGGCCTGGCCGGAGGAGGAGGGCGGTGGGAGGAGGGAGAGGAGGGAGGACGGCATACTGAGGAAGGAGGAGGGAGGACGGTGGCAGCAATGCGGCGGCCGCGGCAATGCGGCGGCGGCGGAGGCAGAGTGAGGCAGCGGGGAGTGATGGGAGAAAGAAGATGGCCGGGCGCGGGGGAGGAATTTGGGGATGAGGCACCCATAGCAGTAGCGCTGGGCCAGGGAGAGCGCTACTAGTAAGCCTAATAGCAGTAGCGTTGGTGGATGACCAGCGCTACTACCATGGATAGCCCCGGCCGGTGGCATTGGGACCACTTAGCAGTAGCGCTGCCTCGCAGCCCGGCGCTACTGCTACCTTTTGACCTACAACGCCTATTGCTGACGCGTGCTACTACTACTTAGCAGTAGCACGGTAAATAAACCGGCGCTACTGCTAATATTCTATGTATAAGCATTCTCCTAGTAGTGAGTCCAAACGTGATAAAAAATTTACGAAGAATTATTTTGGAATATATGTGATTTTTGGGAGGTGGAATCAACGCAAAAGGAGGCCCACAGCCTCCACAGTACACCAGGGCGCGCCCTAGGGCCCAAGCGCATGGTGGTGGTTTGTGGTCACCTCGTAAGGCGGTTTCAGCTATACTTCGGGCGCAAGGAAGCTTATATACAGAAAAAAATTGTGTTAAAATCTCAGAGCAATCGGAGTTACGGATCTCCGAGAATATAAGAAACGATTTTCGGCTAGAAAACAGGAACGCGAAATAGAAGAGAACCGAGAGGGAGATCCAATCTCGGAGGGGCTCCTGCCCCTCCGCCGCCATGGAGGCCATGTACCAGAGGGGGAACTCTCCTGCCATCTAGGGGGGAGGCCAAGGAAGAAGAAGGAGGAGGGGGGCTCTCTCCCTCTCTCTCCCGGTGGCGCCGGAGCGCCGCTAGGGCAATCATCGTGACGGCGATCTACTCCAACAACTTCACCACCGTCAACACGAACTCTCTCCCCCTCTATGCAGTGGTGTAACCTCTCTTCTACCCGCTGTAATATCTACTTAAACATGGTGCTCAACGCTATATATTATTTCCCAATGATCTATGGCTATCTTATGATGTTTGAGTAGATTCGTTTTGTCCTATGGGTTGATTGATGATCGTGATCGGTTTGAGTTGTATGTTTTATTTTGGTGTTGTCCTATGGTGCCCTCTGTGTCGCGCAAACGTGAGGGATCCCCGCTGTAGGGTGTTGCAATATGTTCATGATTCGCTTATGGTGGGTGGCGTGAGTGACAGAAGCACACACCCAAGTAAGTGGGTTGTTGCGTATGGGAGTAAAGAGGACTTGATACTTAATGCTATGGTTGGGTTTTACCTTAATGATCTTTGTTAGTTGCGGATGCTTGCTAGAGTTCCAATCATAAGTGCATATGATCCAAGTACGGAAAGTATGTTACCTCATGCCTCTTCCTCATATAAAATTGCAATAATGATCACCGGTCTAGTTATCGATCCCTAGGGACAAATAACTTTATTTTGTGACAAAAGCTATCTACTTTTATTACCTTGCAATTTATTCATAGTTTTATTCTCGCAAAGTACTTCTAGTTTTATTCATGTTCTAGGTAATGCAAACATTAAGTGTGCGTAGAGTTGTGTCGGTGGTCGATAGAACTTGAGGGAATATTTGTTCTACCTTTAGCTCCTCGTTGGGTTCAACACTCTTATTTATCGAAAAAGGCTACAAACGATCCCCCATACTTGTGGGTTATCAAGACCTCACCCAGTGACAGTAGGGGTAACGATGCACGTATTTGTATTGTTGCCATTAAGGTAAAAAGATGGGGTTTATATCATATTGCTTGAGTTTATCCCTCTACATCATGTCATCTTGCTTAAGGCATTACTCCGTTCTTGTTAACTTAACACACTAGATGTATGCTGGATAGTGGTCGATGTGTGGAGTAATAGTAGTAGATGCAGAATCGTTTCGGTTTACTTGTCACGGACATGATGCCTATATTCATGATCATTGCCTTAGATATCGTCATGACTTTGCGCTTTTCTATCAATTGCTCAACAGTAATTTGTTTACCCATCGTATGTGTTCTTTTAAGAGGGAAGCCTCTAGTGAAAACTATGGCACCCGAGTCTATTTCTCATCATATATTTTCAAATCTATAAAACCAAAAAATACAAAAAAACATTGCTGCAATTTATTTACCTTTACTTTATTTTGCCCTTTTACTTAACTTTTATACCTATCTCAATCAGATCTCATCCTTGCAATTAACCGTGAAGGGATTGACAACCCCTTTTTCGCATTGGGTGCAATTATTTGTTTGTTTGTGTAGGTGCAACTATTGGGGACTTGCGTGTACCTCCTAATGAATAGATACCTTGGTTCTTAACTGAGGGAAATACTTATCTCTACTTTGCTGCATCACGCTTTCCTCTTCAAGGGAAAAACCAACGCAAGCTTAAGAAGTAGCATTGCTCGGGGGCAATGGGGTCGCCGAGGTCTTCCATATTGTCCGGGGTATCATTTTGTCTGGTGCCCCTGTTGCTTTCCCTGCCCTTACGACCCTTGGATCGTCTGCGCTGACGTCGGCATTTGGGTTGCTCCTCGGTGAGCTTATTTCCATCCTTTCTCGGGGTGCCGTCGCCGTTTTTCCTAGTGGTGCCATCGCCCTTGTCATTGGGGGTGTCCACCATATAGACGTCGTAGGTGGAGGTGGCTATCCTAAGTGATGGGAGGGACAGTAGCAGTATAAGTTGTGGCGTCGACATCTTCATCCATGTCGTTGACCTCCTCCGAAGTGTAATCCAGCATGTCGGTTAAATCTTCGATAGTGGCTACCAAGTGGGTGGTGGGTGGGACAAAAAATTCCCCACAGCCTGCATCGGGCCTGATCCGATCGTAGATCGAGGAAGGGGCGCCTCTGATGCTCATTGTCTAGATCTGATCTAGCATCTCGTTTAACAGGGAGAGACTAGTCGGATTAGTATCCGAGATTTCTTCGGAGTCAATCTCTAGTGTGGTAGTGTGAGGGGCACGTCCGGCCAGGGTTGACCACTGGTCTTCGGGCGCCGAAGCCGTATCCGGGCTTGAAAGTCGGATCTGAGGTAAGGGCCGGCCCGGAGATAGGGTCGAAAAGAAAATTTTGAAGCCGAAGCTTCAGGGTTTTTAGGCTCCTCGGGCAAGGCAGAGAACCCGGTGAAGATGATATCGCCGCGAGCGTTAGTGACATACTTTAAGTTACCGAACCTGATTTGATGCTCAGGGGCAAAACTGTTGACCTGGTCAAGGTGGCCGGCCGAGTTGGCATGCAAAACGATGCCGCCAACGCGAAGAGCAGGCCAAGAATGAAGATGTCCCCGGTGCGGATGCCATCTTCGATGACTAGGCGAGCCATCGATCCTTCGGCGATCGCACAGCGGAACTCTCAATGAAAGCACCAATGTCGATGTCAAAACCGGCACATCTTGGGTAAGGGGTCCTGAGCTGTGGATCTTGGATCACTGGGGGACAGGAAACACATGGACAGTATTTACCCAGGTTCGGGCCCTCTCAAAGAGGTAAAACCCTGCGTCCTGCTTGATTGTATTGATATGTGTATGATGGTTACAGAGTCGATCTACCGTGAGATCAGATGAACTAAACCCTAACCGAGTAGGATGATGGTTCTTCTTCTAGCCTCTTACGGACTAAACCCTCTGGTTTATATAGACACCAGGGATTCCTAGGGTTACACATGGTTGGTTACGATAAGGGAATAAACATGTCGATTCTTTCATCTTGACTTGGAGGACACACTAAGGCTTCGAAGGTTTCCTTCCCGAACATGGAGTCGCCTTATAGCCCTGCCTTCCTGTATTTACAAAGCGGCCCACCGATCTAGTCCCTGAGAGATAGAGCAGCAGACTCAGGACCCCTCAGTCTAGGACTCCCTCAACACATACCATGTGGCAAAAATAAAATTATATTAGCCTTTTTTCTTCGATTATACATAGTCCGTATAGACTAAAAATTCTACTGATATTAATGTATTTTTCATTATGTTTAAGGTGCTTTGTACTTTTGATAAACTTTAGATCTGAATCTTTTTTGAAAAAATAGTAAAAGAAAAACACCTGCAAACGCCCTCGTCATATCAGGCTTTAAACACTACAATAGTAACTAGCCCATTGAGATGAGATATTTAAATCACTTATCATGCCACAGAACAACAAGGAAAAGGGTGTCGAAGTCGCCAGCCAATAGCTCTCCATAAAGCCACATTAACTAAGATCTGATACCAACATAAATAATGAGGACATAACTATCACAGACACTTCGTCGGCCCTTGCACATGTATTTAGAAAAGCTTTAATCACGTAACTCGGTCTCACCTCTGGGCGCGAGGGAGTGGGACGGCCAGTAGCGACCATGGCTCAAGTATTTTCTCCATGTTTTTATCTGTTTTTTATTTTTTTCCATCGATTTTCATCGGTTTTCTTTGGTTTTGTACTTTTTTTTCAGGTAGTATAAGTTTTCTTTGTTTTTTCTTTCTTTGTTGTTATTTTGTTTTTCCAACACATGTCTACTTTATCTTACACTTTTCCTATACATCAAAACATTTGTATACATGATTACCATTTTTCATATACATGTTTTGAAAACAAAAATAAATATGTACTAAAACATTTTTCAAATACACTTTGATTTTTTCCTAAATGATATGAAACATCTTTTTGAAACATGCGAACAATTTTATTTCATTGTACATAATGTTTTTCTTAAAAATTACGAACATTTATTTTGAAATGAGTAAACCTTTTTTCTTAATGCAACGTAAAAAATTTTGAATGATACGGAATATTTTTTAATTATATGAACATTTTTTTTAAATGTCATGTATATATTTTTGAAAAGTGTAAACATTTTGGTAATGCTACTCCATCCGTTCTATATTAGTTGTCACTATATTCTGTAAGAAGAAGCTCTGGAGGATCATCACATTGTGTGTGATCATGTGCAATATGATCATTGAGGACGCGCATGGACAAACAATTGATCAGTAAACAATAAAATTATTTACTACAGGTCAAAAAAAAGTATAATATTTCTCTTTTGTATGTTGTTCTATCAACTTGGTAAGCTATCAACAACAAAAAATATGAAAAAAAAAATCATTATAGCTCAATTTCAAATATGAAATTGCTTACCACACATACCATGTGGCAACAATAAAATTATATTAGCCTTTTCCCTTCGATTGTACATAGTCCGTATAGATTGAAAATTCTACTGATCTTAATGTATTTTTCATTATGTTTAAGGTGCTTTGTATTTCTGATAAACTTTAGATCTGAATCTTTTTTGAAAAAATAGTAAAATAAGAACACCTGCAGATTCCCTCGTCATATCAGACTTTGAACACTACAATAGTCACTCGCCCATTGAGATAAGATATTTAAATCGCTTATCATGCCACAGAACAACATGGAAAAAGGTGTTGAAGTCACCAGCCAATAGCTCTCCATAAATGCACATTAACTAAGATTTGAAACCAACCTAAATGAGGACACATTGCACATGTATTTAAAAAAAGCTTTAATCACGTAACTCGGTCTCACCTGTGGGCGCGAGAGAGTGGGACGGCCAGTAGCAACCATGGCTCTAGTTTTTTCTGAAGGAAATATGCCCAAGAGGCAATAATAAAGTTGTTATTTTATATTTCCTTATTCATGATAAAGGTTTATTATTCATGCTAGAATTATACTGATCGAAAACTTAAATACATGTGTGAATACATAAACGAAATACCATGTCCCTAGTAAGCCTCTACTAGACTAGCTCGTTGATCAAAGATGGTTAAGGTTTCCTAACCATGGACATGTGTTTTCATTTGATAACGGGATCACATCATTAGGAGAATGATGTGATGGACAAGACCCATCCGTTAGCTTAGCATATTGACCATTGAGTTTATTGCTATTATATTGCTTTCTTAATGTCAAATACATATTCCTTCGACTATGAGATTATGCAACTCCCGGATATCGGAGGAATACCTTGTGTGCTATCAAACGTCACAACGTAACTGGGTGATCATAGATGCTCTACAGGTATCTCCGAAGGTGTTTGTTGAGTTGGCATAGATCGAGATTAGGATTTGTCACTCCGAGTATTGGAGAGGTATCTCTGGGCCCTCTCGGTAATACACATCATAAGAAGCCTTACAAGCAAATTGACTAATGAGTTAGTTACGAGATGATGTATTACGGAACGAGTAAAGAGACTTGCCGGTAATGAGATTGAACTAGGTATGAAGATACCGACGATCGAATCTCGGGCAAGTAACATACCGATGGACAAAGGGAATTACGTATGTTGTCATAAGGTTCGACCAATAAAGATCTTCGTAGAATATGTAGGAGCCAATATGGACATCCAGGTTCCGCTATTGGTTATTGACCGGAGAGGTGTCTTGGTCATGTCTACATAGTTCTCGAACCCGTAGGGTCCGCACGCTTAACGTTCATTGACGATATAGTGTTATATGAGTTATATGATTTGGTGACCGAATGTTGTTTGGAGTCCCGGATGAGATCACAGACATGACAAGGAGTCTCGAAATTGTCGAGAGGTAAATATTGATATATAGGACGATGGTATTCGTGTAACACCGTGGTTTTTGGCCCTTTCTTTTTCTTCTTTGATTTATTTGGTTTTTGCTCTAATTTTCTTTTTGGAGTGGTTCTATGGACTTGAAACCTAGGAGACCTTCATTTCTTCTCCTCCCAAGTGGCTCATCATTCTCAAAACTTTCCCAAGATCAGGTCATTTCCATTCTAGCTCAACCCCAACAATTCTTTTTCTAGGAATATTTCTTTTTCTATTAAAGGAATAGTCCTGTTTGCTCTAGGTTGTGAAGCAACCTATATTTCTGTCACTCCCAAAATTCCCAAATAATTCTCATAATTTGTTTGGATCATATATGCCCCAAATATGTCCAAACTTTCCTCTCCTAGCCCAAAAATAATTCCTCAATATTATTTCTTCAATTCTGTCCAAAGAGATCTTCTGTGAAGGAAGTGCCACCTGTCTTTTCTTGATTGCTCCAAAACTTTTTGGGCATGCTATCCCATCTAAATAATTGCCTCATGACAAAATTCAGCTCCATTTGCCTTGTGAATATTCCTCAGTGATTTTTCAAAGTTTCTGTCAGACAGAAGCCCTGTTGAAGGAAGTACTATCTAGGACTACCCAAATGAGTTGAAATTTTGCATGCCTCTTCATGTGCTCATATCATGACACTCCACCAATTTTCAGCCTCATTCAATGATCTATTTGAGCACAGGATCAAATCTTTGCTTCTGTCAATTTTTTCAGGATGTGAAACAAGTACATTTTATATTGCTTCATTTTGGCTGAAATTTTACCAGAGCATTCTCATATCCATAAAACCTCCCTCCAACAATTTTGGGATCAATTAATCAAGCCATTATTTATCTAGAATTTTTTCAATATTCTGGACAGAGAGGATATATGTGAAGGAAGTACCATTTTGGCAAGTCCATTTGGTATGAAATTTTTACAGTATCTTCTTATGCCCATATCATTAGGCCTTGCCAAATTTCAGCTCAAGTGGGTACTCTATGTGAGTGCCCCTTCATGATCAAGTTTCTGGACCATAATCGCAGTTGCACAGCAACTATGATTAGTTGTTGTCCATTCCTTCTCTAATTGCATAGGATCATAGTCCTTCCTAACCTAAGCACACCAGACATGAAGTTTGGCTCTTTCCTCTTCTTTGTTGATCACAGGTGTGCAGCCAAGTTTGCTAGAGCAAACTTTCATCGATGCCTCACTTCGCTAAAGAGCCTCTTCTCTCGAGCTTTCACTTTCCACGGTCTCCAGAGTGGAGAGACAACACCCCAGACAAGCTTTGGCAGCGCCTCATGTCCCCTCCTTGCCATGCGAGGCGGTGAACGCATGGATTCTTGTGTCTGCACGCGCTCTGGCTGCCACAGACGCACTCTATGCGTCGGTTCTCGTCGGCCTGCGCCGTTCCGGTGATGTCGCGCGTCTGGTGGTGCCGACCTGACGTCCTACTCCTCTCCCATCGCTCTCATGTCCCCTGCGTCTTCGGAAACGCCCTCGCCGGAGCTAGCCACCGCGCGCCCATGAGAGCACTCTGAGCTGTTTGGCTCTGTCCTTGTCGCGGCCGTTTCCTCCTGGCCCCTTCGCTCTTTCTCTTCTCATGAACCCCTCTACTCTCTCCAGTCGTCCCTGTCCTCCCCATGCAGCTAAGCACCATCGCCGGAGCAGCCTATGAGCCATGGCGGGCCCAAGCTCTGGAATCCTCCTCCCTGTCTATTTAAGCCGCCCCGGCCGCGTCTCTCCTCACCATCCACACCCTCTCATTCCCAGTGGCGCCCCCGACCACTCAAACTAGCTCAAGGACGCCTCAAGCCCTCCAATGGCCGCCTCGACCGCCGCCTCGGCCTGCTCAAATTCGAGTAATGTCGAGCTCTCTACGTCCTCTTTACACCACCTCCGCAATCCCTGAAGCTCGACGGAGCCCCCAACCCCTTTCCCTCGACTACCTGCACGCCATAGCACCGGACCCATCTCCACCCGACGCGGCCGTCCCCCATGGTCATGCTCCCGCTCGCCTCGGGCCACCCTGGAGCCCGTGGCCTACACCGTCGGGTGCGGCTCCTTCTGCTGAGCTCGTCCATAGGTCGAGCGAGGCGGGGGATGGCCGGAGCCGGCCGGACGAGCACCGGCGCTGGCGACCTTCTTCTGCTCGGCGGGCGAGCAACGGGGAGAAGAAGGAGGAGGCGGGAGGAGAGAGGAGCCAGTGGTGGGACCCGCCCGTCAGCGACACCGCAGCCCGGACCCGCCTTGCTATGCTGGATAAGTGGAGGCGTATTCCTCGGGCATATGTCTTCCCCTTCTGAAGGTGTACTCCGCTTCTGCTTCAGCCTGGAATGCGCTTTCACTTCAGTGAAAGCGTGCTTCCAGAAAGGCGCGTTCTGGTTTTCCAGCTGAGGGCCTGTTTGTGAGGATTTTAATTACAAATGGGTCCTTGGCAGAAAAACAGTTGTATCTTTTCACTCCCTACTCCAAATGAGGTGATTCCAAAGCCCACATTTTCGTCTCGTCGAGCCCGTTCTGTTGGTATCATTTTCATGATGTTGTCACATTCTGAAAATGACCATTATGCCCTTTCCCTTATTCAGCCCCCTCCATGAGGGAACATGTAAGTGCATCTAGTGCCCCTTAGTGATTTTGGTGTATTGAAGACTTATAGGTTAAGGGACTAATGCGTTTGTGAGTGTACACAGGTCCATAAGTCTATGAGGAGTTTGTTATTTACGATGAATGTCGACCCCTAAAAATAAATGTCTTCAACTGAAGACTTCGGTTTTCTTGAAGACTTTGAAAGTTAAGAAATTGGTGTGACCCTGAAGACTTGATATTCATGCGAGGATTATGAAGCATGAAGACTTTTGTTTTTGTAGTTTCATTTTCTTCTTCTTGAGTCATAGGAAACACCGTACTGTTAAAGGGGGTCGAGGTAAAACTAAGGAAAAGTTTCCAAGTGATGCTCAACTCAAAATCCTACACCTACCCAATCCTTCGAGTGAAGCCATTGGAAATCTCATACAGTTTAGTCAAGTTCTTCAGTGACAGAGACGAAGTTCTTCTGTTCTCTGAGGAATTTGTTCTGACTGAGGAGTTAGGAATTCGCCAGTGCGGAATGCCTACAAGTGAGGAACATGATAGCCCTGAGGAATTTGATACTCAAATATCCGACCGTTGCTGTGCTGCGCGCCAGCTGTCCAAATATCCTACCCACCTAACGGTCATATCATTGAAGGGCATTTATGTCTTATCATGTCGGGCTGCTCCCTAGGATATAAATAGCCGCCCCCTCAACCACTAGCTGGTTGGCTGCTCCGAGAGATAGATTGACACTTGTCATTTAGAGCATCCCATCCTCCGAGGACTTTGAGCGAAAATCATCAAGTGAGGAAAAACCCAAAAACCCAAACACTTACAAACCCAAAGTGATTGAGCATCACTGAAGAGATTGTTCCTGTGTGGAACCAACGCTTGTTACCTTTGAGGACTGTGCATCCTCCAGACGGTTAGGCGTCATGGTCTAGAGTATCCAAGAGGAAATTGTGGATTGCCGAGTGACCGAGTATGTGAAGGTTTGGAAGTCACCTGAAGACTTACCACGAGTGATTGGGCGAGGTCTGTGTGACCTTATCTCAAGGAGAATACGGTGAGGACTGTGTGTCCTCAGGTTTAAATACCTAGCCGCTCTAACCAGACGTACAACTGTCACAGCAGTTGGAACTGTTCTACCAAATCATTGTCTTCACCGAGCTACTGGTTCTATTTCCTCAACCCTTTCAATTCCTCGCATACTTGCTATGTATTTGATCATTACTGTTTGAAGACTTTGACTGAAGACTTTCTCTATTTCCTCGGTTCAATTTCTTCAGTCAGTTTGTCTTCTGCCTGCTTATCCTTTGTTTACGCTACTTGTACTCTGTGCTTGTTTTCATTTCATCATGATGACAGTGCTACTGCTCTGTTATGTTTGCATTTGAGTACTTATTCCGCTGCTAAGTAGTTCGTCGCTTAGGAATTTCCTCACCTTGAAATTCCTCAGTGACGAATTTGTAAAAATCGCCTATTCACCCCCCCTCTAGTCGATATAACGCACTTTCAATTGGTATCAGAGCAAGGTACTCCCTTGTTCTGTGTGATTTTGGTTTAACCACCTGGAGTTTTAGTTATGTCGACTGCAGGCATGATCAAGATCTCGGCTGGGTGTGCTACCTTCGATGGGACGGACTACCCCTACTGGAAGAACAAGATGCGCATGCATCTTGAGGCAATTGACAACGATCTCTGGTACGTTGTGGAAAATGGCGTTCCCTCTGTCACTCCTTCCGTAAACGCTGCTGATGTGAAGAGATTCAAGCAACTCGACTCTCAACCGAAGAATATCATATGTGGCCATCTGAGCAAAGGGCAGTATGGCAGAGTGAGTGCTTTGGAGACAGCTAAGCTTATCTGGGATAGGCTGTCCAAGGTCAACGAAGGAGTCTCAACTCAACGTGACTCTCGAGTTGACGTTCTTCGCAATCTCTTCAACCGCTTCAAAAGACTCGACAACAAAAATGTTCAGCAAACCTTTGATCGCCTCACTGACATTTCAAACGAGCTTCAAGCACTGGGTGCCACTGACATCACCGACCATGAGGTGGTGAAGAAATTGCTGAGGTCACTCGATTCTTCATTCGATACACTGGCACTGATGATTCAAGAACGTGTAGACTACAAGTCACTTGATCCTGTTGATATCCTCGAGAGGCTAAATACTCATGAGTTCCAACTTGCTGAGAAGAGAGATCTCTACGGACCGAGCTATGGCAGATCTCGTGCACTGAAAGCCAAGGCAGTCTCTGAATCTGAAGATGAAGATTCTGGTAGCAGCCTTGGTGATCCTGAAGAACTGAGTCAGGAGCTAGCAATGCTCGTGAGGAAATTCCAGAAGTTCTCTAGACGTGGCCGATTTGGAAAATCCTCAAGAGGTGATGACATGAAATCAGATTCCTCATCCCATGACTACAAGAAGAGAACTTGCCATAAATGCAAGAAACCTGGTCACTACATTACTGATTGTCCTCAGTGGGAAAAGGAATCAAAGAAGAAGAAATACAAGGATGACAGTTCCGATGACTCAAAGAAGAAGAAGAAATCTTCAAAGTCCTCATCGTCAAAATCTTCAAAGTCTTCATGTCACAAGAAGAGCAGCTCCAAGAAAGCTCGGGCATTCATTGGCAAGGAAATGGACTCTGAAGCTGAATCTGAGGAACATGAGGAAGAGGAGGCATCTGAGGAGTCAGACTCTGGTGTGGCGAGCCTAGCCCTCGCTACTGCTTACGTTAGCAAGTCCATCTTCAACACTGAGGAAAATGGCTTCCCCAACACTGCTGATGACGGCAACGATGACTATGCTCCCACCTATTGCTTCATGGCAAAAGGTGCCAAGGTACTCAAATATCCCTCCTCTGAATCAAGTGAGGATGAATCTAATGATAACCTCAAACCCAGCTATTCCAAACTTGCTAATATTGCTGTTAAACAACAAAAGGCTTTGGAAAAGGTTCAAAATATGCTAGACAAAAGCGATGATCTGTTAGGTGAGGAAATGGATCGAACTCAAACACTGACTGATAATCTTCAGCAACTACAGTCTAAGTTTGACAACCTTCAAGGTTGTCATGAAACTCTCTTAGCCGATCATGAGAAGCTTTCTTATGAATTTCTTCAAAGAAAGCAAGATCTTGAGAAGCTAAGGGTGAGTCATGAAGATCTTCAGAAGGAAAATGATTCTTTGCTTGCTCAACAGATCAATTCCGCTCAGGAAGAATTTATTCCACCATGCTTGAAATGCATTGAACGTGAAACTGCTAATTCTTCACCTGAATGTTCAAATGCTTCTATTGCTGCAAATTCATCAACTATCTCTGTGGTCACAAATTCCTCATCTGAGGATACCACTAGTATAACTGACGAAAATGCAGGGTTGAAGGAATTGTATGTGACAGGCATGTACAAAAGCCTCAAAGGGCATCAGACTCTTTGTGATGTGCTCAAAAAGCAGATCTTGAACAGGAACCCTAGGAAAGAGGGTATTGCCTTTGAGAGGAAACTCAATGCTGATGGAACCTATTGGATACCTGAGCAGTATCCCAAAACCTCATGGGTTGCTGCGAAGGGATCTCCCGTAGATCCATCCACTTTATCTGGCTTTACTTGTGAATCCTCATATTCAACTGATGAGTCATTTGACTCCAACTATAAACTGTTCAAAAATCAGAATGGTGAAGTATTTGCTAGATATGATGGATCTAACTGCAGGAATGGTCCCCCTATGAAGAAAATCTGGGTTCCTAAAAGGTGCCTTGAAAGTCTTCAGGTGAATGTCCTCATGACACCACCTGTGAAGAATAAGAACCCCAGATCAAATTCTTCATATGGACCAAAGTCTTCATATGGATCCAAGTCCTCACATGATCATCATCATGCTAACGCTTCTGTTTCGCAGGAAAAATCTATGAGTTCTGATTATGTGCATTATTTTTCAAATCATTATATTCATAAGTCCTCGAAGAATTTCTCTGCTTACTCATATGTCTATGCTAATCCCTCTCCTGTGAAACGAAGCACTGTGGCTTCAATGCCACCTTTCTCTTATGGAGCTCGCAGAATGATGAACTCTTTGCCACCCCTCCAGATGTGGGTGGTGAAGAAAAAGAACTAATCTCTTATGCAGGGTCAGGTCTCCAGACGAACTAAATCGTCTGAAGAATTTGCTGGAGACCTGAAATGCTTGAAAGGACGCAAGCTAATCATGAAGAAATGATTTATTCATTTCTCACGTCCTCACATTGCTATATATACATATGTTGCTTTAATTGATGAAATATGTCTGATGAATTTGATGTCATATTCTTCACTCTGAAGTATATGAGTTCATAAGATGCACTAATTCATCTGCAGGATGATTTACCCAAAGCTACTGAGTGGGTCCTTGATAGTGGATGTACAAATCACATGACCGGTGACAAGAGCTTACTGATGAACACTCCTTTATCTCCATCACACTTGAAGCATATCACCTACACTGACAAAGGCAAAAGCAAGGTATTGGGTCTAGGTAGGGTTGCAATCTCAAAGGATCGACACATGGATAAAGTCATGCTTGTCGAGTCCCTCAGATTCAACCTCATGTCTGTCTCAATGCTTGGTGATCTTGATATGGTTGTTGTCTTTGGCAAATATCGTTGCTTAGTGCTCATGGAATCAGACAATTCCAAAGTCTTCGAAGGCTTTAGGAGAGGAGACTTGTATATTGTTGATTTCTCTACAGGACCACAGCCTGCCACTTGTCTACTTGCTAAAGCTTCAGAAGGCTGGCTATGGCATCGACGACTGGGTCATGCTGGCATGAGGAACTTACACACGCTCATGAAGAAAAAGAACGTCATTGGCATCGAGGGTGTCAAATTCCTCAAAGATCATCTTTGTGGGGCTTGTGAGGCTGGAAAGATGATCAGAGCCAAGCACCCCTCGAAGACTATCATGACCACTTCTCATCCTTTTGAATTGCTTCATATGGATCTCTTTGGCCCTACTCATTATGCCACACTAACAAATGCAGCATCTCTATATGGCTTTGTCATTGTTGATGACTATTCTCGTTACACATGGGTGCATGTCATTACTTACAAAACTGAAGTGCAGGAAGTCTTCATACGATTTTCCTCAAGGGCTTCGATGAATTTCGGTGTGAAGATCAAGCATATACGTAGTGACAATGGGACCGAGTTCAAGAATACTGGTCTTGATGACTATCTCGATGAACTTGGTATTACTCATGAGCTATCTGCCCCATACACTCCTCAGCAGAATGGCATTGTGGAGTGCAAGAACAGGACTCTTGTTGAGATGGCTCGCACCATGCCTGATGAATACAAGACACCTCGTCACTTCTGGCCTGAGGCAATTGATACTGCATGCCACATCATCAACAGGGTATATCTCCACAAATTCTTCAAGAAGACCTCATATGAACTCCTCACTGACAAGAAACCCAATGTCAGTTATTTCAAAGTCTTCGGTGCTAAATGCTGGATTAGAGATCCTCACCACAATTCTAAATTTGCACCGAAAGCACATGAAGGTTTTATGCTTGGCTACGGAAAGGACTCGCACACCTACAGGGTCTTCAACACCTATCACAACAAGGTTGTTGAAACTGTAGATGTGCGGTTCGATGAAACTAACGGCTCGCAAATAGAGCACCTACCTCCTGTGCTAGTTGAAAAGACGCCTGAGGAAACCATCAAGTTCAAAGCTACTGAGGATGTCATTCCTACTGAAGAATCTGCTGAAGAAATCATTCCAGAACATGAAGAACAGCATGCTGGCGCACCTGAAGAAAATGGCTCTGAAGAAAATGCTGAGCCAAATCAAAGTCGTCAACCTGCTCATCCTCGCGTTGCAAATGAAGTACAGATTGAGAGAATCATCAACGACATCAACGCACCAGGTCCTCTGACTCGCTCAAAAGCTTCACATTTGTCTAACTTTTGTGGGCATTTTGCTTTCGTCTCTATCATAGAGCCCACCAAAGTTGATGAGGCATTTATGGAGCCTGAATGGATTCAAGCAATGCAAGAGGAATTACATCAATTTAAGCTGAACAATGTGTGGGAGCTTGTCAAGCGACCGGAGCCATGCAAGCACAATATCATCGGTACCAAATGGATCTACCGCAACAAGCAAGATGAAAATGGCCCAGTGGTGAGGAACAAGGCTCATCTTGTGGCTCAAGGCTACTCACAGGTTGAAGGAATTGATTTCGATGAAACTTTTGCACCTGTTGCTAGACTTGAGGCTATTCGCATATTGCTTGCTTATGCTAACCATCATAATATCATCTTATATCAAATGGATGTGAAAAGTGCATTCCTCAATGGTAAGCTTGAGGAAGAAGTATATGTTGCTCAACCCCCAGGTTTTGAAGATCCTAAGCATCCTAACAAAGTCTTCATACTCAATAAGGCCCTCTATGGCCTCAAGCAGGCCCCTCGGGCGTGGTATGATACTTTGAAGGAATTCCTCATGAAGAAAGGCTTCAAACCCGGTTCACTCGACCCAACTCTTTTCACCAAAACCTATGATGATGAATTATTCGTGTGCCAAATATATGTTGATGATATAATCTTTGGCTGTACTAACCAACATTACAGTGACGAATTTGCTTACATGATGAGTGAGGAATATCAAATGTCCATGATGGGAGAACTGAAATTCTTCTTAGGTCTTCAAATTCGTCAACAATGCAATGGCATCTTCATTTCTCAAGAGAAATACCTCAAGGACGTTCTGAGGAAATTCGGTATGCAAGAATGCAGAGGTGTCAAAATCCCTATGCCCACAAATGGCCATCTATGCACTGATGAAAATGGAATAGACTTCGATCAAAAGGTATACCGCTCCATGATTGGATCTTCATTGTACCTATGTGCATCTAGGCCGGATATTATGCTTAGTGTATGCATGTGTGCCCGTTTTCAAGCTACACCGAAGGAATCACACCATAAGGCTGTGAAACATATTCTTCGATATCTAGCTCACACTCCAACACTTGGATTATGGTATCCCAAGGGCTCTGCTTTTGATCTCATTGGATATTCTGACTCTGACTATGCTGGTGATCGTGTGGACCGCAAGTCAACATCAGGCACATGCCATTTCCTCGGACGATCCTTAGTATGTTGGTCCTCGAAGAAGCAGAACTGCGTATCACTCTCTACTGCTGAAGCTGAGTATATTGCTGCTGGTTCTTGCTGTGCTCAATTGCTATGGATGAAGCAAACCCTCAAGGACTACGGCATCAATGTGAAGAATGTGCCACTCTACTGCGACAACGAGAGTGCCATCAAAATTGCCCATAACCCAGTTCAGCACTCGAAGACAAAGCACATCGAGATTCATCATCATTTTCTTCGAGATCATGTGTTGAAGGGTGACATCTCTATTGATCCCGTGAAGTCTGAAGAACAGCTAGCGGATATCTTCACAAAGCCCTTGGATGAGAAGAGATTTAGCAAATTGCGGTGTGAGCTAAATATCTTAGAATCTTCGAATGTCCTTTGAAAAGGACACACATCCTAACACTTATGCAAATTGATGACTTTGATGTGCAACACACGAAGAAACGTTTTTCTTCAATCAATGAACACTAACCCTCTAAGTGTGAAGAAATTAATGAAGAATTTGATTCTCAGAGCCCTACGACAATTGTACGCGGTGTCTGAAATCATCATTCCTACACGGTGGGTCACGCCACCACAAAAAGTTGAAAATCTTCAAAATTTGAGTTTTTCATCATTGTGCAAATTCTTTAAATTTTCAAATTCTTCAACTTTGCAAAATCTTCACTCTTTCCGTCTGTGTTCTTTATTGACTATATATATATATTTGAGTTTTCTGTCCTCTACAGCATTCACTTATTGCTAATTCTTCAAGTTGTTTTTCTTGTAAGTGAATGTGATCGGACCCGTTCCCCCTCTGTGCTAAACTCAATCCAGTCCATTCACAAATTCTTCAGGTGCGTTCTATTTGAAACCCGTTCAAAGTCTTCAATGTGTCCTTGACAGCTGAAGAATTTGCGAATGAAACATTAAAATATTCTTATCTGAATTTTCGGCTTTTGCCGCTCAAACCGTTCCATATCCCTCGATAAGATCTATCTATTCACCCACGATCTAACACGATCTCCACTTCACAGTATGTGGGTGACACATGTCGTTAGGATAAGAAGGGTCAGGGGCACATTCGTCCATTTTCTTCAGACGAGCGGTTTTTCACCTCTGCTATAAATACCCCTCGCCCTCCTCAGATCTCATTTACCTCGCTCGATCTTACTCCCTCGCTCGAGCTCTCAGACCTAGCGCCGTCGCTACATTCCATCGTCGCCGGTGAGGAAGAGTTTCACTGCCTCGACCTCGTCGCCGTCGTACTCACGCCGGCCGCGGAAATCTTCACTCCGCCGCCGCCGTAGCTGTTTTCCATCGCCAAGTTAGGGCGTGGAAGATCTGAACAGACGAACATCTCCACTGCTACTCTCAGTTCGTCGTGTTCTTCATCAAGGGTAAATAAAATTTATTTTTACTACTCTTGTTGATTCTGATGATTTCCACAAAATCTTCAAAAGGTGTTTATTCTTCAACTTTCATGTTCTTAAACACCAACTTGCTTCTGTCCTTGATCAGTTTCTCTAAGCAACGTTTTTCTTCAAGATTCCTCAATTGTGTGGATTTTCAATCTACACAACTCTGGAACCTAAGTCAAAAATGCTTAGTGAAATTCCTCAAGACACCCCTGGTCAAATTCCTCAAACTTGATACTTTTGAAAAACTTCTGAGAACGCATATGACCTCTCCAAAATTCTTCGCACCTATATTCTGTTCACAGGTACACATGTCTGCTGCTGAATCACTAGGTTCTCATCAACTTAACTCATTTGCAGCATTTCTCAAAGAGAAGTTACACACTTCCTCAGAAACATTCATTGTTCAAAATCCTCTAGTGAAGAAAATGGCTGATGGTAAAAGACCTCAGAAGGGAGGAAAGAGGCCAGAAACAAATACTGCTTTTGAGATCCCTGATGACATCTATGATGAATATTGTACTCCTGATGAAGCAACTCATGGCAAGGAGAACAAAAATCAGCGCAAAGTGCACATTCAGAAGATTGAGAGGAGATGGGCAAGAGAATGGAGGGAATATCGCTATGTCACTCCCAAGTACATGAAGAAATTCGCTGTTAACCCTCCATGTCCAAGACCTCCATTGGCTCCTGGCCAAGAAGCTGATCCCACTAGCATCAGAAGAGGTGAGGAATTTCCCAAGGAGTTGGCTAAGCGACAAGCCAAGCTGGCCAAAGTGGCTAAAGAGGCAGTGAAGAAATTCAATGAAGATTCTGTTGCTGCCGCCGCTGAGGTCTCTGCTGTCAAGCCTAAGAAGGTTATGCTGAAGAAATCAGCTGTCAAGACAAGTTCCTCAGCTGCAATGCCCTCACGGCCAAGCTCTTCAAAGCCCTCACGGCTTGATCCTCAAGCAAATTCCTCAAAAGCAGCTCCAACTCCCTCAGTTGCAAAATCCTCAGCACATGTGCATCTTGCCACATGCCAAAGGACTACTGGAATCTCAATTGCTTCAGGAGTCTCAGCAAGTTCTTTAGCTCCACCTCAGTCTTCAACAACTCCGACCTTGCTGAAGAAAAAGGCCACTGCTGGACGAGGCACAAGGCCAAGTCCTCACAAGAAGCAGGTCGCCTTTCAGGTTCCGTCAAGCGAAGATGAAGCTGATGATGAAGAATTAGCTGAGATCATCAGAGATCGACAACAAAGGGCCTCTAGTGCCAAAGGCAGTGATGTGCCCCTCATGCTGGATCCAAGGAAGATCCTTGATTTCATCGATCTATGGTACAAGGATCCAAATACACCTTTGCCTGAATTAAACCTCACCCCTGGTCAAAGTCACATGTTGACGGCCTTCATTAATGAAGAGAAATGGAAATTTGAAAAGGCCAGGCAGGTGAAGAAGGCTCAGTACAAGAAGGAGCGTTTTCTGAAGAACAATATTGTAAAAATGTCTCCTGAAGAACTTGTGACTATGCAGGCTGAGATCAAAGCACTCAGTGATGAATTTCATGCATATCGTGCAGATTGGCTAGGTGCCAAAGTCACATTCGTCAGAATGGCAAAAGGATTTACTTCAAGTGTTGCAGCTTCATCGCAACCCAAATTTCCTCAGACTGGAACATCTGTTCAGTCTGCTGAAGAAAATGAAAGCGCCAGAGCTGATGAAGAAATTCCAGTCTCTGAAGAAAATGCCAGGGCAACCTCCAATATTGCGCCTGAAGAGCAATCCAGGCCAGTTAATACATCTGCTACTGCGCCTGAGGAATCTGAACAAGCCAGGGCAACTGCATCAGTTGTGCCTGAAGAAATTCAACCAATTTCCTCTGCTCCTCGTACACCGATGACAAGCATCAACCTTCCTTCTGCAACAGAAGCGAAGAAAACCAAGGCTGCGGAGCGAGCAGCTGTGAAGAAAAGGAAAGCATCTGCCTCCTCAGAGTCTTCAGCTCCCAAGAAAGTGAAGACTTTGACGAGTTCATCTGAAAACCCAATTGATGCTATTCCAATATCAAGCATGCCATCAAAGGAGATCATTCCCTTTGGTGAGGAATATGAAATTCCAAGTAAATCTGATGAAGAAGATCCTTCTGCTGCTTCGACAGAGCAGTTGGATGAAGAAATTGAAGTGGATACTATCCCTTCAACCCCACTGGTATCATCGCCCATGCCTCAGTTCACAGCTGAAGAGGAAGGCGTCGAAGAAATTGAAGAAGATGAGGATGTGGATATTGGGTCTACAACACCTATTTTGAATGATGACTTTTGGGAAAGTCATCACCCCAATTCACCTCTCACTACCCCGCTACATCAAGTTCCTCAGTCCCCTGTGCCAACTGAAGAAATTCATACGGGCTCTGATGAACGTCAAGCTTCACTTCATTCTATTCCTGAAGAAGTTCCAGCCACTAGCGCTGATGTACATATGTCTGAAGAAATGGAGGCCAAGGCTGCTGCTGAAATTCCTCAGCATGTGGCTCCAGTGGCTATACCTCAAGAGGCTATGAAGACTTCAACTGTTAATCTTCAGCCCAAGCCACAGAACCATCACTTCAAGAAGCAGAAGTTTAATGCTGAGGATTTCTTCAATGAGCACATATTCTTCACTGACTACAATCCCTATGACTCTGCTTGACTTCGTCGCAAGCGCTTCTGGACTGCAAGCCAGATGAACTTCTATTCCTCATTGTTGTTTGATAAGGATAAGATCTTTGAACATGAGCAAATTCCTCATGTAGATATGGAACCGCTGCCCTACTTCACCCCAGTCCTCAGTGTTCTTCATGACGCTGGGTTACTCAATTTCTGCACCGACATCTGCGATTGGAATGAAGAACTCATTCTTCAATTCTTCGCCACGCTGCACATTACTGGAAATGTTGATGATGTCAATTCATGGGTATTGGACTGGATGACCGATAATACTCATTTCAAAGCACCGGCCTCTGAATTGCTTCATGCCATCCCAGTCAGTCCTCCCACTGAAGGTGCAAGGCTTCTCTATGTTGAACCTGAACTGTCTGATCATCTGATGCAAGAGCTGATGAAGCCTTTGAAGCCAGGCCAAGCTCCAAGGACCAAATTCCTTGTCAAGGAATTGCTCTATGTGCCAAGGACAGTTTATCGCATATTGACCAAAACCCTCAGTCCAATCAAGGGCCACAACTCTGATGATGAAGAAGTTGGTGGCATCATGAAGAATCTACTATTCAATCTCATTCATGGTATACCTATCAACTACCACGATTTCTTCATGAGGACTTTGGCCAATGCTGTTTCTGTCACCTTTTGAGTTGAAGCCTTATGCTCCCTGGATCATGAAGTTCATCAGATCAAGGTCTTCAATTCATTATAAGGCTGACTTTCAAAATCATCTCAGCTATTTGCCCCCTATCGAAGTCCTCAAACGGACTATTTCCTCAGCTGACGAGAAGGGCAAGGCTGCAGTTATTGATGAAGGTACTCATCCATTGGATGGACAGTTTCGCAAAGCTACTTCCTATTCCACCAATGATGACTCTGCAACTCAAGATTCTGCCGCCAAAGCTTCAGAACATCATCCCCAAGCCACAGCTCCGCGTGTAATGACTGATCGTGAACTTCTCCTTAGTCTTCATCAGAAAGTTGATCGAAATCACAAGTGGGTCAAGCGTCAGTTTGGTGCAATTCTTCAGAACATGACAGTCACTCAAAATACTGTGAAGAAGAATCACTACTACTTGCGTGAAGTCTTTGACCGCACTTGGGCGATTCTGTCTAATCTTCATAGTGCTGAAGAACTCAAGGAGATGGGCTTCCAACAGGACTTTGACTGGTCTCAGCCACCTTCGAAGAAATTCAAGAAAGTCAAAGTTCCTCAGCTTGTTGCCAGTTCATATTCTTCATCGCGTGAGACGGATGAAGCTGAAGACTTGAACGACACTGCGGCAGGCCCTACCTCAATGGACGACCCCAACAATGCTGGCGCTCCTCCATCGACATCATGATGATATTCTTCAGGGGCGTTAGTCCTCATTTTTCGTCCCTTTTGGTCATTCGATGACAAAGGGGGACAAATTTGAGTTAGTCTTCAAGCGGGTCTTATATATGGGCTATATTTCTGTTAAGTTACAACTCTTGCTTTTCTGAGGTGTTTGCTCTGATGAGTTGTAAACTTAAGTCCTATGGTGGTCTGATACTTTTGAACTGCTTTCTGCATGCTTATTTCCTCAAGTACCTCAATGCACGCATGCTGAACTTCGTCAGACACCATATCTCATCATGCATTTCAAATTCTTCATATCATATGTTAAATGCGTGTATGAATTTCAAGATATAGGGGGAGATCTCCATGATATTACTCAACAATGTGCATTTGCTATTCAAAGCAAATTCCTCAAATATGCACATCTTCAGGGGGAGTTCTTCTATATCTTGCAATCAAATTCCTCAATATCAGTATTTACACTTCATATGTTTATTCCCGTTGAAAACTTAACCTATATTGTCATCAATCACCAAAAAGGGGGAGATTGTAAGTGCATCTAGTGCCCCTTAGTGATTTTGGTGTATTGAAGACTTAAAGGTTAAGGGACTAATGCGTTTGTGAGTGTACACAGGTCCATAAGTCTATGAGGAGTTTGTTATTTACGATGAATGTCGACCCCTAAAAATAAATGTCTTCAACTGAAGACTTCGGTTTTCTCGAAGACTTTGAAAGTGAAGAAATTGGTGTGACCCTGAAGACTTGATATTCATGCGAGGATTATGAAGCGTGAAGACTTTTGTTTTTGTAGTTTCATTTTCTTCTTCTTGAGTCATAGGAAACATTGTACTGTTAAAGGGGGTCGAGGTAAAACTAAGGAAAAGTTTCCAAGTGATGCTCAACTCAAAATCCTACACCTACCCAATCCTTCGAGTGAAGCCATTGGAAATCTCATACAGTTTAGTCAAGTTCTTCAGTGACAGAGATGAAGTTCTTCTGTTCTCTGAGGAATTTGTTCTGACTGAGGAGTTAGGAATTCGCCAGTGCGGATTGCCTACAAGTGAGGAACATGATAGCCCTGAGGAATTTGATACTCAAATATCCGACCGTTGCTGTGCTGCGCGCCAGCTGTCCAAATATCCTACCCACCTAACGGTCATATCATTGAAGGGCATTTATGTCTTATCATGTCGGGCAGCTCCCTAGGCTATAAATAGCCGCCCCCCTCAACCACTAGCTGGTTGGCTGCTCCGAGAGATAGATTGACACTTGTCATTTAGAGCATCCCATCCTCCGAGGACTTTGAGCAAAAATCATCAAGTGAGGAAAAACCCAAAAACCCAAACACTTACAAACCCAAAGTGATTGAGTATCACTGAAGAAATTGTTCCTGTGTGGAACCTACGCTTGTTACCTTTGAGGACTGTGCATCCTCCAGACGGTTAGGCGTCATGGTCTAGAGCATCCAAGAGGAAATTGTGGATTGCCGAGTGACCGAGTATGTGAAGGTTTGGAAGTCACCTGAAGACTTACCACGAGTGATTGGGCGAGGTCTGTGTGACCTTAGCTCAAGGAGAATACGGTGAGGACTGTGTGTCCGGGACTGTGTGTCCTCAGGTTTAAATACCTAGCCGCTCTAACCAGACGTACAACTGTCACAGTAGTTGGAACTGGTCTACCAAATCATTGTCTCAATCGAGTTACTGGTTCTATTTCCTCAACCCTTTCAATTCCTCGCATACTTGCTATGTATTTAATCATTACTGTTTGACGACTTTGACTGAAGACTTTCTCAATTTCCTTAGTTCAATTTCTTCAGTCAGTTTGTCTTCTGCCTGCTTATCCTGTGTTTACGCTACTTGTACTCTGTGCTTGTTTTCATTTCATCATGATGACAGTGCTACTGCTCTGTTATGTTTGCATTTGAGTACTTATTCCGCTGCTAAGTAGTTCGTCGCTTAAGAATTTCCTCACCTTGAAATTCCTCAGTAACGAATTTGTAAAAATCGCCTATTCACCCCCCTCTAGTCGATATAACGCACTTTCAGAACATTTTCCAGCAATTCTTTCCGCGTGCTTCTCGCACTTCTTCCCAGTGATTCCATCCCTCCCAGGCAAGCCACACCCTCCATTTGCATGATTGCAATGCAATACCATGGTTTATTTAATTAAACTTGCTTAAAATGTTGCATTAGTAATGTATGATATATTTATTCATGGCATTTCTTGGGGTGATGTTTGATCTTGCTATTGCCATGATAATGCTTGGAGTACTAGGACTTATGTTTTGCAGATTGAGGAGGACATGTTGCCATTGGATTATTAGTGGCTATTATGATTATTTTCATGATAGTATTTGATATTATGCTTTGGAGTATTATTTTGGGTTTAATGCTATCATGGGGATCTTAGGTTAATATCTTGATATTACTATTGGATTAGTAGCATCATGGTTCTTGGATTCATCATGATCTTAGTTAATATGCTATCCTCGGAGTATTATGATATGACTATATTATGCTTTGGATCATTTGTTGGATATTCCTATGACTTGGATTACAGGTGGATATATGGTATTAGAAAAGCAGTTATCACAGATCTATCTTGGGGATAAATTCTGTCATTTCGTTGGTCAGGTGCCACCGAACCGGGCTTTTCCAGTGCAACCACATTTTCGTTTTATGGGAAGGCCCTAATGATGTCTATTGTCACTATAAAAAAAGACACATTCGTGACATTTTGGGCCGAACAAATTTTTTTTCTGTCATGCTTATGACACTTCTATGATGATAATTGTGACAAAACCCGGTATCATCATAGATGTGGTGGTATCCTACTTCTATGACAAAAAATCATGATAGAAAATGGCCTTTTCATCCTAGGCGGACCGGAGACGCACCTAAATGACATTCTTTGGGCCGTCCATGACGGAAAAATTCGTGGTAGAAGCGAGGGCGAGGAAAATTTCGGGGAGTTCCCGGTTACGATGGGTGGTCGGGGCCGAGCGATGCACGGAGGGATTGCGCGTTTCTCTCGTACACATACGCGCATAGGTGTGAGGCGTTGGGCTCTAACTGAACCCGAGCGAGGCGTTCGCTTACTGAACCCGAGCGATTGCACTAGCTACATTACTGAACCCGAGTGATCAATCCCTTGGCTGTTAACTAAACCCGAGTGATTCCTTCGCTACTGCTGCTAACTGAACCCGAGCGATCGATCGCTGCTGCTGCTGCTTACTGAAGCCGATCAAACCTGCTGCCTCTTGATGAACAGTGAATGATGGGGTTGCGGTTGAATGAGTCGAGACGTACGTGGTTGGGGTTGGATGAATAGTTCCCGGTGGGGGTTGGATGAACAGGACCCCGTGGTAGTATATAGGCCGTTGCCGCTGGATGAACAAGACCCCGAGAGGAGGCCGCCACAGCTGAGCTGGTTGGGGGTGGATGAACAGGACCCCTTGGAGGGCTAGTTGAATAGTAGCCGGTGGAGGGCTGGATGAACAGTAGCCCGTGGATGAACAGTAGCTGGTGGAGGCAGGAGGAAGACGCGGTGGATGAACAGTGCAGGTGGAGGCTGAAGCAAGTCGACGGTGAGTGAACATTAGCCCGTGGAGTCCCCTTTTGTGGTATGCCACACCCCTCCAATGAATAGGACCCCCGTTTCGACCGTAGCGCTCCAACACAAGTTTCTTTCCTCCGTTTTGCGGTACGCTACACCCCTCCCGATGAACAGGACCCCCGTTTCGACCGTAGTGCTCCAACACAAGTTTGTTTCCTCCGTTTTGCGGTATGCCACACCCCTCCTGATGAACAGGACCCCCGTTTCGACCGTAGCCAGTCGAACAGAAGGCCGTTTCCTCCGTACTGCAGTACGCCAGACCCTGTTTCGGCTGTTCTGTCCAAGCCGGTTGGCTCCCGTTGAACAGGACGCATTCCGACCCAGTCTGTTGCCTCCCGATGAACAAGACGTTGTTTCTCTATTCTGACCCAGCCGGTTGGCTGCCCGATGAACAGGATGCCGTTCCTACCGTCCGTTGCCTCTCCATGTACATGAGCCCTGGCCGTACGTATGTGCGAGTACGCGTTCGAGACCCCGCCCGTATGTACGTACGTGGCCGTATTTTTTGGCATGTGGCTGTACGTACGTGTACACGGTTTAGAAGGGACTGCCTGAACTGCTACGTCAAGGGCTCTACTACTACACGGGCCGCTGCTTGCTCGGCCACGGTTCATCATTGCAGAGAGACCGATCGACCAGTACGTACGTACACGTTCGCGACAACGCTACGTACGCTTCGACCGGGTGGGTCCTAGCTGTCAGGGAGGATAAGGATGCACTTCCTTGTGTGCGAAGATATAGCTGGTGGGTCCCGGCTATCAAGGGGAGGAATCATTTTTATTTTGCGAGTAATAAGGAGGCACTTCCTTGTGTTCGAAGATGTAGCTGGTGGGTCTAGCTGTGAGCCTCACAACCTAAAGTCCACTTTCGATGGGTATCGCTCGTCGACCTCGTTAACCACGAGGCGCCGAGAGCATCAAGGCGGTGGATGACGACGAGGCCTGGGAAGGGAACGATGAGGAGCCAGAGAAGACGAGGTGGGTGGATGCCCACGCGGAGGGGGGTACGAGGGTTCACTGATTCAGTTGCGGCGTAAGGCTGTCGTCACCGGAGAATAACAGGGGGTGTGGGTGAGTAGAGGGAAGGCCTGGCCAATCGTAGTATGGTCGGTCCGTGAGGCCTGCGTGGCAGCACAGCCGGTCGCGGGAGGCTGGAGCAGGCGGTACGGCGGGCCTGGTTTTGGCGGCTGGAGCAAGAAGACCAGAGGTTGAAGACGCAGCACGGCAGTTGATTTAACATCCAACGGTTAGTGCAACTAGAATTGTTTTGACTAAGTTGACAAAGCCCGTACGCGTCAACTTAGTTGGCCCACAAGTCAGCCTCCAAATCTGGTGGGTCCCAGCTAGCAGGGGGAATCATTTTTTTGCTCGTAATAAGGTGGCACTTCCTTGCGTGCGAAGATGTTTTCTGGTTGTTTTAATTTCTTCTTTTTAGAGTTAGAATAAAAAGAAAACAATTTAGCATCTTTAGTACAATCTATATTTTTGCGAAATGGATGATAATAAAGCTGGTGGGTCCCAGCTGTTAGGGAGAGGTAACTTTTTTTTCCGCGTAATAAAGCAAACACTTCCCTGCGTGCGAAGATGTAGCTGGTGGCTCAAACCTGTCAGGGGGAGAAATCATTTGTTTTTGCATAATAAGGAGGGACTTGCTCGCGTGCGGCCAAGGGTGGGTCCCTACTGTCAGCCACTCCACGTACATGCCTCTTCCGATGGTTGTCGTTTGTTGACAAAGTTGACCATGCCGCGCCGAGAGAACCAACGCGATGGACGATGGAGAGGCCTAGGAAGGGAACGACCCGGAGCCGGCAAAGACACAGCAGTGGATGCCCACACGGAGGGGAGTATGATGGTTCACTGGTTCGGCTGCGGTGTGAGGCTGCCATCGTCGGAGAATAACAGGAGGTGTTGGTGAGTAGAGGAATGGCCTGGACGGCGATGGGAGTAGGGTGGGCCGGTGAGGCCTGTGAGGCAGCACAGCCGGCCACGGGAGACGGTAGCAGGCGGTACTGCCGGCGGTGGTTTGAGCGGCTGAACCATGAATGTCCGAGATTGAAGAAGCACCACTGCCATTAGATGGACATCCAACGGCCACTACTACTAGAATTGAGTGTTGACCAGAAGTTGACAAAGTCTTGCGTAAGCGTCAACTTAGTAGGCCCACAAGTGACCATCACATCTGTGGCAGAGAACATATAGCCCATTTGCGATTTGTTATAATGACAGCCCATTTTCTAGCGAGGACAACGGTTAATAATTTCAACCAACGGCTCAAAAAAAGTTCAACAAAATTTCCCACATTTTGATGGGATCCGAAATATTTTTTAACCCGAAATTTCAAGTCAGATTAAATATAATTTCAAACTAAATTTGTATTAGGTAAAAATCTAATGAAATTTTGCGCGCGCAACAAGTAATGAAATTAAAAAAATTACCTGTTCGGTGCATTTTTTATATTTACAGCCAAATTTTTTTAATTACAGCCCATTTATTATTTCTTAAAGGCCATTTTCTTGGCAAGTCTAATGCGGGGCGGAGAATAACAAGTTGACCTGGGTTGAGTATTCTGCAAAAAAAGTATAGCTGGGCTAGCCATTTTCACGTTGAAAAATTAATATCTAGGCTGGATATTTGGTCGACATAAAAGAATAGCCTAGGCCAGACGGGCCACAGCCCGCCCAGTTGATACCCTGCTCCTCTGAACAACAACAAAAACATCGCTCAAGAAAAACTATGCTCACACCTCAAAACAAATACTGCTCGAGCTGCTGGGTCCCAGCTGTCGGCCGCTCCTTGTGCAATTCTCTCGTTTATTGACTATATAGGTTGACAATGGTGTGGGACTGGGATGTCAGGAAACTAGGAGGAAGCAAAAAAAATTATAGTTGTATATAATAAGGAGGCACTTGCGTACGTGCGGCTATGGCGCTGGTGGGTCCCCACTGTCATCCTCTCCAAGTAAAGTCATCTCCTGATTCCTCATGTTCGTTGACCATGTTGACAACGCAAGACGGCGGCGCCACAGCGAGCGCAACAACTCGAAGGACGACGAAGAGGGCCTCGCGGGCCCTACGGATGGTCTGATACAGCGCCCGCTGGTCGTTCAGGAAGTCAGGATCATCGGACCCCTATGAGCACCTTCTTGAGACTGAGCCGGCATGAAATGGTAAGGCCGTGCTTGGGAGCTCTGGATTGTTTCACACCTGTATTAAGGATAGAAGTGTAATTTACTCGTCACCGGAAACAACGCGTAAAATACAGGCATAATGAAACCGACGACCCGAGGTCTGTAACGAAAACCGGCGAGTTACGCGTGTAATCTGAGAAACCAGTGTATATTTTACCAATCAAAAACGACCAACCAAGCGCTTCACCCAAGACCGTTTGCTTTTATTTACAAGCTTTAGTTTTACAAGCGGTTTTGGTTCGAAAACAACTATCTAATCACGGCCTAATACGATGAGTTGGTCGAAAGATCATATCATTTTCACCTCTAACCTACCCGAGTTGTCGTATAGGCTATGAATGAAAGTATGAAGCATAAGACGATGAACTTCTTAGGCACAGAAACAATAGAAGAGGATGATCTTCTTAACATGCAAATCAATGGCATTAGATCAACGTGCAAAACAATACGAAGCATTATTCTCAGGAGGCACGGTGAACAGCTCGTGATGCCACATGCCACAGCATTCCAAGCTCAATTTTGCAATCAAACTCACAAGGCCTGGCATTTCATAGACAACATTCAGAACAAACTCTTAAAATACCTTACATAAGTCAGCATTCATGACTATGCATCTCATCAGAGTAAATATTTACTTCTGAACTGAACACACGAATAGGAAAAAAAGATCGACCACTACTAGGAGAAAGCCTACTAGTAGCGCTTGAAATACCTATAGCAGTATCGCTGGGTCCAGCGCTACTGCTAACGCGCTATAGCTAAGTTGTAGTAGTAGCGTTGCCCTGACCAGTGCTACTGGTAAGTATGGTTAGCAGTAGCGCTACCCGGACAAGCGCTACTGCTAACTATCTGTAGCGCTGCAACAAAGCAAGCGCTGCTGCTAATCCAGCGCTGCCGCTAGATGCCTTCCAGCGCTACTACTAGTATTCCTGCTTTCACAGATTTATTCCCCCTCTACGTATTTGTGATGTATTTGTGCATGCTCTATACAGTAGTTTCATCAGATCATAATAAACATACACTATTCTCATCATACCATACACATACAGTAGTCTCGTCATACCATCATCATCATTCAACACAAATATCATCACATCTCAAAAATAGCGATACACAAGTCATGTCATGCCTCGAATAAATGCAACTGCATGGTCATGGCACACACACACAAGTTTCATCATCTCTATCTAAACCATGATGTAGAAGAGAAGAGCGATCAGCATGAGCAAGAGCGCAACTATGTAGTACTTCTTAAGGCACCGACGGTTTCGCTCCCGCTCTTGCCGGAGCGTCCACCTCAAGTAAGTACTTTCCGCTTCGGCTCTGCTATTGAACCCTCTGTGGCTAGCACCCGGGTACTTGTCCACCTTGTCCTGAGCGTCTGGCCAGTGGTCGTACACTCCTGGAACCCTCCCAATGAACACGGCATAGTAGTCCTTTGCCATCTCTGATCTATGTACCTGCATCGTCAGTTGTTGAATTCAACGATAATATGCAACATAATGTAATTAAGAAAACAAAGAGGCATAATTAGCAAAATACAAGCAACCTATAATAAACATAAATAACGAAGTTCCTCATACCCAAACTAATTAACTAGAGCGATCTACGCTAGTTCAGGAGGACGATTTAATTACATCACAGAGTTTCGTCGTGCATAAATTCAAAGTTTTGCCATAGAAAGACAGTAATGACACATTGTCATCGACAATCAGTCCTCCATGTCGGCGGTCCAATCTTCGTAGTCAGGGAGGAAGTACCCAAACCTCTTGAAAGGCTTCAGGTCCAGATGCTGAGCGAGTAGCAATGCTCGGACATCATCCCATGTGATTGGCCCATGGTAGAACATCCCTGTTGGTTCGAGGACCTCCTTCATGATCACTCGGGCAAGTTCACACTGTACGTGATAAAACTCAGCTCGGATTCGATGATCCGGTGTCTTTCCTATGCTTGTGGCCCAGTTGACAATCTCGGCATCATTGGTAGTAGCTGACATGCGAAGGCGTTGATTATCCTTCTGTACTCGATCAGGTGATGCATGAGGTAGAATCCATCAGCCTTACTGGTGTACGGTTGCTGGATGCAGCAGAAGTCGGTCTTATGGCTGAAAGCCAGCCCGTTCTTCCTGTACTTTTTCACCTTGATATATCCACCAGACAGGCTGAAGATTAACAGGGCACTATCAAGAACACTCTTTATGTGTGTGTAATCCTTTTTCTTGATGTTCTTCGATGAGTCCATGTGCATAGCATGGGAGTATTCTGGGTACAGAACGATGAGGACGGAACCCCCCCTGCTGCGCAAAATAAGTACACCTCAAATTAGCCTCCATGCTTGCAAAGGAATGATTAAAACTTACGAAAGGATATGCGCGGATGACTTACGTGGGATGATAAGGTAGGAGAATCGCTTCCTTGTCCTTATTAGCGATCATGAAGTCGCCGATGTACTTGCTCGCATAGTCACGGTGCTCTTTGCAGACTGCCAAGAAGCTCTCGTGCATATAGTATGGGTCCGCGACGCAGATATATTTTATGTTCTCGAGCCTGATGAAGTAGTTGAGATACAGCGCATACATGCGGATGAACTGGAAATCCAACTTGGTCATGTGGAACATGTCGTATATGTAGTCAAATCGCAGGATGAACTTATCTGCGGGCCATCTCTCGACGTACAACTTCCCACCCGGCACCCGAGCCGTGTAAAGCGGGTATCCTGGTTTTTCCGAGATGAGAAGGCTTTTCTCTCTGGCCAGCACATCTTCATGGAGTCTCCTTAGATCATTGTTCAGTATGTGCTCTAGCGCTTTCGCAGGTAGGATCGGGTGGCCGTAGACATGGAAATGCTCCGCACCTTCGACAGGTATTCTGTCTACCACCCGGGGCTTCAGAGGCGGCTGGCTGCTTAAAGCAGCTCTGGCGCCTTTAGGGCCTTTCTTGTCCGGTCTCCTCCTTTGCTTCTTGGCGGGTGGCGGTAGTGAGCCCACCATACCTTCCCTAACCACCACCCCAGTGTCGTCGGGCTAATCAGTGGGCAGCCCTCGGGTTGTTGTTGGGTAGAGGCGGCATCTGGAGGCATCTCCTGCGAGGATCGCATGAAGAGAGACTTTTTCCATTCCACCTTAGGACGTTCTGGCTCCAGCAAATCAGGCAGCATCAAGTTATCATCTCCATGCTCATAGCCTGAGTCATAGTCCCGAGCCATCAATCCTCCATCATCATAGGTGGTATTGAAATAGTTGAGAGTGGCATCATCATCCTCCTCCATGTCATCATCAGCATTTGCTTCTTCGACGGGGGCGACGTCATCTGGCACTAATGGAGGCTCTCCCTCACGTCGTCCGCTATCACCCGCCACGACAGGTGCAGGTAATTTGGTAGGTGGGGTGGTGTTCATACCTTCTTGAGAAGCTGTCGTTGGTGTGAACTGGGCACCTCGACACGAAGAAGAGTCTTCAGCCAAGGCAAGAACCAGCTCTTGCATGCGCCAATCCGCTTAGGGGTCTCCTCGTCATCGACTGGTACCGGAGGAGGCAAATCCTCGAAGCCCGCTAAGACACTGGCCACGTTCACCTTGAAGACGCCATGGGGCATCTCTCGGTTATGGCACATGTGGTCCTTCGGCTTCACGATCGTTGCCTTTCCCATGGCCACCTTCTGGCCGTTGATGTCGTACAGTAGGGTGCATGGGGTATCGTCGGCCTACGAAGACATGTCTATGACGTCAAACATCCAAAAGGCAACTGAAATAGAAGACTATAGGCATGATGGTGAATGTAACACCCCAAAAATCGGGTTATCGATTTTTGTGCTGTTATTCCTTCCTAGCTTTTCTCTCCCGAATTTTTCCTCTGGAATCTGGTGAGTGACCAGGTGAATCCAGACAATCCTCAATCTCTCCATGAATTTTTCATGTTCTTGTGCCAGTCAAGTTTCCGTCTGTAAACCCCGAACCTCATTTAAACCCTAGTTCCAAAATATCGGAACTAGAAATCCTGCCTTTGTGTTTACAAAGGAGCTATCATTTTTCCTGCTCAGTTGGTCCTCCCAAAATTCCCGGAGATCATCCTTCACTCATAAGCCCTAGATGTGCTAAAATATTGCCAAGTCATATGCAATATTTCTCATCTAGAATTAATTCCTTTTTCTGCCTTTCCGAGGAATTAAATCCAAGAAAATATCTATCCATCTCCAAAGTTCATGAAAACTTGTGGAGATATCCTTTGTGATTATATTGAGCTCTCATAAAAAATATTGGCCATAATTAAATAGTGGAAATTGTACTTTCCTATTTTAAGCCAATATTTCAATTTGGGGCCTTTCCAAAGGAACTACCATTTTGGTAGTTAGGAAAAATCCCAAATAAATTATGGAGCTTGTCCTATCCATATATTCACCATTTCCATCAAGATCTCAAGTTCCACCAATTAAATTTTGAGCACAACACCACTTTGCAAATTCTGTCCAGATTTTCAGTTTGCAAAGGAAGTGCTTGATTCCTTGATCTCCTTGGGCTGAAATTTTGCGGGGTGATTCATTATGATAAATTACCCCTGTATACCAAAAATCAGCTCATTCCATCTAGCCAATCTTCCTCAGGAAATCATCTAAGTTTCTGTCCAGATTGCATCTCTGTGAAGGAAGTACCCTCATAGATGATCAATTTGAGCTGAAACTTTTCCAGCTATCTCTCTTGATCATATCCTTGCTGTCCACCAAATATCATCCAAATCCATCTATCCATTTGACCCCTACTTCCCCATTTGCATTTCTGGTCAGTGTGCCAAGTTGCAAAGGAAGTTCTAGTTCTGGTTTTCCAATTGATCTGAAATCTTGCCAAGTTAGTCACCCTGGCAGATGATTAATCCTGGCGCAAGATCATACCAAGAGGAGCACTGTGGTCGCCACTGCACATATCAAACACATTGCTGCCAGAAGTGTTTGACCCAGGCAGTGGTCACACCAGAGCTCCCTGTTCATGCTCGTAGGGTCAGGTCAACTCACGGAAGTGTGGAGAACACGCTGGACATGTTTTGGCATGAGGTGCATCGTGGCAAGACCCTGGCCGCGTGGTGACCATGCCTGAATGCTGCCAAACCGGTGCACTGTGCATTGGTTTCATCGGGAGCTTGTCTCCAGCCCCTTCCAGCGCGTCCGGGAGTGTCGTCGAGTTGCCCACTGCCCTCGCGCACTGTCTTGAGTTCTCTCCACCCCGTCCCGAAGCTCGTAGAAGCTCCTGCCGCCCTCGAGTGCCCTCTGGACATCGTCATTCTCCATGAATCTGGAGAATTCGTCCCTCGTCGCCTAGCCCTCCTCCTCGACTATAAGTACCGTGCCCGAGCTCCTCCCCGGTCACCAGCAGCCTCAGCGCCCCTCCCCTCGAGCCCCAGCCCCCTCCCCGAGCTCGGAGCTCCTCTGCCCCGCCATGGCAGAAGGTTCGGCCGCCGCTCCCCTCGACCAAGCCGGCGCCTAGGCTCCCTCCACTCCCCTCCGAACCTCGCCCCGGCCACCCCTACGACTCGCTGAGCGGCCGCCGCCCCCACTTTAGCAGCGGAAAGCACCGTCGGAGCTGCTCCCCCTGGCGCCCATCTTTGCCGCCCTCCGGGCAGTGGTCGCGGCGCTGCCGGCTGGCTCGCGTAGCCCCACCGCTGCCCTTGGGTGCGGTGTGGAGCTCTGGGTCGGACGGGCCCAGCGGCGGCCCTCCCCATGCGGCCAGTCGACGGCGGCGAGTGGTGCCCGAGCTGCCGCGGTGCCCCTTTGTTTCGGTCGGGAGTGAAGGAGGCGTTGACCAGTATAAATAAGAGAGGAGAGAGAGATAAGGTGGAGCCCGCCAAGGCCCACCTGTCAGGTTTAAGTGGAGGTGCATTTTGAAGAATACGCTTTCGGTGTATTGAAAGTGTAAACTCAGAAATGCGCTTTCAGTTTATCCCAGCCGCCAGCCGAAGCAGCTAATTTGTGAACGTTCACTGTTTAAGGCAATTCTCTGCCTAAAAAGTGAACGGCCACAACTTTTTAATCGTAACTCCGATTGAGGTAAAACCAACGCCCACGTCTTCGTCTTGTCGAGCCCGTTCCGATGGCGTCATTTTCATAATGTTTACTGTGGCACCCCGATAGAGGGCCGACGCACGCCAGTCCCAGGATAAGACCTGACGCACGTCAAAGACATGATACAGCAATTCCGGGCACAAAATGGCTTTATTATATTAAATGGAGTATTACAATACTGTTGCTTACAACAATATTACATAGCTCCAAGGCTAACTAAGATGGCAGCGAAGGTATTGGCTCAGCGGTGACATCGTCTATGGCTGGGCTCCATAACTCACAGGACTGGCTGGGTTACGATCTAGCACGACGAATCTTCTCCTACAACTGGCCACGTGCAAGGCCAGGTGAGTACTTTGAATGTACTCGCAAGACAACCAAATACATAGCATCCAAACAAGCAGATGCCAAAGCCAACCCTATGCTATGCAAGAATTTATTCTAAACATGGCATGGAATTAACAGGAAATCACGAATCAAGCATAGCATAGCATACCTATCTAGCATTATTAATCATCATGTCGTAGCAAAATTATCTGGCATGTTTAAACATCCAGCAGCATTAATCATCACGATATAACGGGGTTATCTTAGCAAAGTAACTACTGAAGTAAAGTACAGTAAAGTAAAGCATGCATCAAGTAAATAGTCCATATTCCAAATATCTCATGATCCAATCTGAACCTGATCGAAATCCAAGTCTTTCGGTCATCTGACCATCTCCTCCATAGCCATCTCATGGCTAACATACCATACTCCTGACAACATCTGCTGTCCATGCAGGACAGGTTCTTCCACCATCATTATCATCATTACGGTTGATCGCCTAATGAGGTCTGGAAGGGCTGTCCAATACCGTGGACACGGCTAATTGAATAGATTTAACACTCTGCAGAGGTTGTACACTTTACCCACACCACGGAACTCATGGCCTCGTACTCCCATTCGGGTGGACCAACGACATTACGACGAAACCTGTCTGACCCGTGACTCTTCCATCGTACCACCGGCCATCACACTCCTTCTTGGAGTCAAGCCCTGGGTGGCCCCTTGTCACCTCGTGACACCCTGCCACCGTCGTGGCCAAACTAAACTGTCCCAAACGGGGACGGGTACCCAAACAACTCAACTGGGCTCACAGGGTTATCGCCGCCTACCGGGCCAGGGCAGCGCGCTCACATAACCCTCCCTCTTTGGAGGTACCGGTGAAAGAGCACGCGATCAGACCAAGTCAAGGCCGTCCCATACCGGCAAATATGGTTGCACGGATAAGCCCGGACAGGTGACTCTGATCAACCGACTAGGTTTATCAATATATCTCCATCATCCCACCATTACCTTAACAATTATAAGTGTGAACAGCCACTTAACATCAGCATAGCAGAATCATTACAACGTTGACAAACATGGCAAGATATCAGATCATGGTACTCACATGATAACGGTATCCAAAATATTGTTACTAGCATGGCAGGGCATGGCATGGAAACAAGGCATGATATTAGATGAAACGTAATGCTAACATCTAAAACAGATGACATAACAGGTGTATGCAAGTGCAGGCTAACAGGTGATACAGATGTACTACAATGAACACACAGGGTGCAAGCAAAGTCATCACGCAAGTCCGGAGCTCATGGAAGAGGTTGGCTTGCCTGGGGTAGAGGAATACACCGGGTGGAAGTGCAATAACACTCCGGGAAGATTCGCCGGAAAAGTTTCCCTCTCGGAGGGGCTGATCGAAGGGCAAGGGCAAAATGGTCATTTTCACAGTGTGAAAACATTATGAAAATGACGCCATCAGAACGGGGTCATCGATCTGAAGACGTGGGCGTTGGTTTTACCTCAATCGGAGTTACGGTCGCAAAGTTAGGGCCGTTCGTTCGTTAGGCGCTAAAACGGACAAAATAGTGTCCATTTCAGTGCTTAACGGCGGGATGTTCACAAAATAACAGGTTCGGCCGGCGGCTGGGAAAAACTGAAAGCGTATTTCGGATTTTACGCTTCCACTTATCCTGACGCGTGGGCCCGTTGACTTTTGGGTGGGGCCGGCCTTATCTCTCTCTCTTCTCTCCCTCTAGATCGTCTCCTCCTCCCGACAGAACAGAGCCGAGGCGGCCGGCCGCCGGCGCAGCTGTGGCAGGGGGACGCGGGAGGTCCAGCCGACGAGTGCAGAGGCTCCACCGCACCTCGTCGCGCCCAGTGGTAGCCGCAGGACTGCCCGGTTCAGAGCACAGCGACGGCGCCATGGCTCGGCCACCATGGCCGGAACAGAGCCAGGGAGAGGTCGCTCCGACAGGGCTCCCTCGCCGGAGGTGATGGCAGCGGCGACCTGCGAGCTCCAATAGGAGGCTAGGGGCAGAGGAGAGGGAGGGAACTAGCCACGGGGCTGGAGTCGCCGTGGGAGTCCGGAGGTGGCCTTCGGCCAAGGAAGAGGGCAGAGCTGCGGGAGCTCAAGGGAGGGGCGAGCTAGGCTTGCTGGTCAGGAGAGGGATTCGGGGCACGCCTTATATAGGCTAGAGGCGGAGCTACGCGACGGCGGACGGAAGTCTCCAGAGCTCGGCGAGGACCGGCGAAGAACCAATGTCGGCAGAGGCACTACGAGCTTCGAGACGAGGGGAAGAGGGCCCTGGAAGGCTCACGCACATGGTGGGGAGCTCGTCGGCGCTCCCGAACAAGCTAGAACCCACTTGAGGTGGCCTCCCGAGAGCTCCAATGCACAGGGCGCCCGCTGTACCTGTATTTGTCGCGGTCACCACGCGGCCATCGCCTTGCCACGTCTTGCTCGATGGCAAACAATGTCTGGAGGTTTCCACACGCATCACTGAGCTGACTTGACCCCTCAACCAAGAACAGGGGGCTCTGGTGTGACTGCACCAAGGTCAAACAACAACTGGCAGCAAGGTGTTTGTCATGTGGTGTGGCCACCACAGTGCACCCATGGGCATGATCTTGGGCAGGGGTGAGTCATCCACTAAGGTAGTCATGCTGGCAAAATTTGGGCACAAATGGACAATGCTAGCTGGTACTTCCTTTGTAACCTTGCCCACTGACCAGAAACGCAAATGATGATGCTGGGGTCAAATGGCTATATGGATTTGAATGATTCTTGGTGTAGAGGAACTGTCTGGAAAAGTTTCAGCTCAAATTGATCATCTATGAGGGTACTTCCTTCACAGAGATGCAATCTGGACAAAAAACTTAGATAATTTACTGAGGAAGATTGACTTGATGGTAAGAGCTCATTTTTGGTATACAGGGGTAATATATCATAATGAATCACCCTGCAAAATTTCAGCCCAAGGAGATCAAGGAATCAAGCACTTCCTTTGCAAACTGAAAATCTGAACAGAATTTGCAAAGTGGTGTTGTGCTCAAAATTTAATGGGTGGAACTTGAGATCTTGATGGAAATGGTGAATATAGGGGTAGGACAAGCTCCACAAATTATTTGGGATTTTTCCCAACTACCAAAATGGTAGTTCCTTTGGAAAGGCTCCAAATTGATATATTGGCTTTAAATAGGAAAATGCAATTTCCCCTATTTAATTATGGCCAATATTTTTATGAGAGCTCAATATGATCACAAAGAATATCTCCACAAATTTTCATGATCTTTGGAGATGGATAGATATTATTCTGGATTTAATTCCTCGGAAAGGAAGAAAAAGGAATTAATTCTAGATGAGAAATATTGCATATGACTTGGCAATATTTTTGCACATCTAGGGTTTATGAGTGAAGGATGATCTCCGGAAATTTTGGGAGGATCAACTGAGCAAGAAAAATGATAGTTCCTTTGTAAATGCAAAGGCAGGATTTCCAGTTCCGATATTTTGGAACTAGGGTTTGAATGAGGTTCGGGGTTTACAGACGGGAACTTGACTGGCACAGGAGCATGGAAAATTCATGGAGAGGCTGAGGATTGTCTGAATTCACGTGGTCATTCACCAGATTCCAGAGGAAAAATTCGGGAAAGAAAAGCTAGGAAGGAATAACAGCACAAAAATCGATAATCCGATTTTTGGGGTGTTACAAACCTTCCCCCCTTAAGAGAATCTCGTCCTCGAGATTCCTAGGGTTAGCTCAGAGCAAAAATTACGCCTCCTGAAAAAAATCTCTGGGTTGAATTGTAACCCTGGGGTTGAAAACAACCAAGTTAAAAGTACCGAAAATTGGTACACCCAGATCGAGATACGGATATCGCGGGATTTACTCCACGGGTAGGGGCCACTGGGTAGCCCTGACATTTTTAGAAAAAGCAGAATTTCCTTCTTCCAAAAATGCTCGGGACACCACAGTGAACAGTGGCCTCTCTCGCTGGCAGGTGGGCCTAGGGCCCACTGGCAGCTTCTTCTTTCTCCGGCCAACGGCTCTCTCTCGGTCCCGCACTGTCCTGAGTGCGGCTAGGCACTGCGCACGCCTGGCTCCTAGGGTACTGAGCACCCTACAACAACAGTGCGCGGCGTGCACGAGGCCAATGCAGAGAGCACTCCCATCGCGGGTCAGCGCCGGTCGGCACTGTTCGCGGATTCGCCTCCTGGACGCCGGTGATCGAGCGACGCGCGGTTCTCCTGGACCTCGGTCACCGTACACCGGACTTGGGCTATAAAAACGACGGCAGTTTCTTCTTCCTCCACCTCGCATCTTACCTCACTTCTTCTTCCACTTCTCCTTTTCCTTCGGGTTGCAGGGGCGCGAGGCGAGGCTTTAATGGCGGACATGGGTTCGGAGCTGATCTTCATCCTCCTGGTGGGTCTGCTGGCGGCATTGGTTGGATCCTCGCTGCTGCTGTGTGCGATGATCCTCGATGATCGTCGAGATGCTGCTAACCGAGCGGTAGCTGGTGATCATCCACGCCGTCTTAGGCCGGCGGAATGAGCGCGGGCTGCGGTGGGGCGAAGGAGGTGGTTGGTCAGCATCACACAGGACGGTGCCAGAAGCGTCGCTGAGTCTAGGGTTAGTGCAGTGTGGTTAGCGGAGCTGTACCAGTGTGGAAGCCACACTGGGGGTTGCTCCTCGCTGATCGACATCCACAACGAGTGAGGGTTGAGGTAGAATCAGGGTTTAGATCTTGGACTAGAGGGGATGTAATGGTTTGTGCTACAATAAAATTTCTCAGAATTTCTCCGAGATTGTAGCTGGGTTCGGGGAAAAGATTTTGGGACCGGGGAAAAAATATTGGATAGAGCTGGTTTTCCAGAACACTGAGTTCAGGAAAACTGACAAAGGGAGTATGCATAGATGGGTATGGATAGGTGGCTTTGCATTCTACCCGAGTACTGCGGCGACTGTACTCAGGAGAAAGAACTTGGCGTGCAGACATTGCTCACACGATGCACAAGCAATCTATTCAGATTAATATGCAAGCACATACGGAATGCACATCGTAGCAAAATACAAACAGAGGAAAGAAACATATCGAGCAGATTACACTAAGCTGTTTTTAATGCTAGTGGGTGTATGTACTCCTGGTATACATACACCTACACCAGCTCGCATTTTATTAGGGACTCTGGGCGTGTCCAATGTTATTGGGTGTAAGTGCTCTACTGACTAAAATCTTGTTAAAATCCATTGCCTGCTCTGTTAAACATTTCTTCTTAACAGAGAGACAGATGAACTAAACACACAGAGCAAACAAACATACATAATATTACAACAGCACACAGGCACAAGCAATACAAGCATTACAACAAAACACAACCTTACTAGACAGCTAACAGCAACAACTCACTCCGAACTACAGGATCCTAATCCTAGACGAGGATGAAGAAATAGTCTTCGCAACACACACACTTGCGGCCTCAACTGGCTACACTCATTGCCAGAGCCACAAATAGGCCTACTCTTGCTGGGGCTCTCCTGGGGGACGAAGGCTGAGCCAACTTCTATCTTCATCATCAGACACCACTATAGGTTGGGGCACAACTGCTTGAGTTGCGGCTGGCACTTGACGGAACACATCTTGGCGACGAAGACGACGAATAGCTCTGGCAACATAACTTGGGTGGATGATGCCAGGTTGCCATGGGTTCACGGGCTGCGAGGGTAGTACTGGCTGAGAGGGTGGCACTAGTTGAGAAGGTGGCACTGGGTTTGGCAGCAGGGGAAGGGTGGTTTGGGATGCAGCTTGACGGGCATCACGGTATGCTTCCGTAACAACCCGGGTGGTGTCACGGTCAATGAATTGGAACTCTCGAATAATGCCGGCAATTAGTAGTCCCTGGGCATCAATGAACTGAGCCAGGCGAGCTACTGCCGGGTCGGCTTCACCAACTGCGCTGAAGAACTCGCAACCTGTATTGGACGAAGCGGGAAAATAGCGGAACTCCCTCATCTCCGCTACTTGCGGAAACTGGAAGCGAATACGGGTGATGGCTTCCGCAGCAGCTGTCTGGACGGCCAAAGCAGTGGTGGGCATGGGTTTGCCCTTAAAAACCAAGGGCTTCCCATCCTTTGCTGGACTTGGGCGGAGAAGCACCTTTGCCTCATATCGGCAAAGGTGAGGGACGGGTTCCGATTGGAACACCAAATACACTGGGATAGTATTACAGCCAAGGGCTTGGGTGAGCATATTGGAAAGGATAGGTGCAAATCTGTCATACCCTTTGGCCACGGTTTGGCAATGGAACTTATGCATTTTGGAAGAACTGGCCATGGCTGCTGGTTTGCGGATACTGGCCTGGATTCTCCTACGGGGATCTGGCTTGCTGAATGGAGAGAGTTGCGACTCACAGGTGGGGTTTTAATAGGCTTTCGGCTGGAACACACCAGCATGGCCTGGGTCTTTCTCGTGCCGAGCAGAAGATATGCCGGCACGGCCGATAACTGGGTAGGGTCACGGTCTAATCCAGGGACGGCTGGGCGGGTGGACAACTGAGCAGGGACACGTCCATTCTGACTGCACCGCCTGTTGATCAACAGTGGCCATGTCGGATGCCAGTGATGGGTCAAATCTATGGGGCTCACTACCGGGTAAAGGATAGGGATGGTTTGGTGCTAGGGTAAACTATAGCCAGCCTGGCTCTGATACCAAGTCTTGTGGCACCCCGATAGAGGGCCGACGCACGCCAGTCCCAGGATAAGACCTGACGCACGTCAAAGACATGATACAGCAATTCCAGGCACAAAATGGCTTTATTATATTAAATGGAGTATTACAATACTATTCTTACAACAATATTACATAGCTCCAAGGCTAACTAAGATGGCAGCGAAGGTCTTGGCTCAGCGGTGACATCGTCTATGGCTGGGCTCCATAACTCACAGGACTGGCTGGGTTACGATCTAGCACGACGAATCTTCTCCTGCAACTGGCCACGTGCAAGGCCAGGTGAGTACTTTGAATGTACTCGCAAGACAACCAAATACATAGCATCCAAACAAGCAGATGACAAAGCCAACCCTATGCTATGCAAGAATTTATTCTAAACATGGCATGGAATTAACAGGAAATCACGAATCAAGCATAGCATAGCATACCTATCTAGCATTATTAATCATCATGTCGTAGCAAAATTATCTGGCATGTTTAAACATCCAGCAGCATTAATCATCACGATATAACGGGGTTATCTTAGCAAAGTAACTACTGAAGTAAAGTACAGTAAAGTAAAGCATGCATCAAGTAAATAGTCCATATTCCGAATATCTCATGATCCAATCTGAACCTGATCCAAATCCAAGTCTTTCGGTCATCTGACCATCTCCTCCATAGCCATCTCATGGCTAACATACCATACTCCTGACAACATCTGCTGTCCATGCAGGACAGGTTCTTCCACCATCATTATCATCATTACGGTTGATCGCCTAATGAGGTCTGGAAGGGCTGTCCAATACCGTGGACACGGCTATTCGAATAGATTTAACACTCTGCAGAGGTTGTACACTTTACCCACACCACGGAACTCATGGCCTCGTACTCCCATTCGGGTGGACCAACGACGTTCCGACGAAACCTGTCTGACCCGTGACTCTTCCATCGTACCACCGGCCATCACACTCCTTCTTGGAGTCAAGCCCTGGGTGGCCCCGTGTCACCTCGTGACACCCTGCCACCATCGTGGCCAAACTAAACTGTCCCAAACGGGGACGGGTACCCAAACAACTCAACTGGGCTCACAGGGTTATCGCCGCCTACCGGGCCAGGGCAGCGCGCGCGCATAACCCTCCCTCTTTGGAGGTACCGGTAAAAGAGCACGCGATTAGACCATGTCAAGGCCGTCCCATACCGGCAAATGTGGTTGCACGGATAAGCCCGGACAGGTGACTCTGATCAACCGACTAGGTTTATCAATATATCTCCATCATCCCACCATTACCTTAACAATTATAAGTGTGAACAGCCACTTAACATCAGCATAGCAGAATCATTACAACGTTGACAAACATGGCAAGATATCAGATCATGGTACTCACATGATAACGGTATCCAAAATATTGTTACTAGCATGGCAGGGCATGGCATGGAAACAAGGCATGATATTAGATGAAACGTAATGCTAACATCTAAAACAGATGACATAACAGGTGTATGCAAGTGCAGGCTAACAGGTGATACAGATGTACTACAATGAACACACAGGGTGCAAGCAAAGTCATCACGCAAGTCCGGAGCTCATGGAAGAGGTTGGCTTGCCTGGGGTAGAGGAATACACCAGGTGGAAGTGCAATAACACTCCGGGAAGATTCACCGGAAAAGTTTCCCTCTCGGAGGGGCTGATCGAAGGGCAAGGGCAAAATGGTCATTTTCACAGTGTGAAAACATTATGAAAATGACACCATCAGAACGGGCTCGTCGATCTGAAGACGTGGGCGTTGGTTTTACCTCAATTGGAGTTACGGTCGCAAAGTTAGGGCTGTTCGTTCGTTAGGCGCTAAAACAGACAAAATAGTGTCCATTTCAGTGCTTAACGGAGGGATGTTCACAAAATAAAAGGTTGGGCCGGCGGCTGGGAAAAACTGAAAGCGTATTTCGGATTTTACGCTTCCACTTATCCTGACGCGTGGGCCCGTTGACTTTTGGGTGGGGCCGGCCTTATCTCTCTCTCTTCTCTCCCTCTGGATCGTCTCCTCTTCCCGACAGAACAGAGCCGAGGCGGCCGGCCGCCGGCGCAGCTGTGGCAGGGGGACGCGGGAGGTCCAGCCGACGAGTGCAGAGGCTCCACCGCACCTCGTCGCGCCCACTAGTAGCCGCTGGACTGCCCGGTTCAGAGCACAGCGACGGCGCCATGGCTCGGCTACCATGGCCGGAACCGAGCCAGGGAGAGGTCGCTCCGACAGGGCTCCCTCGCCGGAGGTGAGGGCAGCGGCGACCTGCGAGCTCCAAGAGGAGGCTAGGGGCAGAGGAGAGGGAGGGGAACTAGCCACGGGGCTGGAGTCGCCGTGGGAGTCCGGAGGTGGCCTTCGGCCAAGGAAGAGGGCAGAGCTGCGGGAGCTCAAGGGAGGGGCGAGCTAGGCTTGCTGGTCAGGAGAGGGATTCGGGGCACGCCTTATATATGCTAGAGGTGGAGCTACGCGACGGCGGACGGAAGTCTCCAGAGCTCGGTGAGGACCGGCGAAGAACCGATGTCGGCAGAGGCACTACGAGCTTCGAGACGAGGGGAAGAGGGCCCTGGAACACTCACGCACATGGTGGGGAGCTCGTCGGCGCTCCCGAACAAGCTAGAACCCACTGGAGGTGGCCTCCCGAGAGCTCCAATGCACAGGGCGCCCGCTGTACCTGTATTTGTCGCGGTCACCACGCGGCCATCGCCTTGCCACGTCTTGCTCGATGCCAAACGATGTCCGGAGGTTTCCACACGCATCACTGAGCTGACTTGACCCCTCAACCAAGAACAGGGGGCTCTGGTGTGACTGCACCAAGGTCAAACAACAACTGGCAGCAAGGTGTTTGTCATGTGGTGTGGCCACCACAGTGCACCCATGGGCATGATCTTGGGCAGGGGTGAGTCATCCACTAAGGTAGTCATGCTGGGAAAATTTGGGCACAAATGGACAATGCTAGCTGGTACTTCCTTTGTAACCTTGCGCACTGACCAGAAACGCAAATGATGATGCTGGGGTCAAATGGCTATATGGATTTGAATGATTCTTGGTGTAGAGTGATGATATGGTCATAGGAACTGTCTGGAAAAGTTTCAGCTCAAATTGATCATCTATGAGGGTACTTCCTTCACAGAGATGCAATCTGGACAGAAACTTAGATAATTTACTGAGGAAGATTGACTTGATGGAATGAGCTCATTTTTGGTATACAGGGGTAATATATCACTACAGGAATCAGCTTCTTTGCCGTCTGCCATGGCAGACGGCAAAGGCATGAATGGCGGTCGGCAAAGCTCTTTGCCGACTGCTAGCTGTCGGCAAACAGTCCGGCTCAATTCCTGCCGGTAAAGGCCTTCTTTGCCGTCTGCTTCAGAGAAGCGGACGACAAAGGTTTATGCCGTCAGCCGTTTGTGGCCAGCAGACGGCAAAGAGCGTAGACGGCAGTGAGGTGAGGTGGGAGCCGTTAGGGGTTAACGGCGTGCTTTGCCGTCAGCCGGCAGACGGCAAAGACGCTAAGGTCTTTGCCGTCTGCTGGCGGACGGCAAAGAGCCCAAATAGGAGTCACTGGGAAGCTGCCACGTGGCCTTATTTGCCGTTAGCCGGCAGACGGCAAAGAGGCTAAGGTCTTTGCCGTATGCTGGCGGACGGCAAAGAGCCCAAATAGGAGTCACTGGGAAGCTGTCACGTGGCCTTATTTGCCGTCTGCTAGCTGTCGGCAAAGGGATTTGAATCTTTGCCGTCTGCCAGCATTCGGCAAAGACCTTAGCCTCTTAGCCTCTTTGCCGTCTGCCAGCTGACGGCAAAATGCCCAAATAGGCAACCCAGTGTTCCCAGGTTGCACAGGTAGCTGCCACGTGGCCTTCTTTGCCGACTGCTAGCTGTCGGCAAAGCTCTTTGCCGACTGCTAGCAGACGGCAAAGCTCTTTGCCGTCTGCTAGCAGACGGCAAAGAGCCTATATAACCCCTGTTTTTAATTGAATTCATTCAATTTGACAGAAATTCATAGATATACACAGATAATACATATATACACAACAAGCATATCCAACAATATATTTCCACAAGTCCAACATATATCCATATGACATAAGAAGTTTCCAACAACATATCCATAGTGACATACACATCCAAACAAGTTCCCAAACATGTTTTCATAAACAAAAAGGAAGCACAAGGAGAATATATGAGTCCATCAATGCAAGCTTCCTCATCTCAAGCAAATCTGCAAATTGGGAAAGATGAAAGTTAGAAGAAGAAGAAGAAGAAGAAGAGGAAAAGAAGAAGAAGAAGAAAAGAAGAAGAGGAAAATAAGAAGAAGATTTTATATTCTCTTTCTTTCTCTCCTCCCCCTCTTCTTTATCTTCTTCTTTTCCAACAAATGTAGTTAAAAAAGCCAATTTAGAGCTAAGCTAGGTAAATAGGTCATTTTGGAGATAAGCTAAGTTCAATGTATCATATTGGAGCTAACCTACGTAAACTTGGTCATTTTGGAGCTAAGCTAAGTTAAATGGATCATATTGAAGCTAACCTAGGTAAACTTGGTCATTTTAGAGCTAACCTACGTAAAAATGTCATTTTTTGCTATGCTAGGTAAAAATGCTAAGTGTGTAGGTCAATTTAGAGCTAACTTAGGTAAATAGGTCATTTTGGAGCTAACGCGGGTAAAATGGATCATATTGTAGCTAACTTAGGTAAACTTGGTCTTTTTGGAGCTAACGTAGGTTAAATGGATCATATTGGAGCTAACATAGGTAAACTTGGTCATTTTGGAGCTAACCTGGCTAATTAGGCCATTTTTGACATTACTAAGCTTATTGTGTCATTTTAGAGGACAACAAGCTAAGTATATGACATTTATGAGGTTAGCAAGGTTATTATGCCATTTACGAATAAACAACTAAGAGGAGAAAAGAAAGAAGAAGAAAAGAAAAGAAAAGAAAAGAATAAGAAAAGAAGAAGAATGTTCTTCTTCTTCTTCTTTTCTTATCTTCTTCTTCTTCTTCTTCTTCTTCTTCTTCTCTTCCTATTCCTTCTTTTCCTCCTATTCCTTGATTTTCTTCATCTTATTATGTCATTTGTGGACTAAATAGGCTAAATTATGTCATAAATGGGCTAAATAGGCTAAGCAAGAGGAGGAAAAAGAAGAAGAAGAAGAAGAAGAATAATAAGAAGAAAAGATATAATAAGAAAAGAAGAAGAATAAAAAAGAAGAAGAATGTTCTTCTTCTTCTTCTTCTTTTCTTATTCTCTTCTTCTTCTTCTTCTTCTCTTCCTATTCCTTCTTTCTTCCTATTCCTTGATTTTCTTCATCTTATTATGTCATTTGTGGACTAAATAGGCTAAATTTGTCATAAATGGACTAATAGGCTAAATAAGAGGAGGAAGAAGAAGAAGAGAAGAAGAAGAAGAAGAAGAAAAGAAGAAGATAAGAAAAGAAGAAGAAGAAAGAAGAATAAAAAAGAAGAAGAAGAGTTTCTTCTTCTTCTTCTTCTTCTCTTCCTATTCCTTCTTTTCTTCCTATTCCTTGATTTTCTTCATCTTATTATGTCATTTGTGGACTAAATAGGCTAAATTATGTCATAAATGGACTAAATAGGCTAAATAAGAAGAAAAATACCGTTATCACGGAGGTGAAGGACCGGTCGGGGCTGCGCCAGTGCCAGACTGAGGTGAAGGGCCGGTCGGGGTTCCACCAAGGCCAGACGGAGAAGCATCGGTTGATGCTTGTCGGGAAGCATTCTACACCAAAGATCATTTCCAATGTCTCGTTAGCATGATGCAACATAAATGTGAATACTAGTAACTAACGACCATTCAAATCAAACTCACCGTGGTCGCCGGAGCAATCTGGGGCATCGGCGGAGGGGTCTGACCGCTTTTCTCGCACATGCTCTACACATTTGGTTCTCACGAGTTAGTCATATTAGTTAGTAATGGAACAAACATTATGTGCATGATTTGGCTAATATGCAGGAGAAACATACCACCAAGATGTCGTATAGGGCCCGGTTTTGAGCATCGTTCCGGTTCCTCTCCTCCTCCAACAGCCTGGCCGTCCTCTCCTCCAGCTCCCTCTCCCTCTCCTCCGCCTGCCTTCTTGCCGCCTCCAAAAGCGTCTGCGTGTTTGCTCTCTCTTTCTCAAGAGCAGCCTGCAACACACCACTCCTCGTTAGCATTGTAATCATCGACGGACGCACACACAATGTAATGGATAGGAAAGGTATCCGAGTCTGTATAACTAACCGCCATGGCGAGCTCCGATGGCCGTGCACGAGGCATTATCTCAGGATCAGAGCTACTCTGGCGCTTCTTGATCTGTGTGAGAGTCTTACGACAACGTATCAGTCCATCACCAATGGCTATCGAGCCATGGGACCTCCCACCACCAGATATCATAACCAGCTCGGGTTAAAGTCCTCCCCTTTCCTTGCCTTCCCCTCGTCTCTGTACCTCACGAGCTTGTTGCGGGAGGAGATGTTGGTGAAGGTCTCTGGATGATCTAGGTCAGACTCCAAGAATGCCTTGGCCTTCTTGTACGGGGCACTATGGGCCATGCCATAGAGGTCGAACAGACTTGGCACGGGCTTCTTGTTGTGGTGCGACTGAGAGAGAGGAACAAAATATTAGTCAAGGGCTCAAGCTAGCATGAAGATTGAAATTGCTATGTAAATAAGGTCATTTTGGAGCTAAGTAAGGTTATTATGTCATTTTTGAGGAAAAAAAGCTAAGTTTAGGTCATTTTGGAGGTAACCAAGATTATTATGCCCATTTTGACCAAACTATGCTAATTATGTCATTATTGAGCTATCCAAGGTAGTTATGCCTTTTTTTAGCTAACTAAAGCATATTTAGGCATTTTATAGAGCTATCTTAGGTTATTATGTCATTTTAGAGCTAATTATGTCATAAATTAACCAGCTAAGATTATTTTACGTCATTATTGAGCTATCAAAGGTAGTTATGCAATTTTTTAGCTAACTAAAGCATATTATGTCATTTTAGAGCTAATTATGTCATAAATGAACGAGCTAAACTAAGTTTAGGTCATTATTGAGCTATCCAAGGTAGTTATGCCATTTTTTAACTAAGTAAGCATTATTGAGCTATCCAAGGAAAAATGCTATCATGTAGAATGAAATTGCATGAATCATGAAGCAAACCACATACCCAGTGACCCCCGTACTCAAACAGGTCGGAGCTCCCTTGATGGTGTGGCACACCAACCATTTGGGCACGCTTATCCTTGGCCCTTTGGTGTTCGACTAGCCATTTGGGAGAGCACCACTCATCCACCAACGCCTCCCAACAGTCCATCCTATCCGCACACCATCTCGGGGGCACCTAAGTTAGTCAAGAGAAATTTCAGCGCTACGCCTATGAATCAAATCAAGAGAACTAAGTTCAAGGCCTTAAGAATAGGTAATTACCAGCATGTACTTCTCCTTAGTCAGAAACTTGCCGCGACACTTCTTCTTCGCCCTCCTAATACCCTTCGAGGCGTAGTAGTCTCGAACGGCCTGCAGCCGAGCCTCGTGCCGTAAGTTCTTAAGTAGGCGCTTGCACTCGACTTCGACAACCGAAGCCGCAGCCTCCTGCTCTCCATCTGAAATCCTGTAGAAGGTCTGCAGTCAAACAAGACAACGCTGATTAGTATAATCACTACGTACTGTTGATCTTTAATTCTGTAAAGGAGAAATTACCCAGAACCGACGGAACACAATGTCGGCCACCGTCTCGCACTCGACACCGGCGACCATCTCCCCCGGCGGGGCCGGGGCAGCCTCGTACAGCTCCCAGCTAAGTGCTAGCTGTGGAACCTGACCCTCACCGGGCAACGTGACCCACCCAGGGAAGTGCTGCCGGCAAAGCACACCAAGGACCTGGTTGGGCCTGCGGACACCACGGGGGTGTACCCAGCCCCTGCAATATGTCAAGGCCAATGCATTAGATATTAATTTGAAGAAACATGAAGGCAAAAGGTTAAAAAAGAGTAAATTCACTTACTTCAACCCATTAGGCTGTATCAACCACCTCTGGTCGGGGGTCGTCGGCACGGGCGGGAGCTTTGTACCGCCACGCTGGTAGACCTTCTTGCCCTTGTCAACCATCTCGCCCTCGCTGTAGCTATCATCAGAGAAGGTGTCCTCGCTATCATCAGTAGGGCCACTAGCATCCGGAGTCTCGTGCGAAGAAGACTCCGGGACTGGAGTCTTCTGGGACGAAGACTCTGGGACCGGACTCACGTGGGGCGAAGGAGAGGCGCCCAGTGTCTGGTGGCGCGAAGGATCAGCGACCCCAGTCTGGTGGGGCGAAAGATCCACGACCCGAGTCTGGTGGCGCGAAGGAGAGGCGACCCCAGTCTGGTGGGGCGAAGGATCCGCGACCCGAGTCTGGTGGGCCGAAGAATCGACGACCGGAGGCTCATGGACCGGAGTCCGAGATGGGTCCACGTCAGACGGAGCGGTCCTGTGGTCGGGTGAATCAGCTAGGGGTGGCGGCGAGGAAGGCGTAGCAGCCTTCCTACCTCTCCCGCTGCCACGTCCACCTCTAGCAGCCTTCTTCGTCCTCCCCCGACCTCTGCCGGCCGAAGAAGAAGGGCCCGCCGGTGCTGACTGCATACTGTCTAGCAGCGCTCTCCGGAGGGGCTGGGCTGGAATAATGGAAGCACCCCTCCCAGGAGCGCTCGCACGAGGCTCAGAGCGCTCTGGACCCTTGCCCACCATCCTGTCAACACCTGCAATGACAAAAAGTAAACGACATTAGTATAACATAAAAAATTTGAATAACTGACATGAATACTATGTATATAATTTAAGAGTATCATCATCATGAACATAATAAAAAATTGAATACCTGACATTACTAATATTACTCTGAATCGTCTATATATGCTCCGGGATCATTAAATGCATCATCATCATCACTATCAGTGATGAGCTCATCATCATCATTAATAAATGCATCAACATGTGGAAGGCCTCCTTTACGTAATTGTTCAAGCATTGAAAGGTCATCTGCAGCAGTAACTTCTTCTTGTTCCGGCTCAGGGGTGAAGTCGGATTCACTATCGCTGTCTACTTCAATGTTCAGGGGTACAGTTGAGCGGTTCTTGAAATGTTTTTTGGAAAGACGTGTTTCTTGGAAGAATTCTCCTTCGTCATATGTGTCTTGGTCATAATCCTCTTCATTGGGGGGAGGTGGTCTAACACGTGGCGGCACTTCATAAACGACATCCCAACCACTGAGATTTGAATCACTTTGACAGGCCCACGGTAGATAGAAAACTTGGGTTGCCTGTTGAGCCGTAATATAGACATCGGGAACATCCAAATGGGTGCTTTGTTTGATTTCGACTAGCCCTATATGTTCATGAGTCCTTCTAGTATCCTTCGGCTGGAACCAATAACATCTGAAGACTACGACGTTTGGTGGGTTTTCAGCATAGAATTGAAGTTCATAAATTGCTTCAACTCTTCCATAATACTCAATACCTCCTTCGCCGATAGCAGAGACACAACAATTTGTAGACTTTCGGTCGGCCATAGATAGCTCTTTGCCATAGGTACGAAAGCGATACCCGTTGATGTCGTATTTGTCAAATGAACGGACCTTATAGTCAAAACCATTAGCTACTTGTCTCAATTCGGCATCCATAATCTCTGAATTAGCCTACAAGTTTAATACGAAAGGATTGTTGCATTAGTCGCAAATTAGCCAAAGAAATGAAATGGTCTAATGGAAATTACCGTTTGTTTGAACCAAGAGATGAAACCGGGATAGGCGCCTCCTTGCTTTGCGAGAAGCTCATACTCTTCGATGGAATCCTTTTGTATCACTGCACCATACGAGAATATGGCGACGTATCGACTGCATCAAATATCCCGGAATAAGAGCAGTTCAAAGGAATTAGAAATTGCGAAACAATGTACGGAGATCTTACTCGATGTACGGCCGCACTTCTGTTAGGTTGTTGAAGAGATACAGCGAAATGGTCCGCCATTCTTCAACACCCAACGGTACTGGTTTCCAACCACTGGCTGGTGCGAGATCCCCTTTGAATAGGCTGAGGTTGGATTGACCCTTTTTAGGGTCGTCAGCATTGTACCGAGGCTTCGGATTATGCAAATGACGATTTTTGGCTTCGTAGTGTGCTGTCACGAAGTTTGCCGCCTCCTCAGTGATGAATGCCTTGGCCATCGATGCTTCAATTCTACGTTTGTTTTTACATTTTGCTCGAAGCGTCTTCTGCATTCTCTCAGTTGAGTAGCACCAATGATTTTGCACGGGCCCTCCCAATCTTGCCTCGGTCGGGAGATGCAAAATCAAGTGCTGCATTGGATTAAACATGCTCGGCGGAAAGATTTTCTCTAACTTGCAGATCAACTCCGGTGCCAACTGTTCCATTTCTTCGAGGAGGCCAGGCGATAGTTCTTTCGCACAAAGAACACGGAAGAAATAGCTCAGCTCTGCCAGTACTAGCCATTCATCCTCAGGGATGAAGCCACGCAACATCACCGGCATTATCCGCTCAATCCATATGTGCCAATCATGACTTTTTAGACCAAATATTTTCAATTTTTCAAGACTCGCTCCCCTCTTTAGATTTGCTGCATACCCATCGGGGAACATCAACTGCATTTTCACCCACAGAATAATTTCCCTCATAGCTGGCCTTCCAAGATTGAACCATGCCTTTGGCTTCGTGAAGTTCCGCTTTCCTTTCGGATCTTGCATGTTTTGTAACGGTCTATCACATAGCTCCTCTTGATCGACTCTAGCCTTAGGATTATCCTTTGACTTCCCCTCTATGCCGAACAATGTGCCAAAAATGGCTTCGGCGATGTTCTTTTCGGTGTGCATCACGTCGATGTTGTGTGGGCAAAGGAGGTCTTTGAAGTAAGGCAGATCCCATAAGCATGTCTTGTGAGTCTAGGCGTGTTCCTTATTATACCCCTTGAAATACCCTGGACGCACTGGATCTGGCTCGAGAGCGTTTAACTGATCTAGGGTTTGTTGGCCTGTCAACGCAGGTGGTGCAGAGTGTTTGACAACTCTACCTTTCATGAAGTTCTTCTTGTCTTTCCTGAACTTATGGTGAGGATCCAGAAACGGTCTATGCAAGTCAAAGCAACTATACTTGTGCCCTGCGGTCAGCCAACGAAACTCAAGAGCTCCCATGCATGTGGGGCACGGGAACCTTCCATGCACACACCAGCCAACGAATAGCGCATACGCCGGCAAGTCATGCGTCGAGTACATGTACCAGGCACGCATTATGAAGTTCTGTTTGCTAAAGGCGTCGTATGTCTTGAACCCATTATCCCAAGCTTCTTGCAATTCGTCCTTAAGCGGCTACATGTACACATTCATATTCTTCCCCGGATAGTTGGGCCCTGGAATTATCAACGTCAGGAAAATGTTCTTTCTTTGCATAATCTGTCCGGGGGGGAGATTGAGTGGAATGACAAACACGGGCCAACAACTGTATTGGGTTGCCGTCTGACCATACACACTGAACCCATCTGTGCTGACGGCGACTCGAGGATGCCTTGGATCTGCCGTTTTTTCCTTATGTAATGCATCGAAGCGCTTCCACGCTTCACCATCTGATGTGTGCACCATCATCACATTCCCATCTGCATCACGTTCGGTTCTTTTGCCCGTTTTGTGCCATGTCATATGTCTGGCCGTCTCTTTGACCATGAAAAGACGTTGAAGTCTTGGTACGATTGGCAAATACCGAAGAACATTAACGGGTATTTTGGTCTGCGTCTTCTCACCCATACCATTGTCTACCACAACATACCTGGATGACTCGCAAATGGGACAATAGTTCAAGTCCTCATACTGGTGCCTAAATAAGACACATCCTTTCTCACAGGCATGTATCTTCTCATAGGGCATCTTAAGAGCACGGAGGATTTTGTCTGACTGGTACAGGTTTGTAGGTAGCACATGGCCTTTGGGTAGAAATCATCCGAATACTGTCATCATCGCGTCGTAGCATTCTCTACCCAAGTTGAACTGAGCCTTCAAAGCCATGATTTGTGAGATGGCATCCAGCTAACAAAGCTCAGTGTGCTCGTGGAGAGGACGTTTTGAGGACTCCAACATTTCAGTGAAGGCCTTTGCAGATTCCTCCATCTCCTCGTCCGAGTCCCGAGCATCGTCAAAGTCTTGCACCATGTCTTCCATCCCGGTACCATGCTCGTCGGTGCGACGACGAACCACCTCAGGTCTGGCACGTTGGGCAGACTCACCATGAAATGTCCAGACCGTGTAACCAGGCGTAAAACCAAACTTCTGCAGGTGTTTACTCATTTCAAGCTCGTCCCTCTTATTAAAGTTGTCGCACCGGACACAGGGGCACCAGCTTAATCTCTGGCCATTAGCAAATGCGGCTCTAACAAACTCTTTGGTTTTTGTTAACCATTCACCGGTCCAAACTTTCTGACTAGTGTAACCGGTGTACATCCACGCACGATCACTCATATTGACTTCCTACTAGACAGACAATAAATATATACATCATTAAGCAAACCATATCCATTAGTTAATGGAGTTTGTCAGTTCTCTTACGTCCATGCAACCTACATGCTAATAGGTAAAGATAGGTCCTAATCCCACTCGAGTATGTGTAGATTGAGTTTGTTTTCCCATGCTCTGCTCCGGATCCGACGCAAAATTTCGGCAGCACCTCCCCGCTGTTCTCCTGATACACGTCTCGGCAATAAGCAGAGAGGATGTGTACCCGGAGAACAACAGGGAGGCACTGACGAAATTCTGCATCGGATCCGGAGCAGAGCATATAGGAAAACGAACCCAATCTACACATACTCGGGCTGTCCATGGATAACGTTGGACAATTCGAAAGAATCACGATTATAAATATGCAAATGCATGCATATTTATAGATGTAACCCTTTCGAACGGGAGACGCATAGTGGTTACGCATACTGATGACGGACACCTATAGCTAGCTAGTTTCATTGGCACGAAGACCGGAATAGAGCAAATGTAGGGGGGAGGAGGAGATGTCATTTGTGCTCACCAAGGAAAGCAGGGGCGGAGCTCGTCGAACGCACGGGGAGGTCGTCAAACACCACACCCTTGCAGCGACGAAACAACTGCACATTTTAAATCCACCTGATTAACACAAATATATATGATGTTTTGCATAACAAAATCGAAAAATATACGACCTAACTCATAATTCACAAATATATGACCCCGTCAGGGTCGGGGTCGGGGCAGGGTCGGGGTGTGGTGTCAGGGTGTAGGTGTCGATCGGGATGTCGTATGTCGGGGTCAATCAGGGTGTCGATCAGGGTGTCGGGGTCAGGGTCAGGGTGAAATTTCATGAGAGAAGACATAAACATCAAGTGAAACAATTAACATTGTACAAAGTTGAAAACTTGCTACTACGACGAGGTAAAGTTCCTTTGCGAAATCTATAGTCTTGAAAGCGATATATAATAGCATCATCATCAACCTTTGCAAATATTTCTCGCTCAGTAATTATTTGGTCAGTAGCAACAACGATAAGCAGTACTGCAGTAGCAAATACTAACATTATAGCAAGCAGATCAAAAAATGTTCAATCTACAAAATTTTAACAACAACAGCAAGGCAGTAGCAGTCAGTGTAGCACAATGCACATGCACATATTATCCTGTCTGTGAGTGAGTGAGTCTGTCCATTACCAATCCGGCTCTTCAGTGCGGCTGCGGCTGCGGCAGACGGCGTGGCGGATAGGCAGAGTCGCGGAGACCAGGGCAAGGGAGGCCGGAGCCCGGAGCAGAGCCGGCGTGCAGAGCAGTAGAGCCGCAGCCCGCAGAGGAGAGCCGGAGAGAGGGAGAGCGGCGGAGCGGGCGGCGTCAATGGCGGAGGCGCGGAGCCGGCGGCACCGGATGGAGAGTCACACCCCACTCACCTCTCGCCACAAAGAATCCATCGACCCCCAAATCCCCCTATACCAACCCCCTCTTATAATATTCCCCATCCTCCCTATCCCCCCCATCCCGCCCCACCAAGACCACCCTAACTTATCCGCCTCAAGCCACCCCTCCCCTCCCCCAAACCCCCCCCCCACCACTACAACTAGACCCCCACCATCTCATACTACGCTACCGTACCCAGCTCCCACCCCCCAAAATCTGCGCAGTATCTCCCCCACCGAGCAAGAACTGACGTCAGTGGGAAGGAGGAGAGGAGGGGAGCTACGCGAACTGCAGACGCCCCATAACGAGGCAAAAGTGAGGGAGAGAGCGAGCGAGGGGGCACGAAGGCGACGTTGGGGGGGAGCCTACCGAGGGCGCACCGGGGGGCCGCACGAAAGGCGACAACGGGGGGGGCATTGGGCGGGAGCCCGGCGGGAGCGAAGTAACGAGGGGGCAGAGGAGGGCATGGCGCAGCCGAGCGCGCCGATCCCGGAGCGCACTGGGAATAGCGAGACCGACGGCGGAAGGCTGACCCCGGGGGGACCCGGCAGGGGGGCGGGAGGGAGGAGCGGGGGGACGGGCGGCAGCGAAACCACAAGGGTCGCGAGATGAGTAGGGGAGGAGGGAAGGGACGGCAGCCCGGAGGAACACCAGAAGACGGCAGAAGGCAGGGCAGGGCGGGACAGCAGGCGCAGGGGGGGGGAAGGAAACCGCGGCAGGGTCAGGTCAAGAGTGGCAAAAGATAGAAAACTGTTCATTCCACAACACACGCCATACCCCAAATAAGCAGAGACAGTGGATGACGGCACGGAAGAAGGGACCGAAGATACGAAGGGCGGGACGGCGTGGGCAACGACCTCGGATGGAGAATAGCCATCTCAGGCCAAGGTAGAGAAGGAAGGGGAGGCAGAAACTCTTTGTGCAGAGGGCACCCCGCCCCCCTGCGGCACTCCCGTAATGGCCACCACGGCTCAGCCGAAGAGGGAGACACCCCGCACGACGGCCACGCTAACTTTCTCGACGTAAAATAGGACGGCACATCCCGAGAGAGGCACACCCTGCACGACGGAGGAGCCCTAAGGATGAGGGGATGGGTCGACGGAAGGAGGACTCTGGCCCACGGAGGGAAGAAAGAGCGAGATTGTCCCCTACGGGCGCAGCCTGTCTTGGAAATTGAGCTGTTTCAAGGAGTGAGGGAAGGCAGAGCAGGAATTTTGGCTCGGAGCAGGAAACTGTAGAAAATTCGCACAGAGGACCGGGACGAGAGGACTCGAAAGATAGGGAGGGAGGAAGAGAGGGATGCGGCGAGCGGGACAAAAGAGATGGAGGCGGGCGGCGGCTAGCGTCACGCGGGGAGGCCAAAAATTATAACCCCCGGCAGCAACAGTTGCCGTTGTTTTTTTTTTCCTTTGACGTCCCGCCCCCAGCAGACGGGCAAAGAGGATGACCGTTAGACGGCCACCGCCGTGAAACTGTGGGCCCCTCTTACCTCTTTGCCGTCTGCTGGCAGACGGCAAAGAAATCTTTGCCGTCTGCTGGCAGACGGCAAAGAAGTGGCCCGTGTGACCTACCCAGTGCAGTACCCCCGTGGGGTCCACTTTGGACTTTGCCGTCTGCTGGCGGATGGCAAAGAACTCTTTGCCGTCTGCTGGCGGACGGCAAAGAGCTCGCAGATGGCAAAGACCCTGTTTGCCATCAGCTGGTTCTTTGCCGTCTGCTTTGAGAAGACACACGGCAAAGAGCCTCTTTGCCATCAGCTGGCAGACGGCAAAGAGCTGGCAGATGGCAAAGACCCAGATTCCAGTAGTGTATCATAATGAATCACCCTGCAAAATGTCAGCCCAAGGAGATCAAGGAATCAAGCACTTCCTTTGCAAACTGAAAATCTGAACAGAATTTGCAAAGTGGTGTTGTGCTCAAAATTTAATGGGTGGAACTTGAGATCTTGATGGAAATGGTGAATATAGGGGTAGGACAAGCTCCACAAATTATTTGGGATTTTTCCCAACTACCAAAATGGTAGTTCCTTTGGAAAGGCCCCAAATTGATATATTGGCTTTAAATAGGAAAATGCAATTTCCCCTATTTAATTATGGCCAATATTTTTATGACACCTCAATATGATCACAAAGAATATCTCCACAAGTTTTCATGATCTTTGGAGATGGATAGATATTATTCTGGATTTAATTCCTCGGAAAGGAAGAAAAAGGAATTAATTCTAGATGAGAAATATTGCATATGACTTGGCAATATTTTTGCACATCTAGGGTTTATGAGTGAAGGATGATCTCCGGAAATTTTGGGAGGATCAACTGAGCAAGAAAAATGATAGTTCCTTTGTAAACGCAAAGGCAGGATTTCTAGTTCCGATATTTTGGAACTAGGGTTTGAATGAGGTTCGGGGTTACAGACGGGAACTTGACTCGCACAGGAGCATGGAAAATTCATGGAGAGGCTGAGGATTGTCTGAATTCACGTGGTCATTCACCAGATTCCAGAGGAAAAATTCGGGAAAGAAAAGCTATGAAGGAATAACAGCATAAATCGATAACCCGATTTTTGGGGTGTTACATTTACACACTGTGAAAATGACCATTTTGCCCTTGCCCTACGATCAGCCCCTCCGAGAAGGAAACGTTTCCGGCAAATCTTTCCGGAGTTTTATCGCACTTCCACCCGGCGTATTCCTCTACCCAGGCAAGCCAACCTCTTCCATGAGCTCCGGACTTGCGTGATGACTTTGCCTGCACCTGTGTGTTCATTGTAGTACATATGTATCACCTGCTAGTCTGCATTCGCATGCACCTGCCATGTTATCTGTATTAGTGGTTAGCATTACTTTCATCTAATGCCATGATCTGTTTGCATGCCATATTATGCCATGATCCTGTCATCATCAGTATTATGCTAGTACCATGATCTCATGCCAGGTTGGTTAATATTGCCATGATCTGGATGCGTGGTTGCTAAGTGGCTGGGACAGAGATGTTAAAGTAAATTATTAACATGACTAATGGGACCAACTAAGTAACTTGTTGAAATAATCTTGATAACTAAGCTAAACTTAGTTGGTTGATCAAGAGTCACCTGTCCGGGCTTATTAGTGCAACCACATTTGCCGGTATGGGACGGCCTTGACTTGGTCTGATCGCGTGCTCTTCCACCGGTACCACCAAAGAGGGAGGGTTATGCGCGCGCGCTACCCTGGCCCGGTAGGCGGCGATAACCCTGTGAGCCCAGTTGAGTTGTTTGGGTACCCGTCCCCGTTTGGGACAGTTTAGTTTGGCCAGGACGCTGGCAGGTGTCTTGAGGACACGGGGCCACCCAGGGCTTGACTTCAAGAGGGATTATGATTTCCGGTCGTACGATGGAAGAGTCACGGGTCAGGCGAGTTTCGTCGGAACGTCGTTGGTCCACCCGAATGGGAGCACGAGGCCATGAGTTCCGTGGTGTGGGTAAAGTGTACAACCTCTGCATAGTGTAAAATCTATTCGAATAGCCAGGTCCACGGTATTGGACAGCCCATCCAGACCTCTATAGGATGGTCAACCACAATAATGACAATAATGATGAAAGTATTAGCCGGGCAATCTTGCAGTAGAGACGCATAGACCTCGGGTGAGGTCAGAGATATGACATGACAGCCATGAAATGGCTATGAGTTGAGTGGTCAGGTGATCACATGGTTTGGATTTGGATCAGACACAGATTGGATCATAAGAAGATTTGGAGTATGAAACATTTACTTCTTTGCTGCATTTACTTCAACATTCATCTTGTCAGATAAGTCTGTTATAACATGATAATTAATCTTATTAGCTAGGAATATTATGCCATGCATGACTCATGCTTTACTGTTAAATATCATGCCATGTTTAGGATTAACTCATGCATATCATAGGGCTTGCTTTGTCATCAACTTGTTTGGATGCTATGTATTTGGTTGTCTTGCGAGTACATTCAAAGTACTCACCTGGCCTTGCACGTGGCCAGTTGCAGGAGAAGATTCGTTGTGCTAGATCGTAACCCAGCCAGTCCTGTGAGTTGTGGAGCCCAGCCAGAGACGACGTGACGCTTAACCAAGACCTCCGCTGCCATTTAGTTAGCCTTGGAGCTATGTAATATTGTTGTAAGCAACAGTATTGTAATGCTCCCTTCTATTTAATAAAGCCATTTTGTGCCTGGAATTGCTGTATCATGTCGTTGACGTGCGCCAGGTCTTATCCTGGGGCTGGCGTGCGTCGGCCCTCTATCGGGGTGCCACAGTGAAAAGGGTATGACGCGTAATTACCATGAGGGCGTCGAGCTCAGCCATAGAAGAAGCCCCACCGAGCATGCCAGAGATGGAGGTCGGGCTACTATGAACAAGAGCGGGACCTTTTGCGGTTGCTAGAGTAGGTGCTGGTGGTGTGATGTTCACCGAATTGCTCCCGACGTAGCTGGGAAGGGGAAAGTCCTCTGGCCCTTTATCTGGATTGCTCTTCGACCAATCGATAATTGCCGGAATCAAGCTGGTAATAATTCAAGATTGGAAGTGAGCCGTGATGCCAACCACCGCTTCATTGACCGCTGCATTGACTACCCCGAGCAACTCTTCTTTGGTCTCAGCTTTGGTCTTATTGACCGCAATCTCGACCTTCTCATCGATGGTCTGTTAACTAAGCAATCATCTCTTCCTTCTATCGTCTGGCTGCTCATGGTAGCATGTCTTCCACGAGGCGCCATCTCCGACGCCATGCACACGTCCATAGGACGGCGGTTTGTCCTCCAGGACCTTTTTCAGTATGTTCAGGGCCTGGTTGAAAGGTGTGTCCCACTTGGGCCTCGCTGACGACTGTGACGAATCGTCGCTTTCGGCTGCCTTTTGGTGCTGCTCTTTCTGCAAAAGGAACGTGCATGGTTTACTAATGTGACAAAACTTGTAGTCCAATTGATTGGAAGCTAATATAATAAGGTGGTAATATAACAATTACCAGAAGTCTCATGAACCCCCTCGTGATCGGGTCTGTGTAAAAGATCTTTTTGACACGGTCCCACTTGTACCAGGCCCTGGTCCAGTCACGCTCCAGCATGTCGGTGAACTCCGCCAAGGGGTCTAGGATTCCGTGACTTTCACGTTTGGCGTCCTCCTTGGCCCATAGGTGCCTCTTCCACTCGTAACCACGGCTTTCGAGGCGGTGGGGAGGCGTGTTCCTGGCCAGGAGCGCCTTCATTTTCTCCGACCTTTGCTTGACTTCTTCTTTAATGCAAGTCTCCTTGAATTTTTCAAAGTCCTCTTCCTTTATTGACGGATTGTCAGCATGAATCTTGGACCACGGTTCATTCTTCGCAATCGCTTTTTTCACCTGAACTTTCCAGGCGGACAAGTCATTGGTCAACGTCACCATCGCCTTGTCATTTATCTTTGTCATGGCATCATCGTCCCACAGATCTTTGCTTTCATCTCGGCCGGGGAACAGGAACCTATTGTGCAACTTCTTTAGGAGCATGTGCTTCATATGTGGTATCTTCTTCAACTTCTCATCGTTGATGTTGGCGGTTTCCCTGAGGATGCATCCTAGTTGATTGCCCCGGCACGAGCGCGCTTCCTCCGGCGTAGTTGGCTCTAATTTCTTGGGGTGCTTCTCCGTGACCAAAATTTGTCCGATGCCGAGCTTGTTTGATCTTCGTGTCCTCTTCTGCTTCGGTGCTTTACCAGCTATGACAGCATCATTGCCGGTCTCGGGGGTGGTGTCGGTGCCGGTGCCAGTGCCAGTGTCAGTGTCGGTGTCGAGGTTGGTGCCACTGCCGCCACCCTGCACCCGCAACTGGTGTTCGTCCAGGTAATCGAAATAATGATTTGCTGCCTCGACGGGGTCTTCTTCGAGGCGACCAGAACCCCCGGCTTCGGCGTGGCTAGACATGTTTCCTATTCAACAATTATAAATAAAAGATATAATGAAGATAAAAAGGGGCCTATATTTGGTCGGAATGTTGATTCATTCCCCTTTTGGAAAATCCCGGGCACTCCATATGTCCTAGTTTCTAGCACAAATCACGGAAATTTTCGGCATGACCTTTGCTAAAAAGTGGACATATGGAGCGCCTGAAATTTGCCGGAACAGAAATGAATCAACATTCCGGAAAAACATAGGCCACTCGGATATTCTTCGACATTCAACCAACATTGCAAAATCATATAACATCAATGACATATCATTTGCAAAATATATCATTCAAGCAAGTACATAGAGTGAAATGACCACACTAAACATTGCAAAATAGTGGTCTTTTCAAAAACCAAAAACCTTTGCAAAATGACCTCACTAAACATTTGCTACTATTTTTTATTTATAGCTATTATATATAGCTACAAAAATTCCTAAATGCTCTCTCTCTGCTACTGCCCTAACCAACTAAATTGCCCTAAACTAATTTGCTACTGTTTTTTTTCCTAAATGATCTCTCTCTCTCTCTGCTACAGCCCTAAACAAAAATTTGCTACTGTTTTTTATTGATAGGTATTTTATATACCCTAAACTAAATTCCCTAGCTAAATGCTACTGTTTTTCCTAGCTAAATGCCCTAGCTAATTTTCCTAGCTAAATGCCCTAGCTAAATGCTACTGTTTTTTATAGCTAAATGCCCTAGCTAGTTTTCCTAGCTAAATGCTACTGTTTTTTATAGCTAAATGCCCTAGCTAATTTTCCTAGCTAAATGCCCTAGCTAAATGCCATAGCTAATTTTCCCTAGCTAAATGCTACTGTTTTTATAGCTAAATGCCCTAGCTAAAAATTTTGCCCTAGCTAAATTTGCTAAAAATGCCCTAGCTAAATGCCATAGCTAATTTTCCCTAGCTAACTACTCTCTGTTAACTCAAAATTTTACTAATTTTGTTTAAAGCAGCAACAACATCACCTAATTATTGCGGTTAGACAAATTTCTATAACTTTTGACATATGAACCCTAGAACCCTAGAAATTTTCTTTACTAATAAATATTTTATCCTAATAAAAATTCCTAAATTGAACCCTAAAAATGATTCCTACTGCCTACCTAATTGAACCCTAAATTGAAAACCTAGTTTCATTTCTAAAAAAAAGAAAACCTAATTGACAGAGAGAGGGAGAGGGGGGTTCGGCCAGTAACTGAAGGGAGGCAGAAGGGGACGCTGGCTACCGGGGGTGAGGTCGACGGTGGCGGCACACATGAGGAGGCTGAAGCGGCGGTGGCATGGACGAGGACGAGGTCGGAGCGGCGGCGGCGCGGACGAGGAGGAGGTCGGAGCGGCGGGCAGGGGCTCGACCCAGCGTCGAGGCCGAGGGCGGGCAGGGGCTCGGGCCGGTGTCGAGGGGCGGGAGGGGTGACAGCCGGCGGGCTGGGGCGACGGTGGCGCGTGACAGCAGAGAAGAGGAGGAGAGGTGGGAGAGTAGGGGGGAATGGGACTTGGCAAAATTTTGAGCCCGCGCGGTGGTTAACTCAAAATAGCAGTAGCGCTAGACTAGGATCCAGCGCTATAGCTAACTTAGCTATAGCGCTGGATCCTAGTCCTGCGCTACTGCTAACTATTCCAATTTTATTTTTTAAATTATAAAATACAAATAGCAGTAGCGCTGGTTTAGGATCCAACGCTATAGCTAACTTAGCTATAGCGCCGGTTCCCTATCCAGCGGTACTGCTAACTATTCCAATTTTTATTTTATTTTCTTTTTTTATTTTCCTTTTCTAGTTTTTAGTTTGCTTTTCTTTTCATTATTTTCCTTTTCTTTTCTGTTTACTTTTCTTTTTCTTTTGAATTGCTTTCTCCCTTTTGTTCTTGTTTTTCTCCCGACGACGGCATCTCCCTCCCACACTGCCCGAATATCACCGGAACCATGCATATGTGGTGGTAATTGAAGGGGATATGATGTATACATCATTTGACCGATAACGGTTACTTAAGTGCATACACAAAATAGATACATATATATAAATGATGGTTTCTCAGCTGCGTCGACGACGTTTCACATTGAGCTTCTTCCCTTTCTTATTCGTTGTCGAATAATTGAGCCCCTCCTTGTGACTTTTTCGGCACCATGGAGTACGATCTTTCTTAGGTAATGTAGTATTGATTCTTCTTTTCACGTATGCTTCATCGTCATCGTCATCTTCCCTCATCGGGTTGCCGTATTGGTCGTAGTCTTCCTCGTTGGCGACTCCATCCATTCCGACGATACTCCTTTTGCCTCTCCTCACGACAACACGGCTAGGATTGGTCGGGTCGGTTATGAAGAAGCATTGTGTCACATGCTTAGCGTGTACCCATAGCTCAGTTTGGGCGATGACGTTAACATTCACGGTAGCGCTCTTCGCATCGGGTATAGACATGGTAGTGAAATACTTGTTTTCTCTTACGGCGTCATTAGCCCATCTGACACGGAACGTCATCGCATCGTGCATTCCAGCATAGTCAAGCTCCCAGATCTCTTCGACCCTTCCGTAGAATCTTTCAGTTATGCCGTTGGCGTCGGTCACGCATTCAATCGTCACCCCTGAGTTCTCGTAATCACTGTCCATGTCTTTGCCCTTCGTCTAGAACATGTACCCGTTGATATCGTATGACTGATAGGTCGCGAGTTTTGGCGCGGGGCCATGTGCCAAGGCGTGTATGTGCAATCCGTCCAAACAGCCCTCTTCCAGGGGAATAGCAAGAACTTGCTCTTTGAACCAACGCAAGAAAGTGGCGTTGTGCTCTATAGTAACTTCATCGTCCGTCTTGAGCATCCCTTTATCACGGTACTCCTTTGCGATGGTTTCTTTGTGCCATGTCACATAATCATCTACCACATCTAGGTGTTGTAGCACTACTAAGTCAGCCCTGTCAAAGTCGTTCCGTCAATCCGAGTAGTCCACGTGTAATTCCCTCCGGCCGTTGTTGTGACCTTCTCCTTCGAGCCTCCCATCGTGCTTCTTGACGGGCAAACCAACAACAGGGTCTCCGACGCCTATATAATTCTCGCAAAAGGAGATGCACTCATGCGTCAGATACCCCTGGACGATGCTCCCATCGGGATGGGACATGTTACGAACGAATCCTTTGATGACCCCATTCATCCTCTCGAACGGCATCATGCTGTGAAGGAATGTCGGCCCGAGGTCGATGATGTCGTCCATGATGTGGACACACAGATGCACCATGACGTCAAAGAACGCGGGCGGGAAGTACATCTCAAGCTCACATAGTATGACAACGATCTCTTCCTGTAGCCTTCGGAGCTGCTTCACACTGATGGACTTTCGAGAGATAACGTCGAAGAAGTTGCAGAGACCAGTAAGCGTGTCACGGAAGTGCTTGTCCATTATCCCTCTAATGGCAACCGGGAGTATCTGCATCATCATCACGTGATAGTCATGAGACTTCATCCCGCTGAACCTTTTCTTCTTGGTGTCTAGAAATCTGCTTATCTTCCCACAGTAACCGGAACTGACTTTGATTACCATAAGGCACTTGATGAATTTATCGATCTCCTTCGTACTTAAGGTGAAGCAAGAAGGAGGGCAATAATTATCCTCCTTCTTGTTGTCTTTTTTGCCCCTTTCCCCCTCCTCTGTCTCCGTCTCCGTCTCCTCCATCGACTTTTTACGGGGCGGCATGTGGAGATCTTTCCTGATCTTCAAATCTTCCAAGTCTTTCATTGCCTTCGGCCCATCCTTGTTCTTCTCCGGCATGTTCATCAGTGTACCAAGCAAGCTCTCAAGGACATTCTTTGTGATATGCATTTGATCAAGGCAATGAGGCGTGTCGTGATTGGTCCAGTACTCCAAGTCCCAGAAAACAGACCTTGTTTTCCATACCTTCAGCAGTGGCTCCGGCGCCTTTTTCATCTTTCCCGACTCGGGGCACTGTTCCCAGTTTTTCAACAGCTCGTTGATTTCAGCGCCGCTCCTCTTACGTGGAGGTCCTCGATGCTCAGCCAACCCATTGAATAGATCTCCACGCTTTCTCCACAGGTCATCCTTATCGAGCCATCTATGATGCCCCATGTACACGATTTTCCCAGACCCATCATCTTTCATTGACGTAAGCTGCTGAGACGTTGTATCATCCACGCACCTCGTGCATCCGCAGTATCCGTGGCACACCAGGCCTGAGGTGTACCCGTAACCGAGATAGTCGTGCACCGTCGTCATCAGCGCGGCTCTCATATAGAAATACTCTCCTTTGCTGGCGTCCCATGTCCATGCTGGTGTTTTCCATAACGTGTCTAGCTCCTCTTTCAGAAGCCCCATATACAGGTTAATATTATTTCCCGGTTGTTTCGGCCCTTGAATCAGCATGCTCATGTGTATGTACTTTGTCTTCATGCACTTCCATGGGGGGAGGTTCTACATCCATACAAAGACGGGCCATGTGCTATGGTTGGTGTTCTGGTTTCCAAACGGATTCATGCCATCGATACTCGCACCAAGCACGATGTTCCTTGGATCTTCTGTAGCAAATCCATATACGGCATTGAATGCTCTCCACTGGCTAGCATCTGCGAGGTGTCTCAGCTTCGGATCATCTCCATCGTCGGGCTTCTTCCTCTCCGCGTGCCAGCGCATGAGCTTTGCTTCCTTAGGATCTACGAAATACCACTGGAGACGGGGAGTGATCGGAAAGTACCATACAACTTTCTGAGGAGCTTTCTTTCCTGCCTTCCTGTATCAAGAAGCATTGCACACTGGACAGCTTGTTTTTTCCGCGTGCTCCCCCCTATAAATGATGCAATCGTTGATGCATGCGTGGTACCTAATGTGCGGCAAATCAAAAGGGCAAACGATTTTCTTGGCCTCCTCGACACTAGTAGGACACAGGTTCCCCGCAGGAAGAACTTTATTATGTAGATACTTCAAATGCTCATCGAGGCTTTTGTCTGTCCATTTGTTTTTGGCCTTCGTCTTTAGAAGTTCGAGCATGAAACTCAAGCGGGTCACCTCGGGATCGCAACCGTCATACAATGGAGTCTTCGAGTCTACTTCAAGTTGCGCCAACTTGGCCTCCTCTCTAGAAGCAACTCTCTCGTTAGTCGTACTCTTGCGAAGGAGGTCTCGAACATGAGGGTCCTGCACGACTTCACTTAGTAGCGTCGAAGACTGCGGTGTGACCGCCGCCTCTTCTCCGCCATGTCCGGACTCTTCTTCACTGTGTCCAGAATCTTCTCCGCCGCCGTCATGTCCGGACTCTTCCCCGCCGCCATGTCCGGCACCATCGTCTTCGTGTCGATCGGTCATCTCTTCGTCTATCCCCATGTCATTATTCCCTTCCATGTGGACGTCCTCGTCATCATCTTCACTTATCCACCGAGTATAGCCATCCATGAAACCATTCATCAGCAGGTGCGCCTTCAAACTGCCACAATCAAAAGGGTCCAAAAGGACTCCTTCTTTGCATCCTGTACACGGACATCTAATCCTAGTCCGATTATTTGCATACATGTCCATCACCGCGGATTGCAAGTATCGCTCCACCTTCCATCCACTCCCCTTCCTGACCGACTGCACGGTATAACAAGCAAAAGGGTTATGAACAAAATGCATGCATGCATCAAAGTCATATAAAAATTTGGCATGACCTTGCCTAAAAATAGGACATATCGAGTTTGCTAGAAATTCACCGAAACGGAAATAAATCGACATTTTGGCAAAACATAAGCAACTCGGGGGCATGTCACTCGCACAAATCTCTCCATATCCCAAACACACATATTCCCATTCTTGAAATGCACAACTTTTTACTCACCTACCTCCCGAGAGAGACCGAGCACGGTTAGATGAGGCCTTTCGCTACCTATAGGGATCGAAAGTGTGGATGGCTAAATAGCTAGCTAGATCTAGTTGTTGGGGAGGAGAGATGACTCTAGCTAACTAATGGAGAGGGAGAGAGATGAGCTAGCTAGATCTATATCTATGGAATGGAGGGAGAGCTAAATAAATGAGGTAGCTAGATAGAGATGAGAAGGCCATTTATGGAGGAGAATTATGGTGGAGGGGGGAATTAATGGGGAGAGAAGAGAGGTAGGAGGAAGAGAGAAGAAGGGCAACAATGGTGAGGGGAGAGGGGAAAGGAGGGGGAGAGAGGGCAAAGGGGGGGAGGAGGGGGAGAGGGGGTGAAAAGGTGTCACCAGCTACACGTAGCAGTAGCGCTGTTTTCTAGAAAGCGCTGATGCTACGGTACTTAGTAGTAGCGCTTTCCAGGAAAAGCGTTACTATTAAGTGGGGCCCATTAGCAGTAGCGGTGCTGTCAAATAAAGCGCTACTATTAAAATCTTAGTAGTAGGGCTGTTTTCTGGATAGCGCTGCTACTATAGCTACCGTCGGTGGGCTCGTTGGGTCCCACTTAGTAGTAGCGCTTTTTCCATTTCTAGCGCTACTGCTAAAGCATTACTTGTAGCGCTGTCCCAAACCAGCGCTACTGCTAATTAGCAGTAGCGTGTGCTATTTTCCAGCGCTACTACTGATGTCCTACCTATAAGCATTTCCCTAGTAGTGGACGCTGCTCACAGCAAAGGGCATCCCATTCCAAAATATCAAATGCATGTCTTCTGGCTATCATCAATGAGCACAATTTGACAAGGTTTTCCAATTCCAAAATATTAAACGAATGTCTTCTTGCTAACATCAATGATTAAACTTTGACAAGCTTTTCCCATTCAAAATATGTAATGCCTATGATTGTCATCAGTTTGCACATTGAAATAGCACATGGAGCCGGATTAACCATCGTATCTTTTTGTGCAGTTCCACTGAAATCAAACAATGTCTTGCGTAGCATGGTGGATTTCGTATTTATATATTGCAAGGCGTTGAACACATTGGCAGCTCCATTCAAGTAGATAGTCCGGTGGCTCAAGGTGACGACGAATGATTAGAGAACCATTCACTACTAGGAAAAGGCCTACTAGTGGCGCACCTGTTTTGGCCATTAATGGCGCACTACAGTTGCGCCACTATCATCACGCCATTAGTAACTAATACTAATGGCGCACCCCTGGTGCGCCATTAGTATACCAGACTATAATGGCGCACCAGGCAGTGCGCCATTAGTAAGTCACACGGTGCGCCATTAGTATGCCTCCTAGGGGGCCATATTTACCTTGTGCTCTGGGTTACTAATGGCGCACTAACAGATAATGCGCCACTAGTATTTTTTATAGCAGTGCGCCACTAATGTGCTGTATGGTACGCCACTAGTATGAATATTAGGAATTTTTTTTCTTTTCTGATATTTGCACAGATTACAAAATATATTACTGCACAGAATATAGACAGCAAAACATATAAACAGCAGATTCATTGAATACAATAGAAGATTAGTCTCCGAATACAATTCATCATATTAGCTAGTCTCCGAATTCAAAAGACCGAACAAAGTTAGAACATTACAAGTCTCGAGACCGCGAGTAGCGAGTTTGTCTTCACATTACAAGTCGATATCGATCATCTAAACTACCATCACATAGAAGAGAGCTGCGGTCATCACGATGAGCATCATCGCGATGAAATTGGTCTTCATCCGGTTCCTCCTCCGCTCCCTCCTCTCTCCCGCTAGATAGCACGCGTATCTAGCTTCCGCCTCCGCCCTAGTGGTGTACCCTTTGTAACTGTTACCGCTGAAACGGTGAACCTGTCTCTGACACTCCTCCCAGTCGTCGTAGACTCCGGGAACCTTACCCTTGTACACGACATACGACGGCATCTCTATGCACTAGCCAAACAAAATGTTAGTAGCAATTCACAGACAATACATAAGCAATATATAAGTATGCAACAAAAGGATCGGAAGAGAAAAGCAAGACATTAATAGCACGATTCATGGTCCTACTAATAAATAGCATCGATTACATATAAGTTGAACGACTGTCCAAACCAAAGAGACATACAAGTTCATTAAAGTTTAATTACAACATGAGCTAATCGATATTTCAGAACTACATAGCATCAATACTTTCGACTCGACTCAGGGACCGGAGCGTGGATGAAGCCGCCGTCTGTCGTGATGGTCATGAAATCGCGGGCGTTGTCAGCCTGCATTTGTAGCGTTGTTTCTATCTCACTGTTCGACGGTTGATATCTGAGGTAGAACTGCCCCGAGGTACGAAGGACATCTTGATGGATGATTTCCGCAAACTCCGACTGGATGCGAAAGAATTCTTGTCTGATGTCCGCGTCCTGGATTGCCGACAAGCGTGCGGCCCAATCTTTGACATTATTTGGTAGCAGAAGGTGATTATGGTCCCGTACGATCGCCCGCGTGTGATGGAGGGCGTAGTAGGCATCCTTCTGACCGCCAGGCGGCTGCTTGACGCAGGGGAACGTCGTATTGTGGGTGAACACGTGCTTGCCGTACCTACGAATTGGCCTGCTGAAGGTGCCTCCAGATCTGGCGTAGCCGGGGAGAACATCATCAAGAACTTTCTTGATATTTGTGTAGTCTTTCTTTGACTGACGGTCCGAGTCGAAATACGTGGCCATGGAATATTTCGGGCTTAAGAGGATGAGTGTGCAATGTGTGTCACTGCACAAAACACGAAATGTTAGAAAAAAAAAAGAACGATCGAAATCTAAGAAATCATATGTTACGGGGCGGTGAGGGGATGACTTACTCGGGAAAGTAAGGCCCGAGGAAGTTATCCTTATCTGGGTTTGCCAGAATGACGCCTTCGAGGTATGAACTCGCGACTTGCCGGTACCCAGCGCTGCCCAAGATGTTGGCACGCATGTAGAAGGGGTCGACTATCACGATGTCCGGGGTCTTGTCTCTAATGATCCGCATCTCCATACTCAGCGAAAATAGCCGAACGAAGGTGTAGTGCAGCGGATGAAGGTTAAACATAGCGAAGATGTCATCAAACCGCAGGACGATCATACCCCCGATGGCGCTATCCACAAAGCCCTTGCCCTCTGGCACCTTGGCCACGAAAACCGGGTATGCCACATCATTCTCTCGGAGACGCCGCTTCTCCAAAGAAAGAACACTGTCATGCAGACTCCGCATAGCACCGGTTGCAACATTGAGCAGATTAGTCGGTAGCATCGGCCTACCCGCCACATGCACCCACCTCGAGATATCCTTAGGTGAAGGTGGCCCATCCTGAGCACGGATCGTACTCGGTGCCGGCTGGCTCGCACCCTTGTTACTCTTTCTTTTCCATCCCTTCTTCTTCTTCTGTAATGGGATCGAGTTCTGCTCAGAGACCGCCTTCTTGAGCGTGTTGGGGCTGATAATGTTTCGCACCTTGGCTATCTGAGGCTCGGTGAAGGCGGCAGCTGGAGGCGTCTCCTGACAACTGAACGCCAGACGACGCCTGTTGCAATTGGGTTTCTCCGCGATACCAGCTAGATCGTCTTTTGCAGGGTTGGGTTCTTGAGAAGGAGGCCCCAAGAATTCGTCACCGTACCCATGTTCGTTGAAGTACTTATCGAAGTTGGTAAATGTACCGTCGTCGTCGTCATCATCTGGATCCTGTGCCATATGCATGTCCGGCATGTCCGGTAGCGTTGCGGGGGTCTTGCCATGGCTTGGCGCCGGCACGACTAGCGGTGTTGTCTGTGGGGTGGTGTCCCCCGCCCCCAAACGAATCTGGCTCTTCGGCCAAAGCATGGGCCAGCTTATGCAGGCGCTGAGCGTCATCACATCATCTTCGTCGGCCCCATGGGGTCGATACGGAGGTAATATGTCGTCGAAGCCCGGCAGCACCCGAACCAGTTGAACCCTATAAACGGTGGGTGGCATCTGATTACCGTGGAACACGCGGCTGCCCGGTTGAACGATTCTGCCCTTGGCGACATCGACCAACTCGTCGTTCACGAGGTGCAGGAGAGTGCACGGAACATCGGTGGCGCCCTGCGAAAACATGTAGGGCATCAGGGATGCCCAGTCAAAGGCAACGAGATGAAGTCATCGGCCGAGAGGCTTAATTAGTTACCATGATGGCGTCGAGCTCGGCTAATGTCGAGGCACCGCCAACGGCGGGCGTGCAATTGACGGAGGGGCTGCTTGCTGCCGAGGTGCCGGCCGGCGTATTCTTCCCACACCCGGGTGCATTAAGCTGCAATGCCGGCACCGCCGCGGGAGACACCAATGCCGCCTCCGCCGGAGACACCAATGGTGCCGCCTTGGGAGACACCAATGCCGCCTCCGCCGGAGACACCAATGGCGCCGCCGCGGGAGACACCAATGCCGCCTCTGCCGGAGACACCAATGGCGCCGCCGGCGCGTTGCGTGAGTTGCTGCCCCTGAGGCTGGGAATCGGGGGCGGCCCCTGTTGGCCGCCCGCCACCCATGCCTGCAGCCCAGAAACCAAGGTAGGTATAATGGCGGTGATCGTCGCTCCCAGTTGGTCTCGCACTTGCTCTTCGACCATCTCCGGAATCCGCGCCACTTGTGCCTTGAGTTGTTGAACCTCGCGCTGCTGGCTTTCCGAGCTGGTCTTTCTCTCCTTTCGCCCAGCGGTATAGTATTCCGACCATTTCATGGACAAGCCTTTGCCGGCCACACGACCAGCTGACGACGGCTTACTGAGCTTATCCTTGTTTTTCATTATGTTCAACGCCCTATTTAAAGGGGTGTCGAAAGGGGAGCTCTGAGTCGACCCCGCGCTACTGCTTTCAGTGTCCTGCGGAAGGAACGTGAACCATTTAGAAATTTGGCTTCATTAATTAGAATGCAACCATATGGAGCTAATTACGCGGGGGTGTATTCCTTACCAGAACACGCTCAAGCGCCTTGGTCTTCGGATCCGTGGTAAGCTCCTTGGTTACCGGGTCAATCTTGTACCGGGCCCTGACATAGTTCCTGGTCTGCTTGTCACGGTATTTATCGAAGCGGGGCGGTAGGCCTTGCTCGGCACGCTCCGCGTCCTCCTTGTCCCATATAGGTTCCGCCACTCTGTAACCGCCGGGACCTAGTTTGTGGACCCCTAAGTTCAAGTCCCGCATATCTTTCCCCCACTGACTTGATTCCTCGGATGCGTTGCTCTCGCACTTGATCTTGAACTCCCGGTAGTCATCTTTGCTGATCGAAGGATTTTTCTCCTTGATCTTCTCATAACTATCACCTTTTTCAATCATGCTCTTCACCGCGCCTCTCCAAGTAGCCAGGGCCTTGCTCATCTTCGTGAGGGCGGCACTGTTCACTTTATTCCCTGAGAGGCGTGTGTTTGCGAAGTCACCGGGGAACTTGTATCGTTCGTGCAGCTTCGTGAAGAGGAGGTTGCGCAAATTCCCTCGGTCACGATGCCTTAGGTTCTCGGTGTTGATCGAGACGGTGCTCCGGAGAATGCACCCGAGCTGTCCCGCGTACCCCTTGACTATTTCTTTGGGCGCCGTTGGATGCCCTTCAGAGGACACTTCAGTAAATTCCTCCTTGACGGTGCCGAGCACGTTCGGGCGTCGGTCCTTCCGTTGCTTCTTTGGTTGGCTGCCATCTGTGCGTGCGCTGCCATCATCAGTGGTGGCATCCTCGGCGGCACCATCAGTGGTGTCATCCCCGACGCCACTAGGGGTTGTGTAGTCAGGATCGGTGTCTTCCGCGGTGTCCTCATAGCGTTGAGGTTCTTCCTCCATCTCCTGGGACAGCTCCCAGAATGCCTTGCCGCCCGAACCGCCGGCCTCATCGTTGTGGGCCATGTTCGCTCTAAATAGGAAAAAAGTTTGGTCAAAAAGTTGGTTAGTGTCAAGGAACAAGATCATGGTCTCATCATTTAGGGTTTGTTGACACCGAGGCATCCTAAAAGCTAAGCTTTTATCATTTAGGGTTTGTCGACGCCGAGGCACCCTAAAAGCCTAAGCTTTCATCATTTAGGTTTTTATCGACACCGAGGCACCCTAAAAGCCAATGTTTTATCATTTAGGGTTTGTCGACGCTGAGGCACCCTAAATGCTAAGTTAAGTTTTCATCATTTAGGGTTTATCGATGCCGAGGCACCCTAGGTTGACTAATATATATATGGGTACTCTAAATGTCCTACTACATCCAAAGACCCCAGCTAGGTTTCTCAAGCATGAGTTAAGGTATGAGTAAATCTTTGCAATATTGAGTTGGTATGTTAGTAACTACTACTATCTGTTCGGGTTCGATCTCACTCCAGCCGGCTAGAAATACTTGAGCATGACTACAAAAGCATATATGCTTTTATGTTGGAACCTTAGACTCAACATTCAACACTAAGTAATCATCAAACGGCTAGGGAATTAAAAAGACCTGATCATATATATAACTATCTAACATTTAGCAGGAAAAAAAACAAGGTTGCAGGACAGAACATAAATGTATTATATCACAGGCACACACATATGTATATATATCACACATACTTGAGTTAACACAGACTACAAAATGAAACAAGTTCACAAGGTTGGATACACATATATGGTGACAGATAGACCACAAATACACAACAAGAACACTTGAACTAGTGAGAACACACAATCTGTGATACAATATTTATAAGTACGAAGCTGAACAATTGCCAGGTTGCAAGATCTTATCAAATCTGAATATTACAGGTACTACACGTCGCCGATGCACCCTAAATGCTAAATTAAGTACTAAGATACCCCGGCCCATGCATTAGTCGCAAGTACCCCATATGTCCTATTTTTAGCAAAGTCATGCTAAAATTCACGGAAAATTTCAGCAAGACCTTTGCTGAAAATAGGACATATGGAGTACCCGAATTTGCCGGAACGGAAGTTAATCGACATTCCGGCAAACTCAATGGCCTCTCGGGGTACCTGCAAAATCATTATCCAATGAAGGAATTGCACCGCACACTGCTGCCAAAATCATTATCGACATGCTGAACTGGTATTTCACTCTGCATAGCTGAACAGTCTAACAACCAAATGATGCCTGAATGCGCGCTGCAGGTGTGTCGGTCTAAGAATGAGACCAGTGCCTACTGCATACCAAGTTAACTCATGCTGACAGCAACAAACATATAACAACATAAATGAAATTGCAGTTGTACGAAACAGAAAGACCATAGTGCTAGTCACTAGGCTAGATAGCCCTGCTGACTGAACAGACTTGCAGAAATTGGTGCCACTAAACATTTTCATCTAACTCAATCAGTGCATAGACTTGACAAAACAAAAATAAAATTGCGCCAAATTAATCAGCTTCCAACAGTACAAGTACAGATTGTACAACTTAACAGTCAAGCAGAAGTTTTGCTTGCATAAAAACAAGTGAAACAAGTTATCTAGCAGACCAACACAAACACAGGTGGTACAAGAGGGAGTACATATGTAAGTTCTATGGCACAAGTTAACAAATCAAGTATGAAGGGCACATAAAGAAACCATTCTTTAGTTGATCCAAGGAAACAGAGGTCACAACAATGTTTTATTAACGAGCCAAATAATCAAGTCTTTCTTCTTGTTATAATGAGATAAGGTTGGAGTCATGTCAGAAAACTAAAGATTATTACTGAAGTTTTCAAAATTGGAGCCTGTCAAACTATCACTGAAATTTCAGAGAACAACAGCAGTAGATTATGCACGAATCTGTGCAAATTTATAATTCGAGTAGCTGATGGAGTACAAAATTCTCATTTTTGCACCATACAGCGATCAAGAGCATCTAGTTTTTTTCATTACAGCAGAGTATAACCATCAGTTGGTTAACATCTAATTTTCTTCTGAATACGAGAGTAGCCATACAAGCACATGGCAGCAAAAGAAATCTCCCAGCTAAGGCCACACATCTGATACCTAACTGAACTTTTCCATAACTGCTAACTGTACTACAGTAGCATATATTCAGGTTCATCCCTTTTGACAATAGCAGGATATAACAAATGCAAAACCATGGTCACTATTGCGGTTTTGCACACAGACCTATCAATAGGATATCAAGTAAAGTTATCTAGCAGGAGGTTCAGGCTTTTTACCATCGCAGGATGTGGCAAATCCTAATTGCAGAGAAGGGCGGGATGAGTAGTACTAGTATGCATGAACCCTTATCATTGAACGCCAAGGGGTGGCTGGATGAGGAGGGAGGCATGAGGAAATCACCGAGAGGTCGGGGCGTGCTTGGAGAGGTCGGGGGGGCGCCGGTGTTGCAGGTCGAGGTGGCGGCAGCGGCGATGCCGACGGTGGTGGAGCGAGGCGATCCGGCGGAGGAGAGCTTCCCGGCTCCAGCTGGTGGTCCAGGAGGAAGAAGTAGTGGGCAGTGCACCTCGTCGGAGCGGGCGCGGCGGTCGTCGGAGCGGGCGCGGCGGTCGTCGGAGCGGGCGCGGGGGTCGTCGGAGCGGGTGCGGGGGGTCGTCGGCGGCGGTGGAGCGGGCGCGGGGATCTGGCGAGGGAGGGAAGGGGGATCTGGCGAATTTGATTTTTTTAGTGGGGGGAGGGATAGCAATGGCGCACCACCTAGCGGTGCGCCATAAGTAAATTTTTTTTTGGATAGCAATGGCGCACCACCTAGCGGTGCGCCATAAGTAACTTTTTTTTGGATAGCAATGGCGCACCACCTAGCGGTGCGCCATTAGTAATTTTTTTTTGGGTTTTTAGTTGCATTCATTTGTGAATTGGTAAAACATTTATGAATATGAAAAAATATCATCAAATTTGAAAAAATATTCATGAATTCAAAAAGTGCCCATGAAATTTAAGCAGGAAAAGGAACACTGAAAAATAAAATACAAGAATAAATATAAATAAATATTTGTATATCAATGGCGCACCTCATTCGGGTGCGCCATAAATACCTTCATAGCAATGGCGCACCCTCCCCTGGTGCGCCATTACTAACTATTTTTTTTGGATTTTTAGTTGCATCTAATAATTTTTTAGAAAATGACGATCAAATTTGAAAACATTTATGAATGTGGAAAAATATCATCAGATTTCAAAACATTTATGAAAAAATATGAATATGAAAAAATATCATCAAATTTGTTATTTGATTTTTTTTTGGATTTTTAGTTGCATCTAATTTTTTTTTAGAAAACATTTATGAATATGAAAAAATATCATCAGATTTCAAAATATTCATGAATTCAAAAAGTGCCGCCCATTTCCATATGCCGAAATACAATCGAGAAATGAAGACTACGATTTAAATACAATCGATCTTAGCTAGCTATCTTTTCACAATCTTCTTGCCCTTCTTTTTCGCAAATAGAGTTCTTCTGTTGAACGGACGTCCTTTAGGTAGGGTGGTCCTGCTTCTTCTTGTGGTGTATGGCACTTCATCGTCGTCGTCATGTTCCATCTTCGGGTCGCCGTACTTGTCGAAGTCTTGCTCATTGGTGACTCCATCCATTCCGATGATCTTCCTTTTGCCTCTCCTCACGACAACACGAGTGGGCTTTGACGGGTCGGTAATGAAGAAGCATTGGTCCACTTGGGAAGCCAGTACCCATGACTCATTTTTCGCGGTGACGTTTGCGCCCGCGGTCTTGGATTTGGCTTCGGGTATAACCATGGTGGTGAAATACCGGTCTTCTTTTAGGACGCTCTTGGCCCATCTGACACGGAACATCGGGACCTTCTCTCCAGCGTAGCTCAGCTCCCAGATCTCCTCGATCCTTCCGTAGTATCTGTCCTTGTCGTTACCGGTGTAGGATTCCATCGTTACCCCGGAGTTCTGATAACCATCGCACTTCATGTCCTTTTCCTCGGTGTAGAATGTGTAGCCGTTGATATCGTACGCCTCATAGGTCATCAGGTCGTGCTCGGCGCCCTGTGACAAGGCGAATATGAGTTTTTCTTCCGTGGAAGAATCCTCATGTAAAGGGTACGACAGAAGCTTCTCCTTGAACCAACGCGTGAAACATGAGTTGTGCTCTTTGATTATATCTCCGTCCGTCCTCTATTGGCCTCGGTCATTGTACGTCTTCTTAATAAAGGTTTTGTGCTCTACCACCCAAGGATCGACCACGTCTATGTGTTTTAGTGCGACTAGGTTTGCTCTTTCAAAGTCGGCGAGTCGACCCTCCAAGTCGACATGCATTTCGCGGCGACCATCGCGGTGACCCCATCCAGCGAGCCTGCCGAGGTGCCTGTTGACGGGCAGACCAACGGGGTTCTCGATGCCTAGATAATTCGTGCAGTAGGAGATGTACTCTTCGGTCAGAAAGCCCCTGGCTATGCTTCCCTCTGGACGTGACATGTTGCGAACGTATCCTTTGATGACACCATTCATCCTTTCGAACGGCATCATGCTGTGCAGGAACGTTGGCCCGAGTTGGATGATATCCTCCACGATATGGACCAGTAGATGCACCATAACATCGAAGAATGCGGGCGGGAAGTACATCTCAAGCTCGCATAGTACCACCATGATCTCTTCCTGTAGCCTTCTGAGTTGCCTCACGCCAACCGACTTCCGAGAGATGACGTCGAAAAAGTTGCATAGGCCAAATAGCGTTTCACGGACATGCGCGTCCATGATCCCACGGATTGCAACTGGAAGTATCTGCGTCATCAGCACGTGACAGTCGTGAGACTTCATCCCGCTGTACTTCTGCTTCGCTGAATCTAGGTATCTGCTTATCTTCCCCGCGTAACCGTAAGGAAGTTTTACTCCTACAAGGCAGGTGAAAAACTGCTCGATCTCCTCCTGACTTAGAGTGAAGCACGCGGGAGGGCAGTCATTTCCGATCTTCTTGGCCTTTTAGCCATTGCGACGACTTTCCGTGTCCGTCGAATCATCATCATTAGCGTGAAGCTCCTCCCTGATGCCCATTGATTTCAAGTCTGCCCTTGCTTTCGGCCCATATTTGGTCCTCTCTGGCATGTTGAGCAGGGTACCAAGCAGACTCTCGCACACGTTCTTCGTGATATGCATGACATCAAGGCTGTGAGGCACACGGAGGATCTTCTAGTACAGCAAGTCCCAGAAAACCAACCTCGTTTTCCATACCTTCAGCAGCAGCTCTGGCGCCTTTCGCTTCTTTCCCGGCGGTGGGCACTCTTTCCAATTTTTCAACAGCTCGTCTATTTCCTCATCGCTCCTCGTACGCGGGCGTCTTCAGGGTTCGGTTTCACCATCGAACAGATCCTTGCGTTTTCTCCATGAGTCATCATCGCGAAGCCACCTTCGATGTCCCATGAACATGGTTTTCAAAGACCCGGGATCTCTATCTAGCTGGCGATACGTTGTGTCATCCATGCACCTGACGCATGCATGAAATCCGTGGACCACCTGCCCCACGACATATCCGTAACCGAGATAGTCTTGCACCGTCGTGAGCAGTGCGGCTCTCATAGGGAAATATTCTTTCTCTGCGGCGTCCCACGTATTGGCTGGCGTTTTCCACAGCGTGTCTAGCTCCTCTTTCAGCAGCCCCAGATACAGATTGATGTCATTCCCTGGTTGTTTCGGCCCTTCAATTAGCATACTCATATGAATGTACTTCCTCTTCATGCACTTCCAGGGGGGAAGGTTGTACATCCACACAAACACAGGCCAGGTGCTATGTGTGCTTCTCTGGCTACCAAACGGATTGACTCCATCGGTGCTCGCGCCCAGCACGATGTTCCTTGGATCGTCCCCAAAATCTGGGTATTCGAAGTTCAATGCTTGCCACTGGCTCGCATCCTTAGTGTGACTCAGCATCTTGTCTTTTTTATTTATCTCCGGATCATTTCCGTCATCTTCTCGCTTCTTCTCCTCCCTATCCGCGTGCCAACGCAGGAGCTTTGCCGCCTTAGGGTCCGTGAAATACCGCTGCAGACGAGGAGTGATCGGAAAGTACCACACCACTTTTCAAGGAGCTTTCTTCCTCTTCTTGTATCGAGTGACGCCGCACACCGGACATATGGTAGACTCCGTGTGCTCGTCCCGATAAATGATGCAATCGTTCATGCACACATGGTATTTCACGTGCGGTAAATCCAGAGGACACACGATTTTCTTCGCCTCCTCGAAACTGGTCGGGCACTTGTTCCCCTTGGGAAGACGTTCATGCCAGAATGACATGTTCTCGTCGAAGCATGCGTCGGTCATTTTGTGTTTTACCTTCATCTCCAGAGCCATGAGCGTTACTTTCAGGCGGGTATCCTCGGGCCTGCATCCTTCATACAATGGAGTAACCGCGTCTATCTCCAGTTGATCCAGCTTGGCTTTCTCTCGGGCGGCAGCTCTTGCGTTATCCATCTGCTTGAGAAGCAGCTCTTGAATATGAGGGTCCTGCACCCAGCCCATCGATGGTCCATCGTCGTCTGCTCCGGCATCTTCATCTTCATGATCATGCCCGTCGTCTTGATCTTCCTCATCATCATGTCCGGCATCTTCTACATGATGACTGTGTACTGCATCACCATCGTGATCATGTCCTGGAGATTCTTCGTCTTCTCGCCCGCCCTTGCCGCCGCGATTGTCTTGCTGCCCTTCCTCATTTCTTGCCCGGCCCCCATGGACGACTTCAGAGTCATCTTCATCACCTTGCCACCGATAGCCATCCATGAAACCACGCAAGAGCAGGTGGTCCCGCACCTGTTCGGAATCCGGGTCCGTAAAAAGGCTCTTCAGCTTGCATCTTCGACACGGACATCTTATCTCCGTCTCGTTCTTTTGAAGCATCTCGGCCTTCGCGGAGCTCAAAAACCTATTCACGATGCCTTCGGTCATCGTGCGGACCATGGTCGCCTGCGGGGTAGAGCAAAACGATATTTTAGAACCAAGAAAAAATTTGGCATGACTTTGCCTAAAAATAGGACCAAAAAGAATGCATAGTGCCAAATTCTCGCCGAAACGGAAATGAATCAACATTCCGGCAAAATATTGGCAACTATCGCATTTCAAATACCGGTACCTGCAAACACAAACATATGCAACACCACAAACATATGCAACACCACAAACATACGTAGATCTAGGGCATAAAAAGTGCATGTGCATGTTGTTGGAGGGAGAAAAAAGTAGATATACAACATAATTAAAGAAAGCTTTCCCCTTACTTACCTATCAAAAAAAGGTAATTTAACCACTTAATTTGGGTGAATCTATGGTGCAAATGAGGTGAGGAGGAGGAGGCAGCCGAGACAAGCTTGGAGGAGGAGGTGGAGAGAATGAAGTGGGGAAAGTGAGTGTGGTAGGTGGCTGTCCAAAATATCTAGCTGGTCTCAGGTTACTAATGGCACACCACCTAAAAATGCGCCATTAGTAACCCTGGTTACTAATGGCGCACCAGTTAGGGGTGCGCCATTACTAGTTTTGCAAAAAATAAATATATAATTGTTAGTAGTGGCGCACCGTGGTTGTGGTCCGCCATTACTAGTTTGAACTAGTAATGGCGCACTTCACACAGGTGCGCCATTACTAGTTTTGAAAAAAAAGTAAAAAAAAATTGTTAGTAGTGGCGCACGGAGCGTGTGGTGCGCCATTAATAGTTAAAACTAGTAATGGTGCACTGTGCGCTGGTGCGCCATTAATAGTTTTGGAAAAATAAAATATAATAAAATTTGCTAGTAATGGCGCACCGTGTGTCTGGTGCGCCATTAGTAATGAGGACACTAATGGCGCACCTATATCTGGTGTGCCACTGCTATATAGCAGTGGTGCACCACATACATGGTGCGCCATTGATGTCCATATCAGCTATAGCCCTTTTCCTAGTAGTGATTCGATGTATTGTGCATGATGAAGTATTATGGAGGACACGAACCATCTGAACATTTTATGCAGTTCCACTGAAATCAAGCTGAGCATCCATGTCTGCATAAATACAGAAAAAGTGTGATGAATATAATAGTGGTACTAGTTGATTAAATATATGCTCACAACTATAATCATCTTCATTATCTTAACAGGAAAAGATAGCAATACAATAGCTTCAATTAAACAATTATTCAAAACAATACAACAATATAAGTAGCACAACATAACAAAGCACAATCATGTGGATGAAGGCCGATACTGACCTCGTTTGTTACAGCTGCGTCGGCCATTGACTTGGTCATACCTTTCCTTGTGGAGTGAATTTTGCACTCCAGGTGCTTTGAGTTTCCCATGCTCTCTGCAGACTAATCATGTCACCAGCGTCTACTAATACTCTGTAAAGCTTCTCGATCATTCCTTGTGTAATGTAGCGCAAACAGTGACTGCTTCTTTCTACAAAGTGGAAAGACCAACTAGGCCCAATAATGCAACAGCTTGCCTTAAACACATTGGCTCCTTTTGTGCAGTTCAAGTAAAATCAAAGTCGAAATAGAACCGAGCAGAAGTTTTGATATCCCTATATACAACAATAGGTATAAAGGAAACAATTACTAAGAAATAACGGTTGATGACTTATACTCCCAGAAGAAAAAACATCTACCTTATCTTAATGGGAAACAAAGCAGGACAGTAGCAATTCTCAAACAATGTGATTCATTCATATGAACTGAGACATTATATTAACAATACCTTGTTTCAACATGTATAAATAACGACAAAGCAGAAAAGTACCATTCCTAAAACAATGCAACTGCTTCATATTAACAAAGACATTATCTTAACAATACCTTGGTTAAACATGTAGAAAGAACTACAAAGTAGGGTAGTACCATTTGTAAAACACTGTAGCTGATATATAATAACAGAGACATTATCTCAACAATACATTTCTTAAACATGTACTCCCGCCGATCCCTAACAGAAATGGTACTCCCGCCGATCCCTAACAAGTGTTGCAGTTTTGAACTAAGATTCAATAGTTAATTCTGAGAGTGGCATTGCTTAATTTTACCAGTGGCATTAGATTAACAAAAAGCATAAACAATTCCAGGGGAGAGTGGGCGCAACAGCACCATGTCCTTCCATCTACTTATAAAGGGGGTGAAGCAGAGTTTGTTGTAACAAAGCAACAAGCATCATGTCTGGGTTGGTCCCATTTTTGTTCACTTAATGGGAAAAGATAGCAATACAATAGCTTCAACTCAACATTTATTTAAAATAGTACCACTACAAGTAGCACAACATCTCAAAGCACAGTGCACAATCATGTGGATGAAGGCCGGTACTAACCTTTCATGAGGCAGACAAGATCAAATATGAATCTGCCAACATGAATAGGAAATCCAATCTCGTTTTGTGTAGTTCAACTAAATCAAGCAAAGTTGTCGGTGTGACATTTAAGTTGAACTGCACAAAACACTCTTAAAACAGAAGTGTTTTGCGTAGTGAAGCAAAAGGTCGCAATAGCAACGAGTTGAATAGATATCCCTATTTTCAGAGGTAATAAAAAGAAACAATTACTGGCCAATAAAGAAGGATGAATCGTATGGCCACAAAAATAAGAATCTTCCTTATCTTAATGGAAAACAAAGTAGGACAGTAGCATTTCTAAAATGGTTGCATTGATTCATATTAACAGAGACATTCTCTTAAAATAACATTCGTTAAAAAAGTAATTTACTTTTAACAGTGGCATTGCTTCAATTTTCCAGCGACATTCTTAGATTAACAACAGCAAAATAGTTGTATGGGACATGGAACATGCCAGCACCATGTGCGTCCACACGTATAAATGGGTGATGCAGAGTATGTTGCCAAGCAGCATATCTGCGTTGGTCCCATATTTGTTCTCTTTGAACCTTTTTCCTATGTGAGGGCAGTAAATCTACTCCTGCACAAACTACCCGACCCCCCAGTTTCTTTCCTTTTTCAACAAAGAGATCGGTTCCTTACAGATGTGTGTACTGGGTTACCCCCTTTTTCCCTTTTCGACCAACAAAGCGGCTGGATAGCCAGTCTATACTACTTTCCCTCCCTCCTTTCCTCATTGAAACACGTCCTAGATTCATGCTCCACCCCACCCTCCCTTCTTTCCTCTTTGAATCAAGACCTAGATTCAACTACAGAATTGAAACAGATCCGCATGCTAGAGCAATGACGGTTTCAAAGAAAGTTATACCTTAGGGTCGTCGGGATGTGGCTAGGCGTGCGGCGGGAGGCCGGATCTGCCCACACTATGTACGGCAGTGAGGAAGAAGGGGTCAGAGGCCCTCCCGCACAGGCACTGGGTGAAAGAGAATAGTGCAGCCGGCAATGGATTGCCTCCCTCGCCGAAGGCGACAGAGTGAACACTGCACCTCCTCCCCTTCCCGGACGGCTCCTTCACCAGCTGTGGGGGGGGGACACAGAGAGAGAGAGAGAGAGAGAGAGAGAGAGAGAGAGGCGCAGTCTTGTTTAGATCTGATGAAGAGGGTGAGAGATTGTGAATAGAGCAAACCCTAGCAAAGGAACGCTGAGCCTCCAGCGTGTATATATATATGTAGTGCAGCAAGAGTGTGAAGAGTGCAAACCCTAGCGAACAAGCGCTGAGGCTCCAGCTTATATAGTACTAATATAGTGGAGTGGTTTTCTTTTTCTCTCCATAACAATCATTTTAAATTGTGTACGAAACGAAACTCTTTATTTAACGTACCAGTGAAGAAAACTACGATCAAGTAACGATCCACGCGTCCTGGTCGCACTTCCTGTCGTTCACGTGTGGTACACTACCCTCCGTTAGGTGAACAACCACACACGCGCCAAATTATCGAAAAGGTGTGAGAGTGTGTACAAATAAAGAAATTTAATTTCAATTATTTTGTATGTACAGTTTGCCCTCTCTCAATAATTATGGTTTGTTGTGTTAAAGTTTGACTTCAGTCAAATCTAATATGAAGAGTAAATAAAAACAGAGGGGTACTACCTCCATCCGAGTTTTTAGTCCACATCATAGTTTTAATCAAAGTCAGACCACATATTTAGTTAAAAGCTGGTCAAATAAAATTACAGGGTAGCTGAAGACAAAGTTGTGAGAATGCTTAGAAATCAATACAAAACTTTTGCTCTTAGTACCAATGTCGATGCTTCTTCGAGGAAACATTTGGTTCATATCCAATTGTGTGATAAAATTGTACCAACGTAAATGACTGCTCCAAGATGAACTGGTGAAGGATATCGTCTTTGTGGTAACAAGGAAAGAGCACTGATGGAAGATAGCCCGTTCTTCATTGAACATTGATCAGCTTCACCAGCCGATGCAGCCATAAGACGCAACCATGAGCATCGATATCTCGTCGTGGTGTGATGCATCATCAATTTTGGCATCATGTTTGGGTCACGCACCAATGAAGTTTGATAATCCTCACTGTGGTTTGTTTCTTCTCGGTAATCAAGCTCGAGAAAGGAAGATCTGAGCAACAGTGGCCATCCAATTTTGTGCAGTTCCACTAAAAATTGAGGAAGACATGCCCGAGTATGGAGATACGCATCCCTGTTTGCAAAAATATAAAAAAATGATATTTAAGTAGTGTCGTTACTTTGCTTTAGCAGCGGAACAAGATTAACAGCGACATCTTAAATGTCAACGCCTCTACATGGGCATTGCTTCATTTTACCAGTGATAGTTTTAGATTAGTAGCAGCAATACGAGCATATGGACAATGACCGCACAACCACCATGTACTTTTTGTCGGAAAAAAAACATGTATACCTCCACCGATGCATAAATGATAAACCTAGACAACTTTTGGAGTGGCCTTTCCTCTATAATAGTAAAAAATAGGTGATGTTGGACTAGCCGACGAACCCTAGCTACTGTACATGGGGAGTTAGGGAGTAGTGGTATACAAGAAAACCCGCTTGCAGAGTACAATGAAGCATGAAATCCAAAAGAAGTTATACCTCAGGTGGGCGAGATGTGGATTAGGCGGGCGGGCGGGATCTGCCCACATGACGGCAGCGAACAAGGGCGCGGAGGACCTTCATCTGCGCTGGTGCCGGCTCAGAGAGGACGGTGCGCATCGGCTTCCTCCATCACCGACGGCGACAACGTCAACGCTGGACCTCCTCACCTCCCACAGGGGACGGGATCCGGCCGGATCTGTGACCACCGGTGAGGAGAGAGATAGAGTGGACACTGTCATCTTGTTTAGATATGGAGAGGGTGAGAGAGCGAGACGCGAGAAACCCTATCAAACAAGAGGCTATATATACAATGGAGTAAAAAAATATCTCCATAGCAGTGGTTTTAAATAGAATACACGCGTTCCCGGAAAAGAGAAACGAAAACTGGCGGACAAATCTTTTTTTAATGTACCAAGAAAGAAAACTCGATCAATAGCACGCCCCCGCTTCCAGGTCACAGTCTGTATCATCCACGTGTGGTCCCCGACCCTCCATTATTAAGTGAACAAATTAAAGGGTCAAATTATTACGTACGTAAGCTGCCTCTTCGTGTAGAAATGCGCTACATCATGTACTCGCGGGTATCTCGAAGGCAGAGTGAGTGCGTGTACATTTCTTCTTGTACGTCGTACTCCATTTATCTCACTTCATATTGTTTCCCACTCCTATGATATTCCTATCCTAGGAACAAAATGAGGCGGTACTAAGTTTGTGTGTGTGTAGGGAGAACGAGACATCGATGATGTGTACGAGTAGTCGCGAGAGTCGTCGTGCACACACACTTAGACATAGACATGCATATGACGTAAAATTCCATCTCCATCTCCATCTCCAATCATATTTGTCCAACTGGCACATTATTTACGTTATTAATTACTCAGTGATACGTCTCCAACGTATCTATAATTTTTTATTGTTCCATGCTATTATATTATCTGTTTTGGATGTTTTATATGCATTAATATGCTATTTTATATTATTTTTTGGAATAACCTATTAACCTAGAGCCCAGTGCCAGTTTCTGTTTTTTCCTTGTTTTTGAGCTTCGCAGAAAAGGAATACCAAACGGAGTCCAAACAGAATAAAACTTCACGATGATTTTTCTTGGACCAGAAGACACCCAGGGGACTTGGAGTCCACGTCAGAAGAGCCGCGATGCGGCGACAAGGGTGGAGGGCGTGCCCTAGGGGGGCGCGCCCCCCTGCCTTATGGGCCCCTCGGGACTCCTCTGACCTAGCCCTTCCTCCTATATATTCACATATATTCCAGAACCACCAGAGAAAGCCACGAAAACACTTTTCCACCGCCGCAACCTTCTGTTCCCGTGAGATCCCATCTTGGGGCCTTTTCCGGCATCCTGCCGGAGGGGGAATCGATCACGGAGGGCTTCTACATCAACTCCATTGCCCTTCTGATGATGCGTGAGTAGTTTACCTCAGACCTACGGGTCCATAGCTAGTAGCTAGATGGCTTCTTCTCTCTCTTTGATTCTCAATACAACATTCTCCTTGATGTTCTTGGAGATCTATCCGATATAATCTTCTTTTGCGGTGTGTTTGTCGAGATCTGATGAATTGTGGATTTATGATCAGCTTATCTATGAATATTATTTGAATCTTCTCTGAATTCTTTTATGCATGATTTAATATCTTTGTATTTCTCTTCGAATTATCGGTTTGGTTTGGCCAACTAGATTGGTTTTTCTTGCAATGGGAGAGGTGCTTAGCTTTGGGTTCAATCTTGCAGTGTCCTCACCCAGTGACAGTAGGGGTAGCGAGGCACGTATTGTATTTTTGCCATCGAGGATAAAAAGATGGGGTTTTCATCATATTGCTTGAGTTAATTCCTCTACATCATGTCATCTTACTTAAGGCGTTACTCCATTCTTTATGAACTTAATACTCTAGATGCATGCTGGATAGCGGTCGATGTGTGGAGTAATAGTAGTAGATGCAGGCAGGAGTCGGTCTACTTGACACGGACGTGATGCCTATATGCATAATCATTGCCTTGGATATCGTCATAACTTTGCACTTTTCTATCAATTGCTCGACAGTAATTTGTTCACCCACCGTATTATTTGCCTTCATGAGAGAAGCCTCTAGTGAAACCTATGGCCCCCGGGTCTATTTTCCATCATATTAGTTTCCGATCTACTATTTTCCATCATATTACTTTCTGATCTACTATTTTCCATCATATTACTTTCCAATCTACTATTTTGCAATCTTTTATTTTCAGATCTACATACCAAAAAACCCCAAAAATATTTTATCTTTTTTTTATCTATCTCTATCAGATCTCACTTTTGCAATTGACCGTGAAGGGATTGACAACCCTTTTATCGCGTTGGGTGCAAGTGTTTGATTGTTTGTGCAGGTGTTGGTGATATGTGCGTTCGTCTCCTACTGGATTGATACCTTGGTTCTTAAGTGAGGGAAATACCTACCTCTACTGTGCTACGTCACCCTTTCCTCTTCAAGGGAAAAACCAACGCAAGCTCAAGAAGTAGCAGGAAGAATTTATGGCGCCGTTGCCGGGGAGATCTACGTCAAGTCAAGACATACCAAGTACCCATCATAAACTCTCATCTCTTGCATTACATTATTTGCCATTTGCCTCTCATTTTCCTCTCCCCCACTTCTAAAACGATTTTCGAAAAGATTTGCCTTTTTATTCGCCCTTCTTCCGTTCGTTTTTTAGTTTGCCTCTATGTCCTACTTGGCTCATTTGCTTGTTTGCTTGGTATATATGTGTGTTTATTGAAAATCAGAAACCAAAAAGTTTATGGATCCACATCCACTTGCTAATCTTTTTAAGAGATCCAATTATGATGAACCTATTGCTAGTGAGTTCAGTGCACTAGATTATCTTTATGAAGTTTTGCTTGAAATTCGTGAATCTGAAAATTGTGATGAAGTGTTAAAAGAAGAAATTTATGAAGTGATTCACGATAGCCCCTTGGATGAAAAGCATGATTGCAATGGTTCTACTATAAATTCTATTAATGTCAGTTGTGCTAATGATATGCAAAAACCTAAGCTTGGGGATGCTAATTTTGCTATGTCCACTACTTGTTGCAATGATCATGATTCGGGTGATTTTTCTTATGATCTTGGAAATTTATTTAAGCTTCATGATGAATATGATATTCATAATAATGCTTGCAATAATATTGAAAGTGGATTTGGAAGAGTGTCAACTCTAGGTAATAATGATCCCACTACTTTGGAGTATGATTAAAAGTGTGTTCGGAGAAGTCAAGACTTTATTTTATGATAATCCCACTATTTTGGAAGAGTGTCAACTTTGCATGCATGTGGATCATGTAGAGAATATTTTATATGATAGCTATATTGTTGAATTTGAATATGATCCTACATGTAATTATTATGAGAAAGTAAAATATGGTTGTAGAAATTTTCATGTTACTAAATTACCTCTCGTTATGTTGAGATTGCTTTTGTTTCTTTCTTCTTCCTTGCATATGCTAGTTTTTGCTTGTCTTGATAATTTGTTTGTTTACAAAATGCTTATGCATAGGAAGTATGTTAGACTTAAACTTGTTTTTCACATGTTACATGATGCTCTCTTTGTGTTTCAATTGTTGTCTTTCATGTGAGCATCATCAAAATTATCAATGCCTAGCTAAAAGGCTTTAAAGAAAAGCGCTTGTTGGGAGACAACCCAATATTTTTCTTTTCTTTTTTATGAATAAATTTTTCATCTAGCCTCTGGTTAGATGTGTTTTGGTGTTTTAATTGGTGTTTGTGCCAAGTAAGACCTTTGGGATGGCTTACAGTGATAGTTGATTTGATCTTGCTGAATAACAGAAACTTTTGCGTCCAGTCACAGAATTGTAATAATTCACTGGAGAGTTGAAAAACCCTGAATTTGTTACACGAGATTGATATACAAATTTCCTATGTTGTCCTAATCTTTCAGAATTTTTGGAGTTACATAAGTATTAGAACAATTCGGATCTTCATAGACTGTTCTGTTTTTGACAGATTCTGTTTTCTTTGTGTTGTTTGCTTATTTCGATGAATCTATGGATAGTATCGGGGGGTATGAACCATGGAGAAGTTGGAATACAGTAGATATTACACCAATATAAATAAATAATGAGTTCACAACAGTACCAAAAGTGGTGATTTTATTTTCTTGTTCTCACGAGTTTTCTGTTGAGTTTTGTGTCGTGAAGTTTTCAAGTTTTGGGTAAAGATTTGATGGACTATGGAATAAGTTGTGGCAAGAGCCTAAGCTTGGGGATTCCCATGGCACCCCAAGGTAATATTCAAAGACAACCAAGAGCCTAAGCTTGGGGATGCCCCGGAAGGCATCCCCTCTTTCGTCTTCGTCTATCGGTAAATTTACTTGAGGCTATCTTTTTATTCACCACATGATATGTGTTTTGCTTGGAGCGTCTTGTATGATATGAGTCTTTGATTTTTAGTTTTCCACAATCATCCTTGCGGTACACTCCTTTTGAGAGGTACACGCATGAATCGTGATTTATTAGAATACTCTATGTGCTTCACTTATATCTTTTGAGCTAGGCAATTTTGCTCTAGTGCATCACTTATATCTTTTTAGAGCACGGCGGTGGTTTTATTTTGTAGAAATTATTGAACTCTCATGCTTCACTTATATTATTTTGTGAGTATTTCTAAACACCATGGTAATTTGCTTTGGTTATAAATTTAGTCCTAATATGATAGGCATCCAAGAGGGATATAATAAAAACTTTCATATAAAGTGCATTGAATACTATGTGAAGTTTGATTGCTTATGATTGTTTTGAGATATAAAGATGGTGATATTAGAATCATGCTAGTAAGTAATTGTGGATTGTAGAAATACTTGTGTTAAAGTTTGTGATTCCCGTAGCATGCACGTATGGTGAACGGTTATGTGATGAAGTCGGAGCATGATTTATTTATTGATTGTCTTCCTTATGAGTGGCGGTCGGGGACGAGCGATGGTCTTTTCCTACCAATCTATCCCCCTAGGAGCATGTGCGTCATACTTCATTTTGATAACTAATAGATTTTTGCAATAAGTATGTGAGTTCTTTATGACTAATATTGAGTCCATGGATTATACGCACTCTCACCCTTCCACCTTTGCTAGCCTCTCTAGTACTGCGCAACTTTCGCCGGTATCATACACCTACCTTTTACCTTTCTCAAAATAGCCACCATACCTACCTATTATGGCATTTCCATAGCCATTACGAGATATATTGCCATGCAACTTTCCACCATTCCGTTTTATTATGACACGTTCCATCATTGTCATATTGCTTTGCATGATCTTGTAGTTGACATAGTATTTGTGGCAAAGCCACCGTTCATAATTTTTATACATGTCACTCTTGAATCATTGCACATCCCGGTACACCGCCGGAGGCATTCATATAGAGTCATATTTTGTTCTAAGTATCGAGTTGCAATTTTTGAGTTCTAAGTAAATTAAAGTGTGATGATCTTCATTGTTAGAGCATGTGAGGAAAAAATAAAAGAGGCCAACGAAGCCCACAAATAAAATAAAAGATGCCAAAGAAGCCCACCAAAAAAAAGGAAAAAGAAGAAAAAAATGAGAGAAAAGAGAGAAGGGGCAATGTTACTATCCTTTTTCCACACTTGTGCTTCAAAGTAGCACCATGATCTTCATGATAGAGAGTCTCCTATGTTGTCACTTTCATATACTAGTGGGAATTTTTTGTTATAGAACTTGGCTTGTATATTCCAATGATGGGCTTCCTCAAATTGCCCTAGGTCTTCGTGAGCAAGCAAGTTGGATGCACACCCACTTAGTTTCTTTTTGAGCTTTCATAAACTTATAGCTCTAGTGCATCCGTTGCATGGCAATCCCTACTCACTCACATTGATATCTATTGATGGGCATCTCCATAGCCTGTTGATACGCCTAGTTGATGTGAGACTATCTCCTTCTTTTTGTCTAATCCACAACCACCATATTCTATTCCACCTATAGTGCTATGTCCATGGCTCACGCTCATGTATTGCGTGAAAGTTGAAAAAGTTTGAGAACATCAAAAGTATGAAACAATTGCTTGGCTTGTCATCGGGGTTGTGCATGATTTGAATACTTTGTGTGGTGAAGATGGAGCATAGCCAGACTATATGATTTTGTAGGGATAACTTTCTTTGGCCATGTTATTTTGAGAAGACATGATTGCTTTATTAGTACGCTTGAAGTATTATCGTTTTTATGTCAATATTAAACTTTTGTTTTGAATCTTATGGATCTAAACATTCATGCTACAATAAAGAAAATTACATGGATAAACATGTTAGGTAGCATTCCACATCAAAAAATTTGTTTCTATCATTTACCTACTTAAGGACGAGCAGGAATTAAGCTTGGGGATGCTTGATACGTCTCCAACGTATCTATAATTTTTTATTGTTCCATGCTATTATATTATCTGTTTTGGATGCTTTATATGCATTAATATGCTATTTTATATTATTTTGGGGACTAACCTATTAACCTAGAGCCCAGTGCCAGTTTCTGTTTTTTCCTTGTTTTTGAGCTTCGTAGAAAAGGAATACCAAACGGAATAAAACTTCACGATGATTTTTCTTGGACCAGAAGACACCCAGGGGACTTGGAGTCCAAGTCAGAAGAGCCGCGAGGCGGCGACAAGGGTGGGGTGCGCCCCCCCTGCCTTGTGGGCCCCTCGGGACTCCTCTGACCTAGCCCTTCCTCCTATATATGCCCATATATTCCAGAACCACCAGAGCAAGCTATGAAAACACTTTTCCACCGCCGCAACCTTCTGTTCCCATGAGATCCCATCTTGGGGCCTTTTTCGGCATCCTGCCGGAGCGGGAATCGATCACGGAGGGCTTCTACATCAACTCCATTTCCCTTCCGATGATGCGTGAGTAGTTTACCTCAGACCTACGGGTCCATAGCTAGTAGCTAGATGGCTTCTTCTCTCACTTTGATTATCAATACAACGTTCTCCTTGATGTTCTTGGAGATCTATCCGATGTAATCTTCTTTTGCGGTGTGTTTGTCGAGATTCGATGAATTGTGGATTTATGATCAGCTTATCTATGAATATTATTTGAATCTTCTCTAAATTCTTTTATGCATGATTTAATATCTTTGTATTTCTCTTCAAATTATCGGTTTGGTTTGGCCAACTTGATTGGTTTTTCTTGCAATGGGAGAGGTGCTTAGCTTTGGGTTCAATCTTGTGGTGTCCTCACCCAGTGACAGTAGGGGTAGCGAGGCACGTATTGTATTGTTGCCATCGAGGATAAAAAGATGGGGTTTTCATCATATTGCTTGAGTTAATTCCTCTACATCATGTCATCTTACTTAAGGTGTTACTCCGTTCTTTATGAACTGAATACTCTAGATGCATGCTGGATAGCAGTCGATGTGTGGAGTAATAGTAGTAGATGCAGGAAGGAGTTGGTCTACTTGACACGGACGTGATGCCTATATGCATAATCATTACCTTGGATATTGTCATAACTTTGCGCTTTTCTATCAATTGCTCGACATAATTTGTTCACCCACCGTATTATTTGCCTTCATGAGAGAAGCCTCTAGTGAAACCTATGGCCCCTGGGTCCATTTTCCATCATATTACTTTCCGATCTACTATTTTCCATCATATTACTTTCCGATCTACTATTTTCCATCATATTACTTTCCGATCTACTATTTTGCAATCTTTTATTTTCAGATCTATATACCAAAAAACCCCAAAAAATATTTTATGTTTTGTTTATTTATCTCTATCATATCTCACTTTTCCAATTGACCGTGAAGGGATTGACAACCCCTTTATTGCGTTGGTTGCAAGTATTTGATTGTTCGTGCAGGTGTTGGTGATTTGTGCGTTCTTCTCCTACTGGATTGATACCTTGGTTCTTAACTGAGGGAAATACTTACCTCTACTGTGCTGCATCACCCTTTCCTCTTGAAGGGAAAAACCAACGCAAGCTCAAGAAGTAGCACTCAGCAAATATTTATGTACAGCATCTATTGTTTGCGGGCGTCCGGACCGCTGCTACGCCCGCTCCTGACCGCCCTGGCCAACCCGAACCCTCTTCATCACCCATGCGTGCTTCCCGCCCAAAACGGTCAGTGCCGCATTCATGCCCGGCCAGAGCGGACGTGACCTCTCACTAGCGCCGGCATTGAAGTGGCGCGCCGGCCAAGAGAGCACCGCCCGCGCCGCTTCCCGGTGCACGCGACTGCTCCGCGTTCAAACATCGCCACGGCGGGCCACAACATGCATGTAAAAAAGTTCTTGGGAGTCCGTGCTACAGCTAGTTGTCCTCCCCCTCCTCGCCAATCTCTTCCAGTAGTGCTAGTACTCCATGGCGCGATCCATCACCAAGCAGGCAGGAAAGTTATCGTATACATGGTTTGCGGTGAGTGGCATGCCGAGCGACCGTGTGGGGTGGAGGAGGGTGAGACACGAACGTGACAGACATGATTTAAACGTTGGTTTTGTCGATGGCGTGATCCAACGAAACAAAATGTTGGTATCCAAAAGAATACTGTAATGCATCAGAGAGATAGAGTGATGGTTTGCTTCTTTCGTCCAATAACTATACCGGGTCTATGTGATTTGGCGGCTCATTGGTCACTATTGCTGCGGCGGTAAAGCGTCGTAGAGCGCCTGCACTCTTATTTATTTATTCTGTGATAAAACTAACTTTCTCCACTCTTACACCGGAGAAGTACGAAACACGGCAGCCCAGTGACTACATGGCCCACCTCCCACTATCACCATATTCCTTGGACATCATGCAACACCTCTGGTCCTTTTTTCTTTGCGTAGTTGTACATTTTACCACATGACCCACCATACACTCTCACATACTACCTCCGTCCCCAATGTAATTTATGCATGATACTAGTATATGATACTCCCCACTATGAGTAGCCTTATACGCATACAAAAAAGGACCGGAGGGAGTACGAAGCTTTATGATTTTGCTTCATGTATGTATCCTGACTCCAAGGTTGCCCCGTTACAACATTCCATCAAATACAAAGGAAAACTAACACGCATGCTGATGCATCTCAATGATTCACATATCATAGCCAATATTTACTTCACAACTAAAGACAAAAGTTGTGAGAGTGTGTACAAAAAAAACTACTGATGGGGTCTCTACGCCGTAAACCCTAAACCCTAAACAAGATTTAATTTCCTGGCTAGGTAGAACCTGTCGAAGGAAAGAAGCCTGGCACCCTCGGATCATATGATGCTATTGTGTAGTTCCACTAAAATCGAGCTGAGCATCCCTGTTGGCAAAGATATTGAAGAAGTGTGATTAGAATAATAGTAGTGGCACTAGTTCATGAGACATAAACTCATCACAAATAGAAACCGGTAGAAGTAGAGAAAGATCCACATGGAGATGGAGCTACGTGGGGAGCTGCGGCAGTGGAGCAAGCCGGCTCCAAAACGAAGTTGTACCTGGGACGTCGGGGTGTAGCTAGAAGGGCGGTTGGGAGGCGGCATCAGCCCATACCGCGGGGACCCCCGACCGGGACACACCGACACCTTGGTTTTCTCACTCGCCGCTGTCGACCGCATCTACGCAGAACATCATCCCCTTCCCCCAGCGGCGGGATCAGGCCGGATCTGTGACCAGCGGTGTGGCCACCGTCGTTCTATGCTTGTGAAGAGAGCAACCCAAGCAAGCAGGCTTGTAGCTTAGGCTCCTGCTAGTGTATATATAGTGGAGCGGTTTTCTTTTTCTCTCCATATCAACCATTTTATATTGCGTACATGTCATTGAAGAGTGAAATGATGGTTGCTTCGTCCGACTAACTTACTGTGTGATTTGACTGCTCCTGAGTGGCCCCTACACATACTCCCCCTACGTGTATGACCGTTCCTGAGTCTCACTTGTACTTATCTCTATTTTCTTGCATGACTAGCAAGATGCCCGTGCGTTGCACGGAACATCAAGATGCATTTGTATAAGTAGTTTATCTTGTGAGAGAAAAGGATGAACAAGGGAAGGCCTTATTTGCAAATGTGGAGAGGGGTGTGGGTATCTTTTTGCAAAATTGCCATAGTTTCCTTCCTATCCGTCAGATATAAATCAGACGGCCTATATTGCAGGGTGGCAGGCACACCATCATCACCAACTCTGTTTTTTATAAGAGTAGAGACACGTAGACAGGCGCATAGAGGAGTTTTGTTACTGCAGGTTGTAACGTACTACTAGTACCTACTCCCTCCTTCTGATTCACTACTAGTACTCCCTCCGTCCTAGCTTATTGGTCCCCTTTGTACTCAATTCATGGGCTCGTTTTCCTCAAGAAATTGTATTTACCAACGTATTAATATCGGGAATGCATGCATGAACAACGAATGATTAAACCTTGCATGCAACATTTTGACAAAGCATTGACTTATGAACATGTGAATGTGAGGGACTACAACCTCGTGCATGCTTGCAACAGTCACACGTACACATGGACGCAAAAACGCGCGTGACGCCCTAATGCATGCATGCATGTCCGAGCACACGATGGAACACACACGGTCACGCTCAAGTGCTCAACCTACACGTGCATGCACACAGATACTCAGCCAGGGTGAGCTAGTGACCGTATAAGCGTATATATTGACCGCAATGAGCATATTATGAAGTCCACTGACCGTATTTTTACAAATATACAGTGACAGACAGTGTATTTATCTCGTTTCAAATTAAGTCATATTAACCGGAAAGGAGGCAGTATGGACTAGCATTACTTTGTTGTGTCCCATCAACTTGCAGAACGAGGAGAAGCTTGCAAGACGGGAGAAACTTTTGACTAATGCAAGCTCTCCCTCGCTCAGGCGGTGGACGTGCAACAGTTAATTCGGTATCAGATTGCCAGAAGCATACACTGTACTAGTACCATTATTGTTCGACTTCCCGAAGAGGTGAACAGCCAAGCGCAAAGTTTAGAGTACTCCGAGTACTAGTATTACGTAGTACTACTATACAGGTATGTACTACTAGGAACCGCATGGTGGAGCGTCTGCATTCTTATTTTATTTTAATCTGTGATAAAGCAATCTTCAACACATTTGGTTCTCTTCGAGGGTTCTCACATGTGATAATGGAAGTTGATTGCACGGAACACTCGCCATAATTCTCGCTTAATTCTGGGTCCTATCCTGTTAGAAATAGGAGCGCTTAGTAATATTTTGTCTTTTTTTGCTATTCCGCATGTAAACAGGTCAGCAAACCTTGCGGCGCATCTTTGTGCGAACCGTGCTTGCTGCACTTTGAATGTGACCGAGAGCTGGCTTGATGAAACACCTCGTTACCTTCTTCTTTTTTTGCGGGGTACCTCGCTTCCTAGTGACCAGTCTCTTGGCTGATTGTCCTAAGAATGCTTATATATGAATAAAGCTCTCTCATTTACCCACAAAAAATATTAAGCCATATTAAACGGAAAGGAGGGAGTATGGACTAGCACTACTTTTTGGTGTGTCCCGTCAACTCACGGAACGAGGAGAAGCTTGCAGGACAAGGTGAAGCTTGCTTACGCCCTCTCCGTCTACCTCAAGCTCGGTGGCTCGCTGGACGAGGAGAAGCTTTTGACTTATGCAACCTACCCTCGCCCATGCGGTGGACATGCAGCAGTTCATTCGTTGTCAGATTACTAGAGGCATACACTGTACTACCATCATTGTTCGACTTCCCGAAGAGGCAAAGAGCCAAGCACAAGGTTTAGTAGTACGAGTAGTACTACTACTAGTATACAGGTACTAGGAACCGCATGGTGGAGCGTCTGTACTCTTATTTTATTTTAATCTATGATAAAGTACACATTTATTCGGGAGAAGTGCGGAAAATGGCAGCCTAATAGTACTATTAAAAAACATCTAACATGTAATGATGATATCGATCAACCATGCTCGAATATATCTTGGCCTCCGTGCGAGCCCGTCTGTGTGTTCTCGCTCCTCGTCTCTCTCAAGGAACGTCGGGTTGGCCATTTTGCCGTCAATTGAGATTGGTTTGCTCACACTCCGGTCTCACATGTCAGTGATATACCAAGAGGAAGTGCGTTGACCGATGGGCCATACGCGTACTTGGTTTTGTACCTTCATACTACTCCCTCCGTAACAGTTTACAGGGCGCGCTTCATTCTCATGCATTTCTCTCCATGCATTTCCACCACCAGAGAGATTTTAGATGCGTTTGGTTTAATGCTCAATTAATTAGGGCGTGGTAACCGCAATCAAGTCCACAATTTTCTCTCGATGTAGGTGTGTACGCGGAGTGGAGTAAGTGCATGCATGTGTGTACCCGGGGTGGAAGCACTGCATGCATGTGTGTACGCATTATTTCCTCTAGTAATAGACGCCGTGCTACAATGCTATTTTTCAGGCCGATCACTAGTCGCCTTGGTCCCAGAGATTGTTGAAGCCCGCTCTATAAACTGTGATGGAGGGAGTAGTATGAGCGGATTCAAAGAAGAGCGTATTGATGGTTGCTTCTTCCGAGCAACTTACAGTGGGAAAGGTGGGGCTTATGGTTTGACTGCTCATTACTCACTATTAGTGCGGCGCAACGACCGAGCTGAGTCTCCCATGCGGTTGTGCACTATAATTTGATGCATGGCACATGGACCCAGACGCTGAAGAGGCTTCTGGCAATGATATCAAGCTTCCAGCATTTGTTTACATAATTGACGTACTATACAAATAATTTTCCAGCGACATGAAACTGTACAATGCTCTGAGCTTTCAGCTTTTGTTTCGTGTGCCTTGCCATCCATTCTCTTTCGAAAAAAATAAAAAACTAACTTCCTTGCTAATGAATCTCAATGATTAGCAGATCAGAGCTAATATTTACATCACAACTGAAGACAAAGTTGTGAGAAGGTGTTAAATTAAAATTGATCCATGCTTTGATTGGCAGCAACTTCCCCCCAGCTCTGTCTAAATCAACAAGGCATGTTGGAAAAAAAAGTAGCTGTCAGGAGCATGCAACATTCCGATCATTTTGTGCAGTTCCACTAAAATAGAGCTGAGCATCCCTGTCCAAAGATATTAAGTGTGATTACAATAATAGAGCACTGTTGATGAAACAATAAACACACAAATAGTAGCCAGTCACCTTTGCAGTCTCTCTTAAGACTAACTAGTTGGAGAAGATTAAGCAAATAGTTGGAGAAGATTAGGCTCAGAGTTGGATTAGGAGGATAGAGCAAAACCAATCTCCCTTTGTGCAGTCGCACTGAAATGTAGAGACATTGCCCGTGTGACATTTTAGTAGAACTGCACAAAACACTCTTAAGAAAAAAGTGATTTGTGCAGTTCACCAAAAGGTCGCAATAGCAACGAGGTGAAATGGATAGCCTTGTTTGCAAAAAAGAGGTAGAAAGGAAACAATTACTGGCCAATAACAGTTGATGACACATACGACGACAAAAAAGAAGCATATTCCTTGTCGTAAGGGAAGATAACAGCACGGTTGTGTTTATCTAAAACGGTGTGAGGACGAGATTGCAATATGGAAAATACGCCGGACGAGCTACGTTTTGGGCCAAGAACTAGGGAAGATCCACATGCAAGATTTTCCACATGTAGCAACGTGCACTACTAGGAAAAGGCCTGCTAGTGGCGCACCAGTTTTGCCTACTAATGGCGCACTACTGGTGCGCCACTAGCACCACGCCATTAGAATTAAATACTAATGGTGCACCCCTGGTGCGCCATTAGTATCTGGTATACTAATGGCGCACCACGCAGTGCGCCATTAGTATAGCCCACCGTGCGCCATTAGTATGCCTCCCGGGGGCCATATGTACCCATGTGCTTTGGCATACTAATGGCGCACTAGTGGGTGATGCGCCATTAGTGTCATTTTTGCAGTGCGCCATTAGTGTGCTGAGTGGTGCGCCACTAGTATGAATATTAGGGATTTTTTTTTATTTTCTGATATTTTCACAGGTTACAAAATATATTATTGGACAGAATATATACAACACCACACAGCAACAGCAGATTCATCGAATACAATAGAAGATTAGTCTCCGAATACAATTCATCATATTAGTCTCCGAATTCAAAAGACCGAACAAAGATAGAACATTACAAGTCTCGAGACCGCGAGTAGCGAGTTTGTCTTCACATTACAAGTCGATATCGATCATCTAAACTACCATCACATAGAAGAGAGCTTCGGTCATCACGATGAGCATAATCGCGATGAAACTGGTCTTCATCCGGTTCCTCCAATGCTCCCTCCTCTCTCCCGCTAGATAGTGCACGTATCTAGATTCCGCCTCCGCCCTAGTGGTGTACCCTTTGTAACTATTACCGCTGAAATGGTGAACCTGTCTCCAACACTCCTCCCAGTCGTCGTAGACTCCGGGAACCTTACCCTTGTACACGACATACGACGGCATCTCTATGCACTAGCCAAACAAAACGTTAGTAGCAATTCACAGACAATACATAAGCAATATATAAGTATGCAACAAAAGGATCGGAAGAGAAAAGCAAGACATTAATAGCATCGATTACATCTAAGTTGAACGACTGTCCAAACCAAAGAGACATACAAGTTCATTAAAGTTTAATTACAACATGAGCCAATCGATGTTTCAGAACTACACATAGCATCACTACTTTCGACTCGACTCAAGGGACCGGAGCGTGGATGAAGCCGCCGTCTCTCGTGATGGTCATGAAATCGCGGGCGTTGTCAGCCTGCATTTGTAGCGTTGTGTCTATCTCACTGTTGGACGGTTGATTTCTGAGGTTGAACTGCCCTGAGGTACGAAGGACATCTTGATGGATGATTTCCCCAAACTCAGACTGGATGCGAAAGAATTCTTGTCTGATGTCCGCGTCTTGGATTGCCGACAAGCTCGCGGCCCAATCTTTGAGATTATTTGGTAGCAGAAGGTGATTATGGTCCCGTACGATCGCCCGCATGTGATGGAGGGCGTAGTAGGCATCCTTCTGACCGCCAGGCGGCTGCTTGACGCAGCAGAACGTCGTATTGTGGGCGAACACGTGCTTGTCGTACTTACGAACTGGCCTGGTGAAGGTGCCTCCAGATTTGGCGTAGCCGGGGAGAACATCATCTAGAACTTTCTTGATATTTGTGTAGTCTTTCTTCGACTGACGGTCCGAGTCGAAATACGTGGCCGTGGAATATTTCGGGCTTAAGAGGATGAGTGTGCAATGTGTGTCACTGCACAAAACATGAAATGTAAAAAAAACGATCGAAATCTAAGAAATCATATGTTACGGGGCGGTTGAGGGGACGACTTACTCGGGAAAGTAAGGCACGAGGAAGTTATCCTTATCTGGGTTTGCCAAAATGACGCCTTCGAGGTAAGAACTCACGACTTGCCGGTCCCCAGCGTTGTCCAAGATCTTGGCACGCATGTAGAAGGGGTCAACTATTACGATGTCCGGGGTCTTGTCTCTAATGATCCGCATCTCCATACTCAGCGAAAATAGCCGAACGAAGGTGTAGTGCAGCGGATGAAGGTTAAACATAGTGAAGATGTCATCAAACCGCAGGACGATCGTACCCCCAATGGAGTTATCCACAAAGCCCTTGCCCTCTGGCACCTTGGCCACGAAAACCGGGTATGCCACATCATTCTCTCTAAGACGCCGCTTCTCCAAAGAAAGAACACTGTCATGCAGACTCCGCATAGCACCGGTTGCAGCGTTGAGCATATTAGTCGGTAGCATCGGCCTACCCGCCACATGCACCCTCCTCGAGATATCCTTAGGTGAAGGTGGCCCATCCTGAGCACGGATCGTACTCGGTGCCGGCTGGCTCGCACCCTTGTTACTCTTTCTTTTCCGTCCCTTCTTCTTCTGCTATAATGGGACCGAGTTCTACTCACAGACCGCCTTCTTGAGTGTGTTGGGGCTGATAATATTTTGCACCTCGGCTATCTGAGGCTCGGTGAAGTCGGCAGCTGGAGGCGTCTCCTGAGAACTGAACGCCAGACGACGCCTGTTGCAATTGGGTTTCTCCGCGGTACCAGCTAGATCGCGATCGTCTTTTGTAGGGTTGGGTTCTTGAGAAGGAGGCCCCAAGAATTCGTCATCGTACCCATGTTCGGCAAAGTACTTATCGACGTTGGTAAATGTACCGTCGTCGTTGTCGTCGTCGTCTGGATCCTGTGCCATATGCATGTTCGGATCCTGTGCCATAGGGATGTCCGGCATGTCCGGTAGCAGTGCGGCGGTCTTGCCATGGCTTGGCGCCGGCACGACTGGCGGTGTTGTCTTTGGGGTGGTGTCCCCCACCCCCAAACGAATCTGGCTCTTCGGCCAAAGCAGGGGCCAGCTTAGGCAGGCGCTGAGGGTCATCACATCATCTTCGTCGTCCCCGGCGGGTCGAATCAGAGGTAACAACTCGTCGCAGCCTGGCAGCACCCGAACCAGTTGAACCCTATACACGGTGGGTGGCATCGGATTACCGTGGAACACGGGGTTGCCCGGTTGAACGATTCTGCCCTTGGCGACATCGACCAACTCGTCGTTCACGAAGTGCAGGAGAGTGCACGGAACGTCGGCGGCGCCCTGCGAAAACATGTAGGGCGTCAGGGATGCCCAGTCAAAGGCAAGGAGATGAAGTCCTCGGCCGAGAGGCTTAATTATTTACCGTGATGATGGCGTCGAGCTCGGCTAATGTCGAGGCACCGCCAACGGCGGGCGTGCAATTGACGGAGGGGCCGCTTGCTGCCGAGGTGCCGGCCGGCGTACACCCGGGTGCATTAAGCTCCAATGCCCGTGCCGGCGTCGGAGACACCAATACCGCCTCCGCCGGAGACACCAATGGCGCCGCCTGCGCGTTGTGCGAGTTGCTAGCCGTGAAGCTGGGAATCAGGGGCGGCCCCTGTTGGCCGCCCGCAATCCACGTCGTCAGCCCATGAATCAAGGTAGGCATAATGCCAGTGAGCGTCGATCCCAGTTGTTGTTGCACTTGCTCTTGGACAATCTCCGGAATCCGCGCCACTTGTGCCTTGAGTTCTTGAACCTCGCGCGACTGGCTTTCCGAGCTGGTCTTTCTCTCCTTTCGCCCACCAGCGTTATAGTATGATGACCATTTTGTGGACAAGCCTTTGCCGGCCACACGACCAGCTGACGACGGCTTACTGAGCTTATCCTTGTTTTTCATTGTGTTCAACGCCCTATTTAGAGTGCTGTCCCAAGGGGTGCTCTGAGCCGACCCCGCGCTACTGCTTTCAGTCTCCTGCAGATGGAATGTGAACCATTTAGAAATTTGGCTTCATTAATTAGAATGCAACCATATGGAGCTAATTACGCGGGGGTGTATTCCTTACAAGAACAAGCTCAAGCGCCCTGGTCTTCGGATCCGTGGTAAGCTCCTTTGTTACCGGGTCCTCCTTGTACCGGGCCATGACATAGTTCCTGGTCTGCTTGTCACGGTATTTCTTGAAGCGGTGCGGTAGGCCTTGCTCGGCACGCTCCGCGTCCTCCTTGTCCCATATAGGCTCCGCCACTCTGTAACCGCCGGGACCGAGTTTGTGTTCCCTTAAGTTCAACTCCCGCATTTCTTTCCCCCACTGACTTGATTCGGAGGTTGCGCTGCTCTCGCACTTGATCTTGAACTCCTTGTAGTCATCTTCGCTGATCGAAGGATTTTTCGCCTTGATCTTCTCATAACTATCACCTTTGTCAATCATTCTCTTCACCATGCTTCTCCAAGTAGAAAGGGCCGTGCTCATCCTCGTGAGGGCGGCATTGTTCACTTTATTCCCTGAGAGGCGTGTGTTTTCAAATTCAGCGGGGAACTTGTATCGTTCGTGCAGCTTCGTGAAGAGGAGGGTGCGCAAATTCCCTCGGTCCTTATGCCTTAGGTTCTCGGTGTTGATCGAGATGGTGCTCCGGAGAATGCACCCGAGCTGAACCGAGTACCCCTTGACTATTTGTTTGGGCGCCGTTGGATGCTCGTCGGAGTTCACTTCAGTAGATTCCTCCTTGACGGTGCGGAGCACGTTCGGGTGCCGGTCCTTCCGTTGCCTCTTCGATTGGCTGCCATCTGTGCGTGCGCTGCCATCATCAGTGGTGGCATCCTCGGCGGCACCATCAGTGGTGGCATCCTCGGCGGCACCATCAGTGGTGTCATCCCCGACGCCACTAGGGGTTGTGTAGTCAGGATCGGTGTCTTCCGCGGCGTCCTCATAGCGGTGAGGTTCTTCCTCCATCTCCTGGGACAGCTCCCAGAATGCCTTGCCGCTCGAACCGCCGGCCTCATCGTTGTGGGCCATGTTTCCCTCTAAATAGGAAAAAAGTTTGGTCAAAAAGTTGGTTATTGTCAAGGAACAAGATCTCATCATTTAGGGTTTGTGAGGAATTATCATGGTCTCATCATTTAGGGTTTGTCGACACCGAGGCATCGTAAAAGCTAAGGTTTTATCATTTAGGGTTTGTCAACGCCGAGGCACCCTAAAAGCCTAAGCTTTCATCATTTAGGTTCTTATCGACACCGAGGCACCCTAAAAGCCAAGGTTTTATCATTTAGGGCCTAATCACTTGGCTCTATTGCCACCTATGGTAGTTGTTTTTTCGTCTGTCCACATATGAATTCATCATATGTGTTTAATGCAGCAAGAATAAAGGGGCAGTTGATCCTACTTAATTAAGTACTAAGATACCCCGGCCCATGCATTAGTCGCAAGTACCCCATATGTCCTATTTTTAGCAAAGTCATGCTAAAATTCACGGAAAATTTCAGCATGACCTTTGCTGAAAATAGGACATATGGAGTACCCGAATTTGCCGAAACGGAAGTTAATCGACATTCCGGCAAACTCAAGGGCCTCTCGGGGTACAGCAGCAGCATCACAAGTTGACAAAATTCCCAAGTAGTACAGCAGCAGCATCACAAGTAGTACCAATGAACATATAGTCCAGCAAGTTGAAAAAGCTGAAGTTCTCAGCATGAAGAATCACACAACACAGCACCTACATTATGATGATACATTTGGATCTTCATAGGAGCATACAACAATGCAGGCAAAAAGAAGGAGAGATAGGTCAGATTACACAAATAGGTTCCATATTCTAAGAAAAGAACAAGTGATAAAATGTATAGCTGGAGCTTTTAAGAAAAAGTTGCAGAAGCTTGTAAAACTATACTTTGAAGTTGAAGCTTTTAAGAAGAAGAAAATCCAGCCGCGCTAACTAACTGTAAGGTAATGACTACTCATATTGATGTTCAGAATAACTGATCCACTCTCCAAGAAGATGGCAGATAATGATTTCCACCTTAAATGCAACTAAGCATTAAAACATGGATTTAGTTCTACTGATATGCAAATGGGCAATATAATTATTTATTCCACTACAAGAATAGCAACTTGTATTTCATAATCTTGGCAATAAGTCCATAAGCATATATGGCATGAACTGCAAATCCATGATACTGCAAATCCATAAGATCATTGGTTTGAATCCCAGTCCCCCAATCTTTTGTGTATGCAGTTTTGGCAACAAAAAAACAGTTTTCGTCACTATTAGGCATCAGTTTGTTCTGGAGATGTTATATGCAGTTTTTCACAGTATATGCAGTTTCACATGATGGTTTTGGGGACATGGGAGTTGATGTTATATGCAGTTTAACATGATGTTATATGATGTTATATGCAGTATATGCAGGACTAGATTCCTAGAGCAGAAGAGAAACTTCCCAGGGGTGAGCTCTTATGGAGATAGATTTACAATAATTTCTCTGGCCCTACCTACAACAATGGTGCTGGGGGAGTGGGATGGGCAATTCCTCTTCGACTGGAAATTTCAGTTCTAGTAATGGTTGTGGATCCAATAACTAGGGAGGGTTGAAAGTTTGGAAAGAGAAGGTAGGGCAGATAGAGATTAGTTGATCTTTGAGAGGAGATCAGGGGGTGGCAGAGAAGGAAGTGCATAATAATAAATTAAATGTTCTTCAATGTACTGGCATTGTCTATAAAGATATTTCTTTTCTCCAATCTTTGACATTGTTTGCTCGCCGGGGTTTTAGCATGTTGCACTCACTCCAACTTATTCACCAATGTCTACATAGTGATGGTGAGAGAGAAAAATATTATATGGTTTTTGGTAGGGTTGACTTGGGCTCAAATCAAACACATAATTTCTTCTTGGGTCTTTTTTAAAACAAAAGGTTTTAATCTCATTTATCCTACTTTTTATTTTTAGTCCCACTATGATTACGTAGAAAATTGATTTTGTTTTTAATAGAAAAGTATGGTACTTTGGCATCAAGGTGTGTTTGGAATTTAGTGTTCAAGAATTGTAACAAGCCCGTATTATAAGGTCCAGAATAATAGTAGAAATACACCCCGGCCCCTCCACATACATGTACCGTAAATACACTTGTTTTCATTACTAATAAATACTTATATTTTCTGCAGCCCAAAAACTGAAACAAATGTGTGATCTAAAATAATGAACGTTTATATATTAGTATTTAGTATAGATGATATAAGTAACCGTGAAAAATCAGAGATAATAGTCTTTCTCCCCGCTTGAACCCGGTATTCATTGGATTTTTCAGATACATAATAGGTACATATACAGAGAGAGCACCTCTTCAATGCTTCATTCCACCGTTGACAGGTTGATCGCTGATTTTTTGATAAAAATGATTTATGAAAAAGGAATTTAAGAAAATTGTTCACAAAAAGTATGAAACTTCATTTTAAAACTAAATCCATGGCTGATGCATCATGTTAAACATCATGTTAAACTGCATATAACATCATCACAATAATTTCACATGATAGTTTGGTGGTTTGGGAGGGTGGTTTTGGGGACGTGGGAGTTGATGTGAAACATCATGTTAAAACCTGTGTCTTTGGACATGAAAAAATGGCTGTAGCTTTGTATTTTGGACAGGTGAAGATGATGTCAAACATCTAGTGGCTATAGCTGTCTTTTGGACATGTTAAACTTTAGTTTATGTTTTAGAATATGTCAAAATCAGTCTGACTAACCAGAAAGACTCTAGTGCATATTATATAATCTTTTGTATATGATGGATGTTGTTCTGAAAGCCAAGTTCATTGCTTCATGTTGTTGTGGCGTATGGCAGAATTTTGTTTTTGCTGTCAAACTGAAAACACACATACAGACTGATTTCAGACAGACAAACACTTGCATTTTTCAGATAATATTCAGACAAATTGTCACTGATAAAAAAGGTACATGGAGAGGGCAGATAGTAGCGAAGACAACTAAGATGTTGGGGACATGGAGAGGGCCTCTCACCTGGCGTCCCGGCCTTGATGACGATGATGTGGAGGTTGTGGCGGCTGTGGCGCAGGTCGACGACGAGTGGCACGCATCGAGGCACTGAAGCTCCGGCAGCGGCTAGGCGTTGAAGATCCGGTGGCACACGTCGAGGAGTCGGCGGGCTCCTCCTCTCCTCTCGCCTGTCTCTGTGTCTCCTCCGATCTGTTCCGCGCGGGTGCCGGGGAAGATGCAGTGGGCTGCGTGGAGACGGAGACGCGTCGGGGTGGGGTCGGAGGGGGAGGAAGGGGAGGATGGGGAGAGGGAGGCGGCGGGGGCGCGTGGGCGGCTGCGGCGCAGTGGGTCGGGGCAGCGGCAGCGGCGGCGCAGTGGGTCGGACGAACTTGGCGGTGGAGAAGTATGCGAGGGGGGAGTGGATCTGGCGAGGGAGGGACGAAGGGATCGGGCGACTAGCTATAGGGGGGAAGATTACTAATGGTGCACCCCCTGGCGGTGCGCCATTAGAATGTTTTTTTATAGCAATGGCGCACCACCGGGACGGTGCGCCATAAGTAATCTTTTTTTTTAGATAGCAATGGCGCACCAGCCAGCGGTGCGCCATAAGTAATTTATTATTTTTTTTTGTTGCATCTAATAATTTTTTAGAAAATGAATATGAATATGAAACAGTAATAAATTTTTATAAAAACAGTAATAATTTTTAGTTGCATTCATTTGTGACGGTGGAGCGGGGGAGGGGTGCGGGTCTCGGCGGTGGTGGAGCGGGGGAGGGTGCGGGGGGTGCTCGGCGGCGAGGGGGATCTAGCGAGGGGGGATAGCGATCGAGATGGAGGGGGATCGAGATCGAGTGTCCTCATGAATATTCAATATTTTTTCATGAATTGAAAAAGTGCCCATGAAATTTAAAAATATTCATGAGTTCAAAAAGTGCCCATGAAATTTAAAAATATTCATGAGTTCAAAAAGTGCCCATGAAATACAATCGAGAAATGAAGGCTACAATTTAAATACAATCGATCTTAGCTAGCTAGCTATCTGTTCACAATCTTCTTGCCCTTCTTTTTCCCAAATGGAGTTCTTCTGTGGAACGGACGTCCTTTAGGTAGGGTGGTCCTGCTTCTTCTTGTGGTGTATGCTGCTACTTCATCGTCGTCGTCATGTTCCATCTTCGGGTCGCCGTACTTGTCGAAGTCTTGCTCATTGGCGACTCCATCCATTCCGATGATCTTCCTTTTGCCTCTCCTCACAACAACACGACTGGGCTTTGACGGGTCGGTAATGATGAAGCATTGGTCCACTTGGGAAGCCAGTACCCATGGCTCATTTTTCGTGGTGACGTTTGCGCCCGCGGTCTTGGATTTGGCTTCGGGTATAACCATGGTGGTGAAATACCGGTCTTCTTTTAGGACGCTCTTGGCCCATCTGACACGGAACATCGGGACCTTCTCTCCAGCGTAGCACAACTCCCAGATCTCCTCGATCCTTCCGTAGTATCTGTCCTTGTCGTTACCGGTGTAGGATTCCATCGTTACCCCGGAGTTCTGATTACCATCGCTCTTCATGTCCTTGTCCTCGGTGTAGAATGTGTAGCCGTTGATATCGTACGCCTCATAGGTCATCAGGTTGTGCTCGGCGCCCTGTGACAAGGCGAATATGAGTTGTTCTTCCGCGGAAGAATCCTCATGTAAAGTGTACGACAGAAGCTTCTGCTTGAACCAACGCGTGAAACATGAGTTGTGCTCTTTGATTATATCTCCGTCCGTCCTCTGTTGGCCTCGGTCATTGTACGTCTTCTCAATAAAGGTTTTGTGCTCTACCACCCAAGGATCGACCATGTCTATGTGTTGTAGCGCGACTAGGTTTGCTCTTTCAAAGTCGGCGAGTCGACCCTCGAAGTCGACATGCATTTCGCGGCGACCCTCGCGGTGACCCCATCCAGCGAGCCTGCCGAGGTGCCTAGATAATTCGTGCAGTAGGAGATGCACTCTTCGGTCAGAAAGCCCCTGGCTATGCTTCCCTCTGGACGTGACATGTTGCAAACGTATCCTTTGATGACACCATTCATCCTTTCGAATGGCATCATGTTGTGCAGGAACGTCGGCCCGAGTTGGATGATATCCTCCACAATATGGACCAGAAGATGCACCATAACGTCGAAGAATGCGGGCGGGAAATACATCTCAAGCTCACATAGTATCACCACGATCTCTTCCTGTAGCCTTCTGAGTTGCCTCACGCCAACCGACTTCCGAGAGATGACGTCGAAAAAGTTGCATAGGCCAAATAGCGTTTCACGGACGTGCGCGTCCATGATCCCACGGATTGCAACTGGAAGTATCTGCGTCATCAGCACGTGACAGTCGTGAGACTTCATCCCGCTGAACTTCTGCTTCGCTGGGTCTTGGTATCTGCTTATCTTCCCCGCGTAACCGTAAGGAAGTTTTACTCCTACGAGGCAGGTGAAAAACTGCTCGATCTCCTCCTGACTTAGAGTGAAGAACGCGGGAGGGTAGTCATTTCCGGTCTTCTTGGCCTTTTTGCCTTTGCGACGACTTTCTGTGTCCTGCTTCGCCTCATCATCATCATCATTAGCTTGAAGCTCCTCCCTGATGCCCATTGATTTCAAGTCTGCCCTTGCTTTCGGCCCATCTTTGGTCCTCTCTGGCATGTTGAGCAGGGTACCAAGCAGACTCTCGCACACGTTCTTCGTGATATGCATGACATCAAGGCTGTGAGGCACACGGTGGATCTTCCAGTACGGCAAGTCCCAGAAAACAGACCTCGTTTTCAATACCTTCAGCAGCGGCTCTGGCGCCTTTCGCTTCTTTCCCGGCTCTGGCGCCTTTTGCTTCTTTCCCGGCAGTGGGCAATCTTTCCAATTTTTCAACAGCTCATCTATTTCCTCGCCGCTCCTCGTACGCGGGCGTCTTCGGGGTTCGGTTTCACCATCGAACAGATCCTTGCGTTTTCTCCATGGGTCATCGTCGCGAAGCCACCTTCGATGTCCCATGAACACGGTTTTCGAAGACCCGGGATCTCTATCTAGCTGGCGATACGTTGTGTCATCCATGCACCTGACGCATCCAGAAAATCCGTGGACCACCTGCCCCGCGAGATATCCGTAACCGAGATAGTCGTCCACCGTCGTGAGCAGTGCAACTCTCATAGGGAAATATTCTTTCTCTGCGGCGTCCCACGTATTGGCTGGCGTTTTCCACAGCGTGTCTAGCTCCTCTTTCAGCAGCCCCAGATACAGATTGATGTCGTTCCCTGGTTGTTTCGGCCCTTCAATTAGCATACACATGTGAATGTACTTCCTCTTCATGCACAACCAGGGGGGAAGGTTGTACATCCACACAAACACAGGCCAGGTGCTATGTGTGCTTCTCTGGCTGCCAAACGGATTGACTCCATCGGTGCTCGCGCCCAGCACGATGTTCCTTGTATCATTACCAAATTCTGGGTCTTCGAAGTTCAACGCTTGCCACTGGCTCGCATCCTTTGGGTGACTCAGCATCTTGTCTTTTTTATTTATCTGCGGATCATTTTCGTCATCTTCTCGCTTCTTCTCCTCCCTATCCACGTGCCAACGCAGGAGCTTTGCTACCTTAGGGTCCACGAAATACCGCTGCAGACGAGGAGTGATCGGAAAGTACCACACCACTTTTCGAGGAGCTTTCTTCCTCTTCTTGTATCGAGTGACGCCGCACACCGGACATATGGTAGACTCCTCGTGCTCGTCCTGATAAATGATGCAATTGTTCATGCACACATGGTATTTCACGTGCGGTAAATCCAGAGGACACACTATTTTCTTCGCCTCCTCGAAACTGGTCGGGCACTTGTTCCCCTTGGGAAGACGTTCATGCCAGAATGACATGTTCTCGTCGAAGCATGCGTCGGTCATTTTGTGTTTTACCTTCATCTCCAGAGCCATGAGCGTTACTTTCAGGCGGGTATCCTCGGGCCTGCATCCTTCATACAATGGAGTAACCGCGTCTATCTCCAGTTGATCCAGCTTGGCTTTCTCTCGGGCGGCAGCTCTTGCATTATCCGTCTGCTTGAGAAGCAGCTCTTGAATATGAGGGTCCTGCACCCAGCCTCCATCATCGTCTGCTCCGGCATCTTCATCTTCATGATCATGCCCTTCGTCTTGATCTTCCTCATCATCATGTCCGGCATCTTCTACATGATGATTGTGTACAGCATCACCGTCGTGATCATGTCCTGGAGATTCTTCGTCTTCTCGCCCGCCCTCGCCGTGGTGGTTGTCTTGCTGCCCTTCCTCATTTCTTGCCCGGCCCCCATGGACGACTTCATAGTCATCTTCATCACCTTGCCTCCGATAGCCATCCATGAAACCACGCAAGAGCAAGTGGTCCCGCACCTGCCCAGAATCCGGGTCCGCAATAAGGCTCTTCAGTTTGCATCTTCGACACGGACATCTTATCTCCGTCTCGTTCTTTTGAAGCATCTCGGCCTTCGCGGAGCTCAAAAACCTATTCACGATGCCTTCGGTCATCGTGCGGACCATGGTCGCCTGCGGGGTAGAGCAAAACGATATTTTAGAACCAAGAAAAAATTTGGCATGACTTTCCCTAAAAATAGGACCAAAAAGAATGCATAGTGCCAAAATTCTCGCCGAAACGGAAATGAATCAACATTCCGGCAAAATATTGGCAACTGTCGCATTTCAAATACCGGTACCTACAAACACAAACATATATGCAACACCACAAACATATGCAACACCACAAACATACATAGATCTAGCTAGGCCATAAAAAGTGCATGTGCACGTTGTTGGAGGGAGAAAAAAAGTAGATCTAGCTACAACATAAAGATAGCTTTCCCCTTACTTACCTATCAAAAAAAGGTAATTTAACCAATTAATTTTGATGAATCTATGGTGCAAATGAGGTGAGGAGGAGGAGGCAGCCGACACAAGCTTGGAGGAGGAGGTGGAGAGAATGAAGTGGGGAAACTGAGTGTGTAGGTGTGGCTGTCCAAAATATCTAGCTGGTCCCAGCTTACTAATGGCGCACCACCTACAAATGCGCCATTAGTAACCCTGGTTACTAATGGCAAACCAGCTGGTGGTGCGCCATTAGTAGTTTTGCAAAAAATAATTAAAAAAAATACAGTAGTGGCGCACTGTGTGGCTGGTGCGCCATTACTAGTTAAAACTAGTAATGGCGCACTCTGCCCTGGTGCGCCATTAGTATTTTTGGAAAAAAAAATTTGTTACTAGTGGCGCACTCTGTGGCTGGTGTGCCATTACTAGTTAAAACTTGTAATGGCGCACTCTGGCATGGTGCGCCATTAGTATTTTTGGAAAAAAAAATTATTACTAGTGGCGCACCAAGGGTCTGGTGCGCCATTAGTGTCTTTCACACTAATGGCGCACTGACACATGGTGCGCCACTGCTATATAGTAGTGGCGCACCACATGTCTGGTGCGCCATTAGTGTCCATATCATCTATAGCTTTTTTCCTAGTAGTGGTGGGAAGATGGGCAGTGGAGCAAGGCCAGAGGATATACCTGGGGGTTGTCGGGATGTAACTAGGAGGGTGGCGGCGGGCGGGATCTGCCCATACTGCGACAGCGAGCAAGTGGCGTAGGCCCTACCGCACCGGAGCTTGGTCAGAGAGAACGGCGGGTACCGTAGATCAGGACGTGCTGCCTCGGCGCCGTCGAATGGAGAAACGATGCACATCGTCCCTTTCCGCTGGCAGACGGGATGCGGCCGGATCAGTGACCAACGGTGAGAGAGAGAGGCCACCGCCGCCTTGTGTGAGATAGTGTGACGAGAGACAAACCCCGGCAGGCAGGCTCCGTTGTATATAGTGTGACTAGTATATGTGTGGAGAAGGAGAGAGACCTATCTATGTATTGAGGGAGATCGATTGGCATCCATGCATATGTGTAGCAGAGGAATAAGGTTGGGAGAGAGACAAAGGTAGAGTGTCGGAGGGTTGGTGGTGGAGTTGCTTCTCACAAATGGTGGGAGAGGCCTGCTAGACAAACGGAGGGTACGAGTGCAATATCAGTAAGACAGGGGATGTCTGCATGTCTATGCATGTGTGTGTGAGAGACGGGTCGGGAGGTATGCAAGGATGATGAGGGGGGCGATACAGTTGTGGTAAGCAGACATAACTACATAGGAAGATCAATCGTCGTGTGTCGGAGAAAGGGAGAGACATAACTAGTGAGGTACGTTGATCGGTGCGTGGGGAAAAAGACTTATAATCGACCTAGCTATATGTAGGGAGATCGGTAGGTATACATGCATGCTTGTGTTAGAATAAAATAAGGTCCGGAGAGACGGACAGGGGGAGAGGGATGTGGCTAGGAGGTGGTGCGAGAGGCCTACTATATCGAGGGGAGGAGTGTGTGAGTATGAGATCGATGAAAAGAGGGGCGGGAGTGTGCACTTGCTTGGAACCGTATTGGACATAGGGGGGCATGGACGGTGAGAAGAGAAGAGGGAAAGTGTGTGTTTGTGGTAGGCACACTTGGCTAGAGAGGTATATCGACCGTTGTGGCCGAAAAGAAGAGCGCGGTGAGGGGGGGCCTACACACACCGTGGGTGAACGACCTAAAGAGAAATAACGAATGTGCGCGATGGAGGGGATGCTGGGTGAGGGTGAGAGGGGGCGGGCGCGTGCATGCACGATAGAAAGTTAGCACTAGCTACAAAGAGAAGAGGATTGTGTGGGTGTAAAAGACGAACAGAGATCACAATTCATTATAAAAAAGTGGATTCGGATATTTGAAGAAGATATCATAGTGTTTTTAACCGACGCATGCATGCATATATATAATGGTGATACGCATGGTGTGGTTATGAACATGTTATACTACATATAATATATAGAACATTTATTTGAATTTGTGATAATGTGTGACTTTTGCAGCTCAGGGCTAAATACTTGTCATAATGTAGGGGGCGGGGAACTATACTTTGTGTGATAAACACAGTGTACTTATGAAACATGGTTTAGATTATGAAGATCTAGTTAGTACATCAAATGTACTATTATTTGGAATCAATATCAAGTCTATTCAAAATTTTGAATTTGAGTTCATATAGTACACATAATTCATATCTATCTCTATAGTAATCATGTGGTGTGTTGTTAAGATAGTATACAAATGATGGTTTAACTTGGCAACAATCATGATTGTAGATTCTTATTCAAATAGATAAATGAATTCAAATTTAGTTCGAATTGCAGCGGTAGTATAGACATTTGGAATGCACTAAAATGTTGGTATGAGTAGGTTACATGCATTATACAGCCAGCGAAAAAATTTAAATGGACATAACATGGATTCATAGCTTTGAATAGCATTTGTACAGTAAAACAGGACAAGACTCTCTCTTTGTGTGGTGCGAATAGTTTTATTTTTTTTTGTTTTTTTCATTGAGGGAAGTGCGAATTGATTTGGTACGTACAATATTACACATTAGGCTTGTCCCTAAAATTCAATCCACGCCTTGTTATCCCGAAAATTCAGATATCGTGATCCCAAAACTCGCACCTTCACAACCCGCACCTTGCTATCCTGAAATTAGAACATGCGCGAAAACTCCCTCCAGATGCCAAATCCCGACACGCAAATTCCCCCTTCTAACCCTGAGCTGATAGGACCGCTAGATCAAATCGGTGGGAGTACTTTTGTAACACGCCCTACATTTTGGACAAGCATGTCCCTAAGTCATGGTTCCCCCCCCCCCTCCCATCACCTCCTTTTCTCCATTCGAAATCCCAGGCCGCCATAACCTCTCTGCTCCAGCCACGAAACCCCACCCTCCTCTGTCTGCCACCCCATTGCTGCCCAGCCGGAGCCTCTTCCCCGATGACGTCGTCCACCTCAACAGCTCGCGTCCCTCATCCACCGCCCCGGATGAGGATCCATCGTCGATCTCGTCGTCCAGCCGGTTCAGCCGCCCCATCCTCCACCTCCAAGGAGCTGCTCCGACGATCGCCTCGTCTATCGTGGCTGCTCCATCCCCACAGCGCCGCCTTAACCTGCTCCACCAAAACCGCAGCATCCTCACTGACTCCTCGGACGAAGCCGAGGCCTACTCGGCGCCACCAAAGAGGTTGTACACTCATCGCATCGCACCTTCTCCTTAACTTGACCTCCCGGCGCTGCCGGTGCTCGATCACGCTCCCCCATGGCACGGCTACCTCGTAGTCGGCGCCGCCGGCGACATCTCCATGGTGGCTCTCCCCCAGTGCGAGGCTCCCTCGGCGGCAGCGTCCATACCAGCCAGAGATGCTGCTGCTCTGGCTCTCGCTCGCTCACGCTGCTGCTGCTCCATCTCTCGCTCGGTCGCGCTACTGCTCTGCTCTCCCCCTCGCTCGTGCTGCTGCTCTACTCTTGCTCTCGCACGCGCTGCTGATGCTGGTACACGGGTTGCTGCAGCTACACGAGTTGCCGCTCTGGCTCTAGTTCACGCTGCTCCTCCAAGCGCTGCTACTCCGGCTGCTATCTGCTACTGTGTTCCCAGTCGATCGCCTGCTGATTTAGATCACTGTTTCTCTACTACTAGTGCTCAAGCCGCCTAAACTACATGTGAAGTTCCTCTCTGCTACCAGTGCGTTTAGTTTCAACAGTAACATTCAGATTCCATAGTAAATTTCAGTTTCGACAGTTAAATTAAGAGTCAACAGTTTTTACCTCATCTGTTGTAGTCAGGTGTTTTTTCGTGATGTAAATTTTACATCTATCACTTTTTGGTAATGTATTTTACATCATCTATTGGAGATGCTATTGGAATCCCACTTGAGATTAATGATGTCTATCTTGTACTGCATCAGCCTCGACGTCTTACGGCTCACCGGAGCTGCTCCAATGATGGAACCATCCATCACAACAGAGCAGTGCCCTGGACGCCGTCTATAGACGCCTCAGATCTTCCTCCACACCTCCGACAGCCACCTCTGCCGCAACTTCTTCAGCGACCAGCCCAATGATGCTGAGGTTGACATGGCTACGCCAAAGAGGTTGTACACTTGTCGCATCACTTATTACTCTGCATTCATGTCGATCCATTAGGGCTATTTTGGTTCAAAGGAAAAACATAGCAACAGGAAATTTTCCTATGGCACTCTACTATTCAATTATTCATGCATTTCGTTGAAAGGAATGGAGAAAAACATCCACCTGGACCTACTTTTCAAAATCCTATGCATGAAAACAAGCCTAAGTGCATTAGTGGAAGAATAACATTCTAACTATACACCCTTTCATATGGTTTCACTTTAATTTGGCCATGTTTCTTTGCATTCCTCTGCTCTTCCAATTCCTGTGAACCAAACACCCAAGTTGACAGAAATCATGTGTTTACAAATGCTCTGTTTCCCACATGCATTCCTATCCTATTCCGGTGTTTTTCCTATCCCTGCGTTTTTAGAATCCTGCAAGCCAAAGGAACCCTTACAGAATTACTTCAGTTACAGATAGGTGTCAAAGAAAACTTTGTGTGGTTTGTCCTACTCCTGCCGCGACGTCGTCCACCTCACCTGAGCTGCTCCATCAACAGAAGCATCCACCAAACCAGACATCACGACTCCTGACCATCTTTCGCCGTCTCAGATCTCCTTCCCTGCCGCCGGCACCCACTGCAACTGCATCACCATCATCGACTTAGCAGATGAACCTGAGGAGTACACGAGTCCACAAGAAAGGTCGCACTCTTTTGTTTCTGCTTATGTTATGCATTGCTTAATATCACCTGCTACTTTATCATCAAGTTCACCTCTTAGACTCCAAGTCAGGTCCAAATTAATGTTCAAACTTGAGTTTTAAAATTACTTGTGGGGCACATATCGAGGCAGCAATGAATAGTATCTTTGTCTATTATCTGGTTCACCTAGGGTATGCCTATGTTGTTCATCTTGGGTGGGAAACAAATAGTAAAGCAATCATCATCTGTATTTTTATTAAATTAAAGCTATCATCAGCCTGCTATCATTATTTTTGGATCCATCCACGGGTTGTTACCATCACTGTAGATTTCTGCATGCTCTCCTTACATAATATCACTATATTTTTTTCGTATGCATGTCAGATATTGTACACAGTCATGCTGAACATGTAGAGAAAAAGAAAAGAGTTTTGCGTGGCAATACAACGTCATGCAGACATCGCTCGATGGTGGGTTCAATGGCAAACCCTCCCCCCCCCTCTCCAGATTGTAATCCAGAGGAAGATATCTGTTCTGAGGCGGATTCAGACGCAGCTGACCACTCCTATTTACCCCCCAAGGTGTTTGCTCTAACTTGACATGATGATGTTGGTCATATCATGCATATGTTGCCTTGCAGTGCCTACTTTCGACATCATATATGTCATCTGCTTAGTTTAGACATGTTCTGTAATGCCACCTGTTTAGTTTCTATATCATATATGAGAATTATGCAGTCTCATATCTTTTAGCCAGCCATAATATATGTGAAATATGCAATGCCATCCTGTTTAACCAGGCATCATATATTTGAATGATATCTTGCCAATCCTTTTCTTCATTACATTTCCATTTGTTGACAATGTTTGTACATTAAACTACTCTTTCTGTGAATCAGCCATTTGAGAGGGTGATGGAAAAATCTGGAGTGAAAACAAGGTCTTCAGAGCAGACAGTGCTACCTGTCGAAGCAGATCTCTTGCTGGGTCCCGATAGCTCCTCAGAGATGGATTCAGAGACAGATGACCAGTCCTATTCCCCCACCGAGGTGTATGCTCTAACTTGGCACGGTTATACTGCTTATATCATGCATATGGTGTCTTGCATTGCATAGTTTAGACATCATATACACATTATTCAACACCATGTTCTTAGTTCAGACATCATATATGCGAATGCCCTCTGCTTAGTATATAAATCACATATGTGAATTAAATCATGCGATCCTGATTACTTAGATAACATGTATGTGAATTATGTCATGCGAACCTGTTTACTAAAGACACCATATAATTATCTCATGCCATCCTGTTTAGTTAGTCATCATATCTTTGAATTATGTCATGCTATGCTATCCAGTTTAGATAGACATCATATATGTGAAATTATGTCATGCTATCCTTTTTAGTTAAACAATATACATGTCAACTATTTCATGCCCTCTTTTTTCCACACTATTTATTGCATCTGTCTCTCATACCAGGTTTGTACATTCAACTATGTTTCCTATTTAGCAGCCATTTGAATTGGAGCGGGTGATGGTAGTATCTAGCAGAGTAAAAACATGGTCTTCAAATAAAACAGTGCTACCTCTTGGTGGAGATAGCACCCTGGTTGTACATGCACGAGAACCAGCCCTACCACACATAACCCAGACTCTCGCATATTGTACCCCTACTGCGATGGACAGCGAACCAGCTTCACCCAATCTAACCCCAACCCCAGCAGATAGTAACCCAGTTCCTGTTGACACAGCACCATCGCCACCATAGAGCTCCCAAACAAGAGCAGTTAGTAAGGCAGCTCCAGTGCCCAAAGCGCCAGTACTACCACGGCGAACCCCAACTCCACCAGTTAGTACACCTATTCCTGTGGAGGAAGCACAACCAGCCATTCGTAGTTTAGCATCTATCGCATTTGATGTTGTTAAATCCTATGTGCGTATCTTCCCATCATTGAAATATTATACGGAAGATGAAGGAAAATGCCAGTTGCAGGTGTTCGTCTAGGAGTTATGTGTAAATAATGTTATTCATGGCAATTACTTTGCTTTGTCCCATACATTCTACCTCCATGATGGTTATAATACAGCAAATTTTCCCACTTTTCGCTATAGAGAAGGACTGATTTGGAAACTCAGGATAAGGTAACCTGTGCTAATACCTCTGCTATCTTCAAGAATGCTTGGTGGTAGTATCGGAATTACCTGAAGAAAACATACTTCACTGGCAAAGAAACTCATCAAATTCCCTTACGTTCTCCTGACACACATTTACGGGACGATGACTGGGAATGCCTTGTTTTGTACTGGTCCCGAACCAAGAATGTGGTAAGGTCTATGAGCTCATTTTTTATTTTTAAGTACTATATGCCTGCATCTTACTATACTCTGTTCATGTAGAACAAGTGCTTAAACCTGAAGAACAATTGTTCTCATTTAAGATTCCATTGCTATCGTGCATACTGCTTTGCTCTTGTATCACTGTATTTACTCACACAAACTTATTTTTAAATTGAAGGATCCAATCGAAACTCCAATGGCACAATAGGTATGTATAAGCATGTTTCTTTAACAGGTTTGCTCTTATAAATAGCTCTGTTGATTTCAATTTCAATTGTGTATACAGTTGACTTCTCATATCATGCACATTACTAGCATCACAACAGAGCCAATAGTGTTGTTGTACATGTAGACCCGTGGTACCCATCTGAAATCTTGTTGTGCCATGTAGTTTCCCACGCTTTGCATTCTTTCAATGCTGCTTTGGCTTGAACTGATATGATTTGAACCGTGTCTCTATTTTGATTTGGCAAGACAATGCAGTGACCATAGGACATAGATATATGTTTGTTTGATGCTTTTATTATGTACTAGTTGGCAATAGAAGACTTGGTAGTTTAATCCTGTCTACCTTACTAATGAACTGGTTCACCGAAATGAGTTTCATATACTACATGCTAAACCTGTTATGTGTCTGCTTGTTTCTTCTTTTAGAATGCTGACAAAATTTTGGGGAAGAGTGCCTTATTAAACAATGGTAAAGGAAGTAATGCAGATAAGGTTCAGGATAGTGAGACATCCTTGTTGGTCTCCAACAAAGCTGATAAAACAGCTAAGGAAAACTATCTTGAAGACAGTGAGACAACCCCAAAGTCCTGTCTTGGTGTAGTGTTCGAGTTACTGGCCACTACTGCTGGCACAAGCTATTCGAACTCACTGTCTGAATCAGTTCGGTTTCTTGAGTCTCAACTACAAGCTGAAAGACATCGATCAGCTGTGCTACGACAAGAAGCCGAAGGACTACGGAAGTCCCTGGAGAATTCAGATGCATACTTTCTGGTGCAACAGCAAGTGTTGGAGGATTTCAGTGCCAAACAGGAGAAAGCTAATAAGCTTGCTAAGCTTATTGCCAGCATGGTGGATACCCAGGATAACATTTCTTGAGCTCTTCTGAAGTTGTTTCAGTTATGGCCTTGGTTTGCTGCCACGTTTATTTGCACTGGTGGCCAATTTAGATGGCCAGTGTATGTAATATGCTGCTTTGTTCCCAATATTTGCACTGGTGGCGAACTTTGATGCCCAGTGGATGTAATATGTGTAATAGCCGTAATAGCCTAGTGTTAGTTGCTTGCTTATTTATTTCCTTATTGTCTTGTGTAGTTGTCTGCTTGTAGTCACTGCAGTTCTTTTTCCGCGTTTTTCTAGTGGCCACAATAACCTATTTTTATAACTAGGCCACAATGAACATGGCAACACACGGACCGTTGTAACCATGGTCCTCCTACCTGCTGTAGTGACCATGGGCCTCTTACGGGCCGTAGGATCCGTGGGCCTTCTACGGGCCGTAGGATCCATGGGCCTTCTACGGGCCGTATAATCAATGGGCCTTCTACGGGCCAAATAATCGTTTGGCCAAACATGGGCCATACTATTCATGGATCAATAACGGTCCGCAAAATGGGCCGAAAATGGGCTAGAGTGGAAATCATCTGTTTATGGCCCGACCATAATGGGCCGTTAATAGGCCATATTTGATGACGCCATGAAAACAGCCCAACGGGTTAACAAGCCACAATCGGGCCGACTGTAACCACAAGCTGAATTTGGCCCACAAGCGGAACAGGCCAGTAACGGACCGTAAGTAACCGAATTCTGGAAATTAGCCCAAGAATAAATGGGCCCTTAGAAGGCCGAAAGGTAACATGGGCTGGAGACAGCCTACGGAATAATGGGCCGTTAATGGGTATAAAGGGATACACTATTCATTATGGGCCAGTTTCACCTCGGGCCTTTAATGGGCCCAGAGTTACAAAGGGCCTCGTATGGGCCAAAAGACGTCATGGGACATACATGGGTTGGAAGTTACAATGGGCTGGAATCATATTGGACGGCCCAGATGACGCTACTAGGCCCAATTCGGATAGGCCATAACGGGTCGTGAGTTAGCGGGCTGTAAATGGGCTATATGCGAACAGGCCATTAACAGGATTTCCGTGGGCCGGCCCGCTACCTTTTGACCAAGTCAAACGGGCCGGCCTTTTCACCGAAATAGGCCTCTGTTGGGCCGTGCCACGTGTCGATGTATCATAGGCGCCTGCGGTCCAATGAGTGGATGACATCTGTCCCAATGGTGAGCCGACACGTGGTTCCTCTAGCCAATGAGAATTTTACACATGGAAAATCCCCATTGGTCCGGGCTGTTAACGGGTTATCGGATCCAAACCGGAACCCGATATCTTAACGACGACCCGTTACGGTGGATGCCACGTGTCAGTTACCCTTGACGAAAGCACTTCTATGACGCATGATTTATCGTCATGGAAGTGGACACTTCCATGATGATAATTTTGTTAATGTCATGGAACACTTCTACGATAGCACAGGTATGACTATCTTGATTCTGTCATAAAATCGTCATGGATGTACATGCATGACAGAAAATGTGACCTACTGTGACAAACACGTACCATCACGAAAGTGTATTTTTTTTGTAGTGTGTTATGCCTCTCGCCGGTGCCTCCAACTAGGGAAGGTTATGTGCGTGCGCGACCCTGATCAGGTAGGCGGCCATAAGCCTTGTGTGCCCGTAGTTGTTTTGGTACCATGTCCCCGTTTGGGATAGTTTGTTTTGCCATGATGATGGCCATTGGATGTCCGGAGTGGCATCGGGGCCACCCATGACTTAGCCCAAAGGGGAGTTGGTCGGAGTGGCTGGGAGAGTGTCATGGCAATAGATTGGTTCTGTCGGAACACCGTTGGTCCACCCGAATGGGAGTACCAGGCCTTGGGTTCCGTGGTGTGGGTACAGTGTGCTAACCTCTGCAGAGTGTGTATAATCTATCGATAGCCGCGTCCTCGGTCATGGGCACGGTTCGTACTAGGTCACACCATTCGATCAACACTAACATGATGGAATGACTTTTAGGTGATTTATATGTTGATATTGAGCAGTAACAGTTTGGCAGGATGTTAATGATGATGTTGGGATGATCGTTCAGTTTGTGGTGTGGTCACGAGGTGATCACGTGGAGGTATTTATCACGAGGTGATAGAGGTGATATATTTCTTGGCCAGATAGCCAAGTGTGAGATGGTTCATGTGATTCGAGATGTTGGTTCATCAGTATTCTAGTAGTTTCATATCATGTTTAGTTATTGCTTCCACCTCATAGTAGTTGTTAATAACTTAACCTATTAATGCTATGTTATTGTCTTGCCTTGATTCTTTTGGTCGTTGTGAGCTTGCAAGTACATTCAATGTACTGACCTGGCGTGTCATGCCAGATTGCAGGTGATGCCGTGATTGATTGTTTGTCGAGGTTTCCGCGCGCGCGAGCTAGATCGTGTCCCAGCCAGAGTCCCTGCGGAGTGGAGTTCACCACTGTCGTCATTGTTCCGCTGCTATGAGTTGTTCTGCTGCTAGCATAGAGCTACCTTAGCAGGCGTAGTGTCACCGTGCTGATGTGATCCTTTGTAACATCAGACCTTTGTATCCATTATCCTTTGTAATGAGAGCTGATTTGTCCTATGTCAAGTAGTGCCGTATTCCAGAAGACTTGATCTCTGGGCTGGAATACGGGGTGTTCCAGTTCCTCTGAGCCAGGGTGCCACAATTCTGACACCGGAAGAGTTTCAGGATGCACCGGGTAGTCATCGGGTCACCGAAAGGGGTGCCGGGCACCCCCGATAGGTATATGGGCCTAATGGGCCAAGGGGGGACAGACCAGCCCACAGGGGGCTGGTGCACCCCTCTCCCTGGCCAGCCAGTCCTAGGGAAGGAAAGGGGGGAGGGCTAGCCCCTCCTGCCTTCCCCTTCTCATGGGAGAAAGGAAAGGGGGGGGGGCTCCGTCCCCTGCCTTTCCCCCGCACCTATATATGGAAGGGGGGCACACGGCTAGGGGAGGACCCCAAGTAGGATTCAGCCTACTTGGGGCGCCTCCTTGGCTGCTCCTCCCTCCATCTCACCTCTATATAAGTGGGGGGGCACCTAGCACAACCACGACAATTACTTAGCCGTGTGCTGCGCCCCCCTCCACCGTTTACACCCCCGATCATATTGTCGCAGTGCTTAGGCGAAGCCCTACGGAGATAGCTTCACCATCACCGTCACCATGCTGTCATGCTACCGGAACTCATCTACTACATCGCCGTCTTGCTGGATCAAAAAGGCGGAGGACGTCACTGAGCTGAACGTGTGCTGAACGCGGAGGTGCCGTACGTTTGGTACTCGATCGGTTGGATCGCGAAGAAGTTTGACTACATCAACCGTGTTATCAAATGCTTCCGCTTACGGTCTACGAGGGTACGTAGACACACTCTCCCCTCTCGTTGCTATGCATCTCCATGGATAGATCTTGCGTGTGCGTAGAAATCTTTTTGTTTTCCATGCAACATTTCCCAACAGTGGCATCCGAGCCAGGTCTATGCGTAGATGATATGCACGAGTAGAACACAAAGAGTTGTGGGCGGTGATAGTCATACTACTTACCACCAACGTCTTATTTTGATTCGGCGGTATTGTGGGATGAAGCGACCCGGACCAACCTTACATGTCCACGCACATGAGACCGGTTCCACCGACTGACATGCAACTAGTTTTGCAAAAAAGGTGTGTAACACCCCAAAAATTTAACCACATTTTTTTATTAAGTAAAATTTGGACAGAAATAAATTTTGAATTATATTAAGTCCTTTATTATTTTCAGAGTATTTTCTGTTTCTGTTTTCCAAAATTCTTCCCTCCATATAGAATTTTTTGGTAATAAGATTGTGGTTTTGGTAGTTTTCTCAAAACATTTCATTTATAGTTTAATAAAAATAGGATTTTTTTCATAATAAAAATTGCCCAAAACAATTCTTTAAAAAGGCATTTTCAATTCATTAAATGTTTCTGTTGCACTACAACCATTTTAAATAATTCTTTTTATATTCCACAAAAATTATGTGAGGTCATGTGATGCCTATATATCACTTTTATGCAAAAACCCAACTTGGTCTTTTGGAAATTTTGAGTGAACCATCCACTTTTCAATTTTGTCCCATTTCTAGGTTACAACTGCAACCCCAATTTTTCTTGCTCCAAAAATTCTGACACTTTTCCATCTTGTAGTACTTCCTACCAAACCCTTAACTCTAGGTGCTCAGCCCTACATGAATTTTGTAAAGCCACCAAATATACTCCTGTAGTTTCTGTCCAGAACTGAAATTCCTCCAAACTTGCACAAGCAAGTTTTGCATTTTGCCCAACCAATCATACCATCATACATATCATTCAAAGAGACATCACCCTGCCAAATTTCAATTCCAGAAAGAATTCCTAGGTGGCCCTAGCATTTCATCGAGCACACTGTGTGCATGGCAGAATTTGGCAAGGTTTTGAACTGCCATGTGACAGTAGTTCCTTTGGCCAAATCAGCATGTCCCTCATCTCTTGCATACACTCTAGCACCACTCTGAAAATTTTCATCTTCAGAAAACCTTCCAAAACCCTCCTGGCATTTCATCAAACAGGTCATGCGCGTGCCCAGAGCGCGCGTATCGCACTGCCGACGCCCGAGATCCTGCCACTCCCCACAGCCGCTCTTCTGCTGGTTCTGATCCACTTTGAGCTTCTCCACGAAGCCCCGCACCGTGCCGACACCCCACCCTGGCCTCTAGCACCGACCACCGCCGTCCTCATCGGCCTCAACCACCGCAGTAAATACCGCCACCATAATCCACTCGAGGACGGCACCGACCAAGCCACCTGGTGCCTCCCGAGCTTATCCGCGGTTATTACTGCCCCCACCGACCTTCTACTAGCCTCGCTGACCCTCGCCACCGCCCACAACCACCTTGCCGGCGCAGTAATGGCCGCCCGCCGTCGTGCCTTCTTTGGGAAGCCACGGGCATGGCCACCCCGTGCTATATAAGCTGCCCCGAGCTTATCTGGATCATCATCATCACTCTCCCCTCTCCTACTAACTCCGCCGAACACCCAAGAGGCACGGACGGGACTATCTTCTCTGTCTCCGGCGAGCACGGCCACCGCCCCTGTCTCATTGATTCCGGCGCCCCCAAAGTTTCCCTCTCTTCAATATCTTCTCCAGTAGCTCCCTCTCGATCCCAAGAATCGATCCCACCCTTCAATTCCACCAGAGCAAGCTCCTGAACGAAACCCCTCTTCCGCCTCCGCCGGAGCTCTTCGGGATAGCTCGTCGCCGGCGACTCCCTCCACGCCGGAGGACAAGATGGGTACCCAGACGACCGCCTTGGCCCCCTGAGCAAGACGGTGGCCTCAGCTCATCGTGGGGTGCCGCCGTTCACCGGCGAGCATTACCGGAGCCCCGCTCCGTTTGGCCAAAGGAAGGAGGCGGGGTGGACCACGGTCAAACCTGACCAGTGGGCCAGGTGGGGCCCACGGTCAGTGACCTGTAACCCCTCCGCGTGGATAAGTGGAGACGGGTGCCGTGGGAGTTGCTTACCCGAGGGAAAGACGTATTCCATGGAACACGCCTTCGACGTGGCAACCCTCTCGCGCAGCCGAGCGATTGGGCTCGGCCCAGTGGCGCCGTCCATCTAAATCGCGCTCAGGGCGCTCCTCTGCTCCTTTTCCTTTTCTTTTTCAGGAGTCTTTCAAATAATTCTATAGAATCCATTTCCAATCCAAATCTGATTATTCAAATTTCTACATACTTCTAAAATCTTGCACTATTATTCCAGCTAGGGTGAACATTTTTACTTAGCTTTATCTCCACTGGATCTCTTAAATAGTCCTTTTTTTATTCTTTTCAACTTAGGAATTCTCTAACTAAATCATCTGGACTCCAAATAAATTGATTCTTTTTCTGTTATTTCTCATTTTTCATCTAGTTTATTTTAGTATTTATTTCAAAAATATTTGAAAAACTTTTTGGTACTATTTTCAAATTAAATGATAATTGCAATATTTTGAAAATAGGGAAATGGAGGGAAGATAAAAATTTTCAAACTTGTGGAGTGCACCCAATACTTCTGCATGCTCAAGGCAAGCATCTTGAACACTTGATATGGTGAATGTTCGGTAGTTGCTAGCTAGAGTATTTGAATCATGGCTATGGTAATTTTGAATGAAGTAGCATATTACTATTTTTGCATGCATAACCCATTACTATTTTGTTATCTATGTGGTATGAGTGAGCATGGTTATTTTCATATGACTATGTTGGTCCAGACTAATCTGCAGGAAAGAATCAGTCACGAGAAAAGTGACCATGAGACTGAAATCTCGTTGAGACGAGAATGAATCAGTAAGGGCATGTTGGGACATGCCAGATGGTGACCCCGTTGGGGTCCACCAAGAAAATATATGGTGCTAATCACTGCAGGAAAAATTGAACCTCCTGAGTTGACTGTAGATCGAGTCTTGTGCCGGTAACCCCCATACTTGTTCGTGCTACCACATGTCCCTGCCACAGGTAGGGTATGGGTTAGTAAGTTGTTAACCCGTTTCCGTGCACACACCACATAGAGGGCTACGATGAGGGTTTCCACGATGGTGGACTAAATCCTGTCATCGGGTCAGGGGGCATGGGTGTTACCGGTTGTAGCCGAGAGGGGGGCGCCCCTTGGAATCCGCGCATATTAATAGTGATCCCATGCTACTAGAGATTGTTGTCTCCCCGACTTAGAGTTTTTCTGAAACGATGCTTTGGGTGATTCCTGGCATCCGGATGGTTAATCTGGTGTGTGCTGGTTAGGTGTGTTTTCAACCCAAAGGCCGTAATGGGAATTAGCAAGCGTCTTGGTGTTGGCTAAAGAAATCCTTTACTTGTAGGTAAAGAGTACACCCTCTGCAGAGTTATACCTATTCGAATAGCCGTGTCCGCGGTTAAGGACTACAGTCTGGGTTGGTCAAGTGTCGGTCTTAGTGTCGGTCTCCGGAGGAAATAATTAATCTGGGCATGAATTATTTTGCAGGATATTATTGTCACCACTAATGTTGTCAGGAATATTTTTACAAGCATGACTACTACTGTTGTTTGGATATTACTGTGGACTAACCCATTTCTCTTATTTTATTTTCTGAGTGTCTCAGGGGCTGGCTAGACTACCCCGGGAATTCGGTTTTATTTTCATGACCGACCGTGGCGTCACCTTTTGACACCCGACTGGCATTTCTTTTCAAGACCTCTCCGTGGCGTCCCTCGAGTTCTCAGGCGGTCTATCACGCCACTACTCTTGTGGACACCCGATTGGCATTTCTTTTCAAGACCTCTCCGTGGCATCCCTCGAGTTCTCAGGCGGTCTATCACGCCACTACTCTTGTGGACACCCGATTGGCATTTATTTTCAAGACCTCCCTTGGTGTTGCTTGGATTCTCGGGCGGTCCTGTCTCGCCCGAATTTCCTTTTAGACACCCGACTGGCATTTCTTTTATTTTCTTCTGGATTCTCGGGCGGTCCTGTCTCGCCCGATTCTCCATCAACTTTCATTGTTTGTCACTGACATATTATATTCCCATTTTTCTGCACATGCTAATATTTTTGTTATGCCATGATTTAATTCCTGTCAGCATGCCTTTAATATAGTCCAGCATGAGCATACACATATAGTTTGGTTCATCATGATCATATATTATCTGTTGCATGCGATACATCTTTTGTTCATGATGTTTGCGAGTACATTCCAACGTACTCACAGGCTTGTCCCTGGCTATTTACTTGGCCAGGTCAGGAGTTCTACGAGGAGTACCCAGCGAGGTCCATGCGGAGCCTAGGATAGCAGCCACACGGGATAGGAATTATCCAGGTCAGCCGTTCCTATGGGAATGGAGCCCCTTCGACGTTGAAGACCCACAAGTTGCTTCCGTCACCGGTCACCAGATATCATCGTTGTATCATTAGACCTTCATGGTCTTGTATCCAATTCTTGTAATTGCTTAGTAATCTGTAATAAGGACGTGTCCACCAGTAACGGTAATCCTGGGCTGGTGATGACACGAGGGTTTAATTTCTGGGATGTTTTGTCCCTGAAATCCGACCCCAACAGCCTTGGTATCAGAGCCAGGCTGACCACTGGCTAATCCTATCATAGCCTGGTCACCATCCCTAGGTTTCCACACAACCCACATTTTTTCTCCATCCATAGCCAAGGCCATCTCATCCGATAGTCCTTCACAGTGGCATGCCGACATCTTTTTGATAGACGGTGCCCAACCTATCATCCTAGCCCATAGGCCGTGTGCCTGTGGCCGACACCTGCGTTGTCCCATCCACAAGCATGCGATGGAAGACTCTACTAGCTTATAAAGGAAGCCTCACCCCAACTAAGCACATCACAGCCTCGCTCTCAGTTCGGTATCCAATCATCAAGATGCCTGGCCCCATCGTCCACAACGAGACCACCGCAGCCGAGCTTGAAGCCTTTGTAACCATCCTCGCCAATCTCACTCGGCGAGTTTTTGGCATGGAAGAGCCCCCGGAGTATGTCGTGTACCAAGAGCACACGAGTGATTCCATCCATCCCTTCTGGGCCACGGTGCACATCTACGGGAGGAGCATCACATCGGAGCGCCCTTACCGGTTCACTGGGAGGATGACTTCCGACGAGCCCCAAGCCATCCAACTTACAGCCCGAGAGGTTGTAGTTCAACTCCGACATCGATCACCGAGGGTTCACTGCCGCTCTTTCTATTACTACCCTAGTCGTGAAAGCTATGGTAGCCCGACCCAAGTCGCCAACGGAGACCATGAGACGGATCCTGCCCTAGTGCATCTGGTGCGCTACCTGAGAGTGCAAGAGGCACTCTTCGATCAGGTCACCCTTGATCTGATTGCCACCCGCAGGACGCTTGCTCTCCTGACCCCAGTGAGAAGTGAAGCTGCACCCGCCACCGACACCCCGATAGTGTTGTCTGGGAGACCAATCGAGCCTTCGAGGTCTGCCCCTGTTGCCCACCTGGGCAATGCATTCATTTCCCCGGATGAACTCCGTCGTCTCTTGGGGATTTTCTCCAATGGGACTGTAGCCACTACACCCCGCGCGGGTCATCATCGCTACCCCAACCCTGCAGCTCCTCATTCCACTCCAGCCAACTCCGACGATGAAGCCCTCGGAGAAGCCTCGACATCTGCGAGAGGCGCCCGACTGGATGTCGACGAAGTGGACTGAGTCCGCCAGAGTAGTTGTCAAGTCCTTAGTAACCCTGTTGCCCTGTAGATTCCACTGTCGTACCATAGACAATCATGTGTATGTTTGTAATGCTTGATTGAATGATATGCCTTTTGTGTTATTGCCTTATGTAGGATTGCTCATTAGTTGTGATATGCATTTAATTCTTCCGCCCTTAACAAATCTCGAGGACGAGATTTCCTTAAGGGGGGTAGAGTTTGTAACACCCAAAAAATTGAATCACATTTTTTTATTAAGTAAAATTTGGCCAGAAATAAAATTTTGAATTATATTAAGTCCTTTATTATTTTCAGAGTATTTTCTGTTTCTGTTTTCCAAAATTCTTCCCTCCATATAGAATTTTTTGGTAATAATATTGTGGTTTTGGCAGTTTTCTCAAAACATTTCATTTATAGTTTAATAACAATAGGACTTTTTTTCATAATAAAAATTGCCCAAAACAATTCTTTAAAAAGGCATTTTCAATTCATTAAATGTTTCTGTTGCACTACAACCATTTTAAATAATTCTTTTTATATTCCACAAAAATTATGGGAGGTCATGTGATGCCTATATATCACTTTTATGCAAAAACCCAACTTGGTCTTTCCGAAATTTTGAGTGAACCATCCACTTTTCAATTCTGTCCCATTTCTAGGTTACAACTGCAACCCCAATTTTTCTTGCTCCAAAAATTCTGAGACTTTTCCATCTTGTAGTACTTCATACCAAACCCTTAACTCTAGGTGCTCAGCCCTACATGAATTTTGTAAAGCCACCAAATATACTCATGTAGTTTCTGTCCAGAACTGAAATTCCTCCAAACTTGCACTAGCAAGTTTTGCATTTTGCCCAACCAATCATACCATCATACATATCATTCAAAGAGACATCACCCTGCCAAATTTCAATTCCAGAAAGAATTCCTAGGTGGCCCTAGCATTTCATCGAGCACACTGTGTGCATGGCAGAATTTGGCAAGGTTTTGAACTGACATGTGACAGTAGTTCCTTTGGCCAAATCAGCATGTCCCTCATCTCTAGAATACACTCTAGCACCACTCTGAAAATTTTCATCTTCAGAAAACCTTCCAAAACCCTCCTGGCATTTCATCAAACAGGTCATGCGCGTGCCCAGAGCGCGCGTATCGCACTGCCGACGCCCGAGCTCCTGCCACTCCCCACAGCTGCTCTCCTGCTCGTTCTGATCCACTTTGAGCTTCTCCAGGAAGCTCCGCACCGTGCCGACACCCCACCCTGGCCTCTAGTGCCGACCATCAACGTCCTCATCGGCCTCAACCACCGCAGTAAAGACCGCCACCGTAATCCACTCGGGGACGGCACCGACCAGTCCACCTGGTGCCTCCCGAGCTTATCCGCGGGTATTACTGCCCCCACCGACCTCCTACCGGCCTCGCTGACCCTCGCCACCGCCCACAACCACCTTCCGGCGCAGTAATGGCCACCCGCCGTCGTGCCTTCTTCGGGAAGACACGGGCACGGCCACCCCGTGCTATATAAGCTGCCCCGAGCTCATCTGGATCATCATCATCACTCTCCCCTCCCCTACTAACTCCGCCGAACGCCCAAGAGGCCCGGACGGGACTATCTTCTCTGTCTCCGGCGACCACGGCCGCTGCCCATGTCTCGTTGATTTCGGCACCCCCAAAGTTTCCCTCTCTTCAATATATTCTCTAGTAGCTCCATCTCGATCCCAAGAATCGATCCCACCCTTCAATTCCACCAGAGCAAGCTCCTGAATGAAATCCCTCTTCCGCCTCCGCCAGAGCTCTTTGGGATTGCTCATCGCCGGTGACTCCCTCCACGCCGGAGGACAAGACGGGTACCCAGACGACCGCCTTGGCCCCCTGAGCAAGACGGTGGCCTCAGCTCACCGTGGGGTGCCGCCGTTCGCCGGCGAGCACCGCCGGAGCCCCGCTCCGTTTGGCCAGAGGAAGGAGGCGGGGTGGACCACGGTCAAACCTGACCAGTGGGCCAGATGGGGCCCACGGTCAGTGACCCATAACCCCGCCGCGTGGATAAGTGGAGACGGGTGGCGTGGGAGTTGCTTACCCGAGGGAAAGACATATTCCATGGAACACGCCTTCGACGTCGCAACCCTCCCGCGCGGCCGAGCGATTGGGCTCGGCCCAGTGGCGCCGTCCATCTAAATCGCGCTCAGGGCGCTCCTCTGCTCCTATTCCTTTTCTTTTTCAGGAGTCTTTCAAATAATTCTACAGAATCCATTTCCAATCCAAATCTGATTATTCAAATTTCTACATACTTCTACAATCTTGCACTATTATTCCAGCTAGGGTGAACATTTTTACTTAGCTTTATCTCCACTGGATCTCTTAAATAGTCCTTTTCTTTATTCTTTTCAACTTAGCAATTCTCTAAGTAAATCATCTGGACTCCAAATAAATTGATTCTTTTTCTGTTATTTCTTATTTTTAATCTAGTTTATTTTAGTATTTATTTCAAAAATATTTGAAACACTTTTTGGTACTGTTTTCAAATTAAATGATAATAGCAATATTTTGAAAATAGGGAAATGGAGGGAAGATAAATTTTTCAAACTTGTGGAGTGCACCCAATACTTCTGCATGCTCAAGGCAAGCATCTTGAACACTTGATATGGTGAATGTTCGGTAGTTGCTAGCTAGAGTATTTGAATCATGGCTATGGTAATTTTTAATGAAGTAGCATATTGCTATTTTTGCATGCATAACCCATTACTATTTTGTTATCTATGTGGTACGAGTGAGCATGGTTATTTTTCATATGACTATGTTGGTCCAGACTAATCTGCAGGAAAGAATCAGTCACGAGAAAAGTGACCGTGAGACTGAAATCTCGTTGAGACGAGAATGAATCAGTAAGGGCATGTTGGGACATGCCAGATGGTGACCCTGTGGGGGGCCACCAAGAAAATATATTGTGCTAATCACTGCAGGAAAAATTGAATCTCCTGAGTCGACCATAGATCGAGTCTTGTTCCGGTAACCCCCATACTTGTTCATGCTACCACATGTCCCTGCCATAGGTAGGGTATGGTTTAGTAAGTTGTTAACCCCTTTCCGTGCACACACCACATAGAGGGCTACGATGAGGGTTTCCATGATGGTGGACTAAATCCTGTCATCAGGTCAGGGGGCATGGGTGTTACCGATTGTAGCCGAGAGGGGGGCACCCCTTGGAATCTGCGTGTATTAATAGTGATCCCATGCTACTCGAGATTGTTGTCTCCCCGACTTAGAGTTTTTCTGAAACGATGCTTTTGGTGATTCCTGGCATCCGGACGGTTAATCTAGTGTGTGCTGGTTAGGTGTATTTTCAACCCAAAGGCCGTAATGGGAATTAACCAGCGTCTCGGTGTTGGCTAAAGAAATCCTTTACTTGTGGGTAAAGAGTACACCCTCTGCAGAGTTATACCTATTCGAATAGCCGTGTCCGCGGTTAAGGACTACAGTCTGGGTTGGTCAAGTGTCAGTCTAAGTGTCGGTCTCTGGAGGAAATAATTAATATGGGCATGAATTATTTTGCAGGATATTATTGTCACCACTAATGTTGTCAGGAATATTTTTACTAGCATGACTACTACTGTTGTTTGGATTTTATTGTGGACCAACCCATTTCTCTTATTTTATTTTCTGAGTGTCTCAGGTGCTGGCTAGACTACCCCGGGCATTCAGTTTTATTTTCAAGACCGACCGTGGCGTCACCTTTTGACACCCGAGTGGCATTTCTTTTCAAGACCTCAACGTGGCGTCCCTCGAGTTCTCAGGCGGTCTATCACGCCACTACTCTTGTGGACACCCGATTGGCATTTCTTTTCAAGACCTCTCTGTGGCGTCCCTCGAGTTCTCAGGCGGTCTATCACGCCACTACTCTTGTGGACACCCGATTGGCATTTATTTTCAAGACCTCTCGTGGCGTCGCTTGAATTCTCGGGCGGTCCTGTCTCGCCCGAATTTCCTTTTAGACACCCGACTGGCATTTCTTTTATTTTCTTCTGGATTCTCGGGCGGTCCTGTCTCGCCCGATTCTCCATTAACTTTCATTGTTTGTCACTAGCCTATTATATTCCCATTTTTCTGCACATGCTAATATTTTTATTATGCCATGATTTAATTCCTGTCAGCATGCCTTTAATATAGTCCAGCATGAGCATACGCATATAGTTTGGTTCATCGTGATCATATATTATCTGTTGCATTCGGTATATCTTTTGTTCATGATGTTTGCGAGTACATTCCAACGTACTCACAGGCTTGTCCCTGGCTATTTACTTGGCCAGGTCAGGAGTTCTACGAGGAGTACCCAGCGAGGTCCGTGCGGAGCCTAGGATAGCAGCCACGCGGGATAGGAATTATCCAGGTCAGCCGTTCCTGTGGGAATGGAGCCCCTTCGACGTTGAAGACCCACAAGTCGCTTCTGTCACCCGTCACCAGATATCATCGTTGTATCATTAGACCTTCATGGTCTTGTATCCAATTCTTGTAATTGCTTGGTAATCTGTAACAAGGACGTGTCCACCAGTAACGGTAATCCTGGGCTGGTGATGACACGAGGTGTTAACTTCTGGGATGTTGTGTCCCCGAAATCTGGCCCCGACAAGGTGGCTGGCGGGTGTCTGTTTCTCCTACTTTAGTTGAATCGAATTTGACTACGGCCGGTCCTTGAAGAAGGTTAAAACAGCAAACTTGATGAATCACCATTGTGGTTTTTGCATAGTTAAGAAGGGTTCTTGCTAGAAGCCAGTAGCAGCCACGTAAAACTTGCAACAACAAAGTAGAGGACGTCTAACTTGGTTTTGCAGGGCATGTTGTGATGTGATATGGTCATGATATGATGTGATATATGTTGATGTATGAGATGATCATGTTTTGTAATATCGACAACCGGCAGGAGCCTTAAGATTGTCTCTTTATTGTATGAAATGCAAGCACCATGTAATTGCTTTACTTTATCGCTATGCGTTAGCAATAGCTGTAGAAGCAATAGTTGGCGAGACGACCTCGACGCAATGACGCTACGATGGAAATCAAGGTGTCAAGCCGGTGACGATGGAGATCATGACGATGCTTTGGAGATGGAGATCAAAAGCACAAGATGATGGCCATATCATGTCACATATTTTGATTGCATGTGATGTTTATCCTTTATGCATCTTATTTTGCTTAGAACAGCGGTAGCATTATAAGATGATCCCTTCACTAAATTTCAAGATAAAAGTGTTCTCCGCAGGTATGCACCATTGCCAAAGTTCATCGTTTCGAAGCACCTCGTGATGATCGGGTGTGATAGACTCTACGTTCACATACAACAGGTGTAAGACAGTTTTGCACATGCAGAATACTTGGGTTAAACTTAACGAGCCTAGCACGTACAGACATGGTCTCGGAACACTAGAGACAGAAAGGTCAAACGTGAGTCATATGGTAGATATGATCAACATAGAGATGTTCACCATTGATGACTGCCCCATCTCACGTGATGATCGGACATGGGTTAGTTGATTTGGATCACGTATCACTTAGAGAACTTGAGGGATGTTTATTTAAGTGGGAGTTCATTAGTAATTTGATTAATTGAACTTAATTTATCATGAACTTAGTCTTATAGTTTTGCATATCTATGTTGTAGATCAATGGCCCGAGCTACCGTTCCCCTGAATTTTAATGCGTTCCTTGAGAAAGCTAAGTTGAAAGATGATGGTAGCAACTACACGGACTGGGTCCGCAACTTGAGAATTATCCTCATTGTTGCACAGAGGAATTATGTCCTTGATGCACCGCTAGGTGAAAGGCCTACTGTAGGAGCTGAAGCAGATGTTATGAACGTCTGGCAAGCTCGATCTGATGACTACTCAATAGTTCAGTGTGCCATGCTTTACGGCTTAGAACCGAGACTTCAAAGACATTTTGAACGTCATGGAGCATATGAGATGTTCTAACAGTTGAAGTTAATATTTCAAGCAAATGCCCGGGTTGAGAGATATGAAGTCTCCAACAAGTTCTATAGCTGCAAGATGGAGGAGAACAGTTCTGTCAGTGAACACATACTCAAAATGTCTGGGTATCATAACCACTTGACTCAGCTGGGAATTGAACTTCCAGTTGATAGTGTTATTGACAGAGTTCTTCAATCACTGCCACCAAGCTACAAAGGCTTCGTGCTGAACTATAATATGCAAGGGATGAATAAAACGATTCCTGAGCTCTTCGCAATGCTTAAGGCCGCGGAGGTAGAAATCAAGAAGGAGCATCAAGTGTTGATGGTTAACAAGGCCACTAGTTTCAAGAAAAAGGTCAAGGGAAAGAAAGCGAACTTCAAGAAGAATGGCAAGCAAGTTGCCACATCCGGGAAGAAACCCAAAGTTGGACCCAAGCCTGAAACTGAGTGCTTCTACTGCAAAGGGACTGGTCACTGGAAGCGAAACTGCCCCAAATACTTGGCGGATAAGAAGGATGGCAAAGTGAACAAAGGTATATTTGATATACATGTTATTGATGTGTACCTTACTAATGCTCGTAGCAGTGCCTGGGTATTTGATACTGGTTTGGTTGCTCATATTTGTAACTCGAAATAGGAACTACGGAATAAATGAAGATTGGCTAAGGACGAGGTGACGATGCGCATCGGAAATGGTTCCAAGGTCGATGTGATCGCCGTCGGCACACTACCTCTACATCTACCTTCGGGATTAGTTTTAGACCTAAATAATTGTTATTTGGTGCCTGCGTTGAGCATGAACATTATATCTGGATCTTGTTTACTGCGAGATGGTTATTCATTTAAATCGGAGAATAATGGTTGTTCTATTTATATGAGTAATATCTTTTATGGTCATGCACCCTTGATGAATGGTCTATTCTTGTTGAATCTCGATCGTAGTGATACACATATTCATAATATTGATGCCAAAAGATGCAAAGTTGATAATGATAGTGCAACATATTTGTGACACTGCCGTTTAGGTCATATTGGTGTAAAGCACATGAAGAAACTCTATGCAGATGGACTTTTGGAATCACTTGATTATGAATCATTTGATACTTGTGAACCATGCCTCATGGGCAAGATGACTAAAACTCCATTCTCCGCAACAATGGAGCAAGCTAATGACTTATTGGAAATAATACATACCGATGTATGCGGTCCGATGAGTGTGGAGGCACGCGGCGGGTATCATTATTTTCTGACCTTCACAGATGATTTGAGTAGGTATGGGTATATCAACTTGATGAAACACAAGTCTGAAACATTTGAAAAGTTCAAAGAATTTCAGAGTGAAGTGGAGAATTATCATAACAAGAAAATAATGTTTCTATGATCTTATCGCGGAGGCGAATATTTGAGTTATGAGTTTGGCCTTCATTTAAAACAATGTGGAATTGTTTCACAACTCACGTCACCTGGAACACCATAGCGTAATGGTGTGTCCGAACGTCATAACCATACTTTATTAGATATGGTGCGATCTATGATGTCTCTTACCGATTTACCACTATCGTTTTGGGGTTATGCATTAGAGATAGCCGCATTCACATTAAATAGGGCACCGTCTAAATCCGTTGAGATGACACCATATGAACTATGGTTTGGCAAGAAACCTAAGCTGTCGTTTCTTAAAGTTTGGGTTGCGACACTTATGTCAAAAGGCTTCAGCCTGATAAGCTCGAACCCAAATCGGAGAAGTGCGTCTTCATAGGATACCCTGAGGAAACAATTGGGTACACCTTCTACCACAGATCCGAAGGCAAGATCTTTGTTGCCAAGAATGAAACCTTTCTAGAGAAGGAGTTTCTCTCGAAAGAAGTGAGTGGGAGGAAAGTAGAACTTGATGAGGTAATTGTACCTTCTCTCAATTTGGAAAGTAGCACATCAGAGAAATCCGTTCCTGTGATGCCTACACCAAATAGGAAGGAAGCTAATGATGATGATCATGAAACTTCAGACCAAGTTACTACTGGACCTCGTAGGTCGAACAGAGCACGTTCCGCACCAGAGTGGTACGGTAATCCTGTCCTGGAAGTCATGTTGCTAGACCATGGCGAACCTACGAACTATGAAGAAGCTATGATGAGCCCAGATTCCGATAAATGGCTTGAGGCCATGAAATCTGAGATAGGATCCATGTATGAGAACAAAGTGTGTGGACTTTGGTGGACTTGCCCGATGATCGGCAAGCCATTGAGAATAAATGGATCTTCAAGAAGAAGACAGACGCTGATGGTAACGTCACCATCTACAAAGCTCGACTTGTCGCGAAAGGTTTTCGACAAGTTCAAGGGGTTGACTACGATGAGACCTTCTCACCCGTAGCGATGCTTAACTCAGTCCGAATCATGTTAGCAATTGCCGCATTTTATAATTATGGAATCTGGCAAATGGACGTCAAAACTGCATTCCTTAATAGATTTCTTAAAGAAGAGTTGTATATGATACAACTAGAAGGTTTTGTCGATCCTAAAGGTGCTAACAAAGTGTGCAAGCTCCAGCGATCCATCTATGGACTGGTGCAAGCATCTCGGAGTTGGAATATACGCTTTGATGAGGTGATCGAAGCATATGGTTTTATACAGACTTATGATGAAGCTTGTATTTACAAGAAAGTGAGGGGGAGCTCTGTAACATTTATGATATTATATGTGGATGACATATTGTTGATCGAAAATGATATAGAATTTCTGGATAGCATAAAAGGATACTTGAATAAGAATTTTTCAATGAAAGACCTCAGTGAAGCTGCTTATATATTGGGCATCAAGATCTATAGGGATAGATCAAGACGCTTAATAGGACTTTCACAATGCACATACCTTGATAAAGTTTTGAAGAAGTTCAAAATGGATCAGTTAAAGAAAGGGTTCTTGCCTGTGTTACAAGGTGTGAAGTTGAGTCAGACTCAAAGCCCAACCACTACAGAAGATAGAGAGAAAATGAAAGTCATTCCCTATGCCTCAGCCATAGGTTCTATCATGTATGCTATGCTGTGTACCAGACCAGATGTGTGCCTTGCCATAAGTCTGGCAGGGAGGTACCAAAGTAATCCAGGAGTGGATCACTGGACAGCGGTCAATAACATCCTGAAGTACCTGAAAAGGACCAAGGATATGTTTCTCATTTATGGAGGTGACGAAGAGCTCGTCGTAAATGGTTACGTCGATGCTAGCTTCGACACTGATCTGGATGACTCTAAGTCACAAACCGGATACGTATTTATATTGAATGGTGGAGCTGTCAGTTGGTGCAGCTTCAAGCATAGTGTCGTGGCGGGATCTACGTGTGAAGCAGAGTACATAGCTGCTTCGGAAGCAGCACATGAAGGAGTCTGTATGAAGGAGTTCATATCCGATCTGGGTGTAATACCCAGTGCATCGGGTCCAATGAAAATCTTTTGTGAGAACACTGGACCAATTGCCTTGGCGAAGGAATCCAAGTTTCACAAGAGAACCAAACACATCAAGAGACGCTTCAACTCCATTCGTGAAAAGGTCAAGGATGGAGACATAGAAATTTGCAAAGTACATACGGATCTAAATGTGGCAGACCCGTTGACTAAGCCTCTTCCGCGAGCAAAACATGATCAGCTCCAAGACTCCATGGATGTTAGATTCATTACAATGTAATCTAGATTATTGACTCTAGTGCAAGTGGGAGACTGAAGGAAATATGCCCTAGAGGCAATAATAAAGTTGTTATTTTATATTTCCTTATTCATGATAAAGGTTTATTATTCATGCTAGAATTGTATTGATCGGAAACTTAAATACATGTGTGAATACATAAACGAAATACCGTGTCCCTAGTAAGCCTCTACTAGACTAGCTCGTTGATCAAAGATGGTTAAGGTTTCCTAACCACGGACATGTGTTGTCATTTGATAACGGGATCACATCATTAGGAGAATGATGTGATGGACAAGACCCATCCGTTAGCTTAGCATATTGATCGTTGAGTTTATTGCAATTGCTTTCTTAATGTCCAATACATATTCCTTCGACTATGAGATTATGCAACTCCCGGATACCAGAGGAATACCTTGTGTGCTATCAAACATCACAACCTAACTGGGTGATCATAAAGATGCTCTACAGGTATCTCCGAAGGTGTTTGTTGAGTTGGCATAGATCGAGATTAGGATTTGTCACTCCGAGTATCGCAGAGGTATCTCTGGGCCCTCTCGGTAATACACATCATAAGAAGCCTTGCAAGCAAAGTGACTAATGAGTTAGTTATGAGATGATGTATTACGGAACAAGTAAAGAGACTTGCCGGTAACGAGTTTGAACTAGGTATGAAGATACCGACGATCGAATCTCGGGCAAGTAACATACCGTCGGACAAAGGGAATTACGTATGTTGTCATAAGGTTCGACCGATAAAGATCTTCGTACAATATGTAGGAGCCAATATGGGCATCCAGGTTCCGCTATTGGTTATTGACCGGAGAGGTGTCTCGGTCATGTCTACATATTTCTCGAACCGGCAGAGTCCGCACGCTTAACGTTCGTTGACGATATAGTGTTATATGAGTTATATGATTTGGTGAACGAATGTTGTTCGGAGTCCCAAATGATATCACGGACATGACGAGGAGTCTCGAAATGGTTGAGAGGTAAAGATTGATATATAGGACGATGATATTCGGACACCGGAAGAGTTTCGGGATGCACCGGGTAGTCGTCGGGTCACCGGAAGGGGTTCCGGGCACCCCCGGTAGGTATATGGGCCTAATGGGCCAAGGGGGGGACAGACCAGCCCACAGGGGGCTGGTGCGCCCCTCTCCCTGGCCGGTCGGCCCTAGGAAAGGAAAGGGGGGAGGGCTAGCCCCTCCTACCTTCCCCTTCTCATGGGAGAAAGGAAAGGGGGGGGGAGCCTCCCTCCCCTGCCTTTCCCCCGCACCTATATATGGAAGGGGGGCGCGCGGCTAGGGGAGGACCCGAAGTAGGATTCGGCCTACTTGGGGCGCCTCCTTGGCTGCTCCTCCCTCCCTCCCACCTATATATATGTGGGGGGGGGCACCTAGCACAACCACGACAATTGCTTAGCCGTGTGCGGCGCCCCCCTCCACCGTTTACAGCCCCGGTCATATTTTCGCATTGCTTAGACGAAGCCCTGCGGAGATAGCTTCACCATCACCGTCACCACGCTGTCGTGCTGCCGAAACTCATCTACTACCTCGCCATCTTGCTGGATCAAGAAGGCGGAGGACGTCACCGAGCTGAACGTGTGTTGAACGCGAAGGTGTTGTACGTTCGGTACTCGATCGGTTGGATCGCGAAGAAGTTCGACTACATCAACCGCGTTATCAAACGCTTCCGCTTACGGTCTACGAGGGTACGTAGACACACTCTCCCCTCTCGTTGCTATGCATCTCCATGGAAAGATCTTGCGTGTGCGTAGAAATTATTTTTTTTCCATCCAACGTTTTCCAACATTTTCTCCATGTTTTTATCGGTTTTTTAATTTTTTTCCATCGATTTTCATCGGTTTTTATTTACAATATATTTTTCCCTGCCTAATTTTTTTCATACACTTTTCCTATACATCTAAAACATTTGTGTACATGATTACCATTTTTCATATACATGTTATGAAACAAAATGGAATGTGTATTAAAACATTTTTCAAATACACTTTGATTTTTTCCTATATGATATGAAACATCTTTTTAAAACATGCGAACAATTTTATTTCATTGACATAACATTTTTCTTAAATATTAGGAACATTTATTTTGAAATGAGTGAACCTTTTTTCTAAATGCAATGTAAATATTTTTGAATGATATGCAATATTTTTTAATTATATGACATTTTTCACACTGTATAATTTTTTTGAAGAAAATGCCATGTATATATTTTTGAAAAGTGTGAACATTTTTGAAATGCTACTCCATCCGTTCTATATTAGTTGTCGCTATATTCTGTAAGAAGAAGATCTGGGGGATCATCACATCGTGTGTGATCATGTGCAATATGATCATTGAGGACGGGCATGGACAAACAACTGACCAGTAAACAATAATACTATATACTGCAGGTCAAAAAAAGTTTATAATGTATCTCTTTTGTATGTTGTTCTATCAGCTTGGTAAGCTATCAACAACAAAAAGTATGAAAAAAAATTACATCTCAATTTCAAATAGGAAACTGCTTACCACACATACCATGTGGCAACAATAAAATTATATTAAAAACTACATTAGCCTTTTTTTCTTTGATTGTACACAGTCCGTATAGATTGAAAATTCTACTGATCTTAATGTATTTTTTATTATGTTTAAGGTGCTTTGTACTTCTGATAAACTTTAGATCTGAATCTTTTTTTTAGAAAAATAGTAAAAGAAAAACACCTGCAAACGCCCTTGTCATATCAAGCTTTGAACACTGCAATAGTCACTCGCTCATTGAGATGAGATATTTAAATCGCTTATCATGCCACAGAACAAGACGGAAAAATGTGTCGAAGTCGCCAGCCAATAGCTCTCCATAAAGGCACATTAACTAAGATCTGAAACCAACATAAATAAGGACACAACTATCACATACCCTTCATCGGCCCTTGCACATGTATTTAGAAAACCTTTAATCACGTAACTCGGTCTCACCTCTGGGCGCGAGGAGTGGGACGGCCAGTAGCGACCATGGCTCAAGTTTTATCTCCATGTTTTTTATCGAAAAAAGTCCATTTTACTACCCTGAATAAAGTTGGTTGTTCACTTTACCCCCTGACCTTTTTTTTGGTTCCTTTACCCCCGTAAACAATCCCATACCGGACAAAAAAAACCTGAGTGGTTTGCCCAGACCGGAAGCTGACGTGGGCACGGTCAAAGGTGGTATTTGACCTGGAGGTGGGTCCCCCTCATCAGGTGGCCATGTGCTGGAGCTGGATGGGGCTGGGCGCGATGCGGGACGTCGGCGGCGGGACTCGCCGGATCCCACCGGATCCGGGCGAGGGGCTGCGCAGGGGCACGGATCCGGACGCGGGGAGGTAGCAGGACACCGCAAGGACGGCCGGCGTCGTGTGGCTCCGAGGCGGTCGGCCCTGGCGTTCGAGCGTCGGCGCGAAGGGCTCCATGGCGCTGTTAACAGCGACGGCGACTGCGGGCAGGGGAGGCCGGCGGACGACGGAAATGGATGGATCCGGACATGGGGGTTCGGACCCGGGCAGTGGCGTCGCTCGGAGGTCACTAGACGGAGCAAATCGACGGTGGCGGCGCCATGACCGACGGAAGAAGCTCCTGCGCGAGAGATGGGAGAGTCAGGGAGGAAGAGGAGGGAGAAGGGCAGGGCGGTGCAGGGCTGGCCTAGGCTCGGGCGGCGACGCTCCGGCGGCCGGCCGGCGTCGGGGCCGAGCGGGGGCAGCGGCGAGGCCAACGAAGCGGCAACTCTATCTCAGCCGTGCCTGACAAGGGGGCCCCACCTAGGTCAAAACAACCATTGACTTGAGCCACGTCAGCAGTAGAGGGAGACAAACCAGCCAGGGGGGTATTTCGTCCGGTATGATTTTGTTTGGGGGCCGAAAGGAACCCAAAAAAAGATCAGGGGGTAAAGTGAACAACCAACTTTATTCAGGGTAGTAAAATGGACTTTTTTCTTTTTTATCGGTTTTTCTTTGGTTTTGTACTTTTTCTTTTTTTTCTTCGGGTAGTTTTAGTTATCTTTGTTTTTTCTTTCTTTGTTGTTATTTTGTTTTTCCAACACATGTCTACTTTTTCATACATATAGTACATTTTCTATGTACATCATGAATATTTTTTGTGAATATTTATAGTTTACAAAATGATTAAAGTTTTTTACAATATATGTTTTTCCTGTCTATTTTTTCATACACTTTTCCTATACATCTAAAACTTTTGTATACATGATTACCATTTTTCATATACATGTTCTGAAAACAAAATTGAATATGTATTAAAAAAATTCAAATACACTTTGATTTTTTCCTAAATGACATGAAACATCTTTTTAAAAAATGCGACAATTTTATTTCATTGTACATAACGTTTTTCTTAAATATTACTAACATTTATTTTGAAATGAGTGAACCTTTTTTCTAAATGCAACGTAAATATTTTTGAAAGATACGCAATATTTTTTAATTATATGAACATTTTTCAGATTGTATAATTTTTTTTTTAAATGTCTTGTATATATTTTTGAAAACTGTGAACGTTTTTGAAATGCTACTCCATCCGTTCTATATTAGTTGTCGCTATATTATGTAAGAAGAAGCTCTGGAGGATCATCACATCGTGTGTGATCATGTGCAATATGATCATTGAGGATGGGCATGGACAAACAACTGACCAGTAAACAATAAAATTATATACTGCAGGTCAAAAAAAAGTATTTACTGTATCTCTTTTGTATGTTGTTCTATCAGCTTGGTAAGCTATCTACAACAAAAAATATGGAAAAAAATTCATTATAGCTCAATTTCAAATATGAAATTGCTTACCACACATACCATGTGGCAACAATAAAATTATATTAGCCCTTTTTTTCTCCGTATAGATTGAAAATTCTACTGATCTCAATGTATTTTTCATTATGTTTCAGGTGTTTTGTACTTCTGATAAACTTTAGATCTCAATCTTTTTTGAAAAAATAGTAAAAGAAAAACATCTGCAAACGCCCTCGTCATATCAGGCTTTCAACACTACAATAGTCACTCGCCCATTGAGATAAGATATTTAAATTGCTTATCATGCCATAGAACAACACGAAAAAAGGTGTCGAAGTCGCCAGCCAATAGCTCTCCATAAAGGCACATTAACTAAGATCTGAAACCAACATAAATAAGGACACAACTATCACAAACCCTTCGTCGGCCCTTGCACATGTATTTAGAAAAGCTTTAATCACGTAACTCGGTCTCACCTCTGGGCGCGAGGAAGTGGGACGGCCAGTAGCGATCATGGGTCAAGTTTTTTCTCCATGTTTTTGTATCGTTTTTTTATTCTTTTTCCATCAATTTTCATCAGTTTTTCTTTGGTTTTGTACTTTTACTTTTTTTTTCTTCGGGTAGTTTTTGTTTTCTTTGTTTTTTCTTTCTTTGTTATTATTTTGTTTTTCCAACACATGTCTACATTTTCATACATATAGTACATTTTTCGTGTACATCATGGATATTTTTTTGTAAACATTTATATTTTTGATAAAATTATTAGAGTTTTTTACAATATATGCTTTTCCTGTCTAATTTTTTTCATACACTTTTCCTATACATCTAAAACATTTGTATACATGATTACCATTTTTCATATACATGTTTTGAAAACAAAATTGAATATGTATTAAAACATTTTCCAAATACACTTTAATTTTTTTCCTAAATGATATGAAACATCTTTTTAAAACATGTGAACAATTTTATTTCATTGTTCATAACGTTTTTCTTAAATATTATGAACATTTATTTTGAAATGAGTGAACTTTTTTTTGTAATTGCAACGTAAAGATTTTTGAATGATATGCAATATTTTTTATTATATGAAAATTTTCACATTGAATATTTTCTAAAAAAAATGCCATGTATATATTTTTGAAAAGTGTGAACATTTTTGAAATGCTACTCCATCCGTTCTATATTAGTTGTCGCTATATTCTGTAAGAAGAAGCTCTGGAGGATCTTCACATCATGTGTGATCATGTGCAATATAATCATGAAGGACGGGCGTGGACAAGTGGTGAGCTATGTATACGAGTAGATGGGGAGGACGAGGACGATCGTAGGAATGAAGACCATATCAAAAGATACATTCAAACCCACAAAGAGATCGAGGACCGACATTCCCAATCAGAAGATGGTCATGTGGAGGAATTGTGGGCATACCATGGTCGGTACGGGTGATCTTTGCTTCCTGCTTGTTTGTGTTTCCTCCATGGATGAGACCATGTACTCCTTGTTTTGACTATGGACTATGATTTATGTTAGAATTCAGATTTGAATTAAAATTTTAAATTCATAAATTATTCTTGCAAATGTTCGGTGCCCGTTGAAAAATGTTTGAATCGTTTTTCCCTGCATTGTAGAGTTTATTTAGAGTGTATTTGCACAACTGGAATAGAGATAGGATCAATGAGATGAAAGATAACCATTTTTAGGTGTGCAGTTGGAGAAGAGCAAATAAGGATTCCCTGGTTCTTCTCTGTCCTATTCCTAAACCCATTTTAGGTTATGAAATTTAGAAATATGCTAGTATTGGAGATGCCCTAATGGGGCCATGAATTTAATGACTTCGGTCAATTCCAGGGCATATAACTTCCTGTTGCAGTTCATTAAATTTTGCAACTAAACATGAAAAAAAAAACTCATAGTTTACTACTCTCCATCGATGACAAATCTTCTCACCGCAATGGCAATTGGACAACAGAACAATATTAGAGGCTAATTCATTTTTATGAAAATCTAGCAGATATTAGCCTCTCTGTTTCTAGAAGCATAAAATGGTCCCTCGGTTTTCATCAGACCGAAGGCATCTCAAACTTTAGAAATAAAGCAAAGTTCATGCGCAACCACCGCATGCTCGCAAATCACACCAAAATGCCTGGAAGTGTAGCCAAATCAAGCGTGAATGTTGCAATTCAGGCATCCCAGGACCCCAACAGCCTGACGGTGATTCTCTGATTCTTCAGCCTCACAGTAATCCTCTGTTTCTTCAGCGCAGCTTACCCGGGGAATTTCCCATATTTTCTTTTCCAAAGCGTGTGTCCATTGTTCCAGCAGCTGCCTCGCAGTCAGGGGCCACAGTAGAGCCCGGCGCTTTAGCAGATGCAAGAGGCGCTGCTATATCACCTGCATTCCATACCACAGCAGCCAACCAGAATATGTCATTACTAGTTTTCGACATATTCCACAGAACAGCAGAAGTTATCATGTTTACAACAGCATGCTTTCTGTCTAATCCATGATCTAGCCACATTCTCTAGTTCAGCCCACCTCCATCTGGATGAGTTTAGAAATCACTTGCCGCATAAGTTTCAACACAACACATTCAAAACACAGATGAGCCAGAAGACTCAGGTTCAGAGAAGATGCAAGAGACATAAGTCAAGCTCCGTCGTTTCATCAGGTTATCTCTAGTAATAATTTTGTTATGTGAGGTCAACCACAGCTGGTTTGAACAATGTTTGGTACACGCAACATTGATTAAACAGGTGAAACACAGCAGCAGCGACCACCAGCGTATATAAAGGGTTAAGAAGTTGAAATTTTCATATCCTTGAAAGGATTTGTGAAGCGTCTCAACTCCCGTAACATGGGAGCCCGCGTGTTATATATTGATTATGGCGAGGCCGGCTCTCGCAGAGGCATACAAGATTACGGTTCAACAACCAGAGAGATACATGGAGATAGAGGAGAATTAAACAGGTGAAAAGATAAATAAGCTAACAACCTGAATCCTCCTAACTACCCTAACGTGGTGGTGCGTGACATATGTTTAACACTCCCCCATAATCACAACTATGACAAGTTGAGATTACGTTTAAACTCTTCAAAACTTCTGGCTGGCAATGCCTTTGTGAATCTATCTGCAAGATTTTTGGAAGGTATAAATCTGATCTCAAGCTGTTTGTTGGCAACACGTTCTCTTACAAAATGAAAGTCTATTTCAATGTGCTTTGTCCTGGCATGAAAAACTGGATTAGCAGATAAATATGTGGCACCAAGGTTATCACACCATAAACAAGGAGGCTGAGTTTGAACTACTCCAAGTTCTTTCAGCATGGACTGAACCCAAATGATTTCTGCCATTGCATTTGCTAATGCTTTATATTCTGCTTCTGTGCTTGACCTGGAAACAGTGGCTTGCTTTCTTGCACACCATGATATTAAATTAGATCCATAAAAGATATCAAAACCACCTGTTGACCTTCTGTCATCTAAACAACCAGCCCAGTCTGCATCTGAGAAGGCACTGACAAGTGTTGAAGATGACTTGCTGAGTGTGAGGCCTAAGTGTATAGTGTTTCTTATATACCTGAGAATTCGTTTTGCAGCTGTCCAGTGAGCTGTGGTAGGTGCATGAAGATACTGACACACCTTATTAACTGCAAAAGAAATGTCAGGTCGAGTAAGGGTCAAGTACTGAAGTCCACCAACTAAACTTCTGTAACCAGTGATGTCCTCTTGATGCAGAGGCTCTCCTTCTGTCAAGGATAGGGGTTCTGAACTGGACAAAGGTGTTGGTGAAGGTTTACAATTTTGCATACCAATTCTACTTAGCAGTTCAGTGGCATACTTTGCTTGAGATAGATGAATACCATTGCCATGTTTCTTAACTTCAATACCCAAGAAAAAATGCAGATCTCCCAAATCCTTGAAAGCAAACTCAGTGCCTAAATCCTTAAGCAGTGCTGTCACGGCTCCATCAGAAGAACTAGTGACAATGATGTCATCAACATATATTAAAACAAATATGGATGTTTTGTGCTTGTTATAAATGAACAAGGAGGTGTCAGATTTTGATGGAACAAAACCAAGTGACTGAAGTTTCATACTCAACCGTGAATACCATGCCCTAGGTGCCTGCTTCAAACCATACAGGGCCTTATCAAGTTTGCAGACATGAGATGGTGCATCTTTATCTTCAAACCCAGGAGGTTGTTTCACGTACACTTCCTCTTCCAGAACACCACGAAGAAACGCGTTATGTACATCTAGCTGCCTGAGACTCCATCCCCTGGACACAGCTATTGATAACACAAGACGGATTGTTGCAGCTTTAACAACAGGACTAAACGTGTCCTCATAATCTATGCCATACCTTTGCTTGAACCCTTGGCTACAAGTCTTGCCTTGTATCTGTCTATAGTGCCGTCAGATTTCTTCTTGAATCTATAGACCCACTTACAATCAATTAGATTTCTGCCTGGTCGAGGAGGCACTAGGTGCCATGTTTTGTTTTTGCGCAACGCCATGATTTCATCTTCCATGGCCGCCTTCCACCTAGGATCATCAAGTGCTATCATTAAACTGTTAGGTTCCCCAGTTGTACAGGACATACCAAGCTTAGAGAAATTTTTGTAATTTAAGCGAGTAGTGATTCCCTTCTGTAGTCTTGTGCGCGGCGCCACAGGAGGCGGAGCCACAGGGGATCCATCAGCCGCATCAGCCTCAGGTGCTGGCGACTCAGATCCCGACGAAGATTGTGTCGCGCCTGTTGGCGACCGAGGCGTAGTGGCGGGCCCCGGCAAATCTGGCGCATGCAGCCGAGCCGGAGTGGCGGGCCCTGGCGAATCCGGCACGGGCCAACCAGATGAGCCGGACTCAGCCTCGCGGGTGACTGTCCGCCACACGTCGTCAGCAGGTTGGCGCGGGGCGACGACGTCGCTTTCCCGGTCGCGCTCCCGCTCGAGGCGCTCAGGGCCCGAGGCGCAACCAGGTGCTGCCCGACCGGATCCCGGAGGGGATGTTGGCTCCTGCTGCAGGGATCCTGAGGCAGATCCTCCTTGGTTTGCGCCTGTGTCTCCGGCCAAGGGGCACATGAAATCATGTCCGTTTTGATTGCGATTTGCTCCATCTGAATTGAAATCTGCAGCAATAATCTCAGGCATAATATGATGATTAGGTACAAGTTGATCAGTACTATTATTCTCTCCCCCATGATCAACGCCGGATAAAGTGGAGGGCAAAAGGAGAATTTCTTTGCGAAGGAGTGCGCCGGCATTTGGGTGAAGTTTGGCAAAGGGAAAAACTGTTTCATCAAAGACGACATCTCGGGAGATATACACCGTCCCGTGGCTACATCAAGACACTTGACGCCTTTATGTTGTGCACTGTAGCCTATGAAGACACATTTTGTCGATCGAAACATGAGCTTTCTATTATTATAGGGACGAAGGTTGGGCCAACATGCGCAACCAAACACACGAAGAGATGAATAGTCGGGTTTGATATGGAGTAGACGTTCAGTGGGTGTTTCGTGATTAATGACATGGCTAGGTAAAATATTTATGAGGTGTACCGCGGTGAGGAAAGCCTCATCCCAAAACTTTAGTGGCATGGATGCGGCAGCAAGGAGGGAGAGGCCAATGTCAACAATGTGCCTGTGCTTGCGCTCCGCTGAACCGTTTTGTTGGTGAGCGTGAGGGCAAGAAACATGATGGGAGATTCCTATCCGTTGGAAAAGGAGTTGAGTTTCTCATACTCACCTCCCCAATCCGACTGCATGGCAAGTATTTTGCAATCAAATTGTCGTTCTACAAGAGCTTGGAAGTTAAGAAAAACTTGAAAAACGTCGGAGCATTTTTTAAGAAGGTATATCCAGGTATACTTGCTAAAATCATCGATGAAACTCACGTAATAGGTGTGTCGGCCAACAGAGGAGGGGGCCGGTCCCCATACATTAGAGAACACAAGCTGCAAGGGTTTTGTAGACACACTGGTAGAAATAGGATAAGGTAACTGGTGGCTTTTTGCTCTTTGGCAAGAGTCACAAATAGTTTCACGATCATGCTCATCAACAAATGCGAGCTTATTTTTGCTAAGAATCTGATAAACAATGGAGAAAGATGGGTGGCCTAAACGATTATGCCATCGTTCTGAAGATACTTTGAAGGCTCCATAGGCTTGCTTATTGAACTTGGAAATTTTGGGGATCAATGGATAGAGGCCTTGCACACATCTACCGCGATAAAGCACCCTCCTCGTGACCTGATCCTTGATCAAAAAGAAGAAGGGGTGAAACTCTATGAAAACACCATTATCAAGAGTAATACGATGAACTGAAAGAAGATTTTTGGATGCATTGGGAATATGTAGAACATCATCTACAAGAATATCACGGTGTGGGGTTTGAATAATAGACTCGCCAACATGACTTATCATCATACTTGGACCGTTTTCAGCGGTGTGGACTTGATCTTGGCCATGATACTTCTCATGCATGGTCATCTTCCCAAGCTCAGAAGTGATGTTCTCATTTGAGCCGGAGTCAAGGTACCAGTTGGAATCAACCCCGTATGAGGCATCTGCCGCAGCTGCAACACGCCTCCTTTGGGAGTTGTCCTCTGCATAGCGCCACTTACACTCTTTTGCAATATGGTTAGTTTTCTTGCAGATTTGGCATTTATTTTCATACTCCTCATACCCGCCGAAGCGGCCTCCACCACCGTGGTGACCTTGGTTGTTGTAGTTGCTGCGTGGGGGGCCATTGTTGTTGTAGTAGCCCCCTCCACCGCCGCCGTTGTAGCCTCCATTGTGGCCACCACCCTGGCCACGGTAACCACCACCGTTGCCCGGGTTGTAACCACCGTTGTAGCCGCCGTTGTTGCTGCGGTAGCCGCCGCCACCGCTGTTGTAGTTGTTGTTGCCGCCGTTTCCACCTTTAGGTGGGTTGCGGTAGCCACCTTTGGGAGCGCCTCCTCACCCCCGTGATGTGCTGTTGGCCGAGGACTTGAAAGCCCCGGCGCCTGTCCCCTGAAACAGCTCCATGCGCTGATCGAAGTTTGCCACCATGCCGAAGAGATCGTCGACAGAGAGTGGCTCGGTGCGCACATCTAGGGCAGAAATGAGGGGTTGGTAGTCCATGTCGAGACCAGCAACTATGAACGAGACCAGCTCTTCCTCTGTGATGGGTTTCCCTGCCATGGCAAGCTCATCAGACAGGGATCTCATATAGCCAAAGAAGGTAGCAGCGGATTGGGATCCTTTATGGGCATATGAGAGGGCTGTGCGGCATGTGTTAACTTTGGATCTAGATTGGGCTGCAAACATGTTTGCGAGAGCGGACCAGATGGCTTGGGATTTTTCGAGAGAAGCGACTTGCACCAGGACTTCCTTAGAAAGATTCCTGAGAAGATAGGCTACCAGCTGCTGATCTTGGATCAACCAAGCAGCATAGGCTGGGTTAGGGACGGTTTGATCCTTCCCCTCTGAGTTCTTGGATGTGATCTTGGCCGACGGCTCTGGGATGGTTCCATCGAGGTAGCCAAAGAGACCCGCCCCAATAATTTGGGATCGAGCTTGGGCACGCCATAGCACATAGTTTGTGCGGGTTAAGGGTTCGGAGATGGTGTTGTTGAGACCGGTTGAGGGGATCTGGGTGGAGGAAGACATGGCGGGGAGGAGAGGGAACGTAGGTGCTAGATGAGATGGAAGAGGGAGGCTCTGTATACCATGAAAGGATTTGTGAAGCGTCTCAACTCCCGTAACATGGGAGCCCGCGTGTTATATATTGATTATGGCGAGGCCGGCTCTCGCAGAGGCATACAAGATTACGGTTCAACAACCAGAGAGATACATGGAGAGATACATGGAGATAGAGGGGAATTAAACAGGTGAAACGATAAATAAGCTAACAACCTGAATCCTCCTAACTTCCCTAACGTGGTGGTGCGTGACATATGTTTAACAATCCTAAAAAAAGGTATGGAGTTCTCTCGAAAGTGCAAGTCTTTGTTCTATATTCACCAACAGCCACAAGAAAAGCGACAATGCTTCACTCAAGAATCAAACGAAACAGGAAACGAACGGCAATACCTGGTGAAGATAGGGAGCCCGACTGTTGGTCATCCAATTCTCGAGTGACGAGCCTAATGAGTTCCAATCGCATTGCTTCTTTTCTTCCAATATCCCTGTCACCTTGGACTGGATACTTGAGTAGCCTCAGTTTTTCTTCGTTGGCCACCTCCAAGTTCACTTTGAGTTGGTCCATGCATAAACTTTTTTCCCTCAGCGTGCCACCTCCTGTCCTCCTGCCACCTCCACCTCCAGGTAGATCACGGCCCCTAAACATAACACAACTGAAAAGTTCATATGCGCGATTCAGATACAAATGCAACGCATGCATGTGTACTAAGACTATATGCATCTACCTCTTTCTAATAACACAACCGAAAGTTCATATGCGCAATTGAGGATGCAATACAGACATGTGTACTAAGACTATATGCATCTACCTCTTTTTCCTTGATCCCGCCACACTACCTCCCTGCTTGCTTGTTCCAGCGCCTTTGCTGAAGCCTTGTGGATCCTTCGAAAGAACAATCTGCAAACATACACCTATAAGCGAAACTTCAACTTCGTTTTCTCTAATTGAACAAATTTAAAGAAGAACAAGTTACCGTATCATCAACATCCTTCAACAAACTTTCCAGATCATTCACAAATGAACTTGTTTTAATTGCATATTTTATATCAAACGCAGACATGTCAACACGATCAACTGTGCCAATTACTAGACCGTCCATGTCGAATACCGCGGCACCGACTAATTGCAAATCCTCTCCATTTGGTTCTCCTTTAACTTTCGGTCCTCCCACGGGGCAACTCATAGCAAATAAATTCTGGCTCCCGCCCACAATAGTGCCATCTGGTCGGACTGCTTTGCAATTTGGAATGCTATCACAAAAAACATGTTAGCAAGAACTTGATCCTAAGAAGAGTAGTGCTATATTCAAATGCAAGTATGTACCTTATCGAGCCAGTCATCAAACCACGTTCATCAAATCTTTCCACCGCCGAAATTGTGAAAACATTCTGTCTTCTAACTTGATTTTCATTAAAGATGACATGATGGCGACTACGAGGAGGACGAGAGCTCACTTTCAGAACAACATGCTTGGATGGTGTGTTTCTCAGAAATATGGTGGCCTCCATCTGGATATCATCATAGAAGCGAACAAATAATCTCTCCCCATCCTTGACTATAGACTCATGAACACTTGTCAGGACTTGCTTCTGATCGGAAACCATCACAAAACCTGTACCAAATGCAACATATTCCTCGCCTATGCGCCCTTCAATGGTAACAACAGATCCGCACACGCGATCATATGATCTGTCTAAAACATGCTTCTCACATGTAATCTGTTTTTTTAACATGAATTAAATATTAGAGATAAATGGTGCTCAACAAATTGTTGTTCAATGATAAAACATGATTTTCTAAGCACCCCACGAAGAGATATAAATAGTGCTAGCAAATAAAAATAGAAACAGATGTTTTGCTTGATGTTGTGGTTATACAGTTCCCCTTTATGCGTTCGTATATAAGCATCCATTTTATATGCTCTTACAACGACGTTGCACCCAACAAGCGACATACAAAGACTGGAAACAGATGCTAACAATACCTGACTCTCGACCAAAAATCTCGGAAGAAAAGGAGTAGACTGCCTAAATCGCTAACTTGCTTAGCTCAGGATCGTACCAAGGAAGCACCAAGGAGAGAGTGAAACTAACGGAGGATGCTTACCGGAGGCATCCCTGAATTTTTAAGAGGTTAGAAGATCTTTCCCCGTTTCCTCCTGGCGAACCCTAGCATCCCTCCCCTTTCTCCCTCGCTCTCTCCCACCTCACTCGACGCCGCCATGGACGGCCGCGGCTGAGCTGCGCGGCCACCGTCGCCCGTTCGCCGCCCCGACAAGTCCAGCAGCTCCGCCTCGCTCCTCTGCTTCGTCTACGCTGCCGGATCGAGCCCCGGAGCCCCTCACGTCGCCGCATTCTTCCTCGCCTCTGCCTCGGCCACCGCATCGACCTCGCCGTCGATTCACCGCCGTCGAGTCTCCCCCGAGCCCACGTTGCACACCTGCAGGAGCGCTGTAAGCTGCCGCTCCTTCTCCCTCTCCTCCCGCCGTCGTTTGCGGCCCCTAGCGAGCTCCTCCACCGTAGCCGAACGCGCCGCCGCCCGCCTCGTCGCCGGCGTGGCTCCGACGACCAAATGGTCTCGGGCTCGTGCCCGTTAGCATCGCCGCGTCGCGTAGGCCACCCCTAGCTGTTTTGTTCGCTCGCTAGCGCACCGCAACGCCGAACCCGTCGCATGTCCGAAACGGCCGCCGCAGACATGCTTGCCGCCGTCGCTCCGGTGCATCTCCGGCGACGCCACCGCCCCCACTAGATGCGGCCCATCTCCCGCTTTCGAACGTGACCGGCCGCGCTCAAAACCGAGCACCACAGGAGAATCCCGAGCTCGCCGGAGCTCGGCGCCGCGCTCGGGCTCGCCGGAGCGCTCTCCGGCGGCCGGTCCGACGTGGCACCGGTGGGTCCCACCCCCAGTGCCACTGTCAGTGGGCCAGGCCGGCCCCAGTTGACCAGTTGACTTGGTCAACTGGCTGACTGGGCGCTGCCCAGTCACTGACTGGTGGGGCCACTCTCCCTGTGTCTATGACATATGGGTCCCCCCTGTCAGGTGCCTAATTAACTAATTAGGTTAATAAAAGTAATAAAAATCCTAATCAATCACTGACTGCTGGGCCCCACTTGTTAATTAACGCAATAAATTAAATTAACCCCTCTGCTAATGTCACAGTGTATGACATGTGGGTCCCACCTGTCAGGTTTGACCCTGGTCAGCCGACCGTTGACTGCTGACGTCAGCATTGCGTCACAGTGACGTCACCCTGTACTGTTTTGGATAATGTTGTTTTAATTAATTAAATAAATTCCAGAAATTAATAAAAATTTAAAAAATCATATCTTTTAATCTGTAACTCCGATCGAAAAACTTTATACATGAAAATTGCTCAGAACGACGAGACGAATCCGAACACGCGGTCCATTCGTCCGTCACCCGTCCCTAACTATCTGAACATGCAACCGTTCCTCTCCGGTCATTTGTCTGACAAATGTCCGGAACCGGGAAAACATTCCCGGATGGATTCCTGCTTCCTCGGTGACGTGCAACCATACGTTAGGACACACCCGACACTGCACATTATCATGTCGTGCTCTGTGTTGCTCATGTTTGCTCTATATTTATACTGTTTCCTCCCCCTCTTCTCTCTCGATAGCCCCCGACCTCGACGTCGTCCCCAAGACAGATGCAGCTCCGGAGACCGAAGACACCGTTGATGACCTTGCCCTTGCCGCCGAGCAACCAGGCAAGCCCCCCCCCCCTTGATCATCCCGATATCGCCCATTCTATTTCTCATGCTTGCATTAGAATTGCTGCTGCTGCTGCTTTACCTATTCTGATGCATAGCCTGTTTATTGTAACCTGCGGTTGATAATTATATGCATATCCTAAACTGCTTAGTATAGGCTGGGTAGAGACCTATCAGTGACCCCACTAGTCCCGACCGCCCCGCTGGATTATCAGAAGACCCGATCAATGGGATTGAAGACCAGGCCCCGACACCGCACATCACCCCCCTTAGTTGTAACGACACTGTAGCGTTACTATCGAGTGCCGAGGGTGAAACCTCTTGTAGCACTTCTGATGTTAACTCTGTAGAGTAGCTATTCGGTCGTGGTCATCGAGGGTGATTCCTCCTTCACCGCTTCCGATAACGACGCCGTCGTACGACACCTCAAGTGTGACCCAGCGAGGGTGATTCCTCCGAGCTCACCTTGACGGATACATCGTAGGAATCCAACAAGGGTGATACCTCGGATTCCCCTGATGTTATGGACACACGGATACTTGGACTTTACACTGTTACTTGGATAGGTGGGTCGACCCTGAGGGGTAACCGCGTGCACCTGAGAGGCGAGTGTTGTGAAGACGGGTGCCAGTGTGGTGCCCGAGTGGTGAATACGAGGCACGGCCGGGCATTCTTAACCCTTGCAGCAAGTCCTCGAGACGGGGCGACGGGGTCACATCTTTCGTGAGTCTCTGCTCGTTACCGCAAGCCCTAGTCCACTAACGATTTGGATATTTGATCCGAGCAGGCCTCTGGCCTGATAGCACTAACCATCACGTGGGCATAGTATGGGCGTTCTGCATCGTATGCATCAGCCGAAAGCTCTGTCAGATGTCCAGTTCAGCATGGCGGCACGGACGGACCGGCGCCTTCCTGTAGTGTTGGTGCCTGGCTTCACCGTGTGAGCAACGACCCGGAGGGCGAGGGGCGATGGCCAAGACCCCCTTGCGCTTAGGATGTAGACCGGCGGGGACCTCTCTGCTGAGCTGTAGGTAGGGTTGCGATGTGTCGTTTGACCGAGGCCGGGCATGACCCAGGAAAGTGTGTCCGGCCGGAGTTAATCGAGCGTGTTGGGTAAGTTGGTGCACCCCTGCAGGGAAGAAAACTTCTATCGATAGCCGGTCCTACGGTAAAGGACACTCGGAGTTGTATCCTGATTGATACATTTTAGAACTGGATACTTGGATATATGGCTCTGGGATTGCTTCTCGCAGGGAGTCGAGAAGGGATCTCCGGACGAGGTTGATGACTGTATGGCTCTGGGATTGCTTTCTCGCAGGGCATCGAGAAAGGATCTCTGGGTGAGGATGAGACTTAATGATACTGCTACATTATATTGAACTGTTCTACTCTCTTCTACTGCTGCAAGACCTCTGAAGATGCTAGTCTTCGATAGGACTAGGCCTTCTCTCTATTCTGGCATTTCTGCAGCCCAGTCCACATATACAGCCTCCCCTTGAAAATGTTGCATATGTAGTGTAGATCCTTGCTTGCTGAGTACTTCTGAGTACTCACGGTTGCTTTGTTTTCCTTTTTCTCCCCATATCAGTTTGTCGCGACCACAGGACGGAGCCCCCTGAGACAGATGCCCCGTCGACCGACTACTACTACTACCCAGAGGATGGATACTACTACGAGTTGACTGACGACCAGGAGTAGGATCGGAGGGTCCCAGGCAGGAGGCCTGCGCCTTTCGATCATAGTGTTTTATTTTGCCCCGCCTTTCTAAAGGCCTTTCTGTTTCTCTTTTAACATCTGTACTCAGATATCTGATGCTTCCGCTGACGCTTGTTCGCAAGCTTATGTATTCGAGCCCTCGTGGCCCCTGGCTTGTAATATAAAGCTTGTATGACTTTATTTATGTTTTAGAGTTGTGTTGTGATATCTTCCCGTGAGTCCTTAGGCTTGATCGTGTGCATTTGCGTGTATGATTAGTGCACGATCGGGCTGGGGGCATCACAAGTTGGTATCAGAGCCGACTGACTGTAGGAATCCCCCTTTCCAACTCCTTGGCCGAAGTTGAGTCTAGTAACCGAAAAGTGTTTTACTAACTTGGCTGTGTGGCTTACGGGCCCACGTCGCCAATTGGGTGGTATTAGTATCTTTTACTCCTAGACCTTTATTCTGGGACTCTGCTCTCTCTTCTATTCGGGTTAAAATTTTACTAACTCCAACATTAGGTTCTCGTAATCACATCCACCCGGAGTTCTGAAATATCACCCCTTGCTTCGAGATTGTGGACCAGGTTCTGCTTACAGGATCCTTTTATCGAGGGCACCCTGTGTTGTCACTTGCAGATTCCTCGCTCCAATAGTTTTCTCCGACGTTGATGTAGCCTTTGCTATGTCTCGTTGTGTACTTCCATACCGCGTGCCTGCGCGCCGCCTAGTTGTCTAGCCCTCCCCTTTCAACTGTCGTAATGCCGGATACTAACCGAGGCTATGTGTGGCTTTGAATGTCTGGTGCGAATATGCTGAAGTATCTATTGCACTTCCTTCTGTTGTGCGTGATACTTCATGAATCATTCCATACACATGCAGTTTTTCTTGCTAAACTACCCCTGTTGATTTGGCAGGATGGCTGACGATCCTCCACCTCCACCTTACATTGCCGCAATGATGCAGCAATTTGAACTGAACCGTCAGGTTATGAACGGGATATTGGCTCAGTTCCCAAACCAACAATCTGCTCCAATAACTCTGCCAGAATTCGTGCGCCTCAATCCGTCCACTTTTCGCAGCTCGACTGATCCAATGGATGCTGACGATTGGCTCCGTGACATTACCTTCCAGATGAAGTCAGCCAATGTTATCCCTGACAGATACGTCACCTATGCGACGTATCACCTGAGGGGATCAGCTGCTCAATGGTGGGAAAGCCACAAGGCTATGTTGCCTGCAGAGACTGTAACCACTTGGCAGGAATTTCAGTCAGCTTTTCATGCACGTTACATTCCTCAAGGTCTAATGGACCAGAAGAAGCAGGAGTTCCGTAAACTCTCTCAGGGCAAAATGACTGTGGATGAATACCAGAGGAAATTTCTTGAATTGTCCCTCTATGCTGAGGATGACATCAACACCGACACTCGCAAGCAGGAGAAATTCCGTGAAGGACTACGTACTGATATAAAACATGCACTTGCTGTCCATGATTTCACAGACTTCGCAACGCTTGTCAGCAAATCTTTCCAAGTTGAAACAGCTTTGACTGAGTACCAGGAGTCGCTCAAGCGTACTCGAGATGTCGGCTCGTCTTCCGGTCGACCTACTCAGAAATGTCGAGTCTGGATCCCTCACAATATTCATCATCGACCTGCTCCAACACCAAGGCCGTCATATGCTACACCTCGTCTGCCCCCACCACCAAGGCAACTGAACATTCCAAGTGGACAGCCCAATGTTGGTGTTTCTCCCCATAATGATGGTCTGTGCCACCAGTGTGGACAGCCAGGGCACCGTGCTTTTAACTGTCATCAAGGTCAGCCTCAGAATGCATCACGTCATCCTGTTGTTCGTAGGAAGGGCCATCGGACCCATCATTCCAGAAATTGTAGTGCCAGACTACCTATTAGTCAACTTGTTCATGTCAACCAAGTCAACATGGAAGAAGCTCGACAGGACCCCAAGATTGTGATGGGCACCCTTCTAGTGAATTCAATCCCAGCTTGAGTCCTCTTTGATTCTGGAGCATCGCACTCCTTCATGTCCGAAAGTTTTGCGCGAAGCCATGATATACTTTTCGAGGAGATGTCCATCCCATTAGTAATCCATTCACCTGGGGCTAATTGGCAAACTACCATGGTTAGCCATGGTAACCACATTGTGATCGGAGGATTGATGTTCCCTGTTTCACTTATTGCTCTCAAGACCTCCAACATAGACATTATTCTCGGTATGGACTGGTTGAAGCCTCATAAAGCTTTGATTGACTGTGCCACTGAAACAGTCCGCGTCACACACCCTTCCGGTCAGACTGTCAGATACTCAGCTCGTACAGTGCAGGACGCCGAAGCTCAGATATATGTTCTAAATGCATTGAACGCTTCACCTCTTGAAGGCATCGAGAACGTTCCAGTTGTTCGTGAATTTCAAGATGTCTTTCCAGAAGAACTTCCAGGAATACCCCCTACTAGGGCTGTTGAGTTTGTCATCGACTTGAAGCCTGGCACTACCCCTATTGCGAAGCGCCCTTATAAGATGCCTCCGCATCATCTTCTCGAACTTAAGGAAGAAATTGACACGTCACTTAAGAAAGGTTTCATCCGCCACAGTTCCTCTGCTTGGGGAGCACCTTCACTCTTCGTTAAGAAGAAGGATGGAACTAACCGATTGGTTCAGGATTATCGGCCCATTAACTAAGCTATAATCCAGAATAAATATCCGCTTCCCCGGATCAATGATTTGTATGATCAACTTGCCGGTTCCTCAGTATTCTCTAAGCTTGATTTGAGATTGGGATACCATCAGATCTGTGTTCGCGAAGAGGATATTCCGAAGACTGCATTTGTTACTCGTTATGGCTCCTACGAGTACACGGTCATGTCCTTCGGCTTAACAAATGCTCCAGCCACATTCTCCCGTCTGATGAATTATATATTCATGGATTACCTCGACAAGTTCGTCGTGGTTTATCTAGATGATATTCTGGTATATTAGAAGAATAAAGAAGAACATGCTGAACACCTTCGTCTTGTACTGGAAAGGCTCCGAGAACACCAGTTGTATGCCAAATACTTCAAGTGTGAATTCTGGCTTTCTGAAGTAACTTACCTTGGTCATGTGATTTCCAAGGATGGAATTGCTGTTAACCCAGAACGAGTTCAGGCTATTCTTGACTGGACTCCTCCGAAGAACGTCAAACAAGTGAGAAGTTTTCTTGGTCTTGCAACTTATTGCCGTCGATTTGTTGAGAACTTTTCCAAGATTGCTAAGCCTTTGACTGATCTGCTTCACAAGAGCGTTAAGTTCGAATGGACAGAAAAATGTCAGGAAAGTTTCCAGACACTCAAAGACAAGCTGACATCTGCCCCAGTACTATCTCCTCCAGATACCCGCAAAGACTTCGTGATCTATTGTGATGCATCCCGTGAAGGATTAGGCTGTGTCCTAATGCAAGAGCGTAAAGTGATTGCCTATGGCTGTTGTCAGTTGCGCCCGCATGAAGAGAATTATCCGGTACATGATCTAGAACTAGCTGCTGTCATCTATGCACTGCAGTTGTGGCGACATTACCTCCTCGGTAATCGTTGCGAGATATACACGGATCATAAAAGTCTGAAGTACTTGTTCACTCAACCTTCTCTAAACCTCCGTCAGCAAAGATGGATGGAGGCCATTGCGGACTATGATTTGGGTATTTCCTATACCCCTAGCAAGGCTAACGTGATGGCTGATGCCTTAAGCCGAAAGTCCTATTGCGACAACCTCATGGTTAGGCGAGCTCAACCTCGTCTTTTTGAAGAACTGTGCAAGCTGAATCTGTGTATTGTTCCACAGGGTTCTCTTAATAACCTTGTGATACAACCAGATCTTGAGAAAGCTGTTAAGAATGCGCAAGCTAAAGATGCTGAAATTGATCTGATGAAGAAAGACCTTCACCTTGTAAAGTACAGGGATTTCTCGCTGTCTGAAGATGGAACCTTGTATTTCAGAAACCGCATTGTGGTACCTCGCTTCGAACTCATGACTGACAAAGTCATGAAGGAGGCACATGATACCCCGTTGTCTATTCATTCGGGTAGCACCAAGATGTATCGTGATCTCCGTCAAAGGTACTGGTGGTCTAGAATGAAGCAGGACATTGCTCGTTATGTTGCTGAATGTGATGTGTGTTGTCGCGTTAAAGCAGAACATCAGAAACCAGCTGGAATTCTGCAACCACTTCCTATTCCTCTATGGAAATGGGATAAGGTTCAGATGGATTTCGTTACAGGACTTCCCAGGTCACAGAAGGGTCACGATGCTATTCTTGTTGTCGTGGACCAACTCTCTAAAGTTGCACACTTTCTGCCTGTCAAAGAAACTATCACTGCTAGTTAGTTAGCAGAGTTGTATATCTCAAGAATTGTTTCACTCCACGGTATTCCGAAGGAGATCAGTTCGGACCGTGGCGGCCTTTTCACTTCCAAATTCTGGGAAAGTTTCCAAACAGCTATGGGAACTCATATTACCTGGAGTTCAGCTTATCACCCCCAATCCCAAGGCCAAGTTGAACGGGTTAATCAAGTGCTTGAAGACATGCTGCGAGCTTGTGTCATATCGTTCGGTAAGAAGTAGGAAGAATCTCTCCCGTATGCCGAGTTCTCTTATAACAACAGCTATGAAGCCAGTTTGAAAATGGCTCCCTTTGAAGTTCTTTATGGACGTAAGTGTCGAACCCCTCTGAATTGGTCAGAAACTGGGGAACGACCGCTCGTGGGTCCGGATATTATTCAACACGCCGAAGAACAAGTTCGTATTGTCCGGGAAAATCTCAAGGCGGCTCAGGACCGCCAGAAGAGCAACTATGATCGCAAACGATGGGGTTTGACTTATCAACCTGGTGATCAAGCTTATCTTCGTGTCACTCCTATGAAGGGCACTCACCGTTTTGGAATCAAGGGCAAGCTAGCTCCACGCTACATTGGTCCTTTCCGCATAATTGCAAGACGTGGTCAGGTGGCGTATAAATTGGAGTTGCCGCCGCAATTCTCTCATATCCACGACGTCTTCCATGTGTCGCAACTTCGGAAATGCTTCAAGGAATCTCCGCACCGAGCTGTGGATCACGAGGTGCTCGAATTGCAAGATGACCTATCTTATAAGGAGCATCCGATCCGCATTCTCGATGAAGCTGAACGTCGGACCCGTCAGAAGGTTACCAAGTTCCTCAAAGTACAGTGGTCAAATCATACTGAAGATGAAGCCACTTGGGAACGCGAGGATAATCTTTGTGCGGAATAACCCGAACTTTTTCCTTCTACCTCTTAATTCTCGGGACGAGAATTCTTGTTAGTGGAGGAGATTTGTAACACCCCTAGTGGTTAACTACAGTAATCACCTTTTTGATTATGCCATGTCATCGTGTTTAACAGTGCATGATCATCATTAGCATTATATTGCATTTCAACTCCTAAGTCAAAATTCAAATTAAAATGAAAGTGAAATATAAAAGTTGTGCAACATAAAAACTAAATTGTTCATTAAATGACAAATATTCTAGAGACAATTCTAAAATTGTAACCAACATCATTGGAGTTGGGTAAGTGACTCAAACATCCTCAAATAGTGGCTGAAAATAACATTTAGTAACCTTTTAATTTATTTAAAACAAATATGAAATGATGTTTTGCCCAAACTAATTTTAGGTGTTAGGGAATAAAGCACTGGTATTTATGGACTAGGTCTCCCTTTTTACAAAAACCATTTGGGGCCTAAACAATTAACAGAATAGAAAAGAAAAGAAACAGAAAAAGAAAAAAAGGAAAAAGGCCTAAAGGATCTACTGTGCACTAGGCCTACTGCTACAGCGCGACCCAGCCCACCCCGCACCTCCTCCCTCCTCTCGCACTGCTCATGCCGCCCCGCTGTCGAGCACCGCGCACGCGCACGCGCACCCCAGGCCCCCCCTCGCTCGCCGCTCGACAGCGCGCCCGCGCGCGCGCTGGGTATAAGGGCCCCCCCGCTTCCCCCTGGCGAACCCTAGCATCCCTCCCCTTTCTCCCTCGCTCTCTCCCACCTCACCCGACGCCGCCATGGACGGCCGCGGCTGAGCTGCGCGGCCACCGTCGCCCGTTCGCCGCCCCGACAAGTCCAGCAGCTCCGCCTCGCTCCTCTGCTTCGTCTACGCTGCCGGATCGAGCCCCGAAGCCCCTCACGTCGCCGCATTCTTCCTCGCCTCCGCCTCGGCCACCGCATCGACCTCGCCGTCGATTCACCGCTGTCGAGCCTCCCCCGAAACCACGTTGCACACCTGCAGGAGCACTGTAAGCTGCCGCTCCTTCTCCCTCTCCTCCCGCCGTCGTTTGCGGCCCCTAGCGAGCTCCTCCACCGTAGCCGAACGCGCCGCCGCCCGCCTCGTCGCCGGCGTGGCTCCGACGACCAAATGGTCTCGGGCTCGTGCCCGTTAGCATCGCCCCGTCGCGTAGGCCACCCTTAGCTGTTTTGTTCGCTCGCTAGCGCACCGCAACGCCGAACCCGTCGCATGTCCGACACGGCCGCCGCAGACATGCTCGCCGCCGTCGCTCCGGTGCATCTCCGGCGACGCCACCACCCCCACTAGATGCGGCCCATCGCCCGCTTTCGAACGTGACCGGCCGCGCTCAAAACCGAGCACCACAGGAGAATCCCGAGCTCGCCTCGGCGCCGCGCTCGGGCTCGCCGGAGCGCTCTCCGGCGGCCGGTCCGACGTGGCACCTGTGGGTCCCACCCCCAGTGCCACTGTTAGTGGGCCAGGCCGGCCCCAGTTGACTAGTTGACTTGGTCAACTGGCTGACTGGGCGCTGCCCAGTCACTGAATGGTGGGGCCACTCTCCCTGTGTCTATGACATATGGGTCCCCCCTGTCAGGTGCCTAATTAACTAATTAGGTTAATAAAAGTAATTAAAATCCTAATCAGTCACTGACTGCTGGGCCCCACTTTTTAATTAACGCAATAAATTAAATTAATCCCTCTGCTAATGTCACAGTGTATGACATGTGGGTCCCACCTGTCAGGTTTGACCCTGGTCAGCCGACCGTTGACTGCTGACATCAGCATTGCGTCACAGTGATGTCACCCTGTACTGTTTTGGATAATGTTGTTTTAATTAATTAAATAAATTCCAGAAATTAAAAAAAACTTTAAAAAACCATATCTTTTAATCCGTAACTCCGATCGAAAAACTTTATACATGAAAATTGCTCAGAATGACGAGACGAATCCGATTACGCGGTCCGTTTGTCCGTCACCCGTCCCTAACTATCCGAACATGCAACCGTTCCTCTCCGGTCATCTGTCTGACAAATGTCCGGAACCGGGAAAACATTCCCGGATGGATTCCTCCTTCCTCGGTGACGTGCAACCATACGTTAGGACACACCCGACACTGCACATTGTCATGTCGTGCTTTGTGTTGCTCATGTTTGCTCTATATTTATACTGTTTCCTCCCCCTCTTCTCTCTCGATAGCCCCCGACCTCGACGTCGTCCCCGAGACCGACGCAGCTCCGGAGACCGAAGACACCGTTGACGACCTTGCCCTTGCCGCCGAGTAACCAGGCAAGCCCCCCCCCCCCTTGATCATCCCGATATCGCCCATTCTATTTCTCATGCTTGCATTAGAATTGCTGCTGCTGCTGCTTTACCTATTCTGATGCATAGCCTGTTTATTGTAACCTGCTGTTGATAATTATATGCATATCCTAAACTGCTTAGTATAGGCTGGGTAGAGACCTATCAGTGACCCCACTAGTCCCGATCGCCCCGCTGGATTATCAGAAGACCCGATCAATGGGATTGAAGACCAGGCCCCGACACCGCACATCACCCCCCTTAGTTGTAACGACACTGCAGCGTTACTATCGAGTGCCGAGGGTGAAACCTCTTGTAGCACTTCTGATGTTAACTCTGTAGAGTAGCTATTCGGTCGTGGTCATCGAGGGTGATTCCTCCTTCACCGCTTCCGATAACGACGCCGTCGTACGACACCTCAAGTGTGACCCAGCGAGGGTGATTCCTCCGAGTTCACCTTGACGGATACATCGAGTAGGAATCCAACGATGGTGATACCTCGGATTCCTCTGATGTTATGGACACACGGATACTTGGACTTTACACTGTTACTTGGATAGGCGGGTCGACCCTGAGGGGTACCCGCGTGCGCCTGAGAGGCGAGTGTTGTGAAGACGGGTGCCAGTGTGGTGCCCGAGTGGTGAATACGAGGCGCGGCCGGGCATTCTTAAACCTTGCAGCAAGTCTTCGAGACGGGGCGACGGGGTCACATCTTTTGTGAGTCTCTGCTCGTTACCACAAGCCCTAGTCCACTAACGATTTGGATATTTGATCCGAGCAGGCCTCTGGCCTGATAGCACTAACCATCACGTGGGCATAGTATGGGCGTTCTGCATCGTATGCATCAGCCGAAAGCTCTGTCAGATGTCTAGTTCAGCATGGCGGCACGGACGGACCGGCGCCTTCCTGTAGTGTTGGTGCCTGGCTTCACCGTGTGCGCAACGACCCGGAGGGCGAGGGGCGATGGCCAAGACCCCCTTGCGCTTAGGATGTAGACCGACGGGGACCTCTCTGCTGAGCTGTAGGTAGGGTTGCAATGTGTCGTTTGACCGAGGCCGGGCATGACCCAGGAAAGTGTGTCCGGCCGGAGTTAATCGAGCGTTTTGGGTAAGTTGGTGCACCCCTGCAGGGAAGAAAACTTCTATCGATAGCCGATCCTACGGTAAAGGACACTTGGAGTTGTATCCTGATTGATACATTTTAGAACTGGATACTTGGATATATGGCTCTGGGATTGCTTCTCGCAGGGAGTCGAGAAGGGATCTCCGGGCGAGGTTGATGACTGTATGGCTCTGGGATTGCATTCTCGCAGGGCGTTGAGAAAGGATCTCTGGGTGAGGATGAGACTTAATGATACTGCTACATTATATTGAACTGTTCTACTCTCTTCTACTGCTGCAAGACCTCTGAAGATGCTAGTCTTCGATAGGACTAGGCCTTCTCTCTATTCTGGCATTTCTGCAGCCCAGTCCACATATACAGCCTCCCCTTGAAAATGTTGCATATGTAGTGTAGATCCTTGCTTGCTGAGTACTTTTGAGTACTCACGGTTGCTTTGTTTTCCTTTTTCTCCTCATATCAGTTTGTCACAACCAGAGGACGGAGCCCCCTGAGACAGATGCCCCGTCGATCGACTACTACTACTACCCAGAGGATGGATACTACTAGGAGTTGACTGATGACCAGGAGTTGGATCGGAGGGTCCCAGGCAGGAGGCCTGCGCCTTTCGATCGTAGTGTTTTATTTTTCCCCGCCTTTCTAAAGGCCTTTCTGTTTCTCTTTTAATATCTGTACTCAGATATCTGATGCTTCCGCTGACGCTTGTTCGCAAGCCTATGTATTCGAGCCCTCGTGGCCCCTGGCTTGTAATATAAAGCTTGTATGACTTTATTTATGTGTTAGAGTTGTGTTGTGATATCTTCCCGTGAGTCCTTAGGCTTGATCGTGTGCATTTGCGTGTATGATTAGTGCACGATCGGGCCAGGGGCGTCACACCCGACTCGCCCCGCGCGTCGGCTTGCACCCCCATGCCCGGCTTCCACGTCTACCTGCAGGCCTCCCGCCTCTCCAGGGAGTGCTCGCCCGAGGTGAGCGTGGTGGCGCCTTCCACGCCCGTGCCCACGCCCATCGACCTCAACGCCACACCGGTGGCCGGTGGCTCGTCATCCGAAGGCGCGAGGAAACGTGTGCGGCACATGCCAGCCGACGTGCTGTCGGGCGCACGCAACCTGTTTGACTGAATGCCGGCCTCCGGCGACGACAAGTACATGCAAAACATCATCTTCGAGGGTGGTGCGGCGGCCGCTGGCAGTGCCGCCGGGGCCGGCTACGATCCTGAAGAGACACAAAGCCAGGACGGCCGAGGGGCGTTCACGCCGTCCACCTTTGATCAAGATCAGGTGGCCTTCATGCATGATCAGGTCGGCCTCGACCTGGACGGCTTCCCACTCGACCATGAGTTTTCGGAGGACTACGGACAAGAGGAAGAGGACGACTTGGACATCGAAGGGGAGCCTTTGTTCGAGGACGAGCTCGCCAACCAAGCCGCCGGGGCGAAGCCGAAGCGCAAGAGCAAGCGGACCAAGGCATACACGGCGGCCGAGGACAAGCTCCTTTGTGAGTGTTGGAGGGACATTGGGCAAGACCCCAAGGTCGGCGCCGAACAAAAGGCATCAACCCTTTGGATTCATGTCCACCATGAGTTCCATGAGCGCAAGAAGTTTTCGCCATACCAAATCCAAAGCACGCGCGGGTGGGTGTCCATTTCGAAGTGATGGAGGGTGATCCAACAAGAATGCAACAAGTTTTGTGCCACTCTTGAGAGCATCCAGGCACGCCCCGTGAGCGGCATCGGCATGCAAGACATGGTATGCTAGCAAGTGGCCCTCTTTTGTGTCATTTCGTTTGTGCTCGCATGTCCATTTCCATATCCATTTGCCAATATGCTTGCATGAAATACATTTGTAGGCATTTCATGCTTTGGAGGCATTCAAGGTCCAACACAATGGCTAGTGCTTCAACCTCTCCCATTGTTTTAGGGTCATCAAAGACGAGGAGAAGTTCAAGGCGCAATATGCCGCCCTCAATTCGCGTGGGGGGAAGCAAGCCGTGGAGGAGGTTGGGGACGGCGAGAAGGCACGACCGCGGGGGAAGACCAACTCCAAGAAGGAGTACAAGTGGGATGCGGCGTCGAACGCCTTGATCGCAAGCGTGGAGGGCATGATGAGCAAGAAGGACTCAAGGGAGGAGGAGCGCTGGCGATACAAAGAAGAACAAATGAACGCCTTCATGGAAATCCAAAGGAGGAGGCTTGAGATGGATGCGGAGAAGCAAGCCAAGATGCTTGAGATGGAGGCGGAGAAGCAAGCCAAGATGCTAGAGATCGAGGCCGCCAACGCCAAGACCAAGGCGAAAGAAGTGGCTCTCGCGAGCATGATGACTGGGGTGGAGATCATGAAGGTGGATCTCAACACCGTGTCGCCAAGAAAGAGGCCGTGGTTCGAGAAGATGCAGGCTGACATGCTCAAGTTCGACGACGAGTGATCTATGGCGGCGAGCGACATACTTTTTTTGTATGCCGGCAGGTGTGCTGGCATGACCACGGGGCCGCGATGGCGTGGTCGAACTCAAGTCCCACCCCTTTTTGGGTGCTGGCATGTGTGCCGGCCGCTGGCGAGTGCGCCAGCATAAACTGTGTGGTGTTTTTTGAAGCTGGCATTGTATGCCGGCGCTGGCATGGTGCCGGCATGAGACGACATGGCCGCTGGCATGATCTATGGCCGCGGGCCTATTTTAAAATTGCGCGCGGACATGAAATGAGTCGGCGTGTTGGGCGGACTGCCGACCCAAATCTTAAACGGGGCGGACGCCGAGCGGACGACCGACCCAAATGTTCGAAAAGCGGACAAAAGAGCCGTCGTTTAGGTCGGCGCGTTGAAGTTGCTCGAAGAGTACATAAATTGTGTATCATAATTTTATAGAAGGCAGCAAAACAAGTTACAAGAATAGCCTGATAGCCTCCCCCACCAAACCCCCAGCGCCACCCAAAGAAAGGATAGCCTGATAGCAATGCAGCATGCCATATCTTGTCTATCGAGATCTAGCTTAAATCGTTCATCCTTCATTTTATGGTCATTCAGTAGTAGAGATTAAGTCCCTTATGATCGATAGAGTGTTTATTCCCCGGAATTTACATAGATCTTAGAATAGTGTTGCAGATTGCCTGGCAAGGTATAGTCACTCTAAGCAAGCTACGGCTGTGTGGCTCGGCAGAGGACCCACATATATTGAGGATTTCTTGCCGAAGTATTGCAACTCTATCTTATTGGATAAACTACTATTGATCTCGCAAAAAAAAAATGCAGCATGCCACAAGCCAACACCACACCATATGCCTAAGAAGCTACTCTCTCACAACATTTTGTAAAAACACCGCTTCAGCAGCTCTCCAGTCTGTGGTTTACCATGAATGTGATTCACAAAAGCTGGGATAGAAAATTGTTGATCCACATCCCTGAAGACCATCACATTTCGTTGTTTCCAAAGGCTCCAAGCGATGAATACGACCGGGTGAATCGAATCCCTTCATGATATTCTTTTGTTTTTTGAATTATCTTCTTCATGATATTCGTAAAAGGCTTTCTAGATCTCAACCACCACTCCTCAAGGCAGTCATCAATAGTCGGGGCTCGGGGGTAGCCACCTGGATCCTTAGCTCTATGATATATTTGTGCCAGGCATGTCTCGCATAGACACAATGCATTAGGATGTGATCAACGGTGTCCTCCTGGCAGCAAATAGACATGGAAAGGTAGTCTATTGCAAGCCATGGTGATGTTGATGATTAGATGTCCATACACGGTATTGGACAACTAGTCAGACAAAGATTTTGCATTTCAGAGGTGTCCAGCTCTTCCAAATGAAATGGGCAGTAGGGAGCCTAGTCATGTCGTGGCACAATAGCCTGTAAGTGGAACGCGCTGAGTACTGCCAGATGTCTCACATCTCCAAGAAAAAGCATCCGGGGTGTCATTATGAGGGAAATGTGACTGATTGTTGCCCATAAGGGTGAAAACTGAACCAGGCCTTGCAGCTTCAGTCCAACAACAACATTTGTGGTCCAACTTAGATTAGTTAGTATATCGTGCACAGATAGCTTGTCGATGGTCCACTTGTTGACCTAGTTTACGACCAGGGGAGCTATATCACTCACAACCGATCCATTAATCCACCAGTCCCTCCAGAAAAGAATTGATCTGCCATCCCAATCTAAATATGAATTAGGCTACCAAAAGCGCTCCTCGCCAAGTCATCGACCATTGATGGGAGACCTTGCCATGATCTATCTGGATCTGTCCTACGCAGCCATTCCCATCTAACCCAGAGAGCGAGCGCTTGGAGTTTTAATTATTAATTTTCACACCCAATCCTCCATGATCTGTCAGACAACACAGAAATCCATGCCACTAAGCATTGACCACCATGTATCTTATCTCAACCTGCCCAAAAGAAGGCATGCATCCACTTCTCAACCTCTTCCAAGACCCATACCGGGGGATCCAGAACTAAGAGATGATGGATGGGCCTTGCAGCAATGATGTTTTTGACGAGTACCCAGCGGTAGGGTCGGGTAATCAGCCCCTGTTGCCGCAGAGGGATAAATTCTCCGACAACATCAAAGCATGGACTGCCATTACACTTTGGTGAGCCGAGTAATGCCGAGCTGTAGGCTATGGTATTTACAGGGAAAATTTCCGATGCAACATCCTAGTATATCCTCAATTATGTGTGTGCCTTCGGCCACTGCTATTCCCGTAGGAGTAGTTGGGTTCCCGCTCAATAGGAAGGGTGATGTAGCACAGAAGCAAAAGTATTTCCCTCGGTTAAGAAATAAGGATTAATCGAACCTGGAGGAGTCAATAAGCTAACAAGATAAGAAGCACCTACACATAAACAAAATAAATACTTATACCCAGCTGCAAGGGGTTGTGAAGCCCATCGTCTTGCTAGTTATAAGGTTAAAAGCAAATAGATAGATAGATAATGGTATAGTGAAACGACAAATAGTAAAAAGAAAAAAGAGGCATCTTTGTAGAAGAAAATATTGATGGAGAATGGACACGGGGGGCATACGTTCACTAGTGATATCTCTCAAGAAAGTAGGCAATGACACGGTAGACAAATTACCGTTGGGTAATTGACAGAAAAGCAACATTTATAACTATGATCATTCATGGTATAATCTCATATTAGCATTACGTCCGTGATAAGTGGACCTTTAAATTTACTGACGTCTACTACTATTACTTCACCCCGAAACCGCTATCCAACATGCATCTCAAGCTATTAAGTTCATGAAAAACAGAGTAACAATGTAAGTAAGATGACATAATGTAGACATAAAAAAATCTAGAGATAAGATTAAACCCCGCCCTTAGTGGCAACAATACAAATATGTGTTTTGTCCCCATTCTATCATTGGGATATAGAACGAACACCGCAGTATTGAACACACTACTATGCACCACTTCCTATGAAGTACTACCCATCTATCATGGTCAGAGAAGACAAATATATCGGAAAGCATACATAGGTATTCAATTATACATCAAAGAAACTTCAAAAGTTCAATTAACAATTTGAGCATAAATACACAATTCATCGGATACCAGCAAATACACCGCAAAAATTACATCGGATTGATCTCGATCAAAGAGACCATGGTATTGAAGATCCAAGAGAGAGAGAGAGAGAGAGAGAGAGAGCCATATATTTACTACTATGGACCCGTAGGTCCTAAAGGAACTACTCACACACCATCATGGTGGCAGTAAGGTTGATGAAGATGGCTCCTCAAATGGCTTCCTCCTCCGACAGTGCAGGAGATATGCCCTAGAGGCAATAATAAAAGTTATTATTTATCTCCAAGTTTGTAATTGATGTTTATGTTCTGTGCTATAATTGCAACGGTCCTTGAGCCCATATAGCCATAAAGGATTAGAGGAAAACACATGTGGATGTGTGGAATAATAAATGATAAAATATATTCCTAGTCGTGCCTCAAAGAATAGCTCAAGTGTTGCATGATGGTTATGTTTTCTTGGTCACTAGAACATGAAGGCGGGCGTTGCCGCACCCGTACATCTTATTCGAAGATTAATACAAATAAATGAGAAAAATTAGACAAAAGGGCACATTTAGTAGTACAATATTTCTTTTTATTTGCGATAAAGTAGTACAATACTCTGAAATTTAATTTGGCTCCCGGGAACACATGCTCCGGGGCCAAAAAATAATTTTTCAAATGTCACGAAAATCAAGAATTTTTTTATGTGATCTTAATCACATACAAATGCTACCTGCAAATTTTGAGGCAAAAATGTAAGCATTTTGGCCTATGCAAAATAATAAAGATCAAATGTCACCTCAAATTTGTTTTTTTCACCGACGAAACATTGTTGCTCCGTTTCGCATGAAATTTGTCAAGCATGCTTGCGACACTAACACGAACATCTACAAAAAATATCAGATTTTTTAATTTTTTTTGAATTTACTGTTCATCCAGGAGCATGTGCTCCCGGGAGCCAAAATGCCCCTCCTATGTACAATACTTCAATATAGATGGTGAGCGATTATTGAAACTTTTGGTATGAGTTACAAATTTGACACTGTTAACAAAACCATCTAACTCGGCACTGGGATGTCACTCTGCAAAAAAACGTTTTTCTAAACATAACATTTGCTATGGAATTTGAATAAGTGGTGGAGCATGTTCGTGTGGCACACGTCACAACAAATAGGCAAACTGCCATCCGGTTACGGTTAATGAAGCTGAAGGTGGCCGGCTACGGTTGAAAGGCAACAGCCGGCCACCTTCTGCTTCACTATCACCAAAAAATTGTCTGCAGCGCCATCGCTCCACTGATAAAATAATTCCTCTTGCGTCCACATGGGCCATGGCAGCCCGGTTTATGAGAAGGCACGAAAAAAGGTCTGTGGAGCAGCGGCCCTTTAGGGCATCTTCAACGGCAACTCGCTAAAATTCTCTCGTATCCGTCCGTGGGTAGAGGGGGACCAGTCCACGAACACGGATGCGGGAGGCAGCTATTCAACCGTAGCCGCATATACCTGGCCAATAATTCGAACCAAACGGGTGAAATTCGATCAAACCAGACGGATTGCATTCAAGTTTGAATATAATTTACATAAAAATGTCAATATTTTAACCGTTTAACTAAAAAACTAGAAAAAAAGCTAAACCTCATACCAGACGACCACCTCGTACGCGTGGCCGTCGTGCCCTGTCGCACCGTCGTCTCCGTCGGTGCCATCATCGTCGTCGTCATCCCTCCAGCGGCGATACGGCGTCGGAGGGCCGTGACAGCCTTGTCCAGCGACTGCCTGCCGCTTGCGGAGTAGCCGCTCCGCATCCTATTGCACCATGTGGAGTGTCGCCGCTGCCACTGCAGACGTGGCCTTCGGAGCCTTGGCATTGGCCTTGCCAAGGCCGGCGTTGGCGGAGCAGTCGCTAACCGACCACTGATACATCCATTTCGCATCATATTTTTTCTACTATTATTTATATTCTTTTTTGTCATTATTCCACTTTATGATGCAATTCTAATGTCTTTTCTCTCTTAATTTGCAAGATTTACATGCAGAAGGAGATTACCGACAGCTGGAATTCTTGACCTGAAAAAGCTACAACAGAGATACCTATTCTACAGAGCTCCAAATGACCTGAAACTTCACGGAGATTTTTTATTGAACATAAAAAAAATACTGGAGCAAAGAAACACCAGAGGGGGCCCACCAGTTGTCCACAAGGCAACAGGGCGCGGCCACCCCCTGGGCGCGCCCTGATGCCTTGTGGGGTCCACAACTGGCCTCCGATGCCCATCTTGTACTATATGAGGGGTTTTGACCTAGAAAAAAAGAAGACTTTCGGGATGAAGCGCCGCCGTATCGAGGCGAAACCTGGGCAGGAACACTTTGCTCTCCGGCGGAGCAATTCTGCCGGAGATACTTCCCTCCGGGAGGGGGAAATCGAAGTCATCGACATCACCAACGATCCTCTCATCATGGCAGGACCAATCTTCATCAACATCTTCACCAGCACCATCTCATCTCAAACCCTAATTCATCTCTTGTATTCAATCTTTGTTCCAGAATCTCGAATTGGTACATGTGGGTTGCTAGTAGTGTTGATTACATCTTATAGTTGATGCTAGTTGGTTTATTTGGTGGAAGATTAAATGTTCATATCCTCAAGCATATTCAATACCCCTTTGATCTTGAACATGAATATGATTTGTGAGTAGTTACTTTTATTCTTGAGGACATGAGATAAGTCTTGTTATAAGTAATCATGTGAATTTGCACTACTGCAGGATGCTGCTAACACGACACTACAATCAGAGACCCTTCGACGAAACTGTGTGCGATGCATTAATCGCAAACGGTGATGTAAAAAACCATAAAAAAGATGCAAAATGTTTGCGATGACGGATACATCAAACACGGTTCATATTCTAATTCCGTGTGCGATGCGTGACATACGGTTAATCCATAAGAACTGTTTGCGATGAGACAGAACAACAGAAACAGGAAGCTATATCATTGTGTGTGCGATACACGACATACAGTTCGTTCGGATGAACTGTTTGCTATTAGGGAATGCAACAGAAACGGTCAGCCAGATCAGGGTGTGTGCGATATACGGCATACGGTTCACTCGGACAAACTATTTTCGATTAGGAACACAACAGAAACGGTTCAGTTTAACAAGATGTGTGTGATATGCGGCATACAGTTGACATAGATGAGCTGTTTGCTATGAGCCAAAAGAACACAAACGATTCGTGTAAATAAGATGTATGTGATATATGGCAAACAGCCCACTCGGATGAACTGTTTGCGATGAGAAAATATAACACAAACGGTTACTAGAGTTAATTCATGTGCGATTCTGTGTATAGTAAAAACTTTTAAAAATGCACACTAGTTACTTGCGATGACTAGGAGTATCGCACACGATGCGTGTGCGAGTACTCGTGTGCGATGAGTAGTAAGTTACACATACGTTTCCTTATGTTAACACGTGTATAAGGGGTTGTCAATCCCTTCTTCGAGTAACGGCGCCAGAAATTGTCAAGTTGACGAGATAAAATTGTGATAGATTGGATAAATAGATCTCGATAAAATACGAAATAAAATAAATAGCAAAAAAGTGCAGCAAGGTATTTTTGGGTTTTCGAAATAATAGATCTGAAAATAAAATCAAATAAAAATAGATCTCAAAGCAAATATGATGAAGAATGGACCCGGGGGCCATAGATTTCATTAGTGGCTTCTCTCGAGAAATAGCATACGGTGGGTAAACAAATTACTGTTGGGCAATTGATAGAAGATCGAATAGTTATGACGATATCCAAGACAATGATCAATATATAGGCATCACGTCCAAGATTAGTAGACCGACTCCTGCCTGCATCTACTACTATTACTCCACACATCGACCGCTATCCAGCATGCATCTAGTGTTTTAAGTTCATGGAGAAAAGGAGTAACGCAATAAGAACGATGACATGATGTAGACAAGATCTATTCATGTAGGAATAGACCTTATCTTGTTATCCTTAATAGCAACGATACATGCGTTCCTCGCTGCCCCTTCTGTCACTGAGAGGGAACACCGCAAGATCGAACCCATCACAAAGCACCTCTTCCCATGGCAAGAAAAATCGATCTAGTTGGCCTACCTAAACCAAAGATTCGAAGAAGAAATACGAGGCTATAAATAATCATGCATATAAGAGATCAAAGAAGACTCAAATAATATTCATGGATATAGATTTGATCATAAACTCAAAGTTCATCAGATCCCAACAAACACACCGCAAAAAGGCTTACATCAAATAGATCTCCAAGAGACCTTTGTATTGAGAATCAAAAAGAGAGAAGAATCCATATAGCTACTGCCTACGGACCCTTAGGTCTATGGTGGACTATTCACGCATCATCGGAGAGGCACCAATGAGGATGATGAACCCCTCTGTGATGGTGTTAGATTGGATCTCGCGGTTTTGGAACTTGCGGCGGCTGGAATTGTGTTTTGTCAACTCCCCTAGAGTTTCTGGAATATTTGGGAATTTATAGGGCGAAGAGGCAGTGCAGGAGACCCCTGTGGGCCCCACAACCCATCAGGGCGCGCCTGGGCCTCCTGGCGTGCCCTGGTGTCTTGTGGGCCCCACAGGCCTCCACTCTTGTCCTTTCTTGGCCCCCAAGTTGTCTTCTGGTCCAAAAAAATCTTCAAAAAGTTTCGTTGCGTTTAGACTCCGTTTGATAAGGATATTCTGCGAAGTAAAAAACAAGCAAAAAATAGCAACTGGCACTGGGCAATATGTCAATAGGTCAGTCCCAAAAAATGATATAAAGTTGCTATAAAATGATTGTAAAACATCCAAGAATGATAATATAACATCATGGAACAAATAAAAATTATAGATACGTTGGAGACGTATCAACATCCCCAAACTTAATTCCTGCTCGTCCTCGAGTAGGTAAATGATAAAAACATAATTTTTGATGTGGAATGTTGCCTTACATGTTCATCACATATTCTTTTCTTTTGTAGCATGGACATTTGGACTTTTAGATGGTTCAAAGCAATAGTCTAGTTTTGACATGATAACTTCAATACTCAAGCATATCAATAAGCAACCATGTCTTTCAAAATGTCAACACTCAAGAAAGTTATCCCTAGCCCATCATGCTCAATCATTGTCAGGGATATCGTGCGACATATGCCAGGGGGTGGCTTATCGTGGATGTGGACAAAAGTACGTCGGCGGGCTCTAGAAGCGGGAGTGAGCGAGACCGCGTATGCTTGCGAATCTTACCCAGGTTCGGGGCTCTCCTAGGAGATAACACCCCTAGTCCTGCTCTGCGGGGTCTCCGCATGATCACTATCTCAACAGGTAGCTACAAGCTTGCTCCTTGAGCTGTTTGGCTAGAGGAGGAAGAAGGGCAAGGCTAGCTCTACTCCACTCTCTCTACGTGTGTGTGGGTGGTGCTGTGGGTGCTCGACGAGGCATCTGCCAAAGTGTCAACCGCCAACCCCTTGCATGGGGTGACCTGTGGGGTTTATATAAGCCTACCCCCCAAGGGTACAACGGTAATCTCGCCAGATGCGGGGCCCGGCAGTCAGCGTCACTGGTCGTCGGCTTCTCCGCCGGCCGCCGGGGCCCGCTGCCTGGTGGGTCCGCCGACTGCCGTGATCTCAGCCGACAGGCGGGTCCCGCCATCTACGGGCCGCGTTGACTGCTTTATGCTGTAGCATTACCCCTGATGACGAAGGCCTCGTCAGGGAGAGCGTGGATACAGTCCCGCCGCCTGGCGGGGGCTCACTGTAGCCATACACCGTCGTATCTGGTTAATGGTGCACAGACTTCAAGGGAGGAGGAGGGCCGCCTGCTAGGAGCCGACCTCCCACTGAGCCGACTAGTCTGGGCTCGCCGCCTTCTGGCCTGTCACGGACAGGTAGGGCCTGCCGCCTGTGGGCCATACTGGCCGCCCGTCGTGGGAGCATGGCTTCCTCTGCCATGGGTGAAGTCATGAGCGGCATGGCAACAGTCCCGCGTTGGGCGCAGGATGCCTGCTTGGTACGCTGTACTGTGGCCACGTTCTGCCCTGGATTCGGGGGTGGCAGACCTGTACTGTAGCCATGCCCTGTCTCATCATGTTTATGTTGGCGCTGACTTTGAGGGCGCGAGGGGCCGCCTGCTAGGACTCGGCTTCCCAGGAGGCCGCCTGCTAGGAGTCGGCCCACTTCATGGCCGTCTTGTGGACTCCGCCGCCTCCTGGCAGCCAGCTGCTTGGACCAGCCGGCCTCAAGAAGGCGGTTCTTTGTTCTTGATGTTTGAGGGGCGCAGCCTGCCCCGATGTCTTGAAATACCAAAGGGAGCTGATGGGGCTACCCGTGGTCATTTACTCCGACAGTAGTCCCTGAAGCTGATGAGGTGCTGCCGCTGAAGGGGCGAGAAGCCTCAGCAGCTTCATATTTCGGGTCGCCTGGTATTCTGCTTCGTCCTTCTTCCGAGGTGCCGACTGGTAGGTGTTGGCCATGACCAGGCAGGCCGCCTGGCGATTTTGAAACGTCGTGGTGGGGACCAGGTGGCATGCTAGCCAGACGTCAGGCTTGCCGCCCGCGCATGTCGGCCACGTGGTGTCATCAGGTCAAGCCGGCCTGCCAGGCCACGCATGTGACAGGACGGCACCGCAGGCCGGGGCCCGCCACTACAGTGCCTCGGCACGAGCGCGGATCCGCTGCGGCCGAGGTGGACGGTTGGGCTTCTGCGGTAGTTAATACGCGCCTTTACTGGTGCCGCAATCGTGGGAACGTGGGGGAGTGGGCGTAGTTAATCCCACGATCCCCCACACCCCCGCCCCCTCAGCTTCGTCGCCTGGGGCTATAAGTAGGGGGAGGAGGGGGGCGGCAGATGCACACGCGCCCTCCTCTCCCTTCGCCGTTCTTCATCTTCTCCACTGCCACCGCGCCCTTTCCTCCCGTCGAAGTGCTGCTGCAGCCCGCCGTCATCGAGCGTCCTCTCGCTACGGCTTCCTTGCTCCGCCGCAGCCTCGCCCGCTCGCCACCGCGCCGCGCCTGCGACGAGCTCCTTCGTCCATGGCGCGCTCACGAGCCGGCGACTAGGACGACTCCAACGTCCATGATGATCACCTCTCCTTCCACCGTCAAACACGGCGGCTGCCCCGGGAGGCGAACGTGCAGGTGCGCGTTCCCCCCGATGCAGAAATCTCGCCGGCGCCGGAGGATGATGAACGCGTCGTCTTCCGGTCCCATTTCCTTCGCGGCTTCGGCCTTCCGGCGAGCGGCTTCCTCCGCTCCTTCCTCGACTTCTACCGAGTCCAGCCGCGCCACCTCACGCCAAACACGGTGGTGCTACTGGCCGCCTTCGTCACCATGTGCGAAGGGTACCTCGGCACTCTCCCCACCCTCGAACTCTGGGGGGAGTGCTTCTACCTCAAACTTGGCACCGCCGCCAAGGGCCAGGCGGCTCAATGCGGAGCCTGCGTGGTGGTGCGGCGCCCGGGCACCGGGAACCGCTTCCCACCCATCTCCCTACTGCAGTCGGGAAAGCTGTGGCAGAAATCCTATTTCTACGTCAAGAGCATCCACCCGACAAGCGACTACGTCAACTTGCCGGCCTACGCAGCCGGCCCGCCAGCCGGGCCGCGCGCCAACTGGCAGTACAAGCTGAGTTCCCTGTCGGCCGCCTCCTCCACTGCCCTTGCCTGACTTCAGGCGATGACGGAGTCGGAGGGCCTGAAGGGGTCGGACTTGCTGGCTACCTTCGTGACACGACGAGTGCTCCCCCTCCAAGCTCGGCCTCACATCATCAGCTGCATGAGCGGGCACCGGGACCCGTGCCGGATGTGCACACGGGACCTGCCGGATGTGGAGGTGGTCTGGCTGGTCAACTATATCTCTAACTGCAAGCTGTCGGAGGCGGACTGGCGGTTCGGCATGCGGCCGTACGACCGCGCACATCCACCGCCTGCGGTGAGTCTTGTAATTCTTTTCTCTTTGCTGGTCCGAGTTCTTGTTTTGCCGCCTGACCAGTCGGCCATGGTGCAGGTCCTCCCGGCCCAGTCGGCCGCCGGTGCTCTGGATCCCGGTCAGCAGTATATGCCGGACCGAACGAGGAGCGACGTGGAAGACCCTGACTTGGGGGCGGCCACCATGGAGGAGGACGACATCACAGGTGGCGGTGGTGGAGCAAGCGGCTCCGGGGGAGGAGGCGGCCTTGAGGACTGGCCGGATGATGATGAGGAGGAGAACGAGCCGCGTCGCCCGCACGACACCGACAGGGCGGGCGCGAGCTCCTCAGCCGCGCCGACCGCACCAGGCGGCCCACAAAAGCGCCGAGCCGGCTCGTTGCTATTCGGCAGCCGGCCGAAGAAGTCCAAGAACGCGGCCGCCGCGACCAGGCGGCAAGAGGCTGCCGCAAGAGCGGCCCAGTTCCAGAGGGCCCCAAAGCAGCCCCTGATGGTGTTCGTGTAAGTGCTTGGTTGTGTTTTTCTTTCTTCTTCCTTGCAAACTTTTTCTGAGTTTTCTCTTGTCTTGCTTGAATCAGGGCCCCACTCACTCTTGAGCGGTCTGCCGCTGCTTCCGTGATCGGGGAGGCAGAAGGCTCCGCTAATACCCGCCGCGTGGACCCGCTCGCCGACCTCCGGGCGGCGACGGAGAGGAACGCGCGGGAGGCGCGCGAGGAGCGGGAGGAGGCGGAAAGGCAGGAGGCGGAGGCGGCGGAGGCAGCGCGGGCGTACGTGGACGCGGCGGCCAAGGCTCAAGCGGACGCCGCCGCCAAGGCCCAGGCGGACGCGGCCGCTAGGTTGCAAGCGGAAGAAACCGCACGCGGCCGGACCCCGCAACTTGTCATTCCGTTGAGCGCGGCACTGCCAGCGTCAGAGATCCCGGTGCCGACTGGAGGAGCCGGCGATGACCAGCCGGTCATGGAGAGGAGAGAAGGCGATGCCATCGTCTCAGAGGCGGAGGTGCCCCCGCAAACGCCGACTGCCGGGGCCCGAGGCAATCGGCCTGACGTGCCACCGGCGCCGCCGGTCAGTGGCGAGTTGGTGGTGGGGGCGACTCCCGTGGTCCGCCCTTCGATGCGCCGGCGTGCGGCGAAGGCGGCCTCGGCGCCGCGGGCGCAGGAGATCGGGGCCGCGAGCTCGTCGGCCCCAGACGCAGAGGCCACCAGTGCCGCCCCACCAGGATGGACGCCTGGGGGCGGGACGGGTGGGCTGAACAAGGCCGCGCAGGACGTTCAGGCCCAGCTCCAGGCCCAAGGCGCCGCCTTCCAGCAGTGTATGAAGGCGTTCTTGGCGACGCGGACGGCCGTTCGGGTATGCTTCTTTGCTTTGTTTTTTGATTCTTGCAGTCTTCCGTGGGGGCGCGCCAGCGCACCCACTGGGTGTAGCCCACGAGTTCCGGGCCGGCTGCTGAGCAGGCGGCTCGGATCATTAAGGTAGGTTCCGAGTGCTAACTTGTTTTCTCTTCTTTTGTCTTCGTTGCAGGACTACCACAACATCCGCGCAGCCGCCTTCAACTCCCAGGTCCAGGAGTTGGCTAAGCAGACCGCCGACCTCACCGAAAGCCGGAGTAAGCATTCTGTCTACTTCCTCGCGGGGGCGCGTCAGCGCACCCGCTGGGTGTAGCCCCCGAGATTCGGGCCGACTGCTGAGCAGTCGGGCCCGATCTTCTGGCAACCACTTTTCTTTTTTGGTCATCTTTGTTGATTGTCCTCTCTTTCTCATTTTTGCAGGAGCCAACGCCACACTGCAGCAGCATCTGGGCAAAGTCCAGACTGAGCTGCGCATCAAGGAGGAGGAGCGCCGTAAGGCGGCCCTGGAGCGCGACCGTCTGGCCAAGAAGTTGGCGGACCAGGCGGACCTGCACAAGGCGGAGCTCTAGAAGCTCAAGGAGGCGGAAGGCGCCTTTCAGGCCGAGTTTGAGGTCGAACGCTCAAAGTGGGCCGAGAAGAAGGCGATCCTCGCCGCTGGCTACAGCGAGATTGAGGACATGATCGACGGTAAACTTCTTTCTTTTGAATAGCTGCCGAATGCATCGGGAGTCGGCTTTTGATCTTTGTTTTTCTTTTGCGTAGACTTCTTTCCTGGCCACGCCGTCGCCGTCAGCCAGGCCATCGAGGCACGGCGCGACCAGCGTAGGAGGGAAGGAGTGGAGATCCCGCCCGATGCGCCTCGGAACATGACCGAGCAGCTCCTGGCCGTCAAGACGCGTTTGCAGCCAATTCACCGTCTGCTCCGCCGCCTTCAGCATGCCGGGTCTCAGCTGGTTTTCGCTCTCTGGCCAGGCGGCCAAGCTCCACGCACCCCCAGTCAGACCGCCAATTGGTTGGAGGCGGCAATCGGCCGCTTCGAGGATTGGAGGGGCTCCTCCGCTCGGGCAAGCGCCCGAAGAGCCTCGGAGTTCGTCAAGGCGTGGTATCCTGGGCTGATCCTAGCCCAGTTGGCCACGTTCCGGCAGGAGGCCAAGGAAGAGTTGGTGGCAGTGGGGCCTACGCTCACCCATCGTGCGGTGGCGATCGCCGAGTACACCGACACCAGCGTCTTCTTCCCCGAGCTGGACGAGGAGGGTGCCGAGGTGCCGATGAACTGGTTCGGGCTGAACCCGGATGACGGCGAGGACTCGGCGGAAGAAATCGCCTCAAGCGACGAAGGCGAGGACGAGGAAGATGAGGACGGTGAAGGCGACGCACCGGAGGGCGGAGCGGACGCCCAACCTCAACTTGATCGGGCCTCGAGCAACGAGCCGCGTGCGGGTGCACCGACTGCTGCTGAAGTCGACCAAGCCGAGACTCGCTCGACGGCCACTCCACCAGCTGGCGCCGCCGACTCCACCAACCTACCAGACTCGCCTGTTGCTCCATTGGCCTAGGCTGCCAACTTATCTTATCTTTTCCTGCTTTGGTAATCTTTAGAACAAACTTTGTTAAATTCGCGCAGTTCCACCCGCTGGGGGTGTATTCAAACTTTGTTGAATGCTGGCCGAGGGCCTCTTGCTATGTGATTTAATTCTCGCACAAGATGTGCTTCGCCGAGCTCTGACTTGTTTTGCTTTCTGTTCTTTTGGCTTTTTCCTTTGCCGCTTTCCCTTGGCTGCCGCCTTGCCGGCCAGACAGCCATTCTTCGGTCTGCTGGCCGGGTCAAGTACTTGGCCATTTTGGGAAGACAAGTACTTTGGCCGCTTAGAACATAGCAATTTAAGTGAGAAGCCGGCCGGCCGGCTGCTCAGCAACCGGACGGCTAGGCGAGGAGCCGACTTGGCCTATGTGGGTGCTTTCGTCCTTAGCCATTTTTCATGTGAGCACCATTTCCTGCCTTTGACTCTTGCCTGCCAGACAGTCGCTCTGCGAGCTGCGGCTTATGGCAAGGGTGGGCTTAGATGCCGGCACACTACTTGTCCGACTTCAGGTAGAGCCAACATAGTACAAGTCGGCAAGCCCCCGGGCCGACTGGTCGGACCCGGTGCCGGGCGGAGGAATGAAATAACATACTCACAGGCATGAGACTTATTATTCAGATAAGAAAGGTAGCCCCCGAGTGCTCCTCGGGGGACCCGATGCCTTTGCCCTTAGTACAAAAGGTAGTGTGGTACATACTGTATTTAACTGTAAAATCTTCGGAGGAGATTTGCGTTCCATGGGCGCTCTATTTCCTTGCCGGAATCGTCCCTTTTGCGTGCCTTGGGCTTCTGCGCGTCGATGAGGTAATAGGAGTCATTGCCCAAGGCTTTGCTGATGATGAAGGGGCCTTCCCAAGGGGCCGAGAGCTTGTGCTGGCCGGCTGTTCGCTGGATCAGTTGGAGCACAAGGTCTCCCTCTTGGAAGGATCGTGGCTTGACCTTCCGACTGTAGTAGCGGCGCAGGCTCTGCTGGTACATGGCGGACCGGCTGAGTGCTAATAGCCGGCCTTCTTCCAGCAGATCGATGCCGTCTTCTCGTGCTTCCTTCGCCTCCGCCTCCGTGTACATGGTGATGCGAGGCGAGTCGAACTCGATGTCAGTTGGGATGACGGTCCCGGCCCCGCACACGAGGAAGAAGGGAGTGAAACCGGTTGATCTGTTTGGAGTGGTGCGGAGGCTCCAGAGGACGGCCGGCAACTCGTCGATCCAGCAGCCGGCCGAGCGCTCCAGTGGCTCGACCAGTCGGGGTTTGATGCCGGATAAGATGAGGCTGTTTGCTCGTTCTACTTGGCCGTTTGACTGCGGATGGGCAACAGACGCTATGTCCAGTCGGATGCCCTGCGTCGCGCAGAAACGGGCCAAGGCGCCTTTGGCAAAGTTAGTGCCATTGTCGGTGATGATGCTGTGTGGTACACCGTACCGGACGGTGATATCTGCAATGAAGGTCACAGCAGTCGGACCATTTAGTTTCTTGATTGGTTTTGCTTCAATCCACTTGGTGAATTTGTCCACGGCGACAAGCAGATGGGTCATGCCACCACGTGCTGTCTTGAATGGGCCCACCATGTCCAACCCCCAGACGGCAAAGGGCCAGGTAAGGGGGATGGTCTTGAGTGCAGAAGCCGGCAGATGTTGCTTGGAGCTGAATTTTTGGCACCCCTTGCATTTCTTGACCAGATCCTTGGCGTCCTCCAAAGCAGTCGGCCAGAAGAAACCATGGCGGAAAGCTTTGGCGACAAGGGATCTGGAGGCCGCGTGGTGGCCGCACTCACCTTGGTATATGTCTCTGAGGATTGCCTTGCCTTTCTCTGGTTCGACGCAGCGTTGGAAAACGTCGGTCACGCTGCGCCTGACAAGCTCTCTGTTTACTATCGTGTAAGCTCCTGCCTAGCGTTGCACCTGCCGGGCCGAGATCTCATCAACTGGCAGCTCTCCGCTTACCAAAAAGTTGAGGATGGGCTGCGCCCATGATGGTGCTTTGACTCCATCCACTGTCATTACGGCCACTGAAACTAGGGCGGTTGGGTTAGGAGGTGGCGGGGTGGAGTCGGCCGCGTCTTGCTGCGTTGTTGAAGTCCCCGGGACAGCCGCTGCAGCCCCCGGGCCGGTTTGTAGAGTCCCTGGGCCGGGTGCGACTGCCGTAGTCCCCGAGCCGCTTGGTGAAGTCTTCGGGCCGGCTGCCGCAGCCCCCGGGCCGGGTTGCGAAGTCCCCGGGCCGGGTGCGACTCCTGCAGTCTCCGTGCCGCCTGCCGAACTCCCTGGGCTGGCTGCTGCAGCCCCCGGGCCGGGTGCGACTGCTGCAGTCCCCGTGCCGCTTGCCGAAGTCCCCGGGCCGGCTGCTGCAGCCTCTGAGTCGGATCCGACTGCTTCAGGAGCAACCGGCACAAAGATGGATTCTGATTCCGGGGAAGGCTTGATAGACGGCTTGCGGAGGCACTGGAGGGACACGCCGGCTGGTATGGCTTGCCTGGTGGAGCCGATCCGTGCCAGGGCATCTGCTTGCTCGTTGTCGGCCCGTGGCACGTGAAGGAACTCGCACCCATCAAAATATCCGCTGATCTGCTGGACGAGGAAGCGGTAGCTCGCCATATTTGCATCCTTGGTGTCCCAGCCGCCAGACGACTGTTGGACCACCAAGTCCGAATCGCCGTAGCATAGAATCCGACGGATGCCAATCTCCTTGGCCAACCGGAGTCCGTGTACTAGCGCCTCGTACTCGGCCACGTTGTTGGATGCGGCAAAGTGGATTTGTAGCGTGTATCTGAGCTTGTCACCTTTGGGAGAGGCGAGGACGACGCCGGCTCCCAAACCGGTGCGCATCTTCGAGCCATCAAAGTGCATTCGCCAATGAGTGGAGTCTGGAGCTGGCGGCAGGTACTGGGTCTCAGCCCAGTCGACGAGGAAGTCGGCCAGTGCTTGGGACTTGATGGCGGCGCGAGGCTAGTAGAAGATGGTGTAGGGGGCCAGCTCAATGGCCCACTTGGCCACTCGGCCCGATGCATCTCTGCTGCCTATGATCTCCGCAAGCGGGGCGGTGCAGACGACCGTGATGGGATGCTCTTGAAAGTATGGCTTGAGCTTCTTGGCGGCAAAATGCACGCCATAGCACAACTTTTGGTAGTGGGGGTAGTTCTGCTTGGAAGCTGACAGCACCTCACTCAATTAGTAGACAGGCCTCTGGACCGGCTGTGCCTTGCCGTCCTCTTGGCGCTCTACCACCATAACTATACTGACCACCCGGTTGGTGGCGGCGATGTAGAGAAGCATGGGCTCCTTGCCAGCCGGGGCGGCCAGGACGGGCGGCGTGGTCAACATCTTCTTGAGTTGGAGGAAAGCCTCATCCGCCTTGTCGTTTCACTCGAAATGAGTGGTTTTCTTCATGAAATGGTACAGTGGAAGAGCCTTCTCGCCTAGCCGACTGATGAAGCGGCTGATGGATGCCAATCAGCCGGTGAACTTCTGAATGTCTCGCAGTCAGGTGGGCCTCTCCGTCCTCTCGATGGCCTTGATCTTGACAGGGTTGCACTCTATGCCGCGCTCTGAGACAAGGAAGCCGAGGAGCTGGCCGGCTGTTACTCCAAAGGCACACTTTTCTGGGTTGAGCTTGATTTGAAAACGGCGCATGTTATCAAAGGTTTCCTTGAGATCTTCCAGGAGGGTACCTTGCTTCTCCGTCTTCACCACAATATCGTCCACATAAACCTCGGTGAGGCGTCTCATGGCCGCCAACTTGTTGGTGCTATCGAGAAGTGCGATACGGCATGCTTCCAGCGTTTCACCGCTCGCATCGGGCGCTATGGGAGTGGACATGTCCCGCATTGCCGCCTGCAACGGGTCCCGGCCGGCCTGGTCGGAGGTCCCGTCGTGGCTGATGACCAGCACCTCAGTGACGATGCTGGTGCTGGCGCTGCTGTCTGCAGCGGGAAGTGGGTCGTCGAAGATCACCACATCACTGGGGAAGGCATCAAGAAGCGCGACGTCGGCGGCGATGACCATGTCGACGAGCAGGTCGGTGGAGCCAACGGACTCCGGGTCGGAGACCGGCTCGTCGGCGATGTGAAACTTGCCGAGGAGATTGACGAGGCAGCTCTCGGAGCTAGCTGCGCCCGCGTCGAGTGCGGGCTCGTCGAAGAGCCGGATCCTGCCGATGAGATCAGCGAGGCTGCTTGCGGTGCAAACAAATTCCATGCCGTGCAGCGTGTCGGTGCAAATGCCGTCGGGCGTGCCGGGCTGGCTGCGCTCGCCAGGGAGGAAGAGGGTTCCCGTCCAGAACGTGTTTCCGGACGACGGTGCACCTAGCACCACGGTGGGCGCCAAATGTCGGGGATATCGTGTGACATATGCCAGGGGATGGCTTATCGTGGATGGGGACAAAAGTACGTCGACGGGCTCTAGAAGCGGGAGTGAGCGAGACCGCGTATGCTTGCGAATCTTACCCAGGTTCGGGGCTCTCCTAGGAGATAACACCCCTAGTCCTGCTCTGCGGGGTCTCCGCATGATCAATATCTCAACAGGTAGCTACAAGCTTGCTCCTTGAGCTGTTTGGCTAGAGGAGGAAGAAGGGCAAGGCTAGCTCTACTCCACTCTCTCTACGTGTGTGTGGGTGGTGCTGTGGGTGCTCGACGAGGCATCTGCCAAAGTGTCAACCGCCAACCCCTTGCATGGGGTGACCTGGGGGGTTTATATAAGCCTACCCCCCATGGGTACAACGGTAATCTGGCCAGATGCGGGGCCCGGCAGTCAGCATCACTGGTCGCCGGCTTCTCCGCCGACCGCCAGGGCCCGCCGCCTGGTGGGTCCGCCGACTGCTGTGATCTCAGCCGATAGGCGGGTCCCGCCGTCTACTTGCCGCGTTGACTGCTTTATGCTGTAGCATTGCCCCTGATGACGAAGGCCTCGTCAGGGGGAGCGTGGATACAGTCCCGCCGCCTGGCGGGGGCTCACTGTAGCCATACCCCGTCGTATCTGGTTAATGGCGCATAGACTTCAAAGGAGGAGGAGGGCCGCCTGCTAGGAGCCGACCTCCCACTGAGCCGACTGGTCTGGGCTCGTCGCCTTCTGGCCTATCACGGACAGGTAGGGCCCACCGCCTGCGGGCTGTACTGGCCGCCCGTCGTGGGATCATGGCTTCCTCTACCATGGGTGATGTCATGAGCGACATGGCAAAAGTCCCGCGTTGGGCGCAGGATGCCTGCTTGGTACGCTGTACTGTGGCCACGTTCTGCCCTGGATTCGGGGGTGGCAGGCCTGTACTGTAGCCATGCCCTGTCTCATCATGTTTATGTTGGCGCTGACTTTGAGGGTGCGAGGGGCCGCCTGCTAGGACTCGGCTTCCCAGGAGGCCGCCTGCTAGGAGTCGGCCCACTTCATGGCCGTCTTGTGGACTCCGCCGCCTCCTGGCAGCCGGCTGCTTGGACCAGCCGGCCTCAAGAAGGCGGTTCTTTGTCCTTGATGTTTGAGGGGTGCAGCCTGCCCCGATGTCTTGAAATACCAAAGGGAGCTGATGGGGCTACCCGTGGTCATTTACTCCGACAATCATTGATGCATTCATTAAACACACTCGAATATTAGCTACATCCAATGCTCAAGTACGATCATAGTGCTCCCTAGTTGGTGCTTTATAAGAGAAGATGGAGACTCAAATAAAAATAAAAATTGCATAAAGTAAATAGATAGGCCCTTCTCAGACGGAAGTAGAGATTTGTAGAGGTGCCAGAGCTCAAGGCAAAAATTGAGAGATAAATTTTTTTGAGAGGCATGCTTTTCCCGTCAATGAAAACGACCGAGTAATTCCCAACACTTTCCGTGCTAGATATATCATAGGTGGTTCCCAAACATAAAATAAAGTTTATTCCTTTTTCCACCATACTTTCACATTCCACGGCTAGCCGTATCCATGGGTACCGTCCATACCAACACTTTCCAAGGAATTTATTATTTGACAACATAAAGTAAATTTCTTTTTCATTTCGGGGCTAGGCATCCCTATTACCGCCATACTCTCGTGCAATGACAAGTGAACAAACACTCATCTTGAGAATAACACATCTAGCATAGAAAATATTGGCGACCCCCTGCCACTTCATGAGCGGTACGGGCACACAAAAAGGAAATTCATTTTGAAAATTAGAGTTGGCACATACAGATTTACTTAGAACGGCCCGCATATAGGTAGGTATGGTGGACTCATATGGCAAAACTGTTGGAAATATGCCCTAGAGGCAATAATAAATTGGTTATTATCATATTTCCTTGTTCATGATAATCGTTTATTGTCCATGCTATAATTGTATTGATCGAAAACTCAGATACATGTGTGGATACATAGACAACAACGTGTCCCTAGTGAGCCTCTACTAGACTAGCTCGTTGATCAAAGATGGCTATGGTTTCCTAGCCATAGACATGAGTTGTCGTTTGATAACGGGATCACATCATTAGGAGAATGATGTGATGGACAAGACCCAAACTATAAGCGTAGCATATGATCGTATCAAGTTTATTGCTATCGTTTTTTGCATGTCAAGTATCTGTTCCTATGACCATGAGATCATGCAACTCACTGACACCGAAGGAGTACCTTGTGTGTATCAAGCGTCGCAACGTAACTGGGTGACTATAAAGGTGCTCTACAGGTATCTCCGAGGGTGTCTGTTGAGTTGGCATGGATCAAGACTGGGATTTGTCACTCCGTATGACAGAGAGGTATCTCAGGGCCCACTCGGTAATACAACATCACAAGAAGCTTGCAAGCAATGTGACTAATGAGTTAGCCACAGGATCTTGTATTACGTAACGAGTAAAGAGACTTGCCGGTAACGAGATTGAACTAGGTATGGAGATACCGACGATCGAATCTCGGGCAAGTAACATACCAACAGACAAAGGGAACTGCATATGGGATTAACTGAATCCTTGACATCGAGGTTTAACCGATAAGATCTTTGTAGAATATGTAGGAACCAATATGGGCATCCAGGTCCCGCTATTGGTTATTGACCGTAGAGGCGTCTCGGTCATGTCTGCATAGTTCTCGAACCCGCAGGGTCTACACACTTAACGTTTGGTGATGATATAAGTATAGTTGAGTCATAGTCACTATTGCAGGATGCTGCTAATGCGACACTACGATCCGAGACCCTTTGACGAAACTGTGTGCGATGCATTAATCGCAAACGGTGATGTAAAAAAACTGTCAAAAAAGATGCAAAACGTTTGCGATGAATGATACATCAAACACGGTTCAGATTTTAGTTGCGTGTGCGATGCGGGGCATACGGTTGATCCATATGAACTATTTGCGATGAGATAGAACAACAGAAATGGGCAGCCAGATCAAGGTGTGTGCGTTATACGGCATACAGTTTGCTCAGATGAACCGTTTGCGATGATCGAGGTGAACACAAATGATTCGGTGTAACAAGATGTGTGTGATATCCGGCAAACAAGTCGGTAATCAAAATTGTGTGCGATCATTATAGACAACACATACGGTCTTCTTTTGTGAATTGTGTGCTCGTCGGGGCACACAATTCAACAAACCAACCTGTGGGCGATAATGTAGAAGATCGCTGTCGAATACGTATTACTAACCGTCTGCGATGAGATTGACAGGATAAACAGAGATAACAAATTAATATGAGCGAACGAAAACAGAGATATATACAGTCTGCTTAATTTAGTCCTTCTTCTTCTTGTTGTTGTTGGATGGCCCCGCGACATCGTCTTGGCGAGGACGCTTCTTGCCGCTGACCGTTGGCTTTTCATCGCCGCCACCGTCATCATCGTCATTGCTGTCGTCGTCCTCCTCCTCCTCGTTCGACCATTCCTCCTCCTCATCATCGTCGTCCTCCGACGACTCCTTGTCTGTCTGGTTGTCGTCTGACGACTCTGGAGGCGGCGTCCCTTCCATGATCCGGATATAATCGAGGTCTGGGCTCGACGCCGGACTCATGGAAGACGAGCGGGATGATTCCGATGTTGACCTATCATCGGGTGCCAGACTGCTGGCCGAACTGTCGTCTGAGCTATCGCTCGACATGGCTACGGTCGTATAAAAACCATGAGAAAGCGAGATTGCAGAGTGTGTGCAAGTGTGTAGCACGGCCTGCCGGGGATGATGAAGATGGTGGACACTTAAGCGCGGTATGCAGAGAAGAGGAAATGCCAACTGAAGCGGGGGTTGGCGTATTATCTAACCACTAATATAATCAACCACAAATATTTGTACCCAGTCGCTCCAAATTCCCGGGGTTGCGCAGGACTCCTATTAGCTGATTTCTTTTTTCAGGAAAAAAACAAGGAACGAGTTTTGGGATTATGCACCGGTACCGGTACGAACGGAGTAGGACAGTTGGCAAGCAATACATTGAGCTCTTCTTATTGATGAAGCCAGTAATAATCAAACTATAAAGGAAAAGAAAAAAAGACAAATGAAAATATCTGCATGAATCTTCGCGTAACATCAATGGCATAGAACCTAGATGTGCATTACTTAGAGCACATCTAGATGTGCTTTAGCAATACTGTCAAACAAAACCCCTAATTATCATTGCAAATAGCGCATAGAACATGGCTAATGCGACAACCACAACTACACATGCTAGTTCCTTCTTGTCTCTTGCTTTCATCTATTGCCTATGATTGATTCTTTCTTGCTTCATCGTACTGATTGTACATTCCAGATCAGCCAGTTCTTCAGCTTTACGTTATCTTCTGCGAGCTTGGTGATAACACTCCGAGCCCTGCCATGCCATTCTTCATCCAACCAGTTAACAAAGGCACAAGCCTCATATCCCTGCCAATGTTAAATAGTATTCAGGATGAGCGTCGGCATCAACTCAAGTAAAATGATGAACTTAGCACTAACCTCTAAGGGGCAACTGAGAAACCGCCTGCCAATGTCGAATCCCTCTGTGCATACACATCGAGCGGGAGTGTGCCCATGCACACAACTCAACTTTTGGTACTTCTTGATGGCGCAAAACTCGGAGTCAAACTCGTGTTGCGGGAGTCTAGAGTCATGCTCCGGATCCGGAGGCAGATCGCTTTCCTGGTGGGGGGAGGGGGTCATTCAGGACGGATTCAGCAAGGAGCTACTTTGGACATGCTAAAAAAGATCGGGATAGATTGGAACCTGATAGGACGATTCAGATCCGTAGTACACCTGCCTTCTGATGACCTTAGGCAAGTGCTCGGCGGCGACCGCCGTCGTGGCGGCGCTGCCGAGAGCGGCGATACGAGCAGGAGCAGCCGCGCCGAAACCATCAGCACCACTCGTCTGCATTCCCCCAATCTCAGCGCCACGTGAGGGAATTTGGAGGCTATCTAGGGATTTGGGGGAAATGGGGAAACTGTGGGGATAAGCTAACGGTCAGGAACTACTTATGGCACTATATGTTGTATACGGCACACTGTTTATACATGTCGTTTGTGTTAGGTATTACAACTTCACACACGATTTCTGCACCAAACCGTGTGAGAAGACAACGTAGATGAGACACGGTTGCCGTTACATAACCGTATGTGATGTACTACCCTGTACATATAATTGAGTTACAGTGATAACGTGTAAACAGCTGCTCTGTAGATATCCGTCAAAAAATAAAACAGCCGCTCTGCAGATAGAGATGGCGGTGGCGGCCTAGGTAGCGGCTACCGGAGAAGAGGTCAATCCTCGGTCGGTGGGCGGTGGCAGCGTCATAGGAGGTCAATCCTCGGTCTGCGGCGGGAGATAGGAGGAGCTCAACCATCGAGGTTGGTGGCGGCGTGATTGGAGCACATCCATCGCGGTTGATGGCGGGATAGTGGAGGTCAAACTTTAGGTGGCAGCCGCACTAAGCTTTGCTCCTGGACCCTACTGTCTCAGTGTGCCGCCGCATCGCGCTTCTCTGTCTGCTGGGTGGAGGTCACCGCGTGGCTAATTAATTAAGGTATTCTTTTCGTGAGTGGCTTAATTAAGGTATTCAATTCCTAAGGGTAGTGCTGTAGTACTCTGCGTGTAAATTGACTGGCCATTAATTTTTGTCATTGCACGTCTGGATAACAATATGGAGCGCCCTCAGTAATTATGAAAATAAAACCTTGTGATTTATGCACGCATCTTTGAGCATCAGTTAATCCGTGTATTAATGTTGTTGTTTTGTTTTTAATTACCATTCGTGTGGTGCAGATGGAACGATCTGAATGGATGAAGAATCGGAGAACTACAGATTTTATCAGTGGCGTGATAGAGTTCATGAATTTGGCTGAAAGTACAAAGAGGAGAATTGGTGATGCGGATTACATCCTGTGTCCATGTACTCATTGTGCCAATACAGATTCACATGAAGTTGCAGATGTCCAGTGGCACTTAGTCTCTCGGGGATTCATGGATGGATATACACGTTGGACCAGACATGGTGAAGAGCAGGTCATGGATGAATATACCCAGGGCTGCGAGATGCCAAACCCCGATCAGTGTCACATGGATGTTGAATCTAACATTAGGGCAGAGGCATCAAGCTACCAATGGAACACCGGAAAGCCGAAACGCCCACTGGAAAACCAAGACGTCGACGCAGATGACAACGATCTTGATATGCCAGATTTTGCTGCTATGATTGCAGATTTCAAGGGCCCAAAAAGGATATGATTGGGTACAAGGATCTGCCAACCATTGATGCGGACTCCAAGAAAGAATTGTATCCAGGTTGCAAAAAGAAATATTCCAAGTTGAGTGCCACCCTGGCGCTTCTCAGATTTAAAGCAGCAAACGGTGTATCAAACAAGGGCTTCACAGAGATGTTAGGTCTTTTCAAAGAAAATCTTTCGGAAGATAATGTGCTCCCTAGAAGCACGAACGAAGCGAAGAAAATTGTTTGCCCATTGGAACTTGAAGTACAGAAGATACATGCTTGTGTGAATGATTGTATATTGTACCGTGGTGAGTACAAAGATTTGCGTGCATGTCCCATTTGCAAGCATGCATGATACAAGCGCAGGAGAGCAAATGACAAGTACAAATTGGATGACGAGATCAAGACAAGAATCCCGTTCAAGGTTGTTTGGTACTTGCCTTTAATTCCAAGGTTGAGGCGTTTGTTTGCAAACCCTACAGAGGCAAAGAGGTTACGGTGGCATCATGATGAGCGAACTGCGGATAAATATATGAGGCACCCAAAAGATGGGGCTCAGTGGGAATTAATCAACAACAAGTTTCAAGACTTTGCCAAGGATCCTAGAAGTATAAGGCTCAGGGGGTGTACTGACGGGATGAATCCTTTTGGCGATATGAGCATCAATCACAGCACATGGCCGGTGCTTCTGTGCATATATAACCTAGCTCCTTGGTTGTGTATGAAGAAAAAATACATTATGATGTCAATGATTATCCAAGGCCCGAAGCAACCTGGAAATGACATCGACATTTACTTTCAGCTACTGTTAGAAGAACTGCTGACAGTGTGGATAGATGCGCCTGCTGTAAAATGTTATGATGCTTACAAAAAGGAGATTTTCGATCTACATGCGATGCTGGTGCACACCATTCAAGATATGCCAGCATTAGGCAACCCATCGGGGCAGAAAACAAAGGGAGATGTAGGGTGTGTCACATGCATAGATAGGACAGCTAGCAGATTTCTTCCCAACTCGTGCAAAGCCGTGTATTTGCGTCATCGTAGGTTCTTACGGCGAAATCACCCATACCGAGAGATGAAAGCTGAATTTGATGGTACGATAGAGGTAGATGTGGGCCCAAGACCCTATGATGGGGAGGTGGTCCACAACATGGCTAAACAAATTAATGTTGTGCTTGGCAAGAAGCACGCTTTAACGGTGAAACAAACACCCAAGGGTCAAGTGTTTAAGAAGAAATCGGTGTTCTAGAAATTACCTTACTGGGAGATTCTACGTGTACGTCACTACATCGATGTCGTGCACGTAGAGAAGAACGTATGTGAAAGCATCCTTGGTACTCTGCTCAACATTAAAGGTAAAACAAAGGATGGTGACGGTGCATGGCTCGATATGCTTGCTTATAAATCAAAACGCAAGAGTGAGGCAGAAGATGATGACAAATTCATCAAAGCTCGCCAGGGTTACAATTTCAGTACAAAAGAAGCAACACAGTTCTTCACCTATTTGTTGTCAGTTAAGACACCCTCTTCCTACTCCGCAAACATCAGAAGTCTCGTGGATGTGAGCTCAGGTAAAATGAAGTGGGGACACATGAAGTCACATGATTGCCACGTAATGTTGACACAAATCCTCCCGGTGGCCATCAGGAATCTGATGGACAAAGATATAAGAAACACACTCATTGAGCTCTGTGATTTCTTCAACCAACTATGGCAGAAAGTTGTAGATCCTGAAGAGTTGGATCATATGCAAGATGATATTGCAAGAATATTGTCCAACCTAGAGATGTTTTTCCCACCGTCATTCTTTGATGTCATGGTCCATCTCATTGTGCACCTTGTCGACGAGATAAAGTATTGTGGTCCTGTGTTTCTTCGGAACATGTATCCCTTTGAGTGGTTCATGTGAATACTAAAGCTCTATTATCGGAACCGAAACCATCCAGAGGCAAGCATTCTACAAGGTTATACCGCGGAGGAGGTGGTTGAGTTTTGCACCGAGTACATGAAACAAAGACCTATAGGTTTGCCCCTCTCTCGCCACAAGGGAAGGCTGAAAGGTAAGCCGGTCCTTGCTGGCACGCAAATGGCTGCACCCGGAGAATTGGCAGAGAAAGCCCATTTGACGGTATTGCTTAACAGCCCAGTTCTCAGCGCTTATGCCGAAGAACACTTGGCGGAGATACGCCAAAGCTTCTTACCAATGGTGCCTTCATCAGATGTGGAGATGAAGGAGCACACTAAGAACTACGCCGAATGGCTGAAGAATCGTTTGGCACAAGTATCCATCGATGACATTGCTACGTGGTTGGCACAAAAGCCATCACCTACGGTGTTGACGTACCAAGCATATGACATAAATGGATACACGTTCTACACTAAGGAACATGATGAGAAGACCTCATATCAGAACAGCTCTGTTCGAATAGAATGCATGACTGTAGATGAAGCTGATAAAAGGGTATACTATGGAACCATCAAAGAGATTTGGGAGCTTAACTATGTGAAAGTTAAGGTGGCATTATTCAGGTGCACATGGATCCCTCTTGGTCATTTAAAGGTTGATGATTACAGGGAGACCTGTGTTAACAGGAAAACGATGGCATATCACATGAACCCGTTCATTCTTGCCAGCGATGCTACCCAGATTTTCTATGCGGAAGACCCCTTGCATAAGAACTGCCATGTAGTGATGCATGGGAAGAGGAGGGTACTGGGTGTCGAGGATGTTGCCGATGAGGACGAGTACGATGAATTTGCTGAGTTGCCAGCCAAGGGATCATGCACCCATGTAACATAGAAGTGTAAAATCATCAGAAAACCCAAGTTCATTTGGGGTCAACATAATGATCCCAGTTCCCCCATGTACATGGGAATTAAGCCATAAAACTAGTCTTTATGCCTACCCTGCAACTTAATTCGATCAATTTAGAACTGTCGCGTGTACTGAATTTGTGAGTTATGCCCGGTTTTCTGTTGATGCAAGAATCGTTAATATGTTAACCTTGATATGCTGTCAGCTCAGGCAATGAATATGAACTGTTTATTATAATTATTATATCATAGAGGTACCACACTCAATTGATCTCACTCCAGTATGTGTGAACAAAAGATATGTAATCTGGTTTGCGAATAGCACATGGTTCGTTCATGAAAGCCGTGTGCCGACCAAACCCCGCGCGCGATCTAAGTCGTGCTTTCTGATTGGCCAGTACCCAAACCCCACGGATCGTAAGTCTGCACCGTTGGATGCTCCCAGATCAAACGACAATCCTCATCCCTTTCGACAGCAAATGCAGTTCTGGTTGTTATTTTATTTTTATGCACAAAATGCACGTTAAACTCAAAAACTGTCTTAAATATAGCTAACGATACCTGAAATGCACCAGAAAAACAAACCCGTGGTATAATGGTGATTGCGTACGATGGAAATTTTTATGAGCCCAAACGATGAAGTCACCGACCACCGGAGTTTGAATTGACACGTCTCCTTTTGGAAACCATGATCCTTCATGTGAGATGCTCCGGTTTGGAAGGAGCGATCATCAAAACTTGTGCCAAACTTTACCAAATTTTTTCCACCGGGTCGTGAGAGCACGCCACGGGCACACATCAATTTTGATGATGTCCGGACTCCATCTGAATTTCCTGTAATTAAAATACCAACTAGGCCTACGCTAGTGGCCGCACCTCACAGCCGAAATGTTTGAAACTTCTCCCCTCTTCTCAGACAAACGAATGAAAGCTCACAAAGCAACGCACAAATGATTTGTACACCTTCTTTGCTAAGGCTGGCCATAGTGGGGATATCATAGCCGGTATCATGCACTCAGGAATAGCAAATATGATGATGTGGCAAGGAATTAAAGAAGGGAGAGTGGGTTAGAGTAACATAGGTAGATACTGTAACATAATAAATGCTATACTACAATAGCAAATATGATGATGTGGCAAGGAATTAAAGAAGGGAGAGTGGGTTAGAGTAACATAGGTAGATACTGTAACATAATAAATGCTATACTACTTTGTGTCATGCATGACCATAAATATGGTCATCTATGATACTACTCTGTGATACTATGCACTATGAAGGTACATAGTATCATACACTAGTATCATATGCATGATACTAGTATATGATACTCCCCACTATAAGGCTGGCCATAGTGGTGGTATCATAGCCGGTATCATGCACTCGGAAATGGCAAGTATGCTGATGTGGCAAATAATTAAAGAAGATAGAGAGGGTTAGAGTAACATATAGGTAGATATCGTATCATGTTAAATGCGATGCTAATTTGTGTCATGCATGGCAATAAATATGATCATCTATGATACTACTCTATTATACTATATATGCACTATAATTAAAGGTAGTATCATACACTAGTATCATATGCATGATACTAGTATATGATACTCTCCACTAAGAGTAGCCTAAGTACAGCCTAACTAAAACACCCACATGTAGTTGTAGTAGGGTTTTGACTTTATATGCACTAACTAAATGCAAGGTAAGTGCAAAAAATGACTTAAACATAGCAGACGAGACCTGAAATGGGCCAACAAATCAAACCAAGGGTATATCCGTGATTGTTTACCATGATTTTTTTTGAGGCAAAACAATGTAGTCATTGACGATTTGGAGTCCGAAGTGCCGCGTCTCCTTTTGGAAACTATATATGATCCTTCTTGTGAGATGCTCCGGTATGGAAGGTGCGAGCACCAAAACTTGTGCCAAACTTTACCAATTTTTTTCCATGCGATCGTGAGAGCACGCCACAGTGACACAATGATTTTCGTTATTTCCGGACTCTATATGCATTTCCTGTAATTAAAAACCAACAAGGCCTACGCCTGTGACCGCACCCTGCGGCCGAACTGTTTGAATTTTTTTCCCGTTTCTCGGACAATGAATGAAAACTCGCAAAATGACTCACAAATGATCTTGCTAACACCCACGTGTAGTTGCGAGATCTCAAATGACTCAAATATAGCAAACGAGATCTCAAATGCACCAGAAAATCGAACCATAGGGTACAATCGTGATTTCTTACCGTGAAAAAAAAATTGGAGGCGAAACGATGAACTCATGTTTTCATTCAAATGAAAATATGCTGTTAGTTCATATAAATGTTCTCAAAAAGCACACGGTTCACTCACGAAAGCCGTGTGCCTACTAAACCGTGGCCGATGCCCCCCTGCCACGCGCGCGATCTGAGTCGTGCGTTCTGATTGGCCAGAACCCAAACCCCGCGGATCGTACGTCTACACCGTTGGATTCTCCTTGATCGAATGGCAATCCTCATCCCTTTCGACAGCACATGCAGTTCCGGTTGTGATTTTATTTATATCCACAAATTGCACGTTAAATTCAAAAAATGTCTTAAATATAACAAACAATACCTGAAATGCGTTAGAAAATCAAACCCGTGGTATAATGGTGATTGCGTACCATGGAAATTTTTATGAGGCCAAACGATGAAGTCACCGGCCATTGGAGTTTGAATTGACACATCTCCTTTTGGAAACCATGGTCCTTCTTGTGAGATGCTCTGGTTTGGAAGGAGCGATCATCAAAACGTGTGCCAAACTTTACCAAATTTTTTCCCCGGGGTCATGAGAGCACGCCACGGGCACACACCGATTTTGATGATGTCTGGACTCCATCTAAATTCCCTGTAATTAAAATACCAACTAGGCCTACGCCGATGGCCGCACCTCGTGGCCAAAATGTTTAAAACCTCTCCCCATTTCTCGGACAATGGATGAAAACTCGCAAAGCGACACACAAATGATTTGTACACCTTCGTTGCTAACTAACACCCAGATGTAGTTGTAGAACGGTTTTGAATTTATATGCACTAAATGCAAGGTAAGTGCAAAAAATGACTTAAATATAGCAGACGAGACCTGAAATGGGCCAGAAAATCAAACCTAGGGTATATACGTGATTGTTTACCGTGAAAAAAATTCGAGGTGGAACGATGTAGTCACTGACGATTGGAGTCCGAAGTGCCGCATCTCCTTTTGGAAACTATGATCCTTCTTGTGAGATGCTCCGATTTGGAAGGTGTGAGCATCAAAACTTGTGCCAAACTTTACCAAATTTTTTCCATGGGATCCTGAGAGCACGCCACGGTGACACACCGATTTTTGTTATTTCCGGACTCTATATGCATTTCCTGTAATTAGAAAACCAACAAGGCCTACGCCTCTGGCCGCACCCTGCGCCCGAACTGTTTGAAATTTTTTCCCGTTTCTCGAACAATGAATGAAAACTCCCAAAGCGACACACAAATGATCTTGCTAGCTAGCACCCACGAGTAGTTGTGACTATAGCAAACGACTCAAATATAGCAAACGATACCTCAAATGCACCAGAAAATCGAACCATAGGGTACAATGCTGATTTCTTACAGTGGAAAACAATTTGGATGCGAAATGATGAACTCTTGTTTTATTCAAACGGAAATATGTTGTTAGTTCATGTAAATGTTTTCAAATAGCACATTGTTCACTCACGAACGCCGTGTGCCTACACTACAAAAAAAAGACACATCCGTGACATTTTGGGCCGAACGAATTTTTTTTCTGTCATGCTTATGACACTTCTATGACGATAATTGTGACAAAACACGGTATCATCATAGATGTGGTGGGATCCTTCTATGACAAAAAATCATGACAGAAAATGGGCTTTTCGTCCTGGGCGGGCCGGAGACGCACCTGCATGACATTCTTTGGGCCGTCCATGACAGAAAAAATCGTGGTAGAAGCGAGGGCGAGGAAAATATCGGGGAGTTCCCGGTTACGGTGGGTGGTCGGGGCCGAGCGATGCACAGAGGGATTGCACGTTTCTCTCATTCACATACGCGCGTGGGTGCGAGGAGTTGGGCTCTAACTGAACCCGAGCGAGGCGTTCGCTTACTGAACCCGAGCGATTGCACTGGCTATGCGTTACTGAACCCCGAGCGATCGATCGATCCCTGGCTGTTAACTGAACCTGATCGAGGGATTCCTTCGCTACTGCTGCTAGCTGAAGCCGATCGAACCTGCTGCCTCTTGATGAACAATGACCATTGTTGGGGGTTGGATGAACAGTTCCCGGTGGGGGTTGGATGAACAGGACCCCGTGGTAGTAGTAGGCCGTTGCCGCTGGATGAATAGGACCCCGATCGAGGAGGCCGGTGGAGGGTGGATGAACAGGACCCCGTGGAGGCTCCATGAATAGTAGTCGATGGAGGGTTGATGAACAGGACCCCGTGGAGGGCTGGTTGAACAGTAGCCGGTGGAGGCTGGATGAACATGACCCCGTGGATGAACAGTAGCTGGTGGAGGCTGGAGGAATTCGATGGTGGATGAACAGTAGCAGGTGGAGGCTGGAGGAAGTCGACGGTGGATGAACAGTAGCATGTGGAGGCTGGAGCGAGGCAGTAGACGGTGGATGAACAGTAGCCCGTGGAGTCCCGTTTTGCAGTATGCCACACCCCTACCGATGAACAGGACCCTGTTTCGACCGTAGGCGCTCCAACACAAGTCCGTTTCCTCCGTTTTGCGGTACGCCACACCCCTCCCGATCAACAGGACCCCGTTTCGACCGTAGGCACTCGAACACAAGTCTGTTTCCTCTGTTTTGCAGTACGCCAGACCCTTCCCGATGAACAGGACCCTGTTTTGACCGTACGCGATCGAACAGAAGGCCCATTTCCTCTGTTCTGCGATACGCCAGACCTTGTTTCGGCTGTTCCGTCCAAGCCGGTTGGCTCCCGATGAACACGACGTATTCCATTGCCTCCCGATGAACATGACACATTCCGTTGCCTCCCCATGAACACGACGCAGTTTCTCTGTTCCGACCAAGCCGGTTGGCTTCCGATGAACAACACGCCGTTGCTGTCGTCCGTTGCCTCTCCATGTACATGAGCCCTGGCCGTACGTATGCGTGAGTACGCGTTCGAGACCCCACCCGTATGTACATATGTGGCCATATTTTTTGGCATCTGGCTATACGTACGTGTACACGGTTTTGACTGGTCTGCCTGAACTGCTACCGCTCCTTACTCGACCACGGTTCATCATGGCAGACAGATCGATCGACTGGTATGTACACAGACATCGCTATGTACACTTCGACCGGGTGGGTCCCAGCTGTCAGGGAGGGCAAGGAGGCATTTCCTTGCATGCGAATATATAGCTGGCGGGTCCCAGCGGTCAGGGGCGGAATCATATATTTTTTGCCCGTAATAAGGAGGCACTTCCTTGCGTGCAAAGATGTTGTTGGTGGGTCCCAGCTGTCAGAGGCAGGCATAAGGAGGCACTTCCTTCCTTGCGAAGATATACGTGGTGGGTCCCATCTTTCAGGGGGAGGAATAATTTTATTTTCGCGTAATAAGGAGGCGGTTCCATGCATGCGACCATGGACCTGGTGCGTCCCCATTGTCAGCCTCTCCATGTACAGTCTTCTTCCGATGACTCTCGTTTGTTGACCACCTTGACCACACCGCGCCAAGCATACCAAGGCGGTGGACGACGGCGAGGCCCCGGACGGCAACGAGCCGGTGATGGGAAGACGCGGAAGTGGAGTCGTGGACGGAGAGGTGTATGAGGGTTAACTGGTTCTGGTGCGGCGTAGTTCTGCAGTCGGCGGAGAATAACTGGAGGTGTGGAGGGGTGCAGGGATGGCTTATCCGGCGGTGGGGTAGCGCTTCACAGCGAAGCGTGCTAAGCAGAGCTGCTAGCAGCCGGAGGCGGGAGCAGGTGGTCCCGGCGGCGCTGGAGGAAGAAGACGAGAGATTGAAGATGAATGTCGGCCGTTGGATGTAAATCCATTGGCTATCGATGTCAGAATCATTTGTTGACTAAGTTGACAACGCCTTGCGTTGGCTTCGACCTATTGGCCCACATTTCAGCCTCCAAAAATGTCGCACGTATTCAACCCATTTGTTTAGAATTTACAGTCCATTCGCTGCGCTGGGTGAACAAATAATGTAGCGCCCATGCGGCCCAATTTTTTTTTAAAAAAAACTACAGCCCATTTGCACATTCTACAAATACACGAATTTTCTGGCCTGGGTGAACAAATAATGTAGCGTCCATGCGGCCCATTTATTTTTTCCTAAAAAATTACAACCCATTTGCACTTTCTCGAAATACACGATTTTGCTGGGCTGGGTCTAATTATAATGTTGGGTTGGGCGCAGCAATGTTATCAAAAAATAAACAGGGGATAAGCATTTTGCTATAAATATATTTAAATAATAAGTGCTTTATTTACATTGGTCCTTAAATCTTACCAAGCTTTTGTACACAATCACCTGTATTTTCGTTGACCTTAAGTAAAAAAACCAGGATTTTATTGTTAAACATTTATTTTTATAAGTTCATAATACAAGGGATATTTTTTTTCTTATATATGTAAGTATCTGTTAAATATATGATGATAATAACAATAATATATAATAACATGTAAAATAATATAAATATATATAATGTAGTTAGAAGAGAAACATAAGTTGGACCTGGCGTTCCTATTCTTATATAGAAAAATAGAACAGACCTCTGCGTTTTCTTCAAAAAAAAATATAAGTTGGGCTGCGGATGTTTAAGAACAAATAAAACCTAGGATGGGAGGGCCATAGGCCGGTCGATACATGACGGCCCTCAAGCAAATACAAACCAGCATGTCGTGGACTGCACATGTTAAAAAAGAAAGCCTAGACTGGGCAACCCACAACCCAGCTGATACTTGTTGGCTCACTGATAATAAATGATACATGCCAGCTCCCCGATGACTAGCTTCATTGTAATTTATCTCCTTTAGTAACTACGTTGACAAACCCGTGGCCCCTAACGTCAGTATAGCATTAGGAGGAAGTATTTTTTCAATGAGGCACTTGCTTGCGTACGGCCATGGACCTGGTAGGACCATAGACGTGCTACAGTAGTGGTAGATGTTTTGCCTAATTTCTAGCAAAAGTACTGGAGTAGCCCAGTGGCCAAGTTCCACTCCCCAACCGCTGCTCCGCCTGGGTTCGATTCCACCTGATGCAGTGAAAATATCCATAAATTTTTGCCTCTGCCTCCGACATGTGGGTGCCCATTGTCATCTACGCACACCACCTCGAACACACTCAACATTGTGTGGGCATTTTGAAAATAGCATATCTTTTTGACTGTGCATCATATGAAGATGTGCTATGCATGAATGTTGATCAGCATGATGTTAACTGGCTGGAAGTTCCATTTTCGACCATGAATAAAACTTCCAACATGATGTTATCCCTGTTTGAAAAGGGCGTGTTAATATAAATGCTCTGCCTCAGAAACTTGCAGTTTCTTATCTGAAACTGAAACTTGCAGTTTCTTCTCTAAGAATCACATTGTCTGCACTTTTATATGAAACTATATTTTTTAAAGTGCTAAAAATAGATCTCTAGAATTCATAAAATACTTCATATGCTCAATACTGCAAATCTGAAATTCAAAAGACATTCATATCTGAAAGTACTCTCAAATCTGAAACACAACCTGCAAATATTGACAACCCTAAGCTCCTCCTCAGACTATTTTGGGGGGGGGGGGGGGGGGGTCCCCTGCTATTCATCGGCGGTAGACAGCCGCCCCGTGGGACGAGGTGAACGGCAAGGGAGAGGGTGGCGGGGAAGCGTCGTCGCGCCAACTGTTTTTCTCCTCTTGCAGTTGGGTTCGATCGACGAAGACTCCACCGGCTCGCTCTGCCACGGCACCCTCACAAACGGCACCGTGTAGATGCTCGATCCTTCAATCTCGCGTGGATGCTCCATCTTGGATCGATACTCCCACCACCGCAACCTCAAGATCGGATCCGGTGAATCTGTTTGCTTCATGGCCCAAAGGAGCAGCTCTATGTACTCCCGCGCGACTCCCTCCCGGTGCATCGCCTCCTTTTCGCTCTTTTCCAGACATTTGGCATCGCTTTCACCGTCGCCGCTAATTGCTCCGGGTTGTCAAACCAAGACTGTATCTCCAACATCCTAGCTAGCTTCACAGGGTCGCCGCCTACGAGCCACATGTATCGGTTGTACTCCTCCATCGATCTACTTCTCCGCAGCACCTTCACTCGCCGGTGGTGGTTTTTGAATGGAAGAGGAGAGGAGCGGCGCTGGTTTTGGATTAGAATAGGAGAGGAGCGGCGGTGGTTTTGAAATGGAAGAGGAGAGGAGCGACGCTGGTTTTGGATTGGAATAGGAGAGGAGCGGCGGTGGTTTTGAAATGGAAGAGGAGAGGAGCGACGCTGGATTTGGATTGGAACAGGAGAGGAGCGGCGGTGGTTTAAGAGGAGAGGAGCGGCACTGGTCTTGGAAGTATTTTTTTGTTTTGCGTATTTTGGGTCAAAGTTTGACCACGTACTGTATTTGACAAGCAAAATGTGAATGCATGTCATCTAAAATTGTATCGTTTGGTTCGTATCTGAATGTACTTTCAAATTATATTATTTTTGCAACGTATAACGTATATTTTATTTATGAAAATCATGGTCAAATATGACCCAGAATACAAGGGAGACTAGTTAATGTGGGGTCACTTTCTTAATTGAAGGGTAAATTGATTTTCATTTTGATCCAGTCACAGCGTGCCGGCCCTCTCGTCCAATCCTAAATCACTGCCACACGCTCCTCTCCCTCTTCTCCATTGCAAAACCACCCCCTCTCCTCTCCATCATCTCCATTCCAAAACCACCATCTCGGCTCTCCCTCTTCTCCATTGCAAAACCACCCCCTCTCCACTCCATCTTCTCCATTGCAAAACCACCGTCTTGCCTCTCCCTCTTCTCCATTGCAAGACCACCGTCTCTCCTCCCATCTTCCAAAGCTAGCACCGGACCTCTCAGAAGGACATCTATGGAGAGGATGCAGCAGCGAATCGGGCACATCGCCGGCGGTGACCAGGCAAAGTTAGCCAGGTTGAAGGAGATCCTTACTTGGTTTGACAACGAGTGGGAGATTTCAAGGACGGTGAGGTCCATGTGGCAATGTATGCGAAAGAGCGAGACGACGGCGATGAGGGCGGCAATGTACTCCCCGGCGGCAATCACGCCGCAGTCCTTCGAGTTCATCGAGTATCTCCTCTGGGCGATGGAGCAGATAGATTCGCTCGACGTGAAATTCAGGCGGAGGTGGTGGGCGTATAGGTCGAAGGTCGAGCATCCAGAGGATAACAAATCGATCGAGTACGGTGTGCCGTTTGTGAGGGTGCAGTATCAGCCGGAGCCACATGAGTATTCGTTCTCCCACCGCAAGAGGGGGCCGGATGGCATGACGTCGCTTCCCTCTATTCTTCATGGTTCCCTCGCCGCTCACCTTGTTTCAACGGCGGCGGTAGGGCTTAAGGTAAGCTTCGCACTAACCTAATCTTCCATCTGCTCATGCTTACAATCAGTGTGACGGCTAATGAAAATCATGCTTACAATCAGTCTCTGAGTACTACGCCAATCACCCTAAAATATCTCTGGACCAAAAACAAAGTTGTGACACTATGTACAAATAAAGAAAAATAGATTGGTGCTTCTTTCAGAAAAGAGTACTCCCTAGAAAAGTGCCAATATAAGCTACTAGTATTTGATTAGAGGATTTGCTACCGAGAAAGATCTATCCATAGGGAGCACCACCCATCCCACTGGTGGTGGATGCCAATGCTTAGATGGAGCATGGTTGGTGTCGGTAATTTTTACTTGGCACCTCGCACTCTGCATATATGTCGGTTCCATCCGTACATTTGTGTAGTTCCACCAAAATGCAGCTGAATAACCCTGTTTGCACAGATAATGAAAAAGCGTGATTACATTATAGTGGCACTAGCTGATGAAACATACACTAATAAATAGAAGAAACTTCATTTTCTTAATGGGAGAATATTGCGATAGTATCATAGTATGCCATGCTGCGAGGGCGAGATGGGCCCTGCGACGCCTCATACGGTAGGCCTCATACTGGAAATCGACCCAATTCTCCCCGATACACCTTCTGCCAGTGATGAACATCAGTGTACAGCGGTAGTACAAGGAGGGGCCTTGAGACATTCCAATCTCTATTTTTGTGCAGACCAACTAAAATTAAGCACCCCAGTTTGCAGAAACACTTAAAACATTAACAATGGGACTAGTTGATGAAACATATACTAACAAAGAGAAGCACTTTCTTTATCTACATTGGAAATGAAATGATAGAGAGGACACTCGGTCTATTTTAACTGTATTATTACTTCATTTTATCAGTGGCACTAGGGTCGAGCAGGTGGCAAGCGAGGTGTACCGTGCATTGCAAGGATGGAGGCCGGGGGTGCTTAGACTGGGATGCTGAAGCTGGCTCTTTCAGTCCCTATCTTCCCCCTGATGTTTCTGTGGTAGCATTTGGGTTGTAATCCCAACTTGGTCGAGCTGGTGCTGCGTCCCCCTGCCTGCCTAGCTTATGTGGCGAACTTGTCTCCTGCTAGTACTCAGTCCGTTCTAGTAGTAGTTGCATAACTGCCCGTTTACACTGAGATGTTGTCGGATAATGGTTCTCTATGGTTGGGTTTCTTTAATGAAATCGGAGGAAACCCCCTCTTTCGATATATAAAAAAAATCAGTGGCACTAGCGGTGCCAAAACATTGCCTCAAATTAATAGTGCCACTAGATTAAGGTGCAAAATAATAACATTACTGCTTTATCATGGCAGTGCCAAAACAGTAGCACAAAAGCAGAGTCAACATGCAGGATCATTGGCAAACGGTCGGACCAAAAAGGAACATACCTCCTGATGGGAACCATATTTGCAGTCAACGCCATCGTAGAAGGGATGGCACCAGTCACCAACATGGATGATTCAATTCATGGGACCTTTTTGTGCAGTTCACCTAAACTGAAGAAATGTCCCGTGAGCTAGCAGCTTCTTCTTCATTAGTTGCAATAAAATTGAGCAACATCAAGGTTGGTCGTGAAGCTCGTGGAATGTTCAACTATAATTTGGATATCATTTGCGTAGTTCAACTAAGATCAAGCGTGAAATGTATATCTCTGTTTGCACAAAAAGGTGGAAAGGAGGGTGACTAACAAGTGATGAAACATACACCAAATGAGAAGAAGCATGTTCCTTATCTGAATGGCGATCCTACAAGGACAGTAGCAATTTCTAAAGGAGCAGCATTGCTAGATATTAGTGTGGGAATTAGGATTAACTATGACAACCGTTAAATATGACATTACTTTAATGGTGCCATTGCTTCATTTTACCAGCAACATTACATTAACAGCTGCTAAAGAGTTGGTATTTGGGCACGGGAGAGTAGGCGGACCAGGACAGTTGCATTTCTAACCAAAAGAAGCAACTTATCTTAATGGGAAATTTAGCAAGACATGAAAAACAGTGCTATTGATTCATATTACTGGAGGCATTACATTGAAAACAACATTGGTTTAATGTGTCCTTACTTTTAACAGTGGGACTGCTACATATACGTAACACGAAAAAATGACACATGACAAGAAACCATAACCTCACTGCCCCAAGAGACGACATGAATCCCGGCGGACAAACTAGACGAGGATCAAAGCTCAAATTAAAGACAAACTCGTAGAAAAGGGATCAATCGATAGATGTCCTAATTAACATAGCCGGCTTGACCTAGATGGCAGCCGAGTAGTCTTCATGCATGTGCCCCAATGACCAACGCCTTGGAGGAACGCAGTTGTCGTTGTTTAACCCTCGCAGTGATCCAAAGCACATGACACCTAATATTGCGAGATGACAAGAAACCTTTTTTTAGATTTCTCATCAGAACTACAGCCCTGTACAACACAGCCTGCATGATATGTAGACGATAGCCAATCCAGCCGTCTGCTGGAGTCTGGTCACATGCATGGATGAACTGATCTCCCATGTCATGCAGGGATCGTCCAGGCACCGACGTGTTTACAGCACTGCTCCAGTATTATCGCTCATCTCTCTTCTATTAACTCAGCCGACTTACGGGGACGGGGGAGTGTGCCTATGGTCAGTTCTCAATTGTAGTCCCACATGTGTGTGCAAACGCAATATGACGCACGTTCCATTCGGAGAGCGGCGTGCCAGACCGACCGACCGTCTGGTGTCGGTGCAACAGACCCTGGGTCCATTGCACGGACTGTGTACAGGCCAGAGACAAGCTTACAAGACCAAGATCAGACCAAACAAGGAGGATCAATTCCTTTGAAGGATCCAAGTGCAAGTCGAGAAGGCCAAGGTGAGCCAGAGGAACAAGGCATCGCTAAGGGAAGGACCTACCTTGCCGGGCAGGTGAGCCCGGCAGGGTTGGGTTTTGCCCCGGAAGCAAGCTCCCAGATCATCCCGGCAGGCCTACCGGGGCTGGCAGAGGCGAGCCACTCCACCGCTCCACCTTGCAAGCGACACAAGTCATTAATCAAAGCGGTGTCGAGCTCCAAGGTGACTAAGTGGCTGATTCTTGCCACATGGCAGCCACTTCCTACAGCAAACACCTCCATATGACACCCATCCTGAGACGTGTCAAACAAGCAGGCGCGAAGCTGGCAAAACAGCCTGGCAGGACCTGCCGGGCGAGCTGTGATGTGACACTGAGCGGTGCATTTAATGCGCTCTGTCGGCCTGCAGAGTTAGATATGATAGCACTGTTACCTATCTAATCAGTACGCAAAGACTGATTTGCCACTGTGGTGACCCCTTAATCTATAAAAGGAGGCCCATGGCGACCGTAGAAAGGGTTGGACCCTCGCATATTCATACGCTCGTAGCCACTCTCGCCCCCAGAGCGACCTTGCCGGGCGAGTGTGCTACGTCCACCACCATTATCCACCATCAATCCACCAAAGTAGGAAGGGTTTTACGCCTCACGGCGGCCCGAACCTGGGTAAAGACTGCCCGTGTGATCTCTGCCGTGCTGCGCGACGCTTCTCCGCTCTTTGTGCAACGTGCCCATCCCCCCGCCGAACCAAAAGGGGCTCATGGCCCCATAGGTGGCCGTGGTTTCCCACGACATCTTTGGCGTGCCAGGTTGGGGGATCACTTGCACGAAACCGAGGGTGTACGCTGCGCGTCATCTTCATCGACATTTTCGTCGTCGACGGCGTCATCGACTATGGCGCCCAAGAGGAAGCCCGGAGCTGCAAATCACCCGTCCACCTCGAAGGCTCTGCCGCCCGCGACCGCCGACGTCGCGGGGAATGCGGGGGCTCGCGAGGGCATGGATGCTGCGGGGGACGTGGTCGGCATAGGCGGCGCCGTCGCCACCTCCCCCACGACTGAAGCAGGAACGGGAGGTACCGGGGAAGGACAGCATCAACAACATCCCGACGGCCATGCTCCATGAGGTGCGGATGGAGGGATCATTCCGCCTGAACCCCTTCTCCTCGCCAACGGGCACAGCCGCAGTGATGATGCTCGTTCTCGAGCGAATCGCAACCCTCCGGCCGCCCCCACTGCGGGTGCGACCGCAGGGCACGCGCCACCCTGGGGGCGGGCTGACCCAGCTACTATGCCCAACGGAGCCACTGGCCCTCAGGCGCCTCCGCCGCGTCACCATGGCATCCAAATGGCTGGTTCGCAGCAGCAAGGGCGCGGCATGGTCGCCACCGGCAACGTCAGAAGCCGAGCGACACTATGATCTACATCGTCATTACCTATGCCAAGCACTGCCTCCGAGGCCATGGCGCGAGCCCAACTGCTGTTGAGATTTCCACCGACGGCAGACCAGATGGATGAGTGGCGAGCCACCATCCAAAGTCTGATTGGTTTTGCCGAGGCGGAAGGATCACAGCGGGCCAGACCGCCACGGCCTTCCCAGGCAGCAACGACGGCTCGTGCGGCTGGTCGTGCGGGAGGGGCCACCCTCATGGTGCAATCCCCACCACGGCAAGCCGCCCGGGAGCCGCAAAACCAAGCACCCGATGACGTCTCGATGGCCTCGTCAGACCCTCGAGTGCGTCAAGGCCGACAGCGTGCCCTGGAGGGCAGGCGAAGGGAAGGCGCGCGCGTCATCGATGAGCGGCGCCGCGACAACCCCTGCCGGTCCAATGGGTGCGATGGCCCCGATGTCAACGAGCCTGCGTTCGGAGATGGCGGGTGCCTGCCTTTAGAGGTTGGGTGCCCTGCCTTCACCCGTGAGCTGCGGCAAGTCTGTTGGCCATCCACTCGCACGTTCAAGCCAGAGATACCCGAGAAGTATGATGGGAGACTAAACCCGGCAGAGTTCTTGAGCATCTACACCATCGCTGTTCAAGCTGCCGGGGGAAGAGATGAGAGGGTGTTCGCCAACTACTTCCCTTTGGCCCTCAAGTCAAATGTGAGGTCTTGGCTGATGCACCTACCGGAGAACTCCATATCGACCTGGGCTGACCTGTTCCACGAGTTCATCGGTGCCTTCACAGGTTGCAATGAAGAACCAGGACGGCCCAGTGACTTGCAGCTTCTCCAGCAGAAAGAGGGAGAAACTCTATGGAAGTACTTGCAGAGATTCAGCCGAGTCCACAGAAATATCCCAGATATCCACCCAGCTGCCGTGATAGCTGCCTTCCAATCCAATGTGTGCAACCGCAGGATACGTTCCAAGATGAACGTTCGGTTGCCCAAGACTATGAAGGAGCTCTACACTTTGGTGGACAAATGTGCTCGGGTGGAGGAGGGAACGAAACTTCCTGGAGAGGAAGATTACATCGACATCGACTCAAAAGATGACGACGAGGCCATCAGTAAGAAGAAGAAGAACAAGAAGCACAACAAAAAGCGCAAGGATAAGACAGTGATGACTATTGAGGGGTCAGGCACACCTAGTACCGGCAAGAAGGCCAAGGCTGAAGCCCCCGGCAAGGAGGCTACCGCATGCGCTGACTGCCGGGAGGCGGCGGCTGCTGAGAAAGCTGGGAAAAGTGATGGACCGTACTGTAAGATTCATCGGACCAAGTGCCATGATCTCCAGGAGTGTCATCAGGTTGGGCAGCTCGTCAAGAGACAGAAGGCTGAGTATGAGAAGCGCGATAAGGAAAAAGGTCAGAATGGCGCTGGCGGGAAGGGCCAGGGTGGTGAAGCAAATCGCGCCGGCAAGGCTCCTCGGAACCAAGGGAAACCCGCCAAAGGCCGAGAGAAGAAGGATTGCAGTAATGAGAGTGATCGAGTGAATGAAGAGGAAACCAGCGAGCAGGAATTCCAGAAGGCCACTGACGCCCTGTGCATTGATGGGGGTGCATCTTTGCACTCCTCTCACCGCCAACTTAAACAGTGGGTGCGTGAAGTCAATGCCGTGGAGCCAGCGGCAGACTCTCGGAAGCCGCTCAAGTGGTCACGCATGCCCATCATCTTTGATGAAGAGGACCACCCCGACCACATTACTGCGGTAGGGTGCTTGCCGTTGTTGGTCTCACCAACAATTCGCAACCTCAAGGTCACAAAGATGCTGGTTGACGGCGGGGCTGGGTTGAATCTGATTTCCCCAAAGGTTATCAGCAAACTCTAGATAGCAGAGGAAGAACTTAAGACCACAGGCACGTTTCAAGGAGTCAATCCCGGCAGGAGCCGTCCTAAGGGAAAGGTTACGTTGGCAGTGACATTTGGAGGAGAGTTGAACTACAGGACTGAGAAAGTTGTGTTTGATGTGGTTGACCTCCCCCTGCCGTACAACGGGATCCTTGGGCGCCCGGCCCTGGCCAAATTCATGGCAGCATCCCACTATGCCTACAACACCTTGAAGATGCCAGGGCCGATGGGCGTCATTTCCGTTCCGTCAGACAAGAAAGACGCAATTATTTGCATAGATAAGATGTACCGGGATGCGGTCGCGGCAAAGGTCGCGGAAGCCACAGTTCCCGCCAAGGGAAAGCATAGCAGAGGCACTAGCAAGGAATTTGGGAAGCGTACCTCTGTGGAATGTGCCGCGCCCGTTGATGACACGCCAGAGAGTTCCAACAGCAAGAGATCCAAGGATGCTCCACCCCAAGTGAAAAAGGTCACGGCAGGGCTGGCTGGCGCTGATGGTACTTTCACTATCAGCGCCACCCTTGATGAAAAATAGGAAAGCGCGCTCGTTGCCTTCCTGCAGGCGAATATCGATGTGTTTGCCTGGCAACCATCTGATATCCCCGGCTTTCCCAGGGAGGTAATCGAGCACCACCTTGCTATCTGCCCACATGCCCGGCCCGTCAAGCAGAAGGTTCGAAAGCAGGCCTTGGAGCGGCAGCAGTTTATTGCCGAGGAAATCAAGAAACTTGAAGCAGCTGGTTTGGTCAGAGGAGTATTGCATCCAACATGGTTAGCAAACCCAGTGGTTGTGCGCAAGGCTAATGGAAAATGGAGGCTTTGCATAGATTTCATGGATCTGAACAAGGCATGCCCAAAGGACCCATTTCCCTTGCCGCGCATTGACCAGATCATGGATTCTACTTCAGGATGTGAGTTGCTCTCTTTTCTGGATGCATACTCTGGATACCCTCAGATTTTTATGTCCAAGGAAGACGAAGAAAAGACCTCGTTCATCACCCCATGCGGCACATACTGCTTTGTGTGCATGCCTTTCGGGTTGAAGAGTGCCGGGTCCACTTTTGCAAGAGCAGTCCAGATTGGCTTTGAACCACAGTTGCACAGGAACATTGAAGCCTATATGGATGATATTGTGGTCAAGACCAAGGATAGATCAACTCTCATCCAGGATTTAGAAGAGACATTTGCTAATCTGCGCAAGATCAACTTGAAACTGAATCCGGAGAAGTGTGCGTTTGGCGTTCCCTCCGGCAAGCTACTTGGTTTCTTTGTGTCCCACCGTGAGATAGAGGCCAACCCCGATAAGATCAAGGCCATTGAGCAGACATAGGCACTCAAGACAGTTCAGGATGTGAGGCATTTGACAGGATGCGTTGCCGCGCTTAGCAGATTCATCTCCAAGTCTTCCAAGCGCGCCTTGCCGTTCTTCAAGATTTTGAAGAGGGTAGGACCCATGAAGTGGACCCCGGAAGCAGATGCAGCGCCATAGGATTTGAAGTCCTACTTGTCTTTTGTGCCCACTTTGGTCGCACCCAAACCACAAGAGTCGTTGCTGCTATATCTGGCAGCAACTAATCAAGTGGTTAGTGCAGCCCTAGTAGCGCAGCGGGAAGTAGAAGAAGTAGCCACCTCAGCAAGTGTCCCGCCCGGGGAAGAGGAATAGAGCGGCCCGGCAAGGCCAGATACGGATCAGGACAAAGAGGAGCACGGCAGCGGAAACAACCCCAAGGACACGACAAGGAAGAAGGTGGTGCAGCGCCTAGTATACTTCTACAGCTCACTATTGCAGGGGCTAGATCCAGGTATTCTGGCGTGCAAAAATTGATCTTTGGCCTTGTCATGACCTCAAGGAAACTGCGCCACTACTTCCAAGCCCATGAGATCACGGTTGACACCCGCTTCCCATTGCAAAGGATACTTCGAAACCCAGAAGCCACCAGCAGGATAGTGGAATGGGCATTGGAGTTATCCAGCTTTGGCCTGAAGTTTGAAAGCACATCAACAATCTAGAGCAGGGCGTTGGCAGAGTTTATTGCAGAATGGACGACAACCCCTGATGAATAAGTACTGGAAACAGTTACCCCGGCAAGGAAGCGCCCCAAGAATGGATCATGTATTTCGACGGTGCCTTCTCCCTACAAGGTGCAGGGGCTGGCATGCTTCTCATGGCTCCCACTAGAGAGCACCTGAGGTACGTCGTCCAGATGCACTTTCCTCGGGAGGAGGCGACCAACAATACAACAGAATATGAAGGGCTTCTTGCCGGGCTTAGGATTGCCACAGAATTGGGAATCAAGAAGCTGATCATTCGAGGAGATTCACAATTGGTGGTGAGACAAGTCAACAAGGATTACCAAAGCCCATTGATGGAGGCATACGTCAAGGAAGTGAGAAGATTGGAGGAGCGCTTTGATGGGTTGCAAATAGAGCACGTACCCCGTGCAGAAAACAGCATTTCTAATCACCTGTCAAAGTGCACTGCGCAGAAGCTTCCTATGGAACCAGGAACTTTTGTTCTCCACCTTACTCAGCCCTCCATATCCCCGACAACAATTGCCCGAAAGAGGAGGAAATTGGACACTGGTAAGCCTCTCCCGGTAGAGCCTTTCGGGGCTCCTGGCAGGGACCCTGCCGGAAACAACTCCCCTTCGATTGCCGGGCTGCACCCTCCTGCTGGGCCACTGGTCCCCGCAGTCGAGGGATGCACCCCCACAAATGAGGAGGTGCTGCTAGTCCTCGTTGCCGAGCCTCAGGCTCCAACTTGGGCAAGGCACATAGTCCATTTCCTCCAAACCGGAGAACTTCCCGAAGAGCAAGAAGAAGCTGAAAGAGTAGCCTGGAGGGCCAGTATGTATCAGTTTGTCGATGACACACTATACAGAAGAAGGCCCAACGGTGTGAAATTGAAGTGCATTTGCCGGGAAGGAGGAAAGGAACTGCTGGCAGAGATACACAAAGGCATGTGCGGCTCCCGCATTGGATCAAGGGCTTTTGTTGGGAAAGCATTCTGGCAAGGATTCTATTGGCCCATAGCCCTCCAAGATGCGGTTGAGCTCGTCACCAAGTGTGAAGCCTGTTAGTTCCATTCCAAAAATATCTATCTGCCTGCCCAAGCACTCTAGACAATCCCTTTGTCATGGCCGTTTTTGGTCTGGGGGCTCGATATCCTCGGCCCTTTGCCCCGAGCTGCCGGGGGCTTTGAATTCTAGTTCGTTGCGATCGACAAGTTTACAAAGTGGCCAGAAGTAGATGTCGTGAGAAAGGTGACTGCTCAGTCAGTTATCAAGTTCTTGAAAGGATTGGTGTGCTGCTTCGGGGTCCCTGCCCGCAACATCACCGACAATGGCACCCAGTTCATGAGCCGCGCCTTCATGCAATATGTTCATGCCCTCGGAAGCAAGATCTCATTTGCCTCTGTCGCACATCCCAGAAGCAATGGACAAGCTGAGAGGGCGAACGCTGAAGTGCTGTGAGGACTCAAGACAAGAACGTTTGATAAGCTGCGGTAGCACAGCAGGCGATGGATCGATGAGCTGCCGGTGGTTCTTTGGTCCCTCAGAACGACACCAAACTGAGCTACCGGGAAGACTCCCTTCTCCCTAGTCTATGGGGCAAAAGCAGTTATCCCCACAGAACTCATTTACGGGTCACCTCGAGTGCCTACCTACGATGAAGTAGTGCAGGAACAGCACATGCGTGACGACGCCGTGCTTCTCGAGGAGAACCGTCTCCGGGCTGCTACGCGTGTTGCACGCTATCAGCAAGCCCTGCATCGCTATAATAGCTGCAGGGTTCATGCCCAGTGTTTTGAGGAAGGCAACCTTGTCCTTAGGCGCATTCAGTCCGCCAAGGGTACAAACAAGCTGTCGCTGAAGTGGGAAGGCCAATACCGGGTAGTACGAGTCACCAGACCTGGCACAGTCCATCTGGAGACCGGAGATGGCATTCAATTGCAAAACTCATGGAATATTGAGCATCTCCGCAAGTTCTACCCGTAAGGCGCGACTATCGGGCCCTGCCCGGCAGCCACCCTTTTGTACAGGCCTTGCCTCAGCTGTATGTAACCCCTTGTACAAAGCCAGGCGCAGACCCTGAGCAACAGAGAAATAAATGAAGCGCTGGGGGCCCCCAACAAGTTGCATGCATGCATAAGCATATCATAAGCATCGCATGATTCATGTAGATAGGTTGCATGATCATGTAGATAGGTTGCATCTGGCATCATCTTCATTTGCATAAACTGCAGGTTCTTGCCGTGGACTTAGTCCTAGGAAGAGGATGCCAAGACAAGCCAGCACTGCGGTCTCCGGCAAGCCAAACAGATATGTTTCATCTCTTATCCATACATGTTCCGTGAGTAGGACTTGTGCATATGAAAACCTCGCCGCCTCAGAAACAAAGGTACTCCCATCTACTGACACGAATGCTGCTTCGGTCAGGATGGTCGTAGAGGCCTTTGGCTGAAAAGGGTTGGCGGGGGGCTAGTCTCTCCCAATGGGTTCTGCGCCCGGCAGGTTCAGCCGCACGACAGCAGTCCTATGGGGTACTGGCAAGGTAGCTTACCGAGATCTACTTGTTTACATGAAAGTATGGAGGCGTTTCACCTCTGCATGGATATCGTACATGCACAAGTGCCCGTCAAAGCTTATCTTTTTCATTAATATGCTGATCAACAAGTACAAATCTCACGGAACATAAACATGGATACGAGAGATTACATTATTTGAACTAAAATTTGGCAAGTGCCTACAGATTTAAGATTAAAAAAAGATAAGTGCCTCGTAAACTCCTCTCCCTGTCCCTTTTATCCCTGGTAGTGCGGTGGGAAGAGGAGAGCTCAGGAAGACTGCTCGAGCAGGAGCCCACCCCGGTCCCGTCATGGCCTGCCGGGTGCAGCCTGACAAGACCGGGATTGGAGAGGCTGCGAAGGAGGGGGACGGAAGGAGCAGCTCGGCGGTGCCCTGGTCACCACCTCCAGGACCAGTCAAAAGCCCCAGCACAAGCGCAGACAGGGAAGGCCATCGAAGCTCAGCTAGAAGACCGCTGGAGGAGGCGAAGGCACCAAGAGAGCGACCCCCTTCCCGGCGATTGGGAGCCTGGTAATGACGGTGCCGGGGAGGTGAGGGGAAGAACAGGAAGATGAGGCGGCAGGACGTCAGTACGAGACAAACGCGTTGGTGCCATCGTACTCCGACCTAACGGTCTGCCTCCCGCCTTCTCCATCTTCCCTAACTTCATCTTCATCAACACCGCTCCAGGAAGACGACGGGCCCCCAGCCCGGCACCTCCACCAAAGAGACAGCGGGCGACTGCGACGACCAGGACACTCGATGCGCGCCGATCCCCACCTCGGCGGGCAGGAAGATGCCACCGTTCTTAGCAAGAATGCAAGATCTGCCGGAAGGAGCAGTGCTGGGATTACCAAGGACCCCATATACTGCATCCCAGGCGAGCGTCAAGAGCCCCGGACACCTCGCCAACAGGGTGGCGACCCCCGGCGACGCGTGGCACCAGACCAGACTCACTCCCCAAGCATCAGCACGAGCATTTGACATCGTCAGCAACTCCAAGCTAGGACCCGGGGCCTGACCCCGGGCTCTTCCTTTCAGCATACCCAGAAGAAGCAGAAGGTGGAGGAGGAAAGGGATGTGGATGAATGCCTCTGCTCCTCCCCCGCTCCTCCTTTTATAGGCGAGCTGGGACTGGGGGCTGATTCCCTGGCGAGTACCCGCCGTCCTCCTCCACCAATCCAAGAAGATCGGGCCCCTGCCTTGATGCTCTCCCGCACCACGCGCCTCCATTACCTACCCCACTCAATGCATGCGGCATACGTGGCTAAGTGTAAGGGCGCGGTGGGAAGAGTGAATTGGCAGTTTTCCGCCTGTGCGTTAAAGTCATTCACGGGCCATTACAAGAATGGCCCCACCACAATTGGCATTGCACGACGCGAGGGAAAACCGGAAACTAACCCGAGCTCAGGTTAATGAAGAAGCAAAGAATATCTCAAAGGGCGGAGCCGCCCTTACAGTTTTGCCTGGGCACTGGTTAGGGCCTACCCCGACGACGCCCAGCGGCGCATTCGTGCCAGGTCCGGGGGCTCCTATCGGTGCAACAGAGCCTGGGTCCATTGCACGGACTGTGCACAGGCCAGAGACAAGATTACAAGACCAAGATCAGACCAAACAAGGAGGATCAATTCCTTTGAAGGATCCAAGTGCAAGTCGAGAAGGCCAAGCTGAGCCAGAGGAACAAGGCATCGCTAAGGGAAGGACCTAACTTGCCGGGCAGGCGAGCCCGGCAGGGTTGGGTTTTGCCCCAGAAGCAAGCTCTCAGATCGTCCCGGCAGGCCTACCGGGGCTGGCAGAGGCGAGCCACTCCACCGCTCCACCTCGCAAGCGACGCAAGTCATTAATCAAAGCGGTGTCGAGCTCCAAGGTGACTAAGTGGCTGATTCTTGCCACATGGCAGCCACTTCCTACAGCAAACACCTCCATATGACACCCGTCCTGAGACGTGTCAAACGAGCAGGCGCGAACCTGGCAAAACAGCCCGGCAGGACCTGCCGGGCGAGCTGTGATGTGACACTGAGCGGCGCATTTAATGCACTCTGTCGGCCTGCAGAGTTAGATATGATAACACTGTTAGCTATCTAATCAGTACGCAAAGACTGATTTGCCACTATGGTGACCCCTTAATCTATAAAAGGAGGCCCATGGCGACCATAGAAAGGGTTGGACCCTCGCATATTCATACGCCCGTAGCCACTCTCGCCCCCAGAGCGACCTTGCCGGGCGAGTGTGCTATGTCCACCACCATTATCCATCATCAATCCACCAAAGTAGGAGTAGGGTTTTACGCCTCATGGCGGCCCAAACCTGGGTAAAGACTACCCGTGTGATCTCTGCCATGCTGCGCAAGGCTTCTTCGCTCTTTGTGCAACGTGCCCATCCCCCCGCCGAACCAAAAGGGGCTCATGGCCCCATAGGTGGCCGTGGTTTCCCACGACATCTGGGGTGCGACGCGAACGCGACGGGCGTGATGTATACATGTGTACCGCCGTTTTCTTGAGGCTTTCCTCGATGGCGCAATCCATGGATACAAAATTATATCTAAAAGTCGAGGGCGGGGCTTTTCCCGCACGGTAGGCGGGGCAGTTCCGCCTAGTCGGTTCGATAGAGAGGCGAGAAGATGAGGGAGTAGGCTGCTGCAAACGTAGGGCTGTGTGATTTGATGGCTCGTTACTGCTGGACAGGTGGGGCCCTGTGATTTGACTTGCCATTATCATTATTACTGCGGTGCTACGACCGGCGTGAGTCTCCCGATTCCTGACCACCTCCATGGTATATAGGTGCCAAGTAATGTACTCCTTACTCCTTGGCAAATGCAGTAAATACTACGAAGAAGGAGATAGAGAGAAGTAAAAAAAATACTCTTATAGCCAACCTTATAGCTAACCTTGTTGTATGAGTGACTAAGTGATGACTATGTATGTTATGCCAACATTAGATAGCCTAACGCACCTGGACGGAGGAAGTAGTTTCATGCATGCGAAGTAGGCAAAAAAATGCTCATTTATAGCCGTCTGAAACCTCCAAGGGCGCGACCGCGCGAGCGAGGCGACGGTCGTGGTAGGCGCGACCATGATACGGGCTGCTGACAGCCCTTGGATCTGATATCGAACGGTCGCATGCTAAGTTGCTAAAAATTTGCAGAATAACCCTCCAGGATAGGATATTCACCCATAGGTCTAGAATCACGCCATGCAACCGTTCGATCTCAGATCCAAGGGCTCTCGGAAGCCCGTATCATGGGAGCATGGAAAGCTTCGTATCACCTGTAATTTTCCCGACGCTTGACATGCGAACATGCAGATGCATGAAGCCATTTAATTGGGCGTCTAGTAGACAGGACATCTAATTGGGCCCCCATAGTACTGTGCATGAATCCATTTATCGACCGGGCAAGCCACTACCATGCCGTTCGCATGACCCACTCAAGCATTTGTACAATCGGATAACCGCTAGCAGTTCGCTCCTACTTGTCCCCGGCCGTCCTTTAACATTACGGCAATTCACTCCTAGTCGTCCCGTCCTTTCACATTACAGTAGTTCCACTAATCCTAACCCTCCTCCCAAATCCATGGCGTCCCAAATCTCCATGATCGGCGGTGAGTACAAGGTTAGAACCATCACCGGCGATGAGTTCGACGTCATCTACACCCGTTCTTCCACGACGGTGAAAGGATGCCTTGCTCGCTTCAGACGCATGTTCAAAAAGTCAAATGGTGATGAGTGCGTCGCTGGGCTAGATGTTGAGTACACCACAGTCCTGGGAAAAGAGAAGAATCTAAAGAAGGAAGAGAGGAAGAAGCCTGTCGTGATCCAGGTTTGCGTGCATAACTTGTGCTTGGTCTACCACATATGCCATGCCAACGTTGAGTGCGAGGATTTTAAGAACTTCCTCACGGGTGGCAAAGTCAAATTTGTTACTGTAGACTTTACGAACGACAGAAGAGTCCTGAGTCGGATAGGCCTTGTTGTAGGCCAGCCCTTCGACCTCCAGAAGAATGGGCTGTTGCCCTCCCGTCAGCCTTCAATGCTGACCCTGGCAGGAGCCATGGTTGATCCTTCGTACGGTAAACTGACAAAACCTCCGCCTGAGTTTCATCTTACATGACAGTGGAATGTACTAGATAGAGACCGTACGCTGCAATGGATGCCTACCTTTGTTTCAATATCTACAAGGGTTGGATGAAGAGCAAGAGCCAAGTGTGTGGTTCAAGCAAAGAAGTATTGGCCAAGAGGAAGAGGGACAAGGATGAAGTCGAGCACGTGGACGAGGAGTCCGAGTAAGGTGGCAGTTTCGTTGCTCATGCTGGTTCTAATGCAGTGTCTATCGGATTAGTTACTTAGTTTAATTTCAGGGTGCTTAGTTTTATTTGAAGGGTGTGTTGTGCTGAGCCCCCAGCAGAACTATGTTATGTTCCTTCTCGTTACTTTAACTCTTCAGTACGTACATACTACTATTTCTTACAGTTCATCTTGTAGTTGGTAGTACTACCACTCGTTTCTTCACATTATATACGTACAATATATATGGCCAACATCATATAGCCAGCAATTGGCTATACTATTAACCACGCTCTAACCATGCCACATACGCAAAACAGTAAAATGAGATATGTAATTCTAAAAAAAAAACTTAAATGATAGAAGTTTACCTAAAGCATTAAGGAGTTTAGTTGTCAAAGAATTAAATAGGTATGCTAATTTCTTTAATAGACTTTAGCACCCCATCTAAGCACGTACTAGCTTTTTTAATAGTACTATATGCATAATTTGGCGACGAGCGCTCTCTATATGTACCACCTTTTTTCTTTAATTTCATCTTGTTAGTTTTGCTCCATGGCGCAATCCATCGATACTACTACTGTACAAAAGTATACATTTAAAAGGCTAGAGGGCGGGGCAGTCTCGCTTGGTCGGTTTCACGAGAGGCGACGGCCTTTTTGATTTGACGACTCATTACTGCTGGAAGGCGGGGCCTTGTGATTTGACTGCTCGTATAAATGTTGCGGACGACCTGAGGAGGAGCAAAGAACCGTGTGGTATACTCAAGTTTTTCACTGGAGTACTAGTACAACGAAGGAGCACGAAACATGACAGCCCAGTGCGATATGGCGATAAAAATGATCTAATTTGATAGTCATCAATCCCACGGCGCCGCTCATCGTTAGCATTGTTCTATTCATGCCTCGCAGAGAACGTGACACGTGCGGCGAAACACCCGAAGCAAAAGAAGAAACACAGGAGCAAAAGAAGAAAGAGGATTATCCCCCCAAAAAAAGAAGAACGACGCACACACAAGTCTGGGGCGCTGCTCTCTACTACATGAAGGGTTGCTGGCCGCGGAGTCGTAACTGCTTCTTCATCGCCTCCACGACCTCCATCTCCTCGCGCATCTCCTCCGCCATCTTCTTCATTCTGTCCATGACGCGGGATTTCTCGACGCGAGCCTTCATCATCTGTTCCACGGCCGTATTACGTACCTTGACAGCAGCCGGGTGCTCGATGTGGAGCTTTGCCAACTCCTCCTTCTGTTCCATGACGAGGGCGTGCAACATCTTCACCGAGGAACTACTCTTCTCATGTAGCTTCTTCCAGCTGGTGTTCTCCTCCTTCAGCAGGTCGAGCTCGTGGTGGAGCTTCGCCTTGTCCTCGTGAAGTTGCAGTATTTCGCCGGTCGCCTTCTTACCCGAGGCAATGCTCTTCTTCAGCAGCATCACCAAGCCAGTGCTCAACTCCCCCTGCTCATTGAGCTCAGCGGGCATGTCATTGAGGCTCTCCTTCAGCAGATCCACCAAGCCGTCGATGAACTCCTTCTGCTTATTGAGCTGATCGGGCATGTCGTCGAGGGATAACGACTCCAGCACCGCCAGCTCGGCATGTTCGCCTCCGCAGCTAGGGCACTCCTGGGAGCCCTCGCCTGCCCGTGAGAGTTCTTTCGAGGTCTCTGCGAGGCGGTGAGCCCTCTCTTTTTTTCACGGCCTTGGTTGCCGCTCCCTTGTTATGAGTATTTCTCGACCTAGAGCTCTGCACACCAGCCATGGCAAGGACAGACGAACAAGAAAGACTTATGAGGAGGAAGGTAGAGTGATTTTCGGCTAGGTACTAGTTCCCCTTTTTATAACCTAGTACTAGCACTAGTACTAAAACCTGCATAGTGGGAACACGTTCAGGTTTGATACGTACTAGGTGTGAATAGGTTTGCACTTAATTATACTACTTTGGAATGTGTTGGGAACAAGCTAAAGATTAATTGATGGTTTTGGTTTCGAGGCCCGAAACGGCTCCCGATGAGTTTCCTGGAACTCAAATTTCAAGTACTACTGCTCAAATGATGTTGCACAAGTCAGTGATGTAACTGGTCGTACATGTCAGACCAAGCTGATGCATGTCCCTTCGGTGAGACGCGGGTCCGACCGACCGTTTGTTGGTGCGACCGACTGTAAGTATTACGCGATGGAGACTTCTGGTTGTGGCTTCGGGCGATTGTCATGACCAAGCATTCAAAAACTAGTGATAAATCAATTACTACCATCTTTTTCCAAATGACCAAGTATTTTCATAGGAATACAATACATATAGATGGAGTGATTGTCACGGTTGCAAATCGCCATGGTGCCGCAAGTTCACTGCAGCAGCAACCGAGTAGGTCACTGCATCGCTGGTAGGGAAGGAGGGCAGCTCACCTCACCTACGATGCATGCCCAGTTGCGCCGCCGTAGCTGGTCCCACGATTTGGCTTCTCCTACCGCCCATTTGAACAGTTGCACTGGCTGCTCATGCCATTCCGCAGGCATGCACGTTCTTTCCTCCGCAGTCGACTCAGTGAATATGATCTCTGCCATTAGCCCCAGCTCGAAATCAACGCGACGCTGCCAGATGCTCACATCCCTCAGCATCTCTTCCCTGAGATCGACTTGCGCCTCTGCCTTGTGCTTCGCCAGGCGCAGCTCCTTCGAACTTGTCTCCAATCGATGCGACGCTTCCTCAATCCGATTTGCCCTTGCTGCCCACCACCTGAAACGCAGCCCTGGCATGTCCTCCGACGCCACCAATCTGTGATTCTAGAGCAATGGATCCCCTCTAAAACACATGTGGGTTTCGCTCAAAGGCGGCAGTGCTACGGGCGGCAGTGCTGCGGGTCGCAGCGAGAGGGCAGCCCGCGGGATCCTGGGATCTAAGGGATCCTCCATGGTGGGATCCTCCATGGCGGGATCCGGTGGGCGAGGCGGGGAGGCGAGCTTAGGCGCTGGGAGAGCCCTACGAGGCTAAGATAAAGATAGTACTACTCCACTCCGTCCATATTTAAATACAAAGGCCACCAACAGTAATGCAGGCAAAAATTGATCATCCTGCCTGCATCCTGGTTTATTGGCCCCCTTTTTATTTTGTGCCAATTTTTGACCAAAAATTGGACTAAGAAAATGTTAATGCATGTCACCAAAAATTATAACATTGGAATCACATTTGAACATAGTTTTCTATGACATTAATTTTTATGACATGCATAAATATTGTGTTACTTAAAATTATGGTCAAAAATTGGCACAAAATACGAAGGAGACCAATGGAAGTAGTAATGTCTTTCTCAACTACTTCCTCCCTCACGTCCACTCAATTTGCATGCACTGTATTAATTGACCATCAATGAAGTGAACGACTTTACACGCGTCAAATTATCACATGGGGTGGATCTTCGTACAAAAATGCGTCCGACCGTGTACCCGCGTGTGCGTGCGAGGGAATGAGTGCGTGCGTGCACATCTTCGCTTCATGCATGTACTGCCAGTGTGCGTGAGAGAGGACGATTACATTCTTCTGGAACCAGCATCACATCACTGTGATCAATTCACACAAGGAGGTCGCGACAACGCCTCCACATGTGCCACGTGGCTTCATGGATGCCCCCACATCATTTTAATCATAATATATTAACTGAAAAAGGGAGAGACACTGTGTAGTGTGCCATTGGAATTCTAATTAACGTGTTTTGCACATACTGGAAGTACTAGTAAGGTACATATGCATTGCACACATGAGATTTGGCAACCAAATTATGAATAAATACCACACTATAGCATGTAAGCTTTCAGTCATATATGCATGATGTAGATGTTCATTTAATTCCTATAGTTCATCTCATTCAAAATCAATTAGTTTTTATTAAAAAAGCTAATCTATTTTAAGATTCATGGAATTGTGCGTTGTAAAGCATAAAGTAAAAACAAATAATGGAAATTCATCTAGAAAAAAATTGGGCAATTATGATACGAAAGATTGTAGAACAAAGGAGAAGTGCTTGTGTTTTGAGGTTTGTGCATTATGCTTAAGTTCAACCATGGAGTCTTCTAGATTGTACATGTGGCAAAATCTGGTGGAATGTAGATGATATCCAACGGCAGTAGTGCTTGGATTTGCCATCTCTGCACCGTCGGATTGGTTTCATCCAACGACCTTCTTTCAAAGTTATTCGCACACTGTATAGGGGTATAGATATAGAGGTATAGATATAGACTACTGGCACATCATCTAAAGCCTTTCTACACGCTCATTTTTTGTACAAGTGTGCTCCACTGTGCACCCGCGCGTTTGTATGTGGGAACGAGTGCGTGTGTGCACCTCTTCTCTTTCACACATGTAGTCCGTGTGTGTGAGAGATACTAAGATATGGTGAGGGAATACGTGTCAATGCAATTTGTTTGAAGGAGAGGCCTATATACATACATGTATGTGCATGGGGCCGGGGTGATATACGAGAAGGGAGGGGAGGGGTCGACCACGCGAGATATCGATAGAGATAGATAGAGGGAAGAGATCTATGAGCATACAAAGCACTGGGATATGGGGGGGTGGGCTGCTGGAAGATGGTGCCAGGGGCCAAGTGGAGGGAGACTATGAAGGAGTGCACAAGTGCGAGATCGATATTTAAAGAGAGGGGGCGAGAACGTGCGCGGTTGCGCGCAGTGGCGGAGCCAGGAAAAATAAATGAGCTAGGGGGCCAAGCATTGCTAATCCTTTACGGGGAGGGCCAATTCATCAACTTAAAACATTTTATCAGCAATTGATCTACTGATCGCATTCATATTATCCTCAGTATATAGTGATGTTAGGGGGGGCAGGGCCCTTGCTGCCCCCTATCTTCGCCACTGTGCGCGCGTCTGAGAGATCAAGCAGAAGGCATGGATGATGAGAGGGGGACGATGTATAGATAATGTGGGTGTATCAGCTATGTAATCCTATATAGAGAGGTATAGATTGATCGATCTGTACGTGGGAAAGAGAGTGAGACCTGACTAGATATATAGATCGATTGGTTTGTGTGGAAAACTGGGAAAGACCTACCTATATATATACACACATAGAGGAGTACCGATTGTTGCGCATGAATATGAGAGATAAAGAATGCCCGAAGTGATGAAGAGGGGGAGGTGTGTGTGTGTGTGTGCATGCATGGGAGACCGACCTGAAGAAAAAGATTGCATGTGTGCGACGGATAATGCCGAGTGGTAGTGTGTGTGCATGCATGCACGAGAGAAAGTTAGTGGTACAATTATAAAGAGAAGACGACTGTGTGGGTGTAAAAGACTAGGTGAGGTCATAATCAATGTAAAGTTGAATTCAAATATTTGAATAAGATATCATGATCTTTGAAACCCATACATGCATGAATATAACTGAGATATGCGTGATGTTGTTTGGAAACGAGCATGCTATATACTGTATACACATTGAACAAGGTCAGACTGATTTGAATTTGAGATACCGATGGCAGGCATCGTTTGGCCACATTGCATCCGTGCATGGACACACTATTCAAATTGAAGATGATGGGTGGCTTTCGCATCACATATCTATACCCCTATATAGTGTGCGAATAACTTTGAAAGATGTTCGTTGGATGAAGCCAATCCGACGGTGCAGAGATGGAAAATCCGAGGACTACTGGCCGTTGGATATCATCTACATTCCACCAGATTTTGCCACATGTACAATCTAGAAGAGTCCATGGTTGAACTTAAGCATAATGCACAAACCTCAAAACACAAGCACTTCTCCTTTGTTCTAGAATCTTCCGTATCATAATTGCCCAATTTTTTTTCTAGATGAATTGTCATTATTTGTTTTTACTTTATGCTTTACAATGCACAATTCCATGAATCTTAAAATAGATTAGCTTTTTTATAAAAACTAATTGATTTTGAATGAGATGATCTATAAGAATTAAACGAACATCTACATCATGCATATATGACTCAAAGCTTACATGCTATAATGTGATATTTATTCATAATTTGGTTGCCAAATCTCATGCGTGTAATGCACGTGTACCTTACTAGTCTAAATGGTGTGTGTGTGTGTTAAACACATTGTATGTAGTATCATACATGGTTTAGATTCCAAACATCTAGCTACAGCATACATGTACTATGATTTGAATTCAACATAAAATGGATACATATATTTGAATTTGAGATCGTATGTACATGTAGTTCATATTTATATGGGAATTTACTACTCCTATATTCATGTCATGTGTTGTGAAGATAATATTTAGATGGTTGTATAACTAACCCGAGTACAATCCCATTTAAACAGGGAAAATGTACTCAAATTTAGTCCATATGCTAGACAACACGAATTGTTTTTTTATTGTTGAGGGAAGTGCAAATTGATTTGGTACTATACATGTTAAGTTTGTTGTCCAGATTTTTTTAGTCTTTTGTTGTTGTATTTGAATGCATTTCTAGTAATATAGTAAAACGGGACATGGCTCTCTCTAGTGAGGTGCGAATTGTCTTTTTTTTGTACACGTTAAGTTTGTTCTCCCGAAATTTCAAGCCGTGCCTTGTTATGCCGAAATTTCAAGCTAGCATCTCTATCTACCGTGCTGCGAAACTCCCGCCTCTTCAACCCGCGCCTTGTTACCCCGAAACTTTAAGATATCTCTTTGTCTCGTTGTGCTCCGAAAACTCCCTCCATCTCAACCCGCGCCTTGCTATCCCAAAATTACAACGCGCGCGAAAACTCCCACCTCCTGCCAAATCCTGACACGCAAAATTCCCGTGATACCCCTGAACCGAAAGAACCACCTAGTTCAAATCGGTGGGGCTACTTTTGTAACTTACCCCACATTTCGAACAAGCGCATCCCTAAGACATGGTTCCCCCCTCCCATCCCCTCCGCCCCCCATTCGTACACCGAGGCCGCGAAAACCCACGAAGCCCCACACCCTCTTCCGTCCGCCCACCCAGCCGGAGCCTCTTCCCCGACGACGTCGTCCACAGCAACACCTCGACGTCCCTCATCCACCGCACCAGGTGAGGATCCGTCATCGATCTCGTCATCCCGACGGTTCAGCCACCCCGTCCTCCACCTCCAAGGAGCTGCCCCGACGTTCCCCTTGTCTTTCGCGCCACCTCCATTCCCACACCACCGTCTTCACCTGCACCACCGGAAGAGCAGCATCATCACAGATTCCTCGGATGAAGCTGAGGCCTAATCGGCACCACCAAAGAGGTTCTACACTAATCGCTGCATTTTCTTCATGATTCGATCTCACGGTGCTGCCGGCACTCGGTCCTGAGCCGACATGGCGCGGCTCCATCTACGGCGGCGTCGCCGGCCACTTCCTCCACGGCGACGCTCCCTCGGCAGCGACGTCCACATCAGTAGGAGTTGCTGCTGCTTTGGCTCTCGCTCGCGCTGCTGCTCTGCTCTTGCTCTCGGTCCCCTGCCTGCTCTACTCTTGCTCTTGCTCGCGCTGCTGCTCTCGCTCTTGCTCTTGCTTGCGCTGTTGCTCTACTACTGCTCGCGCTGCTGCTGCACGAGCAGCAGATCCTGCTCTCGCTCGAGCCCCTGCAGCTGCTACCCGAGATGCTGCTACACGACTAGCTGCCCCGGCTCTCACACGCGCTGCTGCTCCGGGCGGTACTGCTGTTGCTACTGCTTTTCTGCTACTAGTGCGTTTAGTTTCGACAGTAAAATTCAGTTTCGACAGCAAAATTCAGTTTCGATAGTAAAATTCAGTTTCGACAGTTAAATTCAGTTTCGACAGTTAAGTTCAGAGATGAGCGGCTGATGTATTTTACATCTAGCACTTTGTGGTTATGTATTTTACATCATCTATTGGAGATGCTATTAGAATTCCACTCAGGTTAACATTGTCTCTCTTGTCCTGCTTCAGCCTCGCCGTCGTACAACTCACCGGAGCTGCTCCAATGACGAAACCCTCCATCACAGTGGAGCAGTACCCCCGGCTCCATCTCCAGCCGCCGAAGATCTTCTTCCCCTCCTCCGACCGCCAAATCAGCTGGAGCATCCTCACCGACCAACCGAATCATGCTGAGATCGACATGGCTTCGCCAAAGAGGTTGTACACTTGTTGCATCGCTTTTTTACTCTACATGTTATATATATTGTCCACTGAGCACATGTAGTAACATGAAATATGATTAGTTTCCCCTACTATATGACAAGTAGTGAGGTACCAGGCAACTTAGCTATCCATGATGGACTCTCTCGAATGCCATCATTATTTATTTTTGCACGTTTGAGCTGTACATTTGTAGATGGGCCTGGGAGTTGAGCTAGTAGGGCAGTGGCCTGGGTCCAAAGTAGTAGAAGTAGCGCAAAAACATTTTTTGAGTGTAGGCTTTTCCCTGTTCAAGCCTGCCTACTAGAATCGCCAGTGCTTGAAAGGAAAAGTGAAGGAAAAACATAGGAATTGGAAAGTTTCCTATGGTACTACTATTCATGCATTTGGTACAAAGGAAGGCCCTGTCCGGAACATAGGTGCTCAAAACAGATGAATAGAAAAATGTGCAGGAACAAGGTGAAGGGCAAAGTGAAAACCTACAGGCTTGGAATTGGAGGGAAAATTTTAACAAGTGCTGCTCGGAACACAGGAAGCCAGTGTAGTTCTATAGGAGATCGAAACATGCTTATGGCTGGATTAAAAAAATCAAGGGCAACCTGCTATGCATGCGACTAGGTGAATCGTTGTTACATGTGAACATAGACCACATGCACCACCACCGTTTTAGCAACACGGGTTCATGCATGGTCCATGTAAACCATGTCTACCCACTTCTAGAGCTTGACATGTCAAATCCAGCACTCCTGCACTGCGTTAGTTTGCCATGGGCCTACGCAAAAAATGAGCTTCCGGTGGATGTTTCATTTCCCGTGAAAAGTGCAGGATAAGAAGCCTTTCCTTAGGAATCGGCTCGGTTGTTTCCTCTGTACCGAACGCTCCTAAAGAAAAAAATCAGCAGGAAAGGAATCCTCCCCAATTCCTGTAAAATTCCTTCGTCCCGAGCAGGGCCGAATAGAGCAAAGGAAAACTATAGGATTTGTTCCTTTAGTGTCTCCTTGAAAGAAAAACCGTAGGAATTTTAATATCCACTTGTCCTCCTTTTCAAATTCCTATTCATGAAGCACAAGACTAAGAGATAGTAGCATAATAGCATTATAATCGTACATTTTCTTGTGGTTTGACTTAATCTCACCATGCTTCTTTGCATCCTGTGATCTTCCAATTCTTGTGAACCAAACACCCAGATTGGCAGAAATCCTGTGTTTTTAAATTCTCTGTTTTGCACGTGCATTCCTATCCTATTCCTATGTATTTCCTATCCCTTCATTGTTAGAATCCTCCAATTCAAACAAGCCCTTACAGAACTACTTCTGTTACATATATTGTCGGGGCTGGATTTCGGGGACATGACATATCCCAGAAAATTAACCCCTCGTGTCATCACCAGCCCAGGATTACCGTTACTGGTGGACACGTCCTTGTTACAGATTACCAAGCTATTACAAGAATTGGATATAAGACCATAAAGGTCTAATGATACAACAGTGATTCCGGTGGTGGATGACGGAATTGTCTCGCGGTTCTTCAACGTTGATGGGGCTCCATTCCCACAGGAACGGCTGACCTGGATAATTCCTATCCCGCATGGCTGCCATCATAGGCTCCGCACGGACATCGCTATGGTACTCCTTGTCAAAATCTTGACCTGGCCAAGTAAATAGCCAGGGGCAAGCCTATGAGTACGTTTGAATGTACTCGCAAACATCATGAACAAAAGATATACCGAATGCAACAATTAAATTATATGATCATGATGAACCACACTATATGCGTATGCTCATGATGGACTTAAATGCCTACTGTCAAGAATTAAATCATGGCATGATAAAATATTAGCATATGCAAACATATAAAATTGTTAGTGATAACAAGGAAAGTCAAAGGAAACAAAATAAAAGAAATCCCGGTCGGATGTCAAGTGACACCATGGTAGGTCTTGAAGAGAAATGCCAATCGGGTGTCTAAAAGAGAAATCGGATGAGACAGGACCATCCGAGAACTCAGGGGACGCCACGAGAGGTCTTGAAAAGAAATGCTAGTCGGGTGTCAAGTGACGCCACGGTCGGACTTGTAGAGAAATGCCAATCGGGTGTCCACAAGAGTAGTGGCGTGATAAACCGCCTGTTAACTCGAGGGACGCCACGAGAGGTTTTGAAAATAAATGCCAAACGGGTGTCCACAAGAGTAGTGGCGTGACAGACCGCCTAGTAACTCAAGGGACACCATGGAGAGGTCTTAAAAATAAAATTGAGTGCCCGGGGTAGTCTAGCCAGCTCCTGAGACACTCAGGAATATAAAATAAGAGAAACAGGTTAGTCCACAATAATATGTATAACCATAGTAATATTAACAAGCATAGCAAAATATTCATGATAGCATCAGGGTGACAATAAATATTCAGCAAAAACAATTCAGGCACATTTTAAGTATTTTCTCCGGAGACCGACACTAAGACCGACACTTGACCAACCCAGACTGTAGCCCTTAACCGCGGACACGGCTATTCGAATATGTTTAAACTCTGTAGAGGGTGTACTCTTTACCCACAAGTAAAGGATTTCTTTAGTCAGTACCGTGACACTGACTAATTGTCGGGGCCGGATTTTGGGGACACAATATATTCCCAGAAATTAACCCCTCGTGTCATCACCAGCCCAGGATTACTGTTACTGGTGGACACGTCCTTGTTACAGATTACCAAGCTATTACTAGAATTGGATACAAGACCATAAAGGTCTAATGATACAACAGTGATTCCGGTGGTGGATGACGGAATTGTCTCGCGGTTCTTCAACGTCGATGGGGCTCCATTCCCACAGGAACAACTGACCCGGATAATTCCTATCCCGCATGGCTGCCATCCTAGGCTCCGCACGGACATCGCTATGGTACTCCTTGTAGAAATTCTGGCCTGACCAAGTAAATAGCCAGGGACAAGCTTGTGAGTACGTTTGAATGTACTCCCAAACATCATGAACAAAAGATATACCGAATGCAACAATTAAATTATAAGATCATGATGAACCAAACTTTATGCGTATGCTCATGATGGACTTAAATGCCTACTGACAGGAATTAAATCATGGCATGATAAAATATTAGCATATGCAAATAAATGAATATATGGGAATGTTAGTGATAAACAAGGAGAATTTAAGCAAAATAAAATAAAAGAAATGCCGGTCGGATGTCAAGTGACACCACGGTAGGTCTTGAAGAGAAATGCCAATCGGGTGTCTAAAAGAGAAATCGGACGAGACAGGACCATCCGAGAACTCAGGCGACGCCACGAGAGGTCTTGAAAAGAAATGCCAGTCGGGTGTCAAGTGACGCCTCGGTCGGACTTGAAAAGAAATGCCAATCGGGTATCCACAAGAGTAGTGGCGTGATAAACCGCCTGATAACTCGAGGGACGCCACGAAGAGGTCTTGAAAATAAATGCCAATCGGGTGTCCACAAGAGTAGTGGCGTGACAGACCGCCTAATAACTCAAGGGACGCCACGGAGAGGTCTTAAAAATAAAATTGAGTGCAAGGGGTAGTCTATCCAGCCCCTGAGACACTCAGGAATATAAAATAAGAGAAACAGGTTAGTCCACAATAATATGTATAACCACAGTATTATTAACAAGCATAGCAAAATATCCATGATAGCATCAGGGTGACAATAAATATTCAGCAAAAACAATTCAGGCACATTTTTAGTATTTCCTCCGAAGACCGACACTAAGACCGACACTTGACCAACCCAGACTGTAGCCCTTAACCGCGGACACGGCTATTCGAATAGGTTTAAACTCTGCAGAGGGTGTACTCTTTACCCACAAGTAAAGGATTTCTTTAGTCAGTACCGTGACACTGACTATTTCCCATTACGGTCTTTGGGTTGAAAACACACCTGATCAGCACACACCAGATTAACTTTTCGGATGCCAGGAATCACCCAAGGCATCGTTCAAGAAAAACTCTGAGACGGAGAGACCAACGTCCTGCATGGGATCACTATTAATACATGCGGATTACAAGGGGTGCCCCCCTCTCAATCACAACTGGAAACACCCATGCCCCCTGACCCGATGACAGGATTTAGTACCGGATCCCTGGGAAACCCTCATCATGGCCCTCTGTACGGTGTGTGCATGGAAAGGGGTTATCAACTTACTGAACCATACCCTACCGGTGGCAGGAACCTGTGGCAGCACGAAACAAGTATGGGGGTTACCGGAACAAGACTCGATCTATGGTCGACTCAGGAGGCATTAAGTTTCCTGCAACGGTTAGCACAACAAGGTATTCCTTCAACAGCAATCCCAACAGGGCCACAACCCTTGCATGCTCCAACATGCACAACAAACAAGGCATGATCACGCTCCAACGTGATCATCCTCCTGCGGGTAACGATATTTCACTTATGCCTGCTCCTGCAAGTTAGTCATGGCAACACACGATGCACGGTACGATGAAACATACCAACACTACATGCATGCAAAATTTACTCGAATTCAAACCATGCAAGCACTACTAGCAATATGCAATTTAGTTTGAATTTAACATAGTCATGTTTAAATTATTCTAGCAAATAAACTACCATGCATTCACCATATCAAGTGTTCAAGATGCTTGCCTTGAGCATGCAGAAATATTGGGTGCAATTCAAAAGTTTGAAAACTTTATCTTCCCTCCATTTCCTATTTTCAAAAATATTTGAATTACCACATAATTCAAAAACAGTGCCAAAAATTGTTTCAATTTTTTTTGAAATAAATACTATAATAAACTAGACGAAAAATTAGAAATACCAGAAAAAGAATTAAATTATTTGGAGTTCATATGATTTATCTAGAGAGTTTCTAAGCTGAAACAATTGATTAAAAGGACTTTTTAATTGACCCAGTGATCATAATGCTCAGGAAAAATGTTCACCTAATCTTGATAAATAGAGCATGTTTTTATAAGACTGTAGAAATTTGTATCACTGGATTTGGATTTGAAATGGCTGCTACAATATTATTTGAGTTTTGTTGGTGAAATAAAAAAAAAGAAAAAAATGAAAGGTTAGACGTGCGCCCTGAGCGCGTTTTAGCCGGACGGCGTCAATGGGCCGGCCCAGCCGATCGGCTGCGCCAGTAAGCGGGGCACCGGGTCACTGACAGTGGGCCTTCCTGGCCCACTGGTCAGGTTTGACCAGCCGCCCAACCTCGCGCCCTCCTCTGGCCGAACCGGGGCGGCGCTCCGGCGAGGCTCGCCGGCGATTGGGTGCGCCATTCGGGGATCTGAGCACACCATCGAGTTCATGAGGCTCGTGCGGCCCCACCGGTGTGTGCCACATCGCCCGGGAAGCACCAGCTCGTCGGCGGCGAGCTTCTCCGAGGAGCTCCGACGGAGCCAATTTGGGCGTTTCGCCCACAGGCCACCTCTGACGAAATTGACGATGGGGATGAGCCTGCGGGTGCTTCAGGATATTATTGGTGAAGAAAATGGGGAGGGGGAGGCACTGGAGAGGTGGTAATTATCGGGGAAGAGGCGGCGGCCGTGGCTGTCGGAGACGACGAGGACGGCCATTTGCGATCAACTGGACGTTGCTGGAGGGATCGGGAGGAGGGAGGTGTGCTGCGGTGTGGCGAGGTGAGCTCGAGATGGCCTTTATATGCGGGAGTGACGCGGTGCCGTGGCTTCCAGAGGAAGGCACGTCGGCGGCGGCCATTAATGGCAAACCGTGGACGGTGGCGAGGTGGTTGAGGGCAGTGGAGTTCGGTGGGGAGGTCGGTGAGCGGCGGTGGTCATCAATTAAGGAGGGGGTTGCGTTGGCGCGGGCGGACGGCTCGGGCGGTGCCGTGCCCGAGCAAATGACGGCGGCGGCGGCTCGGGTCGGTGCTGACCGGCGCCTGGGAGCGTGTTGTGGTGTGGGAGAGGTCGCAGCGGGGGCGGGTGGCTAGCGGAGCATGCGGGGCAAGCCAGGGAAGGCAGCAGCGGGGCGGCAGGGGCTCGCGGCGCTCGGGTGTCGGCGACTGCAGTTCGGGCGCGCTGCTCGTGCTCTGGACACGCACGCTAGGCATTCGACGAAATGCCAGGGGCTCTTAGGGTGTCCCCTAGCAGCTGAAAATTTTGCAGGGTGTCATTAACAAAGATGGAAAGGATGATAGACATGTTGGTTAAGGAAGGGGATCTAGTGTCATGTACAGTTTCCAAACTGGGAAAAATTCTGCCATGCACACAAGCTGTCTGATGAAATGCTTAGGTGTCCTAGGAACTTTGGTGGGATGCCAAAATTTCCAGGATGGTGTCTCACTAGATGATAAAGATGGTGGTGGAGTTGGTTTGTGGAAAGTGAAAACTTGTTAGTGCAAGTTTAGAAGAATTTCAGTTCTGGACAGAAACTTCAGAGGAATATTTGGTGAACTAAAATGATTCCAATGGAGCTAAAATTTTGGACTTAAGGGTTTGGTTGGAAGGAATATCAGTGGGAAAAAATTCAGGATTTTTGGAGCAAGGAAAATAGAGGTTGTAGTAGAAACTCAAATACTGGACAGAATTGAAAAGAGATTGTTTCACTCAAATTTTTCAAAAGACTAAGTTAGGTTTTTGCATAAAAGAGATATATAGGCATCACATGACACCTCATAATTTTTGTGGGGTTTTAAAAGAATTATTTAAAATAGTTGTAGTGCAACAGAAGCATTTAAAGTATAGAAATAGCTATTAAAATAATTGTTTTGGGCAATTTTTATTATGAAAGTAATTCTTACTGTTATTAAAATGTAATTGAAATGATTTGAGAAAACTAAAAGAGCCACAATATTATTCCAAAAATTTCTATATGGAGGGAAGAATTTTGATAAACAGAAACAGAAAATGGTTCTGAAAATAATAAAAGTGTTGGAAATATGCCCTAGAGGCAATAATAAAGTGGTTATTATTATATTTCCTTGTTCATGATAATTGTCTATTGTTCATGCTATAATTGTGTTATCCGGAAATCGTAATACATGTGTGAATACATAGACCACAACATGTCCCTAGTGAGCCTCTAGTTGACTAGCTCGTTGATCAATAGATGGTTACGGTTTCCTGACCATGGACATTGGATGTCGTTGATAACGGGATCACATCATTAGGAGAATGATGTGATGGACAAGACCCAATCCTAAGCATAGCACAAGATCGTGTAGTTCGTCTACTAAAGCTTTTCTAATGTCAAGTATCATTTCCATAGACCTTGAGATTGTGCAACTCCCGGATACCGTAGGAATGCTTTGGGTGTGCCAAACGTCACAACGTAACTGGGTGGCTATAAAGGCACACTACGGGTATCTCCGAAAGTGTCTGTTGGGTTGGCACGAATCGAGACTGGGATTTGTCACTCCGTGTGACGGAGAGGTATCTCTGGGCCCACTCGGTAGGACATCATCATAATGAGCTCAATGTGACCAAGGAGTTGATCACGGGATGATGTGTTACGAACGAGTAAAGAGACTTGCCGGTAACGAGATTGAACAAGGTATAGGGATACCGACGATCGAATCTCGGGCAAGTATCATACCGGTAGACAAAGGGAATTGTGTACGGGATTGATTGAATCCCCGACATCGTGGTTCATCCGATGAGATCATCGTGGAACATGTGGGAGCCAACATCGGTATCCAGATCCCGCTGTTGGTTATTGACCGGAGAGATGTCTCGGTCATGTCTACATGCCTCCCGAACACGTAGGGTCTACACACTTAAGGTTCGATGACGCTAGGGTTATAGGGAAAGTTTGTACGTGGTTACCGAATGTTGTTCGGAGTCCCGGATGAGATCCCGGATGTCACGAGGAGTTTCGGAATGGTCCAGAGGTAAAGAATAATATATAGGAAGTGAGGTTTTGGTCACCGGAAGTGTTTCGGGCGTCACCGGTAATGTATCGGGACCACCGGAAGGGTTCCGGGGGTCCACCGGGTGGGGCCACCAGCCCCGGAGGCTTGCATGGGCCAAGAGTGGGAAGGGACCAGCCTCTGAGTGGGCTGGTGCGCCTCCCAGCAAGGCCCAAGGCGCAGCAAAAGGGGAGAATGGGGAAACCCTAGGCGCAGATGGGCCTAAGGCCCACCCTAGGGCGCGCCCCCCTCTCTCCCCCTCTTGGCCGCCCCCCTCCAACCCATCTAGGGCTGCTGCCCCCCTAGGGTGGGAACCCTAGAGGGGGCGCACCCCCCTCCCCTCCTCCTATATATAGTGGGGGTTTTGGGGCTGCCAGACACACGAATCTCTCTCCCTCTTGGCGCAGCCCTTCCTCTCCACCTCCTCGTCTTTCGTAGTGCTTGGCGAAGCCCTGCTGGAGAACCACGCTGCTCCAACACCACCACGCCGTCGTGCTGCTGCTGGAGTTGTCTTCCCCAACCTCTCCCTCCTCCTTGCTGGATCAAGGCGCAGGAGACGTCACCGGGCTGCACGTGTGTTGAACGTGGAGGCACCGTTGTTCGGCGCTTAGATCGGAATCGACCGTGATCTGAATCGCTGCGTGTACGACTCCTCCAACCGCGTTCTTGCAACGCTTCCGCATCACGATCTTCAAGGGTATGAAGATTCACTCCTCTCTCTCTCGTTGCTAGTCTCTCCATAGATTGATCTTGGTGATGCGTAGGAAAATTTTTGATTTACTACTACGTTCCCCAACAGTGGCATCATGAGCTAGGTCTATGCGTAGTTTCTTGCACGAGTAGAACACAAATTGTTGTGGGCGTCGATTTTGTCAATTTACTTGCCGTTACTAGTCTTATCTTGATTTGGCGGCATCGTGGGATGAAGCGGCCCGGACCGACCTTACACGTACGCTTACGTGAGACAGGTTCCACCGACTGACATGCACTAGTTGCATAAGGTGGCTAGCGGGTGTCTGTCTCTCCCACTTTAGTCGGATCGGATTCGATGAAAAGGGTCCTTATGAAGGGTAAATAGAAATTGGCATATCACGTTGTGGTTGTGGCATAGGTAAGAAACGTTCTTGCTAGAAACCTATAGCAGTCACGTAAAAAATTTTGCAACAACAACTAGAGGACGTCTAACTTGTTCTTGTAGCATATGCCGTGTGATGTGATATGGCCAAAAGGATGTGATGAATGATATATGTGATGTAGGAGATTGATCATGTTCTTGTAATAGGAATCACGACTTGCATGTCGATGAGTATGACAACCGGCAGGAGCCATAGGAGTTGTCTTAATTTATTGTTTGACCTGCGTGTCAATGAAAACGCCATGTAATTACTTTACTTTATTGCTAACCGTTAGCCATAGTAGTAGAAGTAATAGTTGGCGAGACAACTTCATGAAGACACGATGATGGAGATCATGATGATGGAGATCATGGTGTCATGCCGGTGACAATGATGATCATGGTGCCCCGAAGATGGAGATCAAAAGGAGCAAAATGATATTGGCCATATCATGTCACTTTATGATTTGCATGTGATGTTTATCATGTTTACATCTTATTTTCATAGAATGACGGTAGCATAAATAAGATGATCCCTCGCTAAAATTTCAAGAAAGTGTTTCCCCTAACTGTGCACCATTGCGAAGGTTCGTTGTTTCGAAGCACCACGTGATGATCAGGTGTGATAGATTCTAACGTTCAAATACTACGGGTGTAAGCCAGATTTACACATGCAAAACACTTAGGTTGACTTGACGAGCCTAGCATGTACAGACATGGCCTCAGAACACGGAAGACCGAAAGGTCGAACATGAGTCATATAGAAAATACGATCAACATAGAGATGTTCACCGTTGATGACTAGTCCGTCTCACATGATGATCGGACACGGCCTAGTCGATTCGGATCATGTATCAGTTAGATGACTAGAGGGATGTCTATCTGAGTGGGAGTTCATTGAATAATTTGATTAGATGAACTTAATTATCATGAACTTAGTCTAAAATCTTTACAATATGTCTTGTAGATCAAATGGCCCACGCAAATGTTGCCCTCAACTTCAACGCGTTCCTAGAGAAAACCAAGCTGAAAGACGATGGTAGAAACTACACGGACTGGGTCCGTAACCTGAGGATCATCCTCATAGCTGCCAAGAAAGCTTATGTCCTTGAAGCACCGCTAGGTGACGCACCTGTTTTCCCGGCAACTCAAGACGTTATGAACGCCTGGCAGTCTCGTAGTGATGATTACTCCCTGGTTCAGTGCGGCATGCTTTACAGCTTAGAACCGGGGCTCCAAAAGCGTTTTGAGCAACACAGAGCATATGAGATGTTCCAAGAGCTGAAAATGGTTTTCCAAGCTCATGCCCGGGTCGAGAGATATGAAGTCTCCGACAAGTTCTACAGTTGTAAGATGGAGGAGAATAGTTCTGTCAGCGAGCATATACTCAAAATGTCTGGGTTGCACAACCGCTTGTCTCAGCTGGGAGTTAATCTCCCGGATGACGCGGTCGTTGATAGAATCCTTCAGTCGCTTCCACCTAGCTACAAGAGCTTTGTGATGAACTTCAATATGCAGGGGATGGAAAAAACCATTCCTGAGGTATATTCAATGCTGAAATCAGCGGAGGTGGAGATCAAAAAGGAACATCAAGTGTTGATGGTGAATAAAACCACTAAGTTCAAGGAAGGCAAGGGTAAAAAGAACTTCAAGAAGGACGGCAAGGGAGTTGCCGCGCCCGGTAAGCAAGCTATCGGGAAGAAGCCAAAGAATGGACCCAAGCCTGAGACTGAATGCTTTTATTGCAAGGGAAACGGTCACTGGAAGCGGAACTGCCCCAAGTACTTAGCGGATAAGGCCGGCAATACCAAAGGTATATGTGATATACATGTTATTGATGTGTACCTTACCAGCGCTCGTAGTAGCTCCTGGGTATTTGATACCGGTGCGGTTGCTCATATTTGTAACTCAAAACAGGAGCTGCGGAATAAGCGGAGACTGGCAAAGGACGAGGTGACGATGCGCGTCGGGAATGGTTCCAAGGTCGATGTGATCGCCGTCGGCATGCTACCTCTACATCTGCCTACGGGATTAGTTTTAAACCTTAATAATTGTTATTTAGTACCAACTTTGAGCATGAACATTGTATCAGGATCTTGTTAGATGCGAGATGGCTACTCATTTAAATCTGAGAATAATGGTTGTTCTATTTATATGAGAGATATGTTTTATGGTCATGCCCCGCTGGTCAATGGTTTATTTTTATTGAATCTCGAACGTGATGTTACACATATTCATAGTGTGAATGCCAAAAGATGTAAGGTTGATAATGATAGTCCCACATACTTGTGGCACTGCCGCCTTGGTCACATTGGTGTCAAACGCATAAAGAAACTCCATGCAGATGGACTTTTGGACTCTCTTGATTATGAATCATTTAACACGTGCAAACCATGCCTCATGGGCAAAATGACCAAGACTCCGTTCTCCGGAACAATGGAGCGAGCAACCAACTTATTGGAAATCATACATACTGATGTGTGCGGTCCAATGAGCGTTGAGGCTCGCGGTGGTTATTGTTATGTTCTCACCCTCACTGATGACTTAAGTAGATATGGGTACGTCTACTTAATGAAACACAAGTCTGAGACCTTCGAAAAGTTCAAGGAATTTCAGAGTGAGGTTGAGAATCAACGTGACAGGAAAATAAAGTTCTTACGATCAGATCGTGGAGGGGAATATTTGAGTCACGAGTTTGGCACGCACTTAAGGAAATGTGGAATTGTTTCACAACTCACGCCGCCTGGAACACCTCAGCGTAATGGTGTGTCCGAACGTCGTAATCGCACTCTATTGGATATGGTGTGATCTATGATGGCTCTTACCGATCTACCGCTATCATTTTGGGGTTATGCTTTAGAGACTGCCGCATTCACTTTAAATAGGGCTCCGTCGAAATCCGTTGAGACGACACCGTATGAATTATGGTTTGGGAAGAAACCTAAGCTGTCGTTTCTGAAAGTTTGGGGATGCGATGCTTATGTCAAGAAACTTCAACCTGAAAAGCTCGAACCCAAATCGGAAAAATGCGTCTTCATAGGATACCCTAAGGAAACTATTGGGTATAACTTCTACCTTAGATCCGAAGGCAAGATCTTTGTTGCCAAGAATGGATCCTTTCTGGAGAAAGAGTTTCTCTCGAAAGAAGTGAGTGGGAGGAAAGTAGAACTTGATGAGGTACCCCCTCTTGAACCAGAGAGTAGCGCAGCTCAGGAAGATGTTTCTGTGGTGCCTGCACCGACTAGAGAGGAAGTTAATGATGATGATCATGAAACTTCGGATCAAGTTGCTACTGAACTTCGTAGGTCCACGAGGACATGTTCCGCACCAGAGTGGTACGGCAACCCTGTCCTGGAAGTCATGTTGTTAGACAACGGTGAACCTTCGAACTATGAAGAAGCAATGGCCGGCCCGGATTCCAACAAATGGCTTGAAGCCATGAAATCCGAGATAGGATCCATGTATGAAAATGAAGTATGGACTTTGACAGACTTGCCCGATGATCGGCAAGCCATAGAGAAAAAATGGCTTTTTAAGAAGAAGACAGACGCGGATGGTAATGTGACCATCTATAAGGCTCGACTTGTCGCTAAGGGTTATCGACAAGTTCAAGGGGTTGACTACGATGAGACCTTCTCACCCGTAGCGAAGCTGAAGTCTGTCCGAATCATGTTAGCAATTGCCGCATTCTATGATTATGAGATATGGCAAATGGACGTCAAAATGGCATTCCTTAATGGTTTCCTTAAGGAAGAGTTGTATATGATGCAGCCGGAAGGTTTTGTCGATCCTAATAATGCTGACAAGGTATGCAAGCTCCAGCGCTCAATCTATGGGCTGGTGCAAGCATCTCGGAGTTGGAACATTCACTTTGATGAGATGATCAAAGCGTTTGGGTTTACACAGACTTATGGAGAAGCCTGTGTTTACAAGAAAGTGAGTGGGAGCTCTGTAGCATTTCTCATATTATATGTGGATGACATACTATTAATGGGAAATGATATAGAATTCTTGGAAAGCATAAAGGCCTACTTGAATAAGTGTTTTTCAATGAAGGACCTTGGAGAAGCTGCTTACATATTAGGCATCAAGATCTGTAGAGATAGATCGAGACGCCTCATTGGTCTTTCGCAAAGCACATACCTTGACAAGATATTGAAGAAGTTCAATATGGATCAGTCCAAGAAGGGGTTCTTGCCTGTATTACAAGGTGTGAGATTGAGCACGGCTCAATGCCCGACCTCGGCAGAAGATAGAGAAAAGATGAGTGTCATCCCCTATGCCTCAGCCATAGGGTCTATTATGTATGCCATGCTGTGTACCAGACCAGATGTGAACCTCGCCGTAAGTTTGGTAGGAAGGTACCAAAGTAATCCCGGCATGGAACACTGGATAGCGATCAAGAACATCCTGAAGTACCTGAAAAGGACTAAGGATATGTTTCTCGTTAATGGAGGTGACGAAGAGCTCGTCGTAAAGGGTTACGTCGATGCTAGCTTCGACACAGATCTGGATGACTCCAAGTCACAAACCGGATACGTGTATATTTTGAATGGTGGGGCAGTCAGCTGGTGCAATTGCAAGCAAAGCGTCGTGGCGGGATCTACATGTGAAGCGGAGTACATAGCAGCTTCGGAGGCAGCACAGGAAGCAGTTTGGATGAAGGAGTTCATCACCGACCTAGGAGTTATTCCCAATGCGTCGGGCCCAATGACTCTCTTCTGTGACAACACTGGAGCTATTGCCCTTGCCAAGGAGCCCAGGTTTCACAAGAAGACCAGGCATATCAAGCGTCGCTTCAACTCCATTCGTGAACATGTTCAAGATGGAGACATAGATATTTGTAAAGTGCATACGGATCTGAATGTCGTAGATCCGTTGACTAAACCTCTTCCACGAGCAAAACATGATCAACACCAGAACTCTATGGGTGTTCGATTCATCACAATGTAACTAGATTATTGACTCTAGTGCAAGTGGGAGACTGTTGGAAATATGCCCTAGAGGCAATAATAAAGTGGTTATTATTATATTTCCTTGTTCATGATAATTGTCTATTGTTCATGCTATAATTGTGTTATCCGGAAATCATAATACATGTGTGAATACATAGACCACAACATGTCCCTAGTGAGCCTCTAGTTGACTATCTCATTGATCAATAGATGGTTACGGTTTCCTGACCATGGACATTGGATGTCGTTGATAACGGGATCACATCATTAGGAGAATGATGTGATGGACAAGACCCAATCCTAAGCATAGCACAAGATCGTGTAGTTCGTCTGCTAAAGCTTTTCTAATGTCAAGTATCATTTCCTTAGACCATGAGATTGTGCAACTCCCGGATACTGTAGGAATGCTTTGGGTGTGCTAAACGTCACAACGTAACTGGGTGGCTATAAAGGCACACTACGGGTATCTCCGAAAGTGTCTGTTGGGTTGGCACGAATCGAGACTGGGATTTGTCACTCCGTGTGACGGAGAGGTATCTCTGGGCCCACTTGGTAGGACATCATCGTAATGAGCTCAATGTGACCAAGGAGTTGATCACGGGATGAGGTGTTACGAATGAGTAAAGAGACTTGCCGGTAACGAGATTGAACAAGGTATAGGGATACCGACGATCGAATCTCGGGCATGTATCATACCGGTAGACAAAGGGAATTGTGTACGGGATTGATTGAATCCCCGACATCGTGGTTCATCCGATGAGATCATCGTGGAACATGTGGGAGCCAACATGGGTATCCAGATCCCTCTATTGGTTATTGACCGGAGAGATGTCTCGGTCATGTCTACATGCCTCCCGAACACGTAGGGTCTACACACTTAAGGTTCGATGACGCTAGGGTTATAGGGAAAGTTTGTACGTGGTTACCGAATGTTGTTCGGAGTCCAGGATGAGATCCCGGACGTCACGAGGAGTTCCGGAATGGTCCGGAGGTAAAGAATAATATATAGGAAGTGAGGTTTTGGTCACCGGAAGTGTTTCGGGCGTCACCGGTAATGTACCGGGACCACCGGAAGGGTTCCGGGGGTCCGCCGGGTGGGGCCACCAGTCCCGGAGGCTTGCATGGGCCAAGAGTGGGAAGGGACCAGCCCCTGAGTGGGCTGGTGAGCCTCCCACCAAGGCCCAAGGCGCAGCAAAAGGGGAGAAGGGGGAAACCCTAGGCGCAGATGGGCCTAAGGCCCACCCTAGGGCGCGCCCCCCTCTCTCCCCCTCTTAGCCGCCCCCCTCCAACCCATCTAGGGCTGCCGCCCCCCCTAGGATGGGAACCCTAGAGGGGGCGCACCGCCCTCCCCTCCTCCTATATATAGTGGGGGTTTTGGGGCTGCCAGACACACGAATCTCTCTCCCTCTTGGCGCAGCCCTACCTCTCCACCTCCTCGTCTTTCGTAGTGCTTGGCAAAGCCCTGCTGGAGAACCACGCTGCTCCAACACCACCACGCCGTCGTGCTGCTGCTGGAGTTGTCTTCCCCAACCTCTCCCTCCTCCTTTCTGGATCAAGGAGCGGGAGACGTCACCGGGCTGCACGTGTGTTGAACACGGAGGCGCCGTTGTTCGACGCTTAGATCGAATCGACCGCGATCTGAATCGCTGCGTGTACGACTCCTCCAACTGCATTCTTGCAACGCTTCCGCATCGCGATCTTCAAGGGTATGAAGATGCACTCATCTCTCTGTCGTTGCTAGTCTCTCCATAGATTGATCTTGGTGATGCGTAGGAAATTTTTTGATTTACTACTACGTTCCCCAACAAATAGACCTAGTAAAAATTCAAAATTTTAATTCTGGCCAAATTTTATTTAATAAAAATATGATTAAATTTTTGGGGTGTTACACTAATTCCCATTATAGTCTTTGGGTTGAAAACACACCTAACCAGCACACACCAGATTAACTTTCCAGATGCCAGGAATCACCCAAAGCATCGTTCAAGTAAAACTCTGAGACGAAGAGACCAACGTCCTGCATGGGATCACTATTAATACGCGCGGATTCCAAGGGGTGCCCCCCTCTCAGTCACAACTGGAAACACCCATGCCCCCTAACCCGATGACAGGATTTAGTCCCGGATCCCTGGGAAACCCTCATCGTGGCCCTCTGTACGGTGTGTGCATGGAAAGGGGTTATCAACTTACTGAACCATACCCTATCTATGGCAGGAACCTGTGGCAGCACGAAACAAGTATGGGGGTTACCGGAACAAGACTCGATCTATGGTCGACTCAGGAGGCATTAAGTTTCTTGCAACGGTTAGCACAACAAGGTATTCCTTCAACAGCAATCCCAACAGGGCCACAACCCTTGCATGCTCCAACATGCACAACAAACAAGGCATGATCACGCTCCAACGTGATCATCCTCCTGCCGGTAACGGTATTACCCTTATGCCTGCTCCTGCAAGTTAGTCATGGCAATACACGATGCACGGTACGATGAAACATGCCAACACCACATGCATGCAAATTTTACTCGAATTCAACCATGCAAGCACTACTAGCAATATGCAATTTAGTTTGAATTTAACATAGTCATGTTTAAATTATTCTAGCAAATAAACTACCATGCTTTCACCATATCAAGTGTTCAAGATGCTTGCCTTAAGTATGCAGAAGTGTTGGGTGCACTCCAAAACTTTGAAAAAATTTATCTTCCCTCCATTTCCTATTTTCAGAAATATGGCAAGAGTCACATAATTCCAAAATAGTACCAAAAAGTTATTTGGAAATTTTTGAAATAAATACCAAAATAAACTAGATGAAAAATAAGAAATAACAGAAAAAGATTCAATACATTTGGAATTAATATGAATTACTTATGGAATTTCTAAGTACTATTTAATTGATCCAGTGGAGACACTTTCTAGGAAAAATGTTCACCTAAGCTGGACAAATAGATCATGATTTTAGGAGTCAGCAAAAATTTGAATAATTAAATTTGGATTAGAAAAGAGCACAGTAGAGTTTTCCGCTGAAAAAGAAAAAGGGAGAGAAACAGGGAGAGAAACAGGGATGCGCCCTGAGCGCTGTATAGCCGCGAAGTGCTATTGGGCCGAGCCCAGCCGCTCGGCCGGGCAGTAGGCTGCAACGTCGAAGGCGAACTTTCCGAATCACGCCTTCCGCGCGCGAAGACGGCCTCCGCGGAATCTGCGTCCACTTAAGAGCGGCACGGGTCACTGATAGTGGGCCCCGCGGCCCCACTGTCAGGTTTGACCGGTCCTCGTCGCCTTCCTCCCGCACGTGTGTGTACAGAGCGCAAGCCGGCGGCGATTGCCGGAGGTAGGCGTCACCTTTCAAGGAACTGAAGCCATCTACGAGCTCAGTAGATCACGGCGGTCCTCCCGGTACCCGCTATGGTCGGAGAGAGGAGCGGAATCACCGGCGTTGGGCCAACCCGATGAACTCTGGCGGAGGGTCGAAGAGGGCTTTCCTCTGTGGAGCTCCTCGAAGCATTTTGATGAGGGGAATCATGAGGTAGTGGCTTAGTGAATCGACTGGTGCAGGTTAATTGGAGAGGGAAAGGTTGGTTGGCTCGAATTTGACCAAACGACGGCGGTGGTGGTTTCACCGGAGACCGAGCAGGTGACCATTTATGGTCGTTTTGGTCATTCCCGGTGGTCTAGGATGGATGGTGGAGTAGCCGTGGGGGTAGTAGCGAGCTCGGGACCTTCTTATAAGCGGGGAACGTCGGTTCCCGTGGCTTCCCGAGAAAGGCTCGTGGCGGCGGCCATTGATGGTGGCGGTTGAGGCCGGTGAGGGGCGATGGCGAGGTCAGCATGGACGGCGGGGTCGGTGCAGTCGGTGGCCGCCCGCGGATGAGCTCGGGTAGTTAGTCTTTAAGAGGGCAGAGACGTGGCAGAGAGAGATTCATCGGGCGGCGACTGTGGCGGCGGTGGTCGGTGGAGGACGGCGCTAAAGGCCAAGGAGAGATGTCAGCGAGGTCCGTGGCTTCCTGGGGAAACTTGTAGTGGACCAGAGAGAGCTGGGGAGCGGCTGTGGGAAGTGGCAGAAGCTCGGGTGCCGACGCGGTCATTGGCGCGCTCTGGACATGTCTAGAGCACGCACCTAGTGTGCTCGACGAAATGCCACTGGCATCTACCGGCACCCGAATGGGCCAAAAATTAACAGGATGAGGTTTCATGGAACGGGAGGAGTGATGGACATGTTGGTTTGGCCAGAGGATCAAGTCTCTAATGTAGTTAAGAAGGAGGTCCAGTTTCTGTTATGCCCACAGAGTGCTTGATGAAATGAACAGGTGACCTAGGTAGTTTTGTTGGTTATGAAACTTGGCAGGGGGATGTCTCTTTGGATGTTAAAGAGGGTGGTGAGGTTGGCTAGGCAAAATTCAAAACTTGCTAGTGCAAGTTTTAGAGAAATTCATTTCTGGACAGACAATGTAGGGGAATATTTGGTGAGCTAAAAAGAATCCAATGGAGCTAAAATTTTGGAATTAAGGGTTTGGTTGGGAGGACTATGAGTGGGAAAATTTTCAGAATTTTTGGAGCCAGGAAAAATGAGGTTGTAGTGCAAAAATTGGATCTGGACCAGAGAAGAAAAGAGCTTGTTCCACTCAAAATTTTCAAAAGACTAAGCTAGGTTTTTGCATCAAAGTGATATGTGGGTATCACATGACCTCTCATAATTTTTGTGGGATTTTAAAAGAATTATTTAAAATAGTTGTAGTGCAACATAAGCATTTAAAGTGTTGTAAAAGCTATTAAAAGAATTGTTTGGGCAATTTTTTTATTATGAAAATAATTCTTACTGTTATAAAAATGTAGTTGAAATGATTTGAGAAAACTACCAAAGCCACAATAATATTCCAAAAATTTCTATATGGAGGGAGGAATTTTGAAAAACAGAAACAGAAAATGGTTCTGAAATTTATAAAAGACCTAGTAAAAATTCAAAATTTTAATTCTGGAAAAATTTTATTTAGTAAAAACATGATTAAATTTTTGGGGTGTTACATATATGTGTCAAAGAAAACCTTGTGTGGTTTGTCCCGCTCCTGCTGCGCTGTGGTCCACCCCAGCTCAGCTGCTCCAACGACGAACGGGTTCACCACAGCAGGGATCCGCCCTCCAGACCGTCTTTCACTGTGACGCCCCCGGCCCGATCGTGCACTATTCATACATGCAAATGCACACGATCAAGCCTAAGGACTCACGGGAAGATATCACAACACAACTCTAAAACACAAATAAAGTCATACAAGCTTTATATTACAAGCCAGGGCCTCGAGGGCTCGAATACATAAGCTTGCGAACAAGCGTCAGCGGAAGCATCAGATATCTGAGTACAGATATAAAAGAAAGTACAGAAAGGCCTTTAGAAAGGCGGGGCAAAATAAAACACTACGATCGAAAGGCGAAGGCCTCCTGCCTGGGACCCTCCGATCCTACTCCTGGTCGTCAGTCAACTCGTAGAAGTATCCATCCTCTGGGTAGTAGTAGTAGCGATCGTCGGCGGGGCAGCTGTCTCAGGGGCTCCGTCATCTTGGTCACGACAAACTGATAGGGGGAGAAAAGGTAAACAAAGCAACCGTGAGTACTCAGAAGTACTCAGCAAGCAAGGAGCTACACTACATATGCAACATTTTCAAAGGGAGGCTGTATATGTGGACTGGGCTGCAGAAATGCCAGAATAGAGAGAAGGCCTAGTCCTATCGAAGACTAGCATCTTCAGCGGTCTTGCAGCAGTAGAAGAGAGTAGAACATTACAATATAATGTAGTAGTAACATTAAGTCTCAACCTCACCCAGAGATCCTTTCTCGACTCCCTGCGAGAAAGCAATCCCAGAGCCATACATTCATCAACCTCGTCCTGAGATCCCTTCTCGACTCCCTGCGAGAAGCAATCCCAGAGCCATATATATACAGGTCTCGTCACAGGTATCCAGTTCTAAATTATATCAATCAGGATACAACTCCGAGTGTCCTTTACCGTAGGACCGGCTATCGATAGAAGTGTTCTTCCCTGCAGGGGTGCACCAACTTACCCAACACGCTCGATTAACTTCGGCCGGACACACTTTCCTGGGTCATGCCCGGCCTCGGCCAAACGACACATCGCAACCCTACCTACAGCTCAGCAGAGAGGTCCCCGTCGGTCTACATCCTAAGCGCTCAGAGGTCTTGGGCCATCGCCCTGTGCACTCCGAGTCGTTGCGTGCAGGGGGAAGCCAGGCACCAGGGGGGCGCCGGTCCGTCCCGGCCGCAAGGCTGAACTAGACGTCTGACAGAGCTTTCGGCTGATGCTACGATGCAGAACGCCCATACTATGCCCACGTGATGGTTAGTGCTATCAGACCAGAGGCCTGCTCGGATCAAATATCCAAATCGCTAGGACTAGGGGCTTGCGGTAACGAGCAGGGACTCACGAAAGATGTGACCCCGTCGCCCCGTCTCGAGGACTTGCGGCAAGGGTTAAGAATGCCCGGCCGCGCCTCGTATTCACCACTCGGGCACCACACTGGCAACCCGCCTTCACATCACACGCGGGTACCCCTCAGGGTCGACCCGCCTTTCCAAGTAACATTGTAAGGTCCAAGTATCCGTGTGTCCATAACATCAGGGAATCCGAGGTATCACCCTCATTGAATTCCCACTCGATGTATCCGTCAAGGTGAACTAGGAGGAATCACCCTCACTGGGTCCACACTTGAGGTGTTGTAGGACAGCGTTCGTTATCGGAAGCGGTGAAGGAGGAATCACCCTCGATGACCACGACCGAATAGCTACTCTACAGAGTTAACATCAGAAGTGCTACAAGAGGTTTCACCCTCGGCACTCGATAGTAACGCTGCAGTGTCGTTACAACTAAGGGGGGTGATGTGCGGTGTCGGGTCCTGGTCTTCAATCCCATTGATCGGGTCTTCTGACGATCCAGCGCGGCAGTCGGGATAAGTGGGGTCACTGATAGGTCTCTACCCAGCCTAGACTAAACAGTTTAGGATATGTAGGTAATTATCAACAGCAGGTTACAATGAACAGGCTATGCATCAGAATAGGTAAAGCAGCAGCAGAAGTAACTCTAATGCAAGCATGAGAATATAGAATGGGCGATATCGGGATGATCAAAGGGGGGGGCTTTATTTTCTTTTGTTCTTTTTCTTTTTATAAATTCATATACCTCGGTTTAGTAAATAGTTAGGCCCCAAACCGAATTTTGTAAAAAGGGAGACCTAGTCCATAAATACCAGTGCTTTATTTCCTAAAACCTAAAATCAGTTTGGGCAAAACATCATTTCATACTTAAATTAGATTTAATAAATGGTTATTAAATATTGTTTTTAGTCGCTGTTTGAAGATGTTTGAGTCACTTACCCAACTCCAATGATGTTGGTTTCAATTTTAGAATTGTCTCTGATTTATTTGCTATTTAATGAACAATTTAGTTTCTATGTTGGACAACTTTTATTTTCCACTTTCATTTAAATTTGAATTTGAGGTTAGGAGTTGAAATGCAATATGATGTTAATGATGATCATGCACTGTTAATCATGCTGACGTGGCATAATCAAAATGGGATTACTGTAGTTAACCACCGGGGGTGTTACAAATCTCCTCTACTAACAAGAATTCTCGTCCCGAGAATTAAGAAGTAGAAGGAAAAAGTTCGGGGTATTCCGCACGAAGATTATCCTCGCGTTCCCAAGTGGCTTCATCTTCAGTATGATTTAACCACTGTACTTTGAGGAACTTGGTAACCTTCTGACGGGTTCGACGTTCAGCTTCATCGAGAATGCGGATCGGATGTTCCTTATATGAAAGATCATCATGCAATTCGAGCATCTCGTGATCCACAGCTCGGTGTGGAGATTCCTTGAAGCATTTACGAAGTTGCGACACATGGAAGACGTCGTGGATATGAGAGAATTGCGGCGGCAAATCCAATTTATACGCCACTTGACCACGTCTTGCAACAATGCGGAAAGGACCAATGTAGCGTGGAGCTAGCTTGCCCTTGATTCCGAAACAGTGAGTGCCTTTCATAGGAGTGACACGAAGATAAGCTTGATCACCAGGTTGATAAGTCAAACCCCATCGTTTGCGATCATAGTTGCTCTTCTGGCGGTCCTGAGCCGCCTTGAGATTTTCCCGGACAATACGAACTTGTTCTTCGGCTTGTTGAATAATATCTGGACCCACGAGCGGTCGTTCCCCAGTTTCTGACCAATTCAGAGGGGTTCGACACTTACGTCCATAGAGAACTTCAAAGGGGGCCATTTTCAGACTGGCTTGATAGCTGTTGTTATAAGAGAACTCGGCATATGGAAGAGATTCTTCCCACTTCTTGCCGAAAGAAACAACACAAGCTCGTAGCATGTCTTCAAGCACTTGATTGACTCGTTCAACTTGGCCTTGGGATTGAGGATGATAAGCTGAACTCCAGGTAATATGAGTTCCCATAGCCTTTTGGAAACTTTCCCAGAAATGACCGGTGAATATGCTGCCACGGTCTGAACTGATCTCTTTCGGAATACCGTGGAGTGAAACAATTCTGGAGATATATAATTCTGCTAACTGACTAGCAGTGATCGTCTCCTTGACAGGCAGAAAGTGTGCAACTTTGGAGAGTTGGTTGACAACGACAAGAATAGCATCGTGACCCTTCTGTGACCTGGGAAGTCCTGTAACGAAATCCATCTGAACCTTATCCCATTTCCATAAAGGAATAGGAAGTGGTTGCAGAATTCCAGCAGGCTTCTGATGTTCTGCTTTAACGCGTCGACACACATCACATTCAGCAACATATCGAGCAATGTCTTGCTTCATTTTAGACCACCAGTACCTTTGACGGAGATCACGATACATCTTGGTGCTACCCGGATGAATAGACAGCGGGGTATCATGTGCCTCCTTCATAACTTTGTCAGTCATAAGCTCGAAGCGAGGTACGACAATGCGGTCTCTGAAATACAAGGTTCCATCTTCAGACAGCGAGAAATCCCTGTACTTTACAAGGTGAAGGTCTTTCTTCATCAAATCAATTTCAGCATCTTTAGCTTGCGCATTCTTAACAACTTTCTCAAGGTCTGGTTCAACAACCAAGGTTTTTAAGTATCCTTGGGGAACTATCTCGAGATTTAGCTTTCGAAGCCCTTCATACAGAAGTGGTTGCTGTAGCTGAACCTCAAGTTCGCAGCAATAGGATTTGCGGCTCAACGCATCAGCCATCACATTAGCCTTGCCAGGGGTATAAGAAATACCCAAGTCATAGTCCGCAATGGTCTCCATCCATCTTTGCTGACGGAGATTCAGAGATGGCTGAGTGAACAAGTACTTCAGACTTTTATGATCCGTGTAGATCTCGCAACGATTATCGAGGAGGTAATGTCGCCATAACTGCAATGCATAGATGACAGCAGCTAGTTCTAGATCATGTACCGGATAATTCTCTTCATGTGGGCGCAACTGACGAGAGCCATAAGCAAGCACTTTACGCTCTTGCATTAGGACACAGCCTAATCCTTCACGGGATGCATCACAATAAATCACAAAGTCTTTACGGGAATCTGGAGGAGCAAGTACTGGGGCAGACATTAGCTTGTCTTTGAGTATTTGAAAACTTTCCTGACATTTTTCTGTCCATTCAAACTTAACGCCCTTGTGAAGCAGATCAGTCAAAGGCTTAGCAATCTTAGAAAAATTCTCGACAAAACGACGGCAATAACTTGCAAGACCAAGAAAACTTCTCACTTGCTTGACGTTCTTCGGAGGAGTCCAGTCAAGTATAGCCTGAACTCGTTCTGGGTTAACGGCAATGCCATCTTTTGAAATCACATGGCCGAGATATGTCACTTCAGACAACCAGAATTCACATTTAGAATATTTGGCATACAGTTGGTGTTCTCGGAGCCTTTCCAGTACAAGACGGAGGTGTTCAGCATGTTCTTCCTTATTCTTTGAATAAACCAGAATATCATCTAGATATACCACGACGAACTTGTCGAGGTAATCCATGAAGATATAATTCATCAGACGGGAAAATGTGGCTGGAGCATTGGTTAAGCCAAATGACATGACAGTGTACTCATAAGAGCCATAGCGAGTAACAAAAGCAGTCTTCGGAATATCCTCTTCACGAACACGGATCTGATGGTAACCCAACCTCAAATCAAGTTTAGAGAATACCGATGATCCAGTAAGTTAGTGCATTATCTGTCACTGCTAGAAATTGGTTTGGGGTCCATATCTTTTTGTTTGGATTTTATTTAAATTGAAAAAGGATTAAACAGTGTTATGTTGCTGCTGTTCCTTGTTGTTCGAGTCCTTTTACAATTCCAACTAATGTTGCAATCATTTTTATAAATGCTATGGGAATATTTGCAACATGAGGCACATTTTAGTTTTCCAGTTTGAACAACTTTTATTGTCCACTTTCATTTAAATTTGGATTTTGAGTTAGAAGCTGAAATGCATTATGATGCAAATGATGATCAGACACTGTTAATCATGCTGACGTGGCATAATCAAAATGGGATTACTGTAGTTAACCACTGGGGGTGTTACAAATCTCCTCTACTAACAAGAATTCTCGTCCCGAGAATTAAGAAGTAGAAGGAAAAAGTTCGGGGTATTCCGCACGAAGATTATCCTCGCGTTCCCAAGTGGCTTCATTTTCAGTATGATTTGACCACTGCACTTTGAGGAACTTGGTAACCTTCTGACGGGTTCGACGTTCAGCTTCATCGAGAATGCGGATCGGATGCTCCTTATATGATAGATCATCATGCAATTCGAGCACCTCGTGATCCACTGCTCGGTGCGGAGATTCCTTGAAGCATTGACGAAGCTGCGACACGTGGAAGACGTCGTGGATATGAGAGAATTGCGGCGGCAATTCCAATTTATATGCCACCTGATCACGTCTAGCAACAATGCGGAAAGGACCAATGTAGCGTGGAGCTAGCTTGCCCTTGATTCCGAAACGGTGAGTGCCTTTCATAGGAGTGACACGAAGATAAGCTTGATCACCAGGTTGATAAGTCAAACCCCATCGTTTGCGATCATAGTTGCTCTTCTGGCGGTCCTGAGCCGCCTTGAGATTTTCCCGGACAATACGAACTTGTTCTTCGGCGTGTTGAATAATATCCGGTCCAACAAGAGGTCGTTCCCCAGTTTCTGACCAATTCAGAGGGGTTCGACACTTACGTCCATAGAGAACTTCAAAGGGGGCCATTTTCAGACTGGCTTGATAGCTGTTGTTATAAGAGAACTCGGCATATGGAAGAGATTCTTCCCACTTCTTGCCGAAAGAAACAACACAAGCTCGTAGCATGTCTTCAAGCACTTGATTGACTCGTTCAACTTGGCCTTGGGATTGAGGATGATAAGCTGAACTCCAGGTAATATGAGTTCCCATAGCCTTTTGGAAACTTTCCCAGAAATGACCGGTGAATATGCTGCCACGGTCTGAACTGATCTCTTTCGGAATACCGTGGAGTGAAACAATTCTGGAGATATATAATTCTGCTAACTGACTAGCAGTGATCGTCTCCTTGACAGGCAGAAAGTGTGCAACTTTGGAGAGTTGGTTGACAACGACAAGAATAGCATCGTGACCCTTCTGTGACCTGGGAAGTCCTGTAACGAAATCCATCTGAACCTTATCCCATTTCCATAAAGGAATAGGAAGTGGTTGCAGAATTCCAGCAGGCTTCTGATGTTCTGCTTTAACGCGTCGACACACATCACATTCAGCAACATATCGAGCAATGTCTTGCTTCATTTTAGACCACCAGTACCTTTGACGGAGATCACGATACATCTTGGTGCTACCCGGATGAATAGACAGCGGGGTATCATGTGCCTCCTTCATAACTTTGTCAGTCATAAGCTCGAAGCGAGGTACGACAATGCGGTCTCTGAAATACAAGGTTCCATCTTCAGACAGCGAGAAATCCCTGTACTTTACAAGGTGAAGGTCTTTCTTCATCAAATCAATTTCAGCATCTTTAGCTTGCGCATTCTTAACAACTTTCTCAAGGTCTGGTTCAACAACCAAGGTTTTTAAGTATCCTTGGGGAACTATCTCGAGATTTAGCTTTCGAAGCCCTTCATACAGAAGTGGTTGCTGTAGCTGAACCTCAAGTTCGCAGCAATAGGATTTGCGGCTCAACGCATCAGCCATCACATTAGCCTTGCCAGGGGTATAAGAAATACCCAAGTCATAGTCCGCAATGGTCTCCATCCATCTTTGCTGACGGAGATTCAGAGATGGCTGAGTGAACAAGTACTTCAGACTTTTATGATCCGTGTAGATCTCGCAACGATTACCGAGGAGGTAATGTCGCCATAACTGCAATGCATAGATGACAGCAGCTAGTTCTAGATCATGTACCGGATAATTCTCTTCATGTGGGCGCAACTGACGAGAGCCATAAGCAAGCACTTTACGCTCTTGCATTAGGACACAGCCTAATCCTTCACGGGATGCATCACAATAAATCACAAAGTCTTTACGGGAATCTGGAGGAGCAAGTACTGGGGCAGACGTTAGCTTGTCTTTGAGTATTTGAAAACTTTCCTGACATTTTTCTGTCCATTCAAACTTAACGCCCTTGTGAAGCAGATCAGTCAAAGGCTTAGCAATCTTAGAAAAATTCTCGACAAAACGACGGCAATAACTTGCAAGACCGAGAAAACTTCTCACTTGCTTGACGTTCTTCGGAGGAGTCCAGTCAAGAATAGCCTGAACTCGTTCTGGGTTAACGGCAATGCCATCTTTCGAAATCACATGGCCGAGATATGTCACTTCAGACAACCAGAATTCACATTTAGAATATTTGGCATACAGTTGGTGTTCTCGGAGCCTTTCCAGTACAAGACGGAGGTGTTCAGCATGTTCTTCCTTATTCTTTGAATAAACCAGAATATCATCTAGATATACCACGACGAACTTGTCGAGGTAATCCATGAAGATATAATTCATCAGACGGGAAAATGTGGCTGGAGCATTGGTTAAGCCAAATGACATGACAGTGTACTCATAAGAGCCATAGCGAGTAACAAAAGCAGTCTTCGGAATATCCTCTTCACGAACACGGATCTGATGGTAACCCAACCTCAAATCAAGTTTAGAGAATACCGATGATCCAGTAAGTTGATCATACAAATCATTGATCCGAGGAAGCGGATATTTATTCTGAATGGTGGCTTGGTTAATGGGCCGATAATCCTGAACCAATCGGTTAGTTCCATCCTTCTTCTTAACGAAGAGTGAAGGTGCTCCCCAAGCAGAGGAACTGGGGCGGATGAAACCTTTCTTAAGTGACGTGTCGATTTCTTCCTTAAGCTCGAGAAGATGGTGCGGAGGCATCTTATAGGGACGCTTCGCGATAGGTGTTGTGCCAGGCTTCAAGTCGATGACAAACTCAACAGCTCTAGCAGGGGGTATTCCTGGAAGTTCTTCTGGAAATACATCTTGAAATTCACGAACAACTGGAACGTTCTCGATGCCTTCAAGAGGTGAAGCGTTCAGTGCATTTAGGACATATATCTGAGCTTCGGCGTCCTGCACTGTACGAGCGGAGTATCTGACAGTTTGACCGGAAGGGTGTGTGAGGCGGACTGCTTCAGTGGCACAGTCAATCAAAGCTTTATGAGGCTTCAACCAGTCCATACCCAGAATAATGTCAATGTTGGAGGTCTTAAGGGCAATGAGAGAAACGGGGAACATCAATCCTCCAATCACAATGTGATTACCGTGGCTTACCCTGGTAGTTTGCCAATTAGCCCCAGGTGAATGGATTACTAATGGGATGGACATCTCCTCGAAAAGTATATCATGGCTTCGCGCAAAACTTTCGGACATGAAGGAGTGCGATGCTCCAGAATCAAAGAGGACTGAAGCTGGGATTGAATTCACTAGAAGGGTGCCCATCACAATGCTGGGGTCCTGCTGAGCTTCTTCCATGTTGACTTGGTTGACATGAACACGTTGACTAGCAGGTAGTTTGGTTCCAACGTTCCTAGAAGGATGTTTTCGACGGCTCTTCCTGCAACCAGCAGAAGGACGTGGTGCATCCTGACGAAAAGCCATAGCATCAGGCGGTCCAGCATGGACCGATAGCTGTCTCGGCGGTGAAGGCAAACGAGGTGCAACATAGGACGGCCTTGGTGTTGGAGCAGGTCGGTGGTGTACATTATGCGGGATCCACACTTGACGTTTCTGAACAGGCTGACCCGAGGGTGAGCCTGCTTCACGAGTGCGCTTGAGTGACTCCTGGTACTCAGTCAGAGCTGTTTCAACTTGGAAAGATTTGCTGACAAGCGTTGCGAAGTCTGTGAAATCATGGACAGCAAGTGCAAGTTTTATATCAGTACGTAGTCCTTCACGGAATGTCTCCTGCTTGCGTGTGTTGGTGTCGACGTCATCCGCAGCATAGCGGGACAATTCAAGAAATTTCCTCTGATATTCATCCACAGTCATTGTGCCCTGGGTAAGTTTGCGAAACTCCTGCTTCTTCTGATCTATCAGACCTTGAGGAATGTACCGTGCACGAAAAGCTGACTGAAATTCCTGCCAAGTGGTCACTGTTTCAGCAGGCAACGTACCCTTGTGGCTTTCCCACCATTGAGCCGCTGGGCCCTTTAGGTGGAATGTCGCAAAGGTGACATAACTGGCAGGGGCAACATTAGCTGACTCCATTTCAAACAGGATGTCACGAAGCCAATCATCAGCATCCATAGGATTGGTGGAGTTGCGGAAAACGGACGGGTTGAGGTGCACAAATTCTGGCAGCGAGATCGGTCCAGGCTCCTGACGAGCCTCATTGCATTACAAACGTCTTACCAGACTCTCGTTGAGCTGACGGTTCAATTCAAACTGCTGCATCATTGCGGCAATATAGGGTGGAGGTGGAGGATCGTCAGCCATCCTGCCAAATCAACAGGGGCAATTTAGCTAATAACTTGCAGGTGTATGGAATTATTTATGAAGTAACACGCACAACAGAAGGAAGTGCAATAGATACTTCATCATATTCGCACCAGACATTCAAAGCCACACATAGCCTCGGTTAGCATCCGGCATTACGACAGTTGAAAAGGGAAAGGCTAGACATCTAGGCGGCGCGCAGGTACGTGATATGGGAGTACACAACGAGACATAGCAAAGGCTAGATCCACGTCGGAGAAAACTGTTGGAGCGAGGAATCTGCACGTGACAACACAGGGTGCCCTCGATAAAAGGATCCTGTAAGCAGAACCTGGCCCACAATCTTGAAGCAAGGGGGGAATATTTCCAGAACTCCGGGTGGATGTGATCACGAGAACCTAATGCTGGAGTTAGTAAACTTTTGTTAACCCGAAAGGAAAAGAGATCAGAGTCCAGAGTAAAGGTCGAGGAGTAAAAGATCCTAATACCACCCAATCGGCGACGTGGGCCCGTAAGCCACACAGCCAAGTTAGTAAAAAGTTTTTCGGTTTCTAGACTCAACTTCGGCCCAGGAGTTGGAAAGGGGGGCTCCTACAGGCAGTCGGCTCTGATACCAACTTGTGACGCCCCCGGCCCGATCGTGCACTATTCATACACGCAAATGCACACGATCAAGCCTAAGGACTCACGGGAAGATATCACAACACAACTCTAAAACACAAATAAAGTCATACAAGCTTTATATTACAAGCCAGGGCCTCGAGGGCTCGAATACATAAGCTTGCGAACAAGCGTCAGCGGAAGCATCAGATATCTGAGTACAGATATAAAAGAAAGTACAGAAAGGCCTTTAGAAAGGCGGGGCAAAATAAAACACTACGATCGAAAGGCGAAGGCCTCCTGCCTGGGACCCTCCGATCCTACTCCTGGTCGTCAGTCAACTCGTAGAAGTATCCATCCTCTGGGTAGTAGTAGTAGCGATCGTCGGCGGGGCAGCTGTCTCAGGGGCTCCGTCATCTTGGTCACGACAAACTGATAGGGGGAGAAAAGGTAAACAAAGCAACCGTGAGTACTCAGAAGTACTCAGCAAGCAAGGAGCTACACTACATATGCAACATTTTCAAAGGGAGGCTGTATATGTGGACTGGGCTGCAGAAATGCCAGAATAGAGAGAAGGCCTAGTCCTATCGAAGACTAGCATCTTCAGCGGTCTTGCAGCAGTAGAAGAGAGTAGAACATTACAATATAATGTAGTAGTAACATTAAGTCTCAACCTCACCCAGAGATCCTTTCTCGACTCCCTGCGAGAAAGCAATCCCAGAGCCATACATTCATCAACCTCGTCCTGAGATCCCTTCTCGACTCCCTGCGAGAAGCAATCCCAGAGCCATATATATACAGGTCTCGTCACAGGTATCCAGTTCTAAATTGTATCAATCAGGATACAACTCCGAGTGTCCTTTACCGTAGGACCGGCTATCGATAGAAGTGTTCTTCCCTGCAGGGGTGCACCAACTTACCCAACACGCTCGATTAACTTCGGCCGGACACACTTTCCTGGGTCATGCCCGGCCTCGGCCAAACGACACATCGCAACCCTACCTACAGCTCAGCAGAGAGGTCCCCGTCGGTCTACATCCTAAGCGCTCAGAGGTCTTGGGCCATCGCCCTGTGCACTCCGAGTCGTTGCGTGCAGGGGGAAGCCAGGCACCAGGGGGCGCCGGTCCGTCCCGGCCGCAAGGCTGAACTAGACGTCTGACAGAGCTTTCGGCTGATGCTACGATGCAGAACGCCCATACTATGCCCACGTGATGGTTAGTGCTATCAGACCAGAGGCCTGCTCGGATCAAATATCCAAATCGCTAGGACTAGGGCTTGCGGTAACGAGCAGAGACTCACGAAAGATGTGACCCCGTCGCCCCGTCTCGAGGACTTGCGGCAAGGGTTAAGAATGCCCGGCCGCGCCTCGTATTCACCACTCGGGCACCACACTGGCAACCCGCCTTCACATCACACGCGGGTACCCCTTAGGGTCGACCCGCCTTTCCAAGTAACAATGTAAGGTCCAAGTATCCGTGTGTCCATAACATCAGGGAATCCGAGGTATCACCCTCATTGAATTCCCACTCGATGTATCCATCAAGGTGAACTAGGAGGAATCACCCTCACTGGGTCCACACTTGAGGCGTTGTAGGACAGCGTCGTTATCGGAAGCGGTGAAGGAGGAATCACCCTCGATGACCACGACCGAATAGCTACTCTATAGAGTTAACATCAGAAGTGCTACAAGAGGTTTCACCCTCGGCACTCGATAGTAACGCTGCAGTGTCGTTACAACTAAGGGGGGTGATGTGCGGTGTCGGGTCCTGGTCTTCAATCCCGTTGATCGGGTCTTCTGACGATCCAGCGCGGCAGTCGGGATAAGTGGGGTCACTGATAGGTCTCTACCCAGCCTAGACTAAACAGTTTAGGATATGTAGGTAATTATCAACAGCAGGTTACAATGAACAGGCTATGCATCAGAATAGGTAAAGCAGTAGTAGCAGCAATTCTAATGCAAGCATGGGAAATTAGAATGGGCGATATCGGGATGATCAAAGGGGGGGGGGGCTTGCCTGGTTGCTCGGCGGCAAGGGCAAGGTCGTCTATGGTGTCTTCGGGATCCGGAGCTGCGTCGGTCTCGGGGACGACGTCGGGGTCGGGGGCTATCGAGAGAGAAGAGGGGGAGGAAACAGTATAAATATATAGCAAGCATGAGCATGACAAATACGATACACGGTGCTAGGGGTAGTCTAACGCAGCATCACACGTAACAGACGGAGCGGGAGAATATCTGACGATATTTCCCGGGTCTTTGGAATTATCGGACAGAGGATAAGAGGGGAACGGTTGCAAGTTCGGATAGTTAGGGACGCGTGACGGGCGAACGGACCGCGTTTTCAGATTCGTCTCGTCGTTCTGAGCAACTTTCATGTACAAAGTATTTTCATCTGAGCTACGGATTATTTTATATGATTTTCTAAAGTTTTTATTAATTTCTGGAATTTAATTAATTATTTAAATTAACATTATCCGAAACAGTGTCTTGCTGACGTCAGCATGACGTCAGCAGACTGTTAGGGTTAATTAGGGTTAACTAATTAATTTACTGTTTAATTAACACTAACTACTTAATTAGATTAACCTAATCAGGATTAATTAACTTAATTAATTAACTAATTAATTATGTAATTAATTAATTATTTTTATTTATTTTAATTATTTTTTTCTTTATTCCTTTTTCTGTTTTGTCTTTTATTTTTAGTCCAAAAGACTTTTGTAAAATATGAGACTTGCTCCATTATTTACAGTGCATTATCTGTCACTGCTAGAAATTGGTTTGGGGTCCATATCTTTTTGTTTGGATTTTATTTAAATTGAAAAAGGATTAAACAGTGTTATGTTGCTGCTGTTCCTTGTTGTTCGAGTCCTTTTACAATTCCAACTAATGTTGCAATCATTTTTATAAATGCTATGGGAATATTTGCAACATGAGGCACATTTTAGTTTTCCAGTTTGAACAACTTTTATTGTCCACTTTCATTTAAATTTGGATTTTGAGTTAGAAGCTGAAATGCATTATGATGCAAATGATGATCAGACACTGTTAATCATGCTGACGTGGCATAATCAAAATGGGATTACTGTAGTTAACCACTGGGGGTGTTACATTCACCGCCTCAGATCTTCTTCCCCGCCGCCGGCAGCCACGACAACTGCATTACCATCATCAACTGAGCAGATGACCTTGAGGACTACATGGGTCCGCAAGAGAGGTCACACTCTTTCGTGTCTGCTTTCGTTATGCATCGCTTAATATGATGACATACTACTTTATCATCATGTTCACCGATTAGACTCCGAGTCAGGTCCAAACTAATGCTCAAACTTGAGTTTTTAAATGGTTGTGGGGTACATATTGGGGCAGCAATCAATACTATCTGGTTAATCTCGGGTGTCTACTATGAGTTTCATGTTGGGTGGAAACAAACATTAAAGGAGCCATTATCTGTATTTTTTAACTGAAGCTATTATCTGCCTGCTATCATTGGTTTTGGGTCTATCCACAGTTTGCTACCATCACTCTGGATTTGTGCATGCACTCCATACATAATATCACTATGTTTTATTCCTATGCATGTCAGTTATTGTACACAATGGTACTGAACATGTAGAGCAAAAGAGACGAGCCTTGCGTGGCAATAAAATTTCATCCAGACGTCGCTCCATGGTCGGCGCAAAAGCAACCCCCTCCCCCCATTCTAGACTATAATCAAGAGGAAGATAACTATTCAGAGGGGGATTCAGAGGGAGCAGACCACTCCTATTTACCCCCTGAGGTCTTTTGCTCTAACTTGGTATGCTGATGTTGGTCATATCATGCATATGGTGCCTTGCATTGATTACTTTATACATAAAATATGTCATCTACTTAGTTTAGACATGCATTGTGTGAATGCCATCTGTTTAGTTTCTATATCATATATGTGAATCATGCAATGACATCTTGTTTAGCCAGGCATCATATATGTGAATTTTGCAATGCCATCCTGGTTAGCCAGTCATCTTATATGTGAATTATATCATGCCATCCTTTTTTTATTACATATTAAATTTGTCAACAATTTTACTACATTTAATTACTCTTCCTGTGCATCAGCCATTCGACACGGTCATGGAAAAATCTGGAGTGAAAACAAGGTCTTAAGAGCAGACAATGCTATCTGACAAAGCGCATGTCTTGCTGGTTACAGATAGCTCCTCAAAGGAGGATTCAGAGACAGTTGACCAGTCGTATTCCCCCCCCCCCCCCCAAGGTGCATGCTCTAACTTGGCAGGGTTATATTGCTCATATCATGCATATGTGTCTTGCATTGCATGTCATTTGCTTAGTTTAGACTGCTTTGTGTGAATGCCACCTGTTTAGTGTCTAATTACCATATATGTGAATTTTGCAATGCCATCTTGTTGCAAGACATTATATATGTGAATTATGCAATGCTATCTTGTTGCAAGGCATTATGTATGTGAATTATGCAATGCCATGCTGTTTAGCCAAGCGTCATATATGTGAATTATATCATGCCTTTCTTTTTTGTATTACTCATTCCATTTGTCGACAATGTTTGTATATTCAACTGCTCTTCCTGTGCATCAGCCATTTGAATTGGTGATGGAGAAATCTGGAGTGAAAACAAGGTCTTCAGAGCAGACAATGCTACCTGCTGAAGCAGATATCTTGCTGGTTACAAATAGCTCCTTAGAGGAGGATTCAGAGGCAGATGACCAGTCCTATTTCCCCCCTGAGGTGTATACTCAAACTTGGCAGGGTTATATTACTCATATCATGCATATGTTGTCTTGCAATGCTTAGTTTTTACATCATATACACAATATTGAATGCCATCTCCTTAGTTGACACATCATATATGCGATTGCCCTCTGCTCACTTGCTTAGTATATAAATCATATATTTGACATGCCATGATGTTTACATAGACAACATGTATCTGAATTATGGCATGCCAACCCATTTTCTAAAGACATAATATAGTTATATCATCTCATCCTGTTTACATAGTCATCATATTTTGAATTATGTCATTCTATCCATGAATTATATCATGCCATCATGTTTCCATCGACGACATGTTTGTGAATTATGGCATGCCAACCACTTTAATAGACACATCGTATAGTTATATCATGTCATCCTGTTTACATAGTCATCATATTTTGAAGTATGTCATTCTATCCTATTTAGTTAGCCATCATATATGTGAAATTGTGTCATGCTATCCTGTTTAATTAACCATCATATATATGAAATTATGTCATGCTATCCTGTTTGGTTAGACAACATGAATGTGAATTATTTCATGCCCTGTTTTCTTCCCTACTATCCATTGCACCTATCTATCTTACAATGTCTGTACATTCAATTACTTTTCTTGTTTCTCAGCCATTTGAATTGGAGGGGGTGATGGCAGTATCTATGGGAGTAAAAACATGATCTTCAGAAAAGATCGTGCTACCCGTCGATGCAGATAGAACCACGGTTGTACTTGCCCAAGAACCAGCCCCACCACACATAACCCAGACTCACGCAGATTGTACCCCTACCCAGTTGGACAGAGAACCAGCTACACCCTTACTAACCCCAACCCCAGCAGATAGTAACCCAGTTCCAGTTGACACAACACCGTCTCCACCACAGAGCACCCAAACACGAGCAGTTAGTAAGGCAACTGCAGTGCCCAAAGCATGAGGACCACCACTCTGAACCCCAAGTCAACGCTTAAAGCAGAAGAAGAATTGTTCTCAGGTCAGGTTCCGTAGCTATGGTTCATACTCCTTTGCTCTTGCGTCACTGTATTTACTCATACCAACTAATTTCAAATTTAAAGGATGCAATTAAAACTCCAATGGTGCAACGGGTATGTTTTAAACCTGTTTCTTTAACGTGTTTGCTGTTGTAACTTGCTCTATGTTGATTTCAGTTTCAATTGAATAAATAGTTATGTTCTCATGCCATGCACATTACAAGTGTTGTTATTGCTGTGTAGTTTCCCACACTTATATTATGTCTATGCTGCTTTGTCTTAAACAGATATGAATTGAACTGACTCTATCTTGATTTGGCAACATAAACTAGAATGATATAGACCATACAGTGACCATACTACATAGATATATGTTTGTTTCATGTTGTTATCCTGTCCACCTTACTACTGAACTGGTTTACCAAAATGAGTTTCGTATACAACATGGTAAACCTGTGATCTGCCTGCTTGTTTCTCTTTTAGAATGCGGACAAAATATTGGAGAAGAGTACCCCATTATGCAATGGTAAAGGAAGTAATGCAGATAAGGTTCAAGATAGTGAGACATCCCTGTTGGTCTCCAAGAAAGCTGATAAAAACTATATTGAAGACACCGAGACAACCCCAAAATCCTGTCTTGATGTAGTGTTCGAGTTACTGGCCACTACTGCTGGCACCAGCTCTTCGAACTCGCTGCCTGAATCAGTTCGGCTTCTTTAGTCTCAACTTCAAGTTGAAAGACATCGATCAGATGTGCTGCGACAGGAAGCCGAAGGACTGAGGAAGTCCCTGTAGAATTCAGATGCATACTTTCTGGTGCAACAGCAAGCGCTGGAGGATTTAAGCGCCAAACAAGAGAAAGCTAATAAGCTTGCTAAGCATCTTGCCAGCATGGTGGATACCCAGGATATTGTTTCTTGAGCTCTTGTGAAGTGGTTTTAGTGCTGGACTTGTTTTGCTGCGGCGTTTATTTGCACTGGTCACCAACTTTGACAACCAGTGTATGTAATATGCTGCTTTGTTCCCCATATTTGCACTGGTGGAAAACTTTGATGCCCAGTGGATGAAATATGTGTAATAGCCATGATAGCCTAGCATAAGTTGCTTGCTTATTTATTTCCTTGTTGTCTTGTTTATTTGTTTGCTTGTAGTCAGTGCAGTTCTTTTTCCGCGGTTTGCTAGTGGCCGCAATAACCTATTTTTTAAAACTAGGCCACATAACCATGGGCTACATATTTACTGTAGTGACCATGGGCCTCCAACGGGCCGTAGAAACAATGGGCCTTCTATGGGCCGTAGAAACAATGGGCCTTCTACGGGCCGTAGAAACAATGGGCCTTCTACGGGCCGTAGAATCAATGGGCCTTCTACGGGCCGTATGATCGATTGGCCAAACATGGGCCAATAACGGACCGCATTATGGGCCGTAAATGGGCTAGAGTTGGAATCATCCGTTCATGGGCCGACCATAACGGGCCGTCGTTAATCGACCGTATTTGATGACGCTATGAAAATGGCTCAACGGATTAACGGGCCACAAACAGGCCGACTTTAACCACGGGCTGAATTTGGCCTACAACCGGAACAGGCTAGTAATGGACCATAAGTAATCGAATGCTGCAAATCAGCCCAAGAATAAATGGGCCCTGAGAAGGCTGAAAGATAACACGGGTTGGAAACGGCCCAATGGAATAATGGGCTGTTAATGGGTATAAAGCGATACACTGTTCATTCAGGCCAGTTTCACCACGGGCCGTTAATGGGCCAAGAGTTACAAAGGGCCTCATATGGGCCGAAAGACGTCATGAGCCATACATGGGCTGGAAGTTACAACGGGCTGGAATCATATTGGACGGCCCAGATGACGCTACTGGGCCTAATTCGGATAGGCCATAATGGGCCGTGAGTTAGCGGGCTGTAAATGGGCTATATGCGAACATGCCGCTAGCAGGCTTTACGTGGGCCAGCCTTTTGACCTGAATGGGCCATTGTTGGGCCGAGACATGTGTTGACGTATCATAGGCGCGTCCCGTCCATTCGCTGGATGACAACTGTCCCAACGCTGGGCCGACACGTGGATCTGCTGGCGAATGAGAATTTTACACGTGGAAAATCCCCATTGGTCCGGGCTGTTAACGGGTTATCGGATCCAAACCGGAACCCGATAGCTTAACGGCGACCTGTTACGGTGGATGCCACGTGTCGCTTACCCTTGGCGAAAGCACTTCCATGATGCGCCATTTATCGTCATGGAAGTGGACACTTCCATGATGATAATTTTGGTATTGTCATGGAACACTTCTACGACAGCGCAGGTATGACTATCTTGATTCTGTCATAAAATCATCATGGATGTACATGCATGACAGAAAACGTGACCTACTGTGACAAACACATATCATCATGGAAGTGTATTTTTTTTGTAGTGCTACCTAACCGTGGCCGATGTCCCCCCCCCCTTTGCTGTGCGCGCGATCTGAGTCATGCGTTCTGATTGGCCAGAATCCAAACCCCACGGATCATACGTCTGCACTGTTGGATGCTCCCAGATCGAACGGCAATCCTCATCCCTTTCGACAGCAAATGCAGTCCGGATAGGATTTGATTTATATGCTAAAATGAACGGTAAATGCCAAAAAATGTCTTAAATATAGCACACCAGACCTGAAATGCGCCAGCAAATCAAACCCGTGGTATAATGGTGATTGCTTAACATGGGAAAATTTAAGAGGCGAAACGATGAACTCATGTCTTCATTTCAGACGAAATTGTTCTCTTTGTGCACACGAGCGCTTAGAGGCAACCGTTTGCATAGGCCTTTCCGCGCGGCGACCGGGGATATTTTTCACCCTTTTCACGTAGGCCGCCAACACACCCCACCGCCCACCCACATTTCACTCAACTAGTCCACCCAATCTCCATCACCAGCTCCCCCCTCTCCCAGATCCACAGTAGAACCCTCTCCGGCGCCGACGTGCTCACCCCGGCCGTGTGCCCGCTCTTCGGCGTCAACCCTACCTCCACTGTCGTTCCCAACTGATGACCCACGACTATAGGGGATAAATCGTAGTCCTTTCAATAAATAAGAGTGTCGAACCCAACGAGGAGCAGAAGGAAATGACAAGTAGTTTTCAGCAAGGTATTCTCTGCAAGCAGTGAAATTATAAGTAACGAGTAGTTTGATAGCAAGATAATTTGTAATGAGCAAGTACTGGTAATGGTAACAAAAGTACATCAAGGTAGCCCAATCCTTTTGAGGTAAAGGACAGGCCAAAACGGTCTCTTATAATAAGCAAAGCGTTCTTGAGGGTACACGGGAATTTCATCTAGTCACATTCATCATGTTGGTTTGATTTGTGTTCGCTACTTTGATAATTTGATATGTGGGTGGACCGGTGCTTAGGTGTTGTTCTTACTTGAACAAACCTCCTACTTATGATTAAACCCCTCGCAAGGATCCGCAACTATGAGAAAAGTATTAAGATAAAATCTAACCATAGCATTAAACTTTTGGATCCAAATCAGTCCCTTACGAAATAGTGCATAAACTAGGGTTTAAGCTTCTGTCACTCTCGCAACCCATCATCTAATAACTACTCCACAATGCATTCCCTTAGGCCCTAATAAGGTGAAGTGCCATGTAGTCGACGTTCACATGACACCACTAAGGGAATCACAACATACATACCATCAAAATATCGAACACATATCAAGTTCACATGATTACTTGCAACAAGATTTCTCCCGTGACCTCAAGAACAAAAGTAACTACTCACAATTGATAATCATGCTCAAGATCAAAGGGGTATTAAATAGCATAATGGATCTGAACATATAATCTTCCACCAAATAAACCATATAGTAATCAACTACAAGATGTAATCAACACTACTAGTCACCCACAAGCACCAATCTAAGGTTCCGGTACAAAGATTGAACACAAGAGATGAACTAGGGTTTGAGAGGAGATGGTGCTGTTGAAGATGTTGATGGAGATTGCCCCCCCCCCCCCAAGATGGGAGAGTTGTTGGTGATGATGATGACGATGATTTCCCCCTCCGGGAGGGAAGTTCCCCCAGCGGAATCGCTCCGCCAAAGGGCAAAAGTGCTCCTGCCCAAGTTCCACCTCGAGACGGTAGCGCTTCATCCCGAAAGTCCTCTCCTTATTTTTCTAGGTCAAAATGACTTATATACCAGAAGAGGGGCACCAGAGGTGGGCCGAGGAGGGCACAACCCACCAGGGCGCGCCTGGGCTCCCTGGCACGCCCAGCCCACCTGGTGGGCCCCCTCTGGTAGTTATTTGCTCCAATAATTCTTATATATTCCATAAAAAATCTCCGTGAGGTTTCAGCTCATTTGGAGTTGTGCAGAATAGGTGGCCTGACGTAGCTTTTTCAGGTCCAGAATTTCAGTTGCCGGTATTCTCCCTCCCTGTGTGAACCTTGCATATTATGAGAGAGAAGGCATTAGAATTACTCCAAAAAGCATTATTATGCATAAAAAAATAACACTAGGAAAACATGATGCAAAATGAACGTATCAACTCCCCCAAGCTTAGACCTCGCTTGTCCTTAAGCGAAAACCGAAATCGAAAACATGTCCACATGCTTAGAGAGAGAGAGGTGTCGATAAAAACAAAATACGGACATAGAAGCATCATGTATAATATTATAACAACAACAAACTTTATTATAAAACTTTATCATAGAACTTTTATCATATAACTTCTCATGAACAAGTAAGAATTCATCACAACATCGAAGTATAAAGCATAATCTCTTTTGAAAATCGACAAACTATGTTCTCAGTCAACTTTGCAACTACAATTCATCATCTTTTCAGGAAGGGTCATGTATCGGAGCCTTATGGCAAGTCCACATACTCAACCATCATATAGTCTTCTATAATTGCTAACACTCACCGCATACACATGAGCAAAAAGTTTCAATAGGACACATAGAAAGATAGGGGCTTATAGTTCCGCCTCCCAATGTATTCACCTCAAGGGTGATGTCAACAATAATAACTCATGCCCACTCATATTCAACTGGATATATGTGCCTAGATCTTTCCTCACCACATGGTGCTTGCCAAAAGAGAAAATAAAAAGGAATAGAGAGAAATACTTTGACTCTTGCATAAAAGTAAATACATAAAAGTAAAAGATAGGCCCTTCGCAGAGGGAAGCAGAGGTTGTCATGTGCTTATTTGTTTGTATGCTCAATCTCTTAGTGCAAAAGAACGTCATGTTATATTGCCCCTTATGATAGCAACCTTTATTATGCAGTCTGTCGCTTTTATTCTTTGCCATCACAAGTTCGTATGACGCTCAATTTTCTCTTACACTAAATGATCCAACACTTTTAGAAGCAATTTTTATTGCCTTATTGCACCGATGACAACTTACTTGAAGGATCTTACTCTATCCATAGGTAGGTATAGTGGACTCTCAAAACAAGATTTTGTTTAAGGGTTTTGGATGCACAAGTAGTATCTCTACTTAGTGCAGAATTTTTGGCTAGCAAAGATGGGGGACAAGCACCACATGTTAAAGGATCTATGACAATATGACTTCTATGTGAATATGAACAAACATAAATCATTATGTTGTCTTCCTTTTCCAACGTCAACAATTTTGGCATATAATATTTTGATGGGGGCTCACAATCACAAAAGATGTCCAAGATAGTGTATTTGCATGTGAATCTTCTCTTCCCTTATTAATTCTTTCATGAATTGCATCATTGACCAACGCTATGTTTGTAAATCTCCAATAAAATTTTCTACTTATACTCTTCCTTATGTGATGTCATTACTTACCATAAGATTAGCATATGATCTTTTTCATTTATTTCCTTTCTTTTTATTGAACAAGAAAGTAAAGAAAAAAAAACTCAAACTAAACTTTATTATATATCTCGCACACGATTACAAGGATAGATCACTAAGCAAGCACTTGAAAAGAAAGGATCGAACTAAACTTTTTATTCAACTAAAGCAAAAGATAAGTAAGGATTGAACTAAGATAAGTAAAGGCAAAAGATAATGGAGGTGATATGATATCGGGGCACCTCCCCCAAGCTTGGCACAAGCCAAGGGGAGTGCCCATACCCGATACTCAAGTTTCCTTTGGTGATGTAGAAGGAGGTGGCGGTGATGAAGTGGTAGCAATCTTATCGTTCTGGCTCAAAAGATACTCCAATCTATGGATGATGCTCTTGAGGGCGATGATGTGCTCTTGCAATAGAATATTTTCACGAGTAAGATATTTATTTTGCACACGAACCGTTTCAATGATCCTAAAAGCTTCAATCTCAGTGGGGGTAAGATGATCATAGTAAGGTTTAAGGATATCTTCTTCTTCCTCCTCAGTAGGCAAGACTTGCTCGACCACCGACGCTTGATCTCCAGTAGCTTCCTTGCTCTTGTCCCCCTTGAAGGCTTCTTTGGGTTCTCCTGTCTTCACTTCAATCTTCATCAACCAAGCATTCCTCTTCTACGTTGTTGGAGGAGGGAGAAGACATGATGTCTGGCTTAACAGATCTGGCAGAAAACAGTAAGAAAGAAGAACAGAGGATTTCTCCATGATACGGTGGTCAATAGGTTCGGGGGGTATATAAAGATTTTTTATCTTGGGGAACAAGCAAATGGAAGATAAAAAAGGAGTCCGGAAGGTACCCGAGGTGGGCACAACCCACCTAGGCGCGCCTGGCTGCCAGGCGCGCCCTGGTGTCTAGTGCCCACCAGGGTTACCTTCCTGGTTGTTTCTTATTTTCCTAATTTTTAATATATTCCAACACCGACAGAAAATATTTTTGCGGATTTTTCAGAGTCCGTTTACTTACCGTATCATGTACCTCCTCTTTTTTCACGATTCTGGAGTGTTCCGGAAGGTTTCTTTTATGTGTTCTTCCGGTGTCATAGTTTGGATAATATTGCTTTCAACATTAATGGGCGTACCAGAGATATAGTGTTTTATTCTTTGCCCATTGACAACCTTCGGGTTGGTAGCTTCGGCATTATTTATTTTGATGGCTCCAGATCGATAAACCTCCTCGATAACATAGGGTCCTTCCCATTTGGAGAGGAGTTTTCCTGCAAAGAATCTGAAATGAGAGTTGTACAAAAGATCATATTCTCCAACTTTGAACTCACGCTTTTGGATTCTTTTGTTATGCTATCTTTTAACTTTTTCTTTAAATAACTTGGCATTTTCATAAGCTTGGGTTCTCTATTCATCTAGTGAGCTAATATCAAATAACCTCTTTTCACCGGCAAGTTTGAAATCATAGTTGAGTTCTTTAATTGCCCAATATACTTTATGTTCTAACTCAAGAGGCAAATGACAATCTTTTCCATAAACCATTTTATAAGGAGACATACCCATGGGATTTTTATATGCTGTTCTGTAAGCCCAAAGTGCGTCGTCTCATTTCTTAGACCAATTCTTTCGGGACCTATTGACAGTCTTTTGTAAAATTAATTTTATTTCTCTATTTCTAAGTTCACCTTGACCACTGGACTGAGGATGATAAGGTGATGAAATTCTATGGTTAACATCATACTTAGCAAGCATTTTACGGAAAGCACCATGAATAAAGTGTGAACCACCATCAGTCATTAAATATCTAGGGACTCCAAACCTTGGGAAAATAACTTCCTTAAGCATTTTAATAGAGGTGTTGTGATCAGCACTACTAGTTGGAATAGCTTCTACCCACTTAGTAAAATAATCCACAGCAACCAAAATGTGTGTATACCCATTAGAGGAAGGAAAAGGTCCCATGTAATCAAAACCCCAGACATCAAATGGTTCAACAGCAAGTGAATAATTCATAGGCATTTCTTGACGCTTACCAATATTACCAATTCTTTGACATTCATCACAAGATAAAACAAACTTACGGGCATCCTTGAAGAGAGTAGGCCAATAAAACCCAGATTGCAATACCTTGTGAGCAGTTCTGTCTCCCGCATGATGCCCTCCATAAGCTTCGGAGTGACATTTCCGTAGGATTTGTCCCTGTTCATGCTCAGGTACACAATGTCTAATAATACCATCTACTCCTTTATAAAGATGTGGGTCATCCCAAAAGTAATGTCTTAAATCATAGAAGATTTTTTTTTCTTTTGTTGGTATGTAAAACTGGGTGGTATATATTTAGCAACAATATAATTGGCATAGTCAGCATACCAGGGAGTGTTATGAGAAACATTTATTGCAGCTAATTGTTCATCAGGAAAACTATCATTAATAGGTTGTGGGTCATCAAGAATATTTTCTAACCTAGATAAGTTATCAGCTATGGGGTTCTCAGCTCCTTTTCTATCAGTGATATGTAAGTCAAATTCTTGTAGCAAGAGAACCCACCTAATGAGTCTAGGTTTAGCATCTTTCTTTTCCATAAGGTATTTTATGGCAGCATGATCAGTGTGAACAGTCACTTTAGAATCAACAATGTAAGATTTGAATTTATCACAAGCAAACACCACTGCTAAAAATTCTTTTTCAGTAGTAGCATAATTTCTTTGGACACTTTCTAGAGTTTTACTAGCATAACGAATAACATGTAATTTCTTATCAACTCTTTGCCCTAGAACAACACCAACAGCATAATCACTAGCATCACACATAATTTCAAAAGGCAAGTTCCAATCAGGTGGTTGAACAATAGGTGCAGAAATTACGGCTTTCTTAAGTGTTTCAAAGGCTTCTACGCACTCATCATCAAAAACAAATGGAACATCATTTTGTAAAAGATTTGTAAGAGGCCTAGAAATTTTAGAGAAGTCTTTAATAAACCTCCTATAGAAACCAGCATGACCGAGGAAACTACGAATACCTTTGATATCTTTAGGACATGGCATTTTCTCAATTGCATCAACTTTATCTTTATCCACCTCAATACCTCGTTCAGAAATTTTATGTCCCAAGACAATACCTTCATTAACCATAAAGTGGCACTTCTCCCAATTCAAGACAAGATTAGTTTGCTCGCATCTCTGCAAAACTCGATCAAGGTTGCTTAAGCAATCATCAAAAGAAGTTCCGTAAATGGAAAAATCATCCATGAAAACCTCAACAATCTTTTCACAAAAATCAGAGAATATAGCAGTCATACATCTTTGAAAGGTAGCAGGTGCATTGCATAAACCAAAAGGCATACGTCTATAAGCATAAGTTCCAAAAGGGCAAGTAAAAGTGATTTTCTCTTGATCAGGTTGTGAAACAGGTATTTGAGAAAAACCAGAATATCCATCGAGAAAACAAAAGTGTGTGTGCTTAGATAGTCTTTCTAGCATTTGATCAATAAAAGGTAGAGGGTAATGATCTTTTCTAGTTGCTTTATTTAATTTTCTAAAATCAATTACCATTCTATAACCAGTGACAATTCTTTGTGGAATAAGTTCATTTTTATCATTAGGAACAACAGTAATACCTCCTTTCTTAGGGACACAATGAACAGGACTTACCCATCTACTATCAGCTATAGGATAGATTATACCTGCTTCCAGAAGCTTCAGTATTTCAGTTCTTACCACTTCTTTCATTTTGGGATTTAAACGTCGTTGGTGATCGACAACGGGTTTAGCATCAGGTTCCATATTAATCTTGTGCTGACAGAGAGTGGGACTAATGCCCTTGAGATCATCAAGAGTATATCCAATAGCAGCTCGGTGCTTCTTCAGAATTTTCAATAATATTTCTTCTTCATGTTCTGAAAGGTTAGCACTAATAATAACAGGATATATCTTTTTCTCATCAAGATAAGCATATTTCAAAGTGTCTGGCAGTTGTTTTAATTCAAACACAAGATCACCTTTAGGTGGAGGAGGACCTCCTAGAGTTTCAATAGGCAAATTGTGTTTAAGCAGAGGTCGTTGTTAAAAAAAATTATCTATCTCATTTCTTTCATGCATATGCATATCATTTTCATGGTCTAGCAAATATTGTTCTAGTGGATCAGTAGGAGGCACGGCAATATAAGCAAGACCAACTATTTCATCCTTACTAGGCAATTCATTCTTATGATGCTTTCTACTAAACTTAGAAAAATTAAACTCATGAGACTCATCACCAAAACTAACACCGACGGTTTGTTTCTCACAATCTATTTTAGCATTAACAGTGTTTAAGAAAGGTCTACCGAAGATAATGGGACAAAATTCATCTTGTGGGGAACCAAGAACAAGAAAATCAGTAGGATATTTTATTTTCCCACACAAGACTTCAACATCTCTAACAATCCCAAGTAGTGTGATGGTGTCTCTATTAGCAAGTTTAATAGTAACATCTATGTCATCTATTTCAGCGGGTGCTATATCATTCATAATTTCTTGATATAAGGTAAATGGAATAGCACTCACGCTAGCACCTAAGTCACATAAACCATGATAACAATGATCTCCTATTTTGACTAAGACACAGGCATGCCAACAACAGGTCTATGTTTATCTTTCTCATCATGTTTGGCAATTCTAGCAGCTTCATCACAGAAGTAAATAACATGCCCATCTACATTTTCTACCAAGAGATCTTTAACCATAGCAATGCTAGGTTCTACTTAGATTTGTTCAGCAGGTTTAGGTGCTCTTATATAACTTTTATTGACCACAGTTGAAACCTTAGCATGTTCCTTTATCCTAACAGGGAAAGGTGGTTTTTCAATATAAGCAGTACGAACAACTGGATCAACATTATAAATAATAGTTTCATCTTTAGCTATTACTGGTTCTTTAATTTCTTCTTTAATAGGTGGGTGATATTTAAACCACTTCTCCTTAGGGAGATCAACAGGAGTAGCAAATGATTCACAAAAGGAGGCTACTATCTCAGAGTCAAGTCCATATTTAGTGCTATACTTTTCAAAAGCATCGGTATTCATAAAAGATTTAACACAATCATACTTAAGCTTAATACCTGACTCTTTACCTTAATCGGGTTCCCAATCTTCAGAGTTGCGTTTAATTCTTTCTAAAAGATCCCACCTGAATTCAATAGTCTTCTTCATAAAGGAACCAGTACAAGAAGTATCGAGCATGGATTGATCATCACGAGAAAGCCGAGCATAAAATTTTTGAATAATAATTTCTCCTGAGAGCTCATGATTGGGGCATGAATGTAACATTGACTTAAGCCTCCCCCAAGCTAGAGCGATACTTTCTCCTTCACGAGGCCAAAAATTATATATGTAATTGTTGGGAAATGTAGCATGCAATTTCAAAAAAAAATCCTACACTCAAGCAAGATCTATCTAGGAGATGCATAGCAACGAGGGGGAGATATGGGCCCATTAGGCCCATATCTTTTGCCGGGGGTGCCCGGAACCCCTTCCGGTGACCCGATATGTACCCGGTAACCTCCGGAACACTTCCGGTGTCCGAATACCATCGTACTATATATCAATATTTACCTCTCGACCATTTCAAGACTCCTTGTCATGTCCGTGATCTCATCCGGGACTCCGAACAACATTCGGTCACCAAATCACATAACTCATATAATACTAAATCGTCATCGAGCGTTAAGGGTGCGGACCCTAAGGGTTCGAGAACTATGTAGACATGACCGATGTAACACCCCCATGTAATAGCCACTGTGATCATCTACTAATAATGCCAAGTCACTCCATCTGCAGTGCCTAGTCATAGTGGTTAATCAAAACAATTCAAATTCTATTCTAAAAATCAACTCAAATTCAAAAGTGAAATATGAAGTTGCTCAAAACTTGTGGGAAAAATGTTCACATTATAGCAAATAATCTAAAACTAACTGTTGTTAAGGAATACAACATCACCATCCACTACAAAAGGGTCTAAGCATTTAAATCAGAGCCAAAACAGCAATTAAATGCCCTATTCATTTTTGAATAATTTCAAATGGAATCCCAAAAATGCCCAAACTTTTTGTGGCAGTGCTGGATATTGCAAGATATTTATGTGAGCAAGTTTCACATTTTTGCTAATCCATTTAAATGCTCAAAATATTTCAAAACCAACTCTGTTAAAAGAAAAAGCAGAAAATAGAAAATAAAGAGAAAAGAGGCACTGTGCACTGGGCCTAAGTGCATAGTGCCCCGAACCAGCCCACCGGCCCATCCCTCCTTCTCTCTCCTGTGCGTGTCGCCGTCGCAGTGGGTGCGAGCGTGCGCGCCGACCAAACGCCGACACGGCGACGGCCACCGACGCTACAGCGCCAGCGAGAGGATAAGGCCTCGCCCATCCATCCCCCACTGGTCGCCGCGCCACGTCTCTCCATCTCCCCAGCGCTAGCTCTCTCTTTCCCCTCTCTGGCCGAGTGCCACCACCGCTGCAGCTCCGTCGTCTTCACAGCCACCGGCGTCCCCGCGGGCCACCATAGTGCCTGGGAGGAGCGCCGTGCTCGACGATGTTGCCTGCGCCCTCGAATCGGAGCTGGGAGCCGCCTATCCTAGCCTACATCGTCGTCTTCTTCCTCGGGACACTGGCGATCACTTTCTTCTCCGACGAACTCTGCTGCTCCTAAGCTGTCAAGGATCTGTCGTGATCGCTCGGTGAGCCCCACATCTTCCTCTTCCACCTCTCAGCACTGCTTTTTGCCGTCTGTAGCCACGGCACCGCTCGAGCCCGAGCGCATCACCGCCGACGAGCTCCTGGCCGTCGCCATGACCGCCGTCATGCTCGCCTAAGTACCCCACCGTGCTCCTGGTGCATCCAGGAACACAACGCACGCACGCGCCCGTTTATGCCTCCTAGCTCCGTCCCCATCGAGTGCCCGAACGCATCATCACGGAGCTCGCCGCCGGCGAGGCTCCGGTGGCCTTTTGGTCACCGGCCAGTACCCGTTGTGCTCGCTGCATTGAGTAGGGCCTTGCTAGCCTCGCCGTTCATTCGTTTGCACGCTGCTGCCTCATTTTCACCTTCGCCCGGTTCCGGCCGTTCGCCGTGGTCGACGCCGCCGCCGATTTAGGTCACCTCCGGCGAAACCGTTAGCAACACGAGACGCGCGCGAGCGCCAGCTTTCGAACGCAAGTGATCGCGCGCGAAAAGACCCACCGTAGCGCATTTTCGGCCATCTCCGGTGATCGGCCGCCGCGCGCAGGCTCACCGGAGCAACTCCGGCGTCGCCACCGACGTGGCATAGGCGGGACCCACCCCTGGGTCACTGACTGCGGGCCCGAGGGTCCTAGTTGACTGAGTTTACTCAGACAACTCTGCTGACTGGGCACTCTGTATCTATGACATGCGGGCCCCACCTCATGATTAGTTTAGTTAAAACATTTTTTATAAATAAACCTATTTAGATAGTTAATCAGTCACTAACAGGTGGGGCCAGCCACTAATTAACTCTCTGGTTTAGTTTTAATTCACTCTGTTAAGCCTCTGTCACTGACATGTGGGTCCCACTAGACCCACAGGTCAGTTTTGACCTGGTCAGCCGACCAGTTGACCTGCTGACGTCATCCTTTAGTCATGCTGACATCATAAATCTTTTCTGCTAATAAAAATAATTTCAGAAAATATTTAAATCTTCGAAAATTCATAACTTTTAAACCGTAGCTTAGATCGGAAAACTTAAAACATGAAAGTTGCTCAGAACGACGAGACGAATCTGATCGTGTTGTCTGTTTCCATGTCGGAACCTTCTACGTAGGTGAACCCGCAACTTTTAGTCTGTTTCCAGTAGATGAATAGTGCCTATTCATCAGATAATAAATCCAACTTAAATCCTAAAGTAACTAAGAATGACTTAGACATATTCTAGGCAACCCTGCACTGCATCCTAGGCATGGCATGCCCTGTATTGCGTTGTTTGCTGTGTATTTATATGTTTCTTCCCCCTCTTCTCTCTCGATAGACCCCGACGTCGACGTAGCTCCCAAGTCTGACGCAGCTCAGGAGCCCGACGACGCAGTTGACGACCTTGCCCTTGTCACCGAGCAACCAGGCAAGCACCCCCTTTTGAGCATTCCGATATCGCCTACTCTCTTCTCTCTTATGCTTGCATTAGAAGTTACTGTTGCTACTGTTATCCTATATCTGCTGCATAGCCTGTTTATTGTAACCTGCTATTGTTACCTACCTGCTATCCTAAACTGTTTAGAATAGACTGGGTAGAGCCCCATCAGTGACCCCACTTGTGCTGACTGCCCCGCTGGATTCTCGGAAGACCCAATCAACGGGATCGAAGAACAGGCCCCAGCACCACACCTCACTTCCCCCTTGTTGCTCGACACTACTGGGTTACTATCGAGTGCCGAGGGTGATACCTCATCAGCACTTCTGATGATAACCTTGTAGGTTAGTTAATCGGTCGTGGTCAGTGAGGGTGATACCTCCTACACCACCCCCGATAACGACGCCGTCGTGCAACTCCTCAAGAGTGGACCTCGAGGGTGATTCCTCCTTCGTTCACCTTGACGATAACATCAGGTGGAATTCCATTGAGGGTGATTCCTCAGGGTTCCCCTTGGTGTTAGACACACGGTTACTGTGGTTACTATGGCTTTACACTGAACCATGATACTATAGGCGGGTCGACCCTGAGGGGTACCCGTGAATGATGGATAGTTACCCGTGAGTTATTTTACGAGGCGCGGCCGGGCATTCTTAGCCCTTGCAGCAAGTCCTCAAGACTGGGCGACGGGGTCACATCGATTGTGAGTCTCTGCTCGTTACCGCAAGCCCTTAATCCATGAACGATTTGGATATTTGATCCGAGGGGCCTCTGGCCCGATAGCACTAACCATCACGTGGGCATAGTATGGGCGTTCTGCGTCGTATACATATGCCGAAGCTTAATAGACGTCAGCGTGGAGCGAAGTGCGCTGGATTGGACTAGAACGCAACCGCGCTTGTATAAGGGGTTGCTAGGTCTACTTTTGGCCGCCCACGCAACGTGCAGGAGATCCCGGGGCGATGGACCAAGACCCCTGGGGCATAGGTTTAGTCCGGCGTGCTGACCTCTCTGTTAAGCCTAGGTCGGGTTGCGGCGTGTCGTTTAGCCGAGGCCGGGCATAACCCAGTAAAGTGTGTCCGGCCAGAGTTAAGCGAGCATGGTGGGTAAGTTGGTGCACCCCTACAGGGAAGAAACAATCTATCGATAGCCTGTCCTACGGTAACGGACACTCGGAGTTATATCCCGATCGATACAACAAGAATTTGAGATGATACCTGGATATGTGGCTCCGGGATCGATTTCTCGCAGGGAGTCGAGAAAGGATCTCTGGGCGAGATTGATGACTATATGGCTCTGGGATTGCTTTCTCGCAGGGAGTCGAGGAAGGATCTCTGGGTGAGGTTGATAACATTGCTATTACTTTACATTATGCTAATCTGCACTCTTCTAATGCTGCAAGACCTATGAAGATGCTTGAAGATGCTAGTCTTCGATAGGACTAGGCTTTCCCCTCTATTCTGGCATTTCTGCAGCCCAGTCCACATACAGCCTCCCTTTGAAAATGCTGCATATGTAGTGTAGATCCTTGCTTGCGGAGTACTTCGGATGAGTACTCATGTTTGCTTTATTTTCTTTTTCTCCCCATATCCATTTGATGCAACCAGATGACGGAGCCCCTGAGTCTGCTGCTCCCGCCGACGGCTACTACTACTACTCTCCCGGCGAGTACTACTACGAGGAGCCGACTGACGACCAGGAGTAGGTTCGGAGGGTCCTAGGCAGGAGGCCTACGCCATTCGATCGTAGTGTTTTATTTTGCCCCGCCTTTCTAAAGGCCTATCTGTAACTCTGTTATATCTGTACCCAGATATCTAATGCTTCTGCTGACGCTTGTATGCCATCGAGCTATGTATTCAAGCCCTCGAGGCCCCTGGCTTGTAATACAAAGCTTGTATGACTTTGTTTATGTTTTAGAGTTGTGTTGTGATATCTTCAAGTGAGTCCTTAGGCTTGATAGTGTGCATTTGCATGTATGGTTAGTGCACGATTAAGCCGGGGTCGTCACAACCGAGACACCTCTTCGGTTAATAACCAATAGCGGAACCTGGATGCTCATATTGGCTCCTACATATTCTACGAAGATCTTTATCGGTCGAACCGTTATGACAACATACGTTATTCCCTTTGTCCATCGGTATGTTACTTGCCCGAGATTCGATCGTCGGTATCTTCATACCTAGTTCAATCTTGTTATCGGCAAGTCTCTTTACTTGTTCCGTAATACATCATCCTGTAACTAACTCATTAGTCACTTTGCTTGCAAGGCTTCTTATGATGTGCATTACCGAGAGGGCCTAGAGATACCTCTCTGATACTCGGAGTGACAAATCCTAATCTCGATCTATGCCAACCCAACAGACAGCTTCGGAGGTACCTGTAGAGCATCTTTATAATCACCCAGTTACATTGTGACGTTTGATAGCACACAAGGCATTCCTTCGGTATCCGGGAGTTGCATAATCTCATAGTCGAAGGAATATGTATTTGACATGAAGAAAGCAGTAGCAATAAAATTGAACGATCATTATGCTAAGCTAACGGATGGGTCTTGTCCATCACATCATTCTCGTAATGATGTGACCCCGTTATCAAATGACAACTCATGTCCATGGTCAGGAAACCTTAACCATCTTTGATCAACGAGCTAGTCAAGTAGAGGCTCACTAGGGACACAGTGTTTGTCTATGTATTCACACATGTATTTAGGTTTCCGATCAATACAATTCTAGCATGAATAATAAACATTTATCATGAATAAGGAAATATAAAATAACAACTTTATTATTGCCTCTAGGGCATATTTCCTTCAGTCTCCCACTTGCACTAGAGTCAATAATCTAGATTACATTGTAATGATTCTAACACCCATGGAGTCTTGGTGCTGATCATGTTTTGCTCATGGAAGAGGTTTAGTCAACAGGTCTGCTACATTCAAATCCATATGTATTTTGCAAATCTCTATGTCTCCCTCCTTGACTTGATCACGGATGGAGTTGAAGCGTCTCTTGATGTGTTTGGTTCTTTTGTGAAATATGGATTCCTTCGCTAAGGCAATTGCTCCAGTATTATCACAAAAGATTTTCATTGGACCCGATGCACTAGGTATTACACCTAGATTGGATATGAACTCCTTCATCCAGACTCCTTCATTTGCTGCTTCCGAAGTAGCTATGTACTCTGCTTCACACATAGATCCCGCCACGACGCTCTGCTTGGAACTGCACCAACTGACAGCTCCACCATTCAATATAAATACGTATCCGGTTTGTGACTTAGAGTCATCCGGATTAGTGTCAAAGCTAGCATCGACGTAACCATTTATGAAAAGGTCTTTGTTTCCTCCATAAATGAGAAACATATCCTTAGTCCTTTTCAGGTACTTCAGGATGTTCTTGACCGCTGTCCAGTGATCCACTCATGGATTACTTTGGTACCTCCCTGCCAGACTTATGGCAAGGCACACATCAGGTCTGGTACACAGCATAGCATACATGATAGAACCTATGGCTGAAGCATAGGGAATGACTTTCATTTTCTCTCTATCTTCTGCAGTGGTCGGGAATTGAGTCTTACTCAACTTCACACCTTGCAACACAGGCAAGAACCCTTTCTTTGACTGATCCATTTTGAACTTCTTCAAAACTTTATCAAGGTATGTGCTTTGTGAAAGTCCTATTAAGCGTCTCGATCTATCCCTATAGATCTTGATGCCCAATATATAAGCAGCTTCACCGAGGTCTTTCATTGAAAAACTCTTATTCAAGTATCCTTTTATGCTATCCAGAAATTCTACATCATTTCCAATTAACAATATGTCATCCACATATAATATTAGAAATGCTACAGAGCTACCACTCACTTTCTTGTAAATACAGGCTTCTCCAAAAGTCTGTATAAAACCATATGCTTTGATCACCTCATCAAAGCGTATATTCCAACTCCGAGATGCTTGCACCAGTCCATAGATGGATCGCTGGAGCTTGCGCACTTTGTTAGCACCTTTAGGATCGACAAAACCTTCTGGTTGCATCATATACAACTCTTCTTTAAGAAATCCATTAAGGAATGTAGTTTTGACGTCCATTTGCCAGATTTCATAATCATAAAAACCTGCAATTTCTAACATGATTTGGACAGACTTAAGCATCCCTACGGGTGAGAAAGTCTCATCATAGTCAAATCCTTGAACTCGTCGAAAATCTATCGCGACAAGTCGAGCTTTGTAGATAGTAACAATACCATCAGCGTCAGTCTTCTTCTTGAAGATCCATTTATTTTTCTATGGCTCGTCGATCATCAGGCAAATCCACCAAAGTCCACACTTTGTTCTCATACATGGATCCTATCTCAGATTTCATCGCCTGAAGCCATTTTTCGGAATCTGGGCTCATCATAGCTTCTTCATAGTTTGTAGGTTCACCTTGGTCGTGTAACATGACTTCCAGAACAGGATTACCGTGCCACTCTGGTGCGGAACATGCTCTGGTTGACCTACAAGGTTCGGTAGTAACTTGATCTAAAGTTTCATGATCATCATCATTAGCTTCCTCTCTAGTTGGTGTAGGCATCACGGGAACGGTTTTCTGTGATGAACTACTTTCCAATTCGAGAGAAGGTACAATTACCTCATCAAGTTCTACTTTCCTCCCACTCACTTCTTTCGAGAAAAACTCCTTCTCTAGAAAGTTTCCATTCTTGGCAACAAAGATCTTGCCTTCAGATCTGTGGTAGAAGGTGTGCCCAATTGTTTCCTTAGGGTATCCTATGAAGACGCACTTATCCGATTTGGGTTCGAGCTTATCAGGCTGAAGCCTTTTGACATAAGTGTCGCAACCCCAAACTTTAAGAAACGACAGCTTAGGTTTCTTGCCAAACCACAGTTCATACGGTGTCGTCTCAACGGATCTAGACGGTGCCCTATTTAACGTGAATGCAGTTGTCTCTAATGCATAACCCCAAAACGATAGTGGTAAATCGGTAAGAGACATCATAGATCACACCATATCTAATAAATCACGGTTACGATGTTCGGACACACCATTACGCTGTAGTGTTCCAGGTGGCGTGAGTTGTGAAACTATTCCACATTGTTTTAAATGAAGGCCAAACTCGTAGCTCAAATATTCGCCTCCGCGATCAGATCGTAGAAACTTTATTTTCTTGTTACGATGATTCTCCACTTCACTCTGAAATTCTTTGAACTTTTCAAATGTTTCAGACTTGTGTTTCATCAAGTAGATATACCCATATCGGCTCAAATCATCTGTGAAGGTTAGAAAATAATGATACCCGCCGCGAGCCTCAACAGTCATCGGACCGCATACATCGGTATGTATTATTTCCAATAAGTCATTGGCTCACTCCATTGTTCCGGAGAACGGAGTTTTAGTCATCTTGCCCATGAGGCATGGTTCGCAAGTATCAAATGATTCACAATCAAGTGATTCCAAAAGTCCATCCGCATGGAGTTTCTTCATGCGCTTTACACCAATATGACCTAAACGGCAGTGCCACAAATATGTTGCACTATCATTATCAACTTTGCATCTTTTGGCATCAATTTTATGAATATGTTTATCACCACGATTGAGATTCAACAAAAATAGACCACTCTTAAAGGGTGCATGACCATAAAAGATATTACTCATATAAATAGAACAACCATTATTCTCTGATTTAAATGAATAACCGTCTCGCACTAAACAAGATCCAGATATAATGTTCATGCTCAACGCTAGCACCAAATAACAATTATTCAGGTCTAAAACTAATCCCGAAGGTAGATGTAGAGGTAGCGTGCCGACGGCGATAACATCGACCTTGGAACCATTCCCGACGCGCATCGTCACCTCGTCCTTAGCCAATCTTCGTTTAATCCGTAGCTCCTGTTTCGAGTTACAAATATGAGCAACCGAACCAGTATCAAATACCCAGGTGCTACTACGAGCATTAGTAAGGTACACATCAATAACATGTATATCAAATATACCTTTGTTCACTTTGCCATCCTTCTTATCCGCCAAATACTTGGGGCAGTTCCGCTTCCAGTGACCAGTCCCTTTATAGTAGAAGCACTCAGTTTCAGGCTTGGGTCCAGCTCTGGGCTTCTTCCTGGGAGCGGCAACTTGTTTGCCATTCTTCTTGAAGTTCCCCTTCTTTCCCTTGCCCTTTTTCTTGAAACTAGTGGTCTTGTTAACCATCAACACTTGATGCTCCTTTTTGATTTCTACCTCCGCAGCTTTGAGCATTGCGAAGAGCTCGGGAATTGTCTTTTCCATCCCTTGCATATTATAGTTCATCACGAAGCCTTTGTAGCTTGGTGGCAGTGATTGAAGAACTCTGTCAATAACACTATCATCTGGAAGATTAACTCCCAGCTGAGTCAAGTGATTATGATACCCAGACATTTTGAGTATCTGTTCACCGACAGAACTGTTCTCCTCCATCTTGCAGCTATAGAACTTGTTGGAGACTTCATATCTCTCAACTCGGACATTTGCTTGAAATATTAACTTCAACTCTTGGAACATCTCATATGCTCCATGACGTTCAAAACGTCTTTGAAGTCCCGATTCTAAGCCGTAAAGCATGGCACACTGAACTATCGAGTAGTCATCAGATCAAGCTTGACAAATGTTCATAACATCAGCATCTGCTCCTACAGCAGGCCTTTCACCTAGCGGTGCATCAAGGACATAATTCTTCTGTGCAGCAATGAGGATAATCCTCAAGTTACGGACCCAGTCCGTGTAGTTGCTACCATCATCTTTCAACTTAGCTTTCTCTAGGAACGCATTAAAATTCAAGGGAACGGTAGTACAGGCCATTGATCTACAACATAGATATGCAAAAACTATCAGGACTAAGTTCATGATAAATTAAGTTCAATTAATCAAATTACTTAAGAACTCCCACTTAGATAGACATCCTTCAAGTCATCTAAATGATACGTGATCCAAATCAACTAAACCATGTCCGATCATCACGTGAGATGGAGTAGTCATCAATGGTGAACATCTCTATGTTGATCATATCTACTATATGATTCACATTCGACCTTTCGGTCTCCAGTGTTCCGAGGCCATGTTTGTACATGCCAGGCTCATCAAGTTTAACCCGAGTATTCCGCTTGTGCAAAACTGTCTTGCACCCATTGTATTTGAACGTAGAATCTATCACACCCGATCATCACGTGGTGTCTCAACATGATGAACTGTCGCAATGGTGCATACTCAGGGAGAACACTTATAACTTGAAATTTAGTGAAGGGATCATCTTATAATGCTATCGCCGTACTAAGCAAAATAAGATGCATAAAGGATAAACATCACATGCAATCAAAATATGTGACATGATATGGCCATCATCTTATGCTTTTGATCTTCATCTCCAAAGCATCGTCATGATCTCCATTGTCACCGGCTCGACACCTTGATCTCCATCGTTGCGTCGTGGTCGTCTCGCCAACTATTTCTTCTACAACTATCGCTAACGCATAGTGATAAAGTAAAGCAATTACATGGCGTTTGCATTTCATACAATAAAGCGACAACCATAAGGCTCCTCCCCATGTATATATAGGTGGGAGAGGGAGGGGAGCAACAAGGGGGCGCCCCAAGTAGGAGGAATCCTACTTGGGGTCCTCCCCAATTCGGCCTCCCCCCTTCCATAAGTGCCGGAGGGGGAAGGAAAGAGGAGGGAGGAGGGAAGGAAGGGGGAGGCCGAATCCCTCCCCTTCCATCTCTCTTCCCCTCTTTCCTTCTCCTCTGGTTCGGCCCATATGGGGGGTGCAGCAGCCCCTGCTGGCTGCTGCGTTTCCCCTCTTGATCCATTAGGCCCATATCTTTTGCCGAAGGTGCCCAGAACCCCTTCCAGTGACCCGATATGTACTCGGTACCCTCCGGAACACTCCGGTGTCCGAATACCATCGTCCTATATATCAATCTTTACATCTCAACCATTTTGAGACTCCTCGTCATGTCCGTGATCTCATCCGAGACTCCGAACAACATTCGGTCACCAAATCACATAACTCATATAATACTAAATCGTCATTGAACGTTAAGCGTGAGGACCCTACGGGTTCGAGAACTATGTAGACATGACCGAGACACCTCTCCGGTCAATAACCAATAGCGGAACCTGGATGCTAATATTGGCCCCTACATATTCTATGAAGATCTTTATCGGTCGAACCGTTATGACAACATACGTTATTCCCTTTGTCCATCGGTATGTTACTTGCCCGAGATTCGATCATCGATATCTTCATACCTAGTTCAATCTCGTTACCGGCAAGTCTCTTTACTCGTTCCATAATACATCATCCTGTAACTAACTCATTAGTCACTTTGCTTGCAAGGCTTCTTATGATGTGCATTACCGAGAGGGCCCAGAGATACCTCTCCGATACTCGGAGTGACAAATCCTAATCTCAATCTATGCCAACCCAACAGACACCGTCGGAGGTACTTGTAGAACATCTTTATAATCACCCAGTTACGTTGTGACAGTTGATAGCACACAAGGCATTCCTCCGGTATCCGGGAGTTGCATAATCTCATAGTCGAAGGAATATGTATTTGACATGAAGAAAGCAGTAGCAATAAAACTGAACGATCATTATGCTAAGCTAACGGATGGGTCTTGTCCATCACATCATTCTCCTAATGATGTGATCCCATTATCAAATAACAACTTTATTATTGCCTCTAGGGCATATTTCCTTCAGTAATTCCGATCACGATGAACTAGATGCATAGGATAAATTTTTTGGTGAAATTCCAATTTCAATCGATTCCAATTCCAAGATCCAATATCATCTCATAGCCTATACCATGCCAATGCTTTTCCCTTCAAAGATAAAGGGAAAACCTTCTTCTTAGCTTCATCTCCAGGTAAACCTGCAAGCTTAAATAATCCACAAATTTCATCCACATATATTAAGTGCATATCAGGATGTTCAGTTCCATCTCCTGCATAAGGATTAGCTAGCAGTTGTTCTATCATACCCAAAGGAATTTCATAGCCAATATTTTCAGTAGGTGCAGTAGGTTGAGGGGTAACTAATTGTGGTTCTAGTCGAGGTGAAGATACCCTCAACAAACCCCTCAAAGGATTGTTCTCCATAGTAACAAGTGACAATAAATTTCAGCACGTAGTAATAATTTTTCCTTACCGATTTCCACTTAACAAAAGCGCTTCACTCCCCGGCAACGGCGCCAGAAAAGAGCCTTGATGACCCACAAGTATAGGGGATCAATCATAGTCCTTTTGATTAGTAAGAGTGTCGAACCCAACGAGGAGCGGAAGGAAATGACAAGTAGTTTTCAGCAAGGTATTCTCTGCAAGCACTAAAATTATAAGTAACGAGTAGTTTGATAGCAAGATAATTTGTAACGAGCAAGTAACGGTGATGGTAACAAAAGTGCAGCATGGTAGCCCAATCCTTTTGAAGCAAAGGACAGGCCAAAATGGTCTCTTATAATAAGCAAAGCGTTCTTGAGTGTACACGGGAATTTCATCTAGTTACTTTCATCATGTTGGTTTGATTTGTGTTCGCTACTTTGATAATTTGTTATGTGGGTGGACCGGTGCTTAGATGCTATTCTTACTTGAACAAACCTCCTACTTATGATTAACCCCCTCACAAGCATCCGCAACTACGAGAAAAGTATTAAGATAAAATCTAACCATAGCATTAAACTTTTGGATCCAAATCAGTCCCTTACGAAATAGCGGATAAACTAGGGTTTAAGCTTCTGTAACTCTTGCAACCCATCATCTAATAACTACTCCACAATGCATTTTCTTAGGCCCTAATAAGGTGAAGTGCCATGTAGTTGACGTTCACATGACACCACTAAGGGAATCACAACATACATACCATCAAAATATCGAACACATATCAAGTTCACATGATTACTTGCAACAAGATTTCTCGCATGACCTTAAGAACAAAAGTAACTACTCACAAATGATAATCATGCTCAAGATCAGAGGGGTATTAAATAGCATAATGGATCTGAACATATAATCTTCCACCAAATAAACCATATAGTAATCAACTACAAGATGTAATCAACACTACTAGTCACCCACAAGCACTAATCTAAGGTTCCAGTACAAAGATTGAACACAAGAGATGAACTAGGGTTAGAGAGAAGATGGTGCTGTTGAAGATGTTGATAGAGATTGCCCTCCCCAAGATGGGAGAGTTGTTGGTGATGATGATGACGATGATTTCCACCTTCAGGAGGGAAGTTCCCCCGGCGGAATCGCTCCGCTGGAGGGCAAAAGTGCTCTTGCTCAAGTTCCGCCTCGAGACGGCGGTGCTTCATCCTGAAAGTCCTCTCCTTATTTTTTCTAGGATAAAATGACTTATATACCAGAAGAGGGGCACCGGAGGTGGGCCGAGGAGGGCACGACCCACCAGGGCGCGCCTGGGCTCCCTGGCACGCCTAGGTGGGTTGTGCCCACCTAGTGGGCCCCCTCTGGTAATTATTTGCTCCAATAATTCTTATATATTCCATAAAAAATCTCGGTGAAGTTTCAGCTCATTTGGAGTTGTGCAGAATAGGTGGCCTGACGTAGCTTTTTCAGGTCCAGAATTCCAGCTGCCGGTATTCTCCCTCCCTGTGTGAACCTTGCATATTATGAGAGAAAAGGCATTAGAATTACTCCAAAAAGCATTATTATGCATAAAAACAATATAAATAATAGTAGGAAAACATGATGCAAAATGGACGTATCACCAACACGCGGCTGCCCGTGCCTCGCCGTCTTCGTTTGCTCGCCAGCCACCCTCGAGCATATCGATCCTGTAACCCTCGCCTCTCCTGTGGTTCGGCCGGGTTTGCATTAAGAAACCTGTTAGTTACTGCTCTCCATCGCGGTGAGGTATATTTCCTCACAATCCCTCTTCCTATTTCATTATGTATGTTCCCAAATTGGCTATAAAATAACGGAGAGCGTATATATGTTCATTATCTACCTTCCTAACTAGTACATATAAGTTGTATTTGTTCCAATAAGTTACTGCCGATTTACAGAGCGCGGGCGCCCGAGTCACACAAACTTAACAAATAAGCCGTACATTTTCTAAACTATTGCATGACATGTTTAGACAGCTTGATACCAAGTTGTTAGTTTTATGCTTATCCTCCTTTCCAGAGTTTCGCATGTGTTCTCTGTAGATGCCGAGTAGCAGCGACAACACTCATGCTTCAGGTGATGTATCTTCATCTGATTCCGACAACCCTAGGTCTTCAGCAGATGGTGAGGGATCAAGTAATGTTGAATGGGATAGAGCTGCAGCAATTACCCTTCCGGTCAGGACACGGAGGAACGCTCCAAGGAAGCCCACACACCAGCCTAAAGGTGTATATGAAGTAACCGAGATTGATTTAAAGTCTTGGGCTCCAACTAAACCAGATAAAGCACGCACGAGGTTCAGGAGTGTGTGTGGATTTGTTGGCAGGGCAAGGCTCAACATTAATCTGTCGGGGTTTCGGAAGGCTGACACAGAAACACGACAATGGATAGTCCGGGAGATCATGGATCACTTCAACGTTCCAGAGCAGTGGAGAATGCAGGTGGAACATGCTGCACTGAAGAAGGCTAGGGATGCTTGGAGAAACAGGAAACATGTGCTGTACAAGAAGTACTTGAGTGAAGGCAAGGACCCAATCCCCGCATACCCCCAAATTACAAAGCCAGACTAGGCAGAATTCAAAAGGGTCAGGGCAACTACAGAGTTTGCTGAGAGGAGTGTCAAGCAATCGGAACTTCAGAAGAGGAACACACACCCCCACCGTATGGGTGTGGCAGGATACTACGGCATGAAACCGATATGGGACCAGGAGGACAAAGATGCAGTAGCGGCGGGTGGGAAACTGGCCTTTAGTGAAATCAGGGGCGAACGCGCTAGAGACTACTTGCGGGCATGTGCAAGGAGGCGTGATGACGGAACTTATTACTTTGAAAACTCACATGACAAAAACTGTATCGCGTGATGTTAAAGGCTTCCAAGATCCCTGGAAGGTTCTACAGGAACTCAGGGCCATGTGATATTCTGTCCGATGCTCTGGGAACAAGAGAGCCCCCTGGCCATGCAAGGGGTATAGGTGTTAATGTCCCGCACAAGAGGGCTTTCACATTCAGGAAAGAAGAGAGGCTCGGCATGAAAAAAGCGAGGAGTGAATGAAGCAGAATGAATTGTATGAAAGGTTGAGGAAGGACATGTATCCGGCTGTTCGAAAGGATATTGAGGAGTCAATGATGATGCAGAAGACTCTAACACTGATAGATAGCGAGCAGATGGGAGGTGAGGCGGGCATGGAGGATGCTGGTTATTGCGCGACAACACCGCACAAGAGTAGCTATGCATCAGCTGACCCCAGCGACATTGAGACTGCAGCTGCTCATGATGATGCTATATATGATCTATCTGGAATGAAAGACAGACTGAAGGGCGTGCTTACACATTATGAAGGTACATTAAAATGTGCAATAGCCTGGGTTTGCCCACCCTTCTTGGAAGAGGGCCTCTTGTTGGACAATGTGCCATTGAAGCCGGGCTGTGTGAAGTACTACGTGACTGAAGTAAAGCCTGGATTCAATGAATTTGCCCTGAAGAATGTCCTAGGAGACTTTGATGAGCAAAGGACCTTGGGAGAAACACTGTTACATCACATCCAGTGGCCACGAAAGGAAATAGAGTTCATGGATGAGATCCCTGAAGCCCCGCCAATAGCAACCAATGTCGCCCCTCAACAGGTGACAATCTCCTTGCCACAGCAGCTCTCGCGTGCTTCCCCCAAAGAACCAAATACTCGTAATCCGATGACTGATGCATCAACATGTGATCAGCCGGCCCGACTTTGTGCCGTACAGGCCATGTCATCGTTCGCCCCAGAGCAGCCAGTGGCAAGGCCTACAACTACTGAAGACGCACCATCGGTTCAGATGCCGGCCGCTGAAGCAGCGGGGGGAGACCCAGCTGCAGCACATGCTCAGCAGACCAACCTGGTGGAACAGACTGCTAAGCAGTCTAATGCTTCGGAACCGCCTGCTAAGCAGTCTATAGGTCCAGAACCGACTGTTCATCAGTCCGTCGGTCTGTAGCCACGTGATCAGCATTCCAATGCGTCAGCACTTCCTGCTCAGCAAACCAACGCATTGGCACGGCCTCCTCAGCACACCGACAAGTTGGCACCACCCGCGCAGAAACCCTACATAGCTTCAACGCATGGTTAGCAGTCTGATGCCTCTGCTCCTACAGCCCAGCAGTCCATCACAGCAGCACCGCCAGCTCAGCGGTCCGGCATAGCTAAACCGTCTGCTAAGCAGTCCGTCGAAGCTTCACCGTCTGCTCGGCAGTCTACCTTTCAGCCAACCAGACGTTCTACCAGAAATGCTTCAAGTACCAAGAAGGAAGCGGCCAAAAAGGCTGCACCCGCAAGGAAGCGCGCCGGGAGAGCGAAGAGGAAAGAGAACGATTGCCTCTTACTTAAAGCACTCATCGCCCATAACCAAATTAACAGCAGGTTGTTCAAATCGGGGAGTAATATTATTTCTGACGGCATGGATGATGAAGATATAGATTTGCAGCTTGCTAAAAATAAAGCAGACGTACTTGAAGCACACAATTACATCCATGGCCAGCCATTTCTTGTTGGCGAATACTTTGATGAGTGCAGCTCCAGTTGCCGCGAGTTACATAAATATTGCATGGATCAAATGTCAGCAGGTCATCATGTTCTGCTAGTCCACTACAACAGAGATCATTTCCGACACGATGCTGGTTCCATCAATGTGAGTTTCGAGGACTTACATCTCTTCTCAACTTCAACGAGCTCGATGCCACTCTTGTTAGATGCCTGATTTTGTAAGTACTTAACAAACTCTGATCAACTTCTCCATACAAGGCTGTAAATGATAAATAGCTAACTGCATTTTATTCCTCTCAGGGGATTGAATGCGCAGAGAAGAAAAAGGGAGAGTGTGTATTTCATAGATCCTGCATTAGCAAATGGCACAACATTTGATGGTAAGGACCTACGGGACTGGGCCATTAACACGGTCGTCCGTATCTTTGAAAACACGTCCCATGCAGCATCATTTCTCTGGCCATATCATGAATGGTAAGTCAAGTAAACAACCACGCATACACTGATTGTCTTTTAGATTTCAACATAATTCATAAGTTCATGGCTTTCTTAATATGTAGCAATCACTGGATATTGGTATTCATTGTTCCAAACAAGAACAGAGTTTACTACATGGATTCTCTCAGAGAGTCAACAAACGCTCAGGATCTAACGCATCTTCAACAATTCATGGATAGGTATTGAATTCTATGATGTTGAAATTAATTTGCATTCATATCTGGTTCAATAATTGATGTTGTCAAAATTCATCTTCATTTGCAGTGTGCTCGCATTGTGGAAAACTAAACCAGGGAACCTGTTCAAGAGGGAACTACCTCTGCAGCACGAGATCGTTTCTCCGGTAACACACCGAAATCCATTATTTTCGGAAAATTTATCCAATAGTCCGCAAATACCTTTTCTTACCTAGTCAAATGTTCAAGCTTATAAATAAACCTCTTTCTATTTCTGTCCAAAGAAAAAAAATACATCTAACACCGGTTAGGTTGTTCCTAACAGGACAAATACATGACTAATTCTGTACAAAAAATTTCAGTGTCCTCAGCAACAATCAGGGACCAACCTTTGTGGATACTATGTTTGCAGACGCATGATCTCCATCTGCAAATCTGCTGATAGTTGTGAAGATGCTCGCGAATTAGTACCAGTAAGTCTATCTTAATTGATATCTTCTACTCCACTCATATGGCACATTCTGATCTTAAAAATACTACAGCTCATCTTAGAACCGAGGACCCCTGAACCGCTCCCCGCTGGTGAATTGCTGATGGTTCGGAGATTTATCAGCGACTTCTTCCTGAATCACTACATCAATCCCACTGGTGATAATGAAGATTTCAGCATGCCTTCTCCTGAAACATTGAGTAAGAGTTAGCCGATAAACATATATGCATGGATCCATTGTTTTCCATCTTATGAGGTCTTCGTATTTCGTACACTATGATTAATTATGTAATGCATATATGTGTCGACAACTCATTGGAATTTAGCTACCATATGTTCAATTGCAATTGTTGCGAAATCTGATGAATGTTCTTCCTGTGGACACTATTTGTTCAATTGAATATTGTGGCGAATTTGCTTTTTGCATGCCGATTCAAAATGGGATATTTTTGTTTTAACCTGGCAATTGCTCCGCACATGGTTCAACTAAATGAGTGTGTCCGATCCACATCGGAAAGCATACGTCAATCATAGCGGAACCGTCGGTGATACACAGCAGATCGCAAACGATTTGCAGCACTACTACATGTGCGTAGGGGCTCCGGAACCATTTGTGATATCACATTATCACACACGAGAGCTCGGAGTAAACCGTGCCCAATGTAAAATACAATCCCAGTCGTAAATTTTTCAGGAAACGTGTGGGATCCCAAACGAAAAGCACATGTCAATCTTGCCGCAACCGTCGATGATACACAACAAATCACAAACGGTCTGCAGCACTTGTATGTGTGCGAAGGGGCTCCTGAACCGTTTGTGATAGAACATTATCGCACACGGTAATTGTTGGGAAACGTGTGCGATGGAGTCTTGAATGGCAGACGGGTTCCGCGGAAAACTTATGTGCGATGGGGCACATATCGCACACAGTTCATATGTTGGCCCGTGTGCCTTACATACTGTTTCCCAAATGGTTCATTACGACACACCGTTTGGTTTCACAGCGTCATTAGAAACATTTAATCACCGATCCCACACGTGCGAAAGAATTTAGTGTGTGCTGCATCGCACATGATTACATTTTGCAAGGCCTTTGGATCATGGCTCCATATCCCCGACAGTTTCTGGGTCGTGTGGGAAGGACCCCCCTATCACAGTCACTCACTTGGCGACGATTCCAAATGTCGCCGCGGAAAGGGGTTAAAAACCGTTTGTATACCACCTCACTGTACGAGTGAATGGTGGTTACCGAAGGTTGTTCGGAGTCTCGGATGAGATCCCGGACGTGATGAGGAACTCCGGAATGGTCCGGAGGTGAAGATTGATATATTGGACGAAGGGTATTGGAGTCCAGAATTGTTCTGGGGTACCGGGTGATGATCAGCATGATCGAAAGGGGTTTCAGGGGGCCCCAACAAGTGTTGGGGGGCCTCATGGGCCAAGGGGAGGGGGCACACCAGCCCACTAAGGGGCTGAGCGCCCCTCTCACCCCATCTCGTGTAACCAGGATAGGTGGGGCGCCCACCCTAGGGCAGCCACCCCCCCTTTGCCCAGGGTGCCAAGGCTCCTAAGGGGGGGCCAAAACCCATCTAGGGTTTCCCCCTTGTGGCCGCCGCCCCCCTAGATGGGATCTAGGGCGCACCCTCCTCCTCCCTTCCCCCTATATATAGAGTGGTAGAGGGAGGGCAGCCGCACCCCATCTATGCCACGGCGCTGCCCTCCCTCTCCCTCGTAGCCATCTTCTTCTCCGTAGTGCTTAGCGAAGCTCTGCCGAGATTTCTCCACCACCACCGCCACCACGCCGTCGTGCTACCAGAGGACTCGAGCTACTACTTCACCATCGCTCACAGGATCATGGAGGTGAAGGCGTCATCAAGTCGTACGTGTGTTGAACGTGGAGGTGCCGTCCGTTCGGCACTAGATAGGGAGTTCGCGGGACGAATCGTGATTGGATCGCGAAGACGTTCGACTACATCAACTGCGTTTCTTAACGCTTCCGCTTAGTGATCTACAAGGGTATGTAGATCCAATCTCTCCTCTCGTAGATGATCATCTCCTAGATTGATCTTGGTGAGCGTAGGAAATTTTTTGTTTCCCTTGCAACGTTCCCCAACAGTGGTATCAGAGCTAGGTCGATGCGTAGATGACATCACGAGTAGAACACAAAGGAGTTTGTGGGCATTGACATTCAGATTGCTTCCTTCCTTGGTCTTTTCTTGATTCAGCGGTATTGTGGGATGAAGCGGCCCGGACCAACTTTACATGTCCACGTACATGAGACCGGTTCCATTGACACACATGCAACTTGTTGCATAAAGATGGCTGGCGGGTGTCTGTCTCTCCCATCTTAGTTGAATCGGATTCGACAAAGGCGGTCCTTCTAGAAGGTTAAATAGCAACTTGCATATCACCATTCTGGCTTTGCGTAGGTAATAATCGTTCTTGCTAGATACCCATAGCAGCCACGTAAAACATGCAACAACAATTAGAGGACGTCTAACTTGTTTTTGCAGGGTATGTTGTGATATGATATGGCCAAAGACATGATGAAATATATTTGATGTATGAGATGATCATGTTTGTAATAGTTTATATCGAGTAGCATGTCAATGCATACGACAACCGGCAGGAGCCATAGGGTTGTCTTTAATTATTGTATGACCTGCGTGTCAATCATTAAGCGCTATGTAATGCTTTACTTTATTGCTAAGCGGTAGCAATAGTAGTAGAAGCATGGTTGGCGTGACAACCCCGATGGCGGCACGATGATGGAGATCATGGTGTCATGCCGGTGACGATGGAGACCATGCCGGTGCTTTGGAGATGGAGATCAAAATCACGAGTTGATGGCCATATCATGTCACTTATGATTTGCATGTGATGTTAATCCTTTTATGCATCTTATTTTGCTTAGGACGACGGTAGCATTATAAGGTGATCCCTCACTAAAATTTCAAGATAAAATTGTGTTCTCCCCAAGTGTGCGCCATTGCGAAAGTTCGTCGTTTCGAAGCACCACGTGATGATCGGGTGTGATAGACTCTACGTTCACATACAACGGGTGCAAGCCAGTTTTGCACATGCGGAACACTTGGGTTAAACTTGACGAGCCTAGCATGTACATACATGGCCTCGGAACACAAGAGACTGAAAGGTCAAACATGAGTCATATAGTAGATATGATCAACATGGAGATGTTCACCATTGAAATTACCTCATCTCACATGATGATCGGACTTGGGTTGGTGAATTTGGATCGTGTTACACTCGGACAACCAGAGGGATGTTGATTTGAGTGGGAATTCTTAAGTAATATGATTAATTGAACTCATTATCATGAACAATAGTCTAAGTTGTCTTTGCAAATTATGTTGTAGATCAATAGCTCGCGCTGTAGCTCCCTGTTTTAATACGTTCCTAGAGAAAGACTAAGTTGAAAGATATTGTAAGCAATTATGCGGACTAGGGCCGTAGTCTAAGGATTGTCCTCACTGTTGCACAGAAGGCCTATGTCCTTCATGCACCGCTCGATGTGCCAACCCCTCTAGCGTCGTCTATGAATGTTGTGGACATCTGGCAGACACGTTCTGACACTACAAGAAATATGTCAACTTGTGACCTTCTGTCAGTGACCCTGGAAGAATTGGTCATAAATCTACGACCATTTGAGACCAATTGGTCAAAAGCTGTTTGGGGGGCTCCAAACCCTAAACCATAACGACCATTTTGGTCAGAAAGGTCATAATTTCCTCACACGAAATGGTCGTAAAGAAAACAGCACTGGTCCGCTGCGTTATTTCTAGCTGAAAACGACCAATATAGATGGCCATAGACTTGTAAATTGTGGTGCATTGCTATGACTAGGCGCCACCTCATCAGTTTTGTCTATGTGTCAATTTTTTCCCTAGGTTGTGAAGCAGCCTATATTTCTATCATTCCAAATATTCCCAAAAAAATGGGCATTCTTACTATTCAAATCATTGCCTCATGACAATATTCAACTCCATTTGCCTAGTAAATCTTCCACGGCAAATTTCCAAAGTTTTTGTTCAGCTAGAACTGTTGTGAAGGAAGTACTAGCTAGGCATACCTAATGAGATGAATTTTTGCCACATCTTCTATATTCCCAAATCATAGCTCTCCACAAAATTTGAGCCCCATCTAACAATCCATGTGAGCTCACCATCCAATCTTTGTTTTTGGTAATATTTTCAGTTTGTGAAGCAACTATATTTTATGTTAATTTATAATTGCTGAAAATTTACCACGACATGACCCTGCCCATAGAACCTTCCTCCACCAAACTTTAGCTCATTTATTATAGCCAATTTCCCTCAACATTTTTCCCAATTTTTTGTTCAGCGGAGAGCACTGGGAAGGAAGTACTATTTTTATTTATCCAAATGGTATGAAATTTTTAAAGTGCCTTCATATGCCCAAATAATCATCCTCCTCCAAATTTCAGATCAATCCATTCATTCATTTGAGTCCAACTTCAACATTCATATTTCTGTTTAGTGTGGTACTTTGCAAAGCAAGTGACACCTAGGCTCCTCTACTTGAGCTGCAAATTTTCCAAGACTGTGTACTTAGTAGATGATCATCCTCGGCCAAAACTCAGGCCCATTGGCCATGTGCATTTCCCCCACCACTAATCAAACACTTGGCTACTAATTCATGTTTGAGCTCAGTTCAGTCTCCTCGTGAGATTCTTCTATTGCCTTCTTCTTCCTGACACCTACCGGGGGAGTGCCCAACCCACTAGACATGCTTAGGCCGCCCAGAACGCGTGGCAACACCACGGTCATGCGGTGACCACGCGGCGGGCATGCGAGTTTACGCGCTCTGGAGTTGGGGCCCTTGGCCACCATCCAAACCTCGATGTATCACCACCAAACCATGTATTTATGGTTAAATACATACTTATGTACCTAGAAATTATTTTTGGAAAAAATAAAGAGCAAACTATAAGGCAGGTGCAGTTCAAATTTCAACCGCTTCCTCCTGAATCGGCAGAAATTTGTCTTTTTCACGAGAGGTGGATCAAAGATTTTTACACCCAAACATTTTGTCAATTCTACATTAAATATGGCCTAGTATTTTAGAAAATTGATTTGGTACAATTTTGCAACAAATATATGGTAGGTTCTTCACAAAAAAACTCATTTTGGGCACTCAAAAAATGGAAAATGAAATTTCCGTCCAAAGAAAATGAAAACTTCCTTAGGCAACATTGTTTGACATTCCAAGATGCACCCTTGTGCACAATATTAGATCATTTGAACAAACTATGCCATGAACGTGACCATAAGATTGATCATTTGACTTGAAAGCCATGAATCTTCACACATGATAGTTCATTTCTGTGAACACTATTTTTAAAGAATTGTTGTATTACAAGTTTATTATTTTTTCTGGTAACTTGGTCACATATAATGACACAATGCGAAGGTTTTCCAATTTTTTGAATGTTTTTGAATTTTTTATGCCCGTTTCAAAATGCGGTCAACACAGCGGGAATGACTGTTCCTAGCTAGTGGTTGAATCTTGGAATTTTTTTGGTGTTTCTCTAATTAAATAGATACTTATGTACCTAGAAATGATTTTTGGAAAAAATAAATAGCAAACTATGAGGTAGCTGCAGTTCAAGTTTTACCCGCTTCCTACTGAATCGGCAGAAATTTGTCTTTTTCACGAGAGGTGGATCAAAGATTTTGACACCCAACCATTTTGTCAATTGTGCATTAAATATGGCCTAGTATTTTAGAAAATTGATTTGGTACAATTTTGCAACAAATATATAGTAGGTCCTTCCCAAAAAAACTCATTTTGGGCACTCGAAAAATGGAAAATGAAATTTCCATCCAAAGAAAATGAAAACTTCCTTAGGAAACATTGTTTGCCATTCCAAGATGCACCCTTGTGCACAATATTAGATCATTTGAACAAACTATGCCATGAACGTGGCCATAAGATTGATCATTTGACTTGAAAGCTATGAATCTTCACACATGATAGCTCATTTCGGAGAACACTGTTTTTAAAGAATTGCTGTATTACAAGTTTATTATTTTTCCTGGTAAGTTGGTCACATATAATGACACAATGCAAAATTTTTCCAATTTTTTGAATTTTTTATGCGTGTTTCAAAATGCGGTCAAAACGGCGGGCATGACCGTTCCTAGCTAGTGGTTGAATCTTGGAATTTTTTTGGTGTTTCTCTGATTAAATAGATACTTATGTACCTAGAAATGATTTTTGGAAAAAATAAAGAGCAAACTATGAGGTAGTTGCAGTTCAAATTTGACCCGCTTCCTTCTAAATCGGCGAAAATTTGTCTTTTTCACGAGGGGAGGATGAAAACTTTTTACACCCAACCATTGGGTCAGTTGTGCATTAAATATGTCCTAATATTTTAAAATTTTGATTTGATCCAATTTTGCAACAAATATATGATACGTCCTTCACAAAAAAACTCATTTTGGACACTCGAAAAATGGAAAATGCAATTTCCATGCAAAGAAAATGAAAACTTCTTTAGGCAACATTGTTTCTCATTTCAAGATGCAAACTTGTGCAAAATATAATCTCATTTGAACAAACTATTCCAAGATGCAAACTTATGCAAAAAAAAAATTGAATTTCTCAGGCCATAAAATAGCTGACATGATTTTAACACGTTATTTTTAGTCAACTACGACCAATTTAGATGGTCATAATGTCGTACTGCATTCTGATTGGTACGTGGACGTCTCACGCGGATCATGCATCAAACACCGTCAGATGCTCGCGGATCCAACGGCAGTCCTTGACCCTTCCACACGAACCCTAGCACTGCCCTCGTGGTCATTTTCCATCCACCCCCCGCCTCCTTTCTTTCCCAGATCCATCCATCGATCCCAACCCCTCTCTCTTCCTCTCCCGACGCCTTCCAAGTTGAGAGAGAGCTCGCCTCCTCGCCATGATCGCCGCCGCCGCCTCCCAACCCCTCTCTCTTCCTCTCCCGGCGCGGCCACTCTGCTCTCGCACCCAACACATCTTCCTCTCCCTCCCCTTCCCTCTCGCCCGCCCGCCCGATCGGATCCGGCCAGATCCTGCGCCGACGGCCATGGAGAACCTGATCTCGCTCGTCAACAAGCTACAGCGCGCCCGCACGGCGCTCGGTGACCACGGTGAGGAGAGCGCCCTACCCATCAGCAGCAGCACGCGATGAGCGGCGCGAGGTGGGCGGCGAGGCCGGCGACCTTCATGGTGGCACAGTACGAGGAGCTGGAGCAACAGGCGCTCATCTACAAGTACCTCGTCGCCGGCATCCCCGTCCCGCCGGATCTCCGCCTCCCCATCCGCCGCGGCTTCGGCTCCCTCGCCTCGCGCTTCTACCACAACCACACCCGTACTTTCTTGTACCTCGGCAGAGTATTTCTTCTATAATCCACACGCACACTTTTTGCATTCGCCCGTGTGATTTGCTCGGCTTGTTTATTGGGATCGAGAGATTCAGGTGTAGTCGACCCCCCAGGTCATCTCTTTGTTAATTACTCCCGGTCATTTGTTAATCCTCCCCCGGATTTGGTCGCGCAAAGGTCTCATTATTCTAATCCAAGAAGCCCCATGCTCTGTTCCAGATTTGCTCCTACCACCTACTACTACCATCTAGCATCTCCTGTCTTGGTGGGTCTTTTTATTTATTTGTTTCGATTCAAGAAGCCTCATGTGGTTCAATTTGATTAGATGGTCTGCGCTAGTTGAGTTTGAGTCTTTGCTTGGCCCAGGCTAAAAAAGTAGAGGAGGTGGGTTGGGTTAGTTTATTGGTCCTTGTCATGGGGGTTATTCCTGTCTGGTTGTTGGAGCCTTACCCACACATTCACTCGCTCACCGCTGGTCCTGCCATGCCACAGACAATTTCAGTGAGCTGTCCTGCGTCGTATCACATGAACCTATTACAATAATTTCAGCTAGATTTGGGCCGCTGTTGCTTGTTTGAATCTGTTCTAGTTTTGTTACACGTAGTTGCCCACATGACCAGTAATTACGTAGTGCTAGGAAGCTAGGTACTACCACTACTACTTGGGATCAACTAAGGGGGCGTGTTGTTTCGCGTAATGAGAATCCTCCTAGTTTCAAGCAAGCAGTTCCACATGAACTCGTGCTGTTAAGAGTAGTTCAAGCGAATCTCAGTACGAGCGGGTATGCCATATGCGGTTCTGTGTCTTGACATTTGAACTCCTTTGGCACACCGATCTGTAGTATTACCAGTTGATCTGATGATATTATAATGTGCATCTCATTCAGACCAGATTGCTTTTTTCCTTTATATAATGTTCTGTGCAAAACTTGCTGTCTTGTCATCTATGGTTTGGTTCAAACTTGATCATATTACATGAGATAGCCAAAGCAGCAGCATGCCTATGTCTTGAGATAGTTGGCTCTGAATTTGTTTTCATCTGAACCGTGAGCTTTATAGCAATGATTGGGAAATGATAGTAAGATGAGTGCTTTCTTTGTAATATTTTGTATGGTCATCTTGTAAACACAGAGATTTTGTATGCACTTCTACCTAATGATCTATACATTTCACATATGTGTCCTATCTTTGAAGCTCTACAATGATTTACAGATTTCAACAGGACCTCCTAGTTGGTACCCGCGGCCGACCACAACCACGGCCAGGGTATGGAAACATGGACATCTCCCCGACTTGCCGAAGCTCGACAGCGGCCTTCCCAGATCGAGGCCATATCAGGTCATCGCTACCCCTTATTCTTCCCTCCTGTAATTTTGCTGATAGCCTATGGGTTAGTGTTGTGGACCCCCAGCATGAAATTATATGCTCTGGCATTTGTGATTCTGTGCACAACCAGTGGATTGCTGGATGATTTTGTAAGTTTATCAGATATGACATGTGACAGTCCAAAGCACTTTTATTGACTATACAAATCAAACTGAGAAACGCACATTGATAATGTGTACTTCCACTTGAACATGGCCTAAATTCATATGCTTCTGTGATGGTTCCATGTAGATTTAGATTTTGTAAATTCTATAACCTAGTCATGCCCTTGTCTTATTACATAGGTTAAAGGAAGTGAACTAGTTTGTTATTGAGCTGACAAAGATCCTAGCTCCTAGATTGTATCTGACTTCAGGTGCTTATGAAGGCGACTGATATTTTTCATAGTCTAATTAACCTTGTACCATAATTCTTTTACCCATTTTTCTTTTTCATTTTGCCATTTGCTTGCGTATCTGCCTGTAACACCCCCGGTGATTAGCAACAGTAATCACTTTTGATAATGACATGTTAGCATGATCAACAGTGCATAATCATCATTAGCATCATATTGCATTTCAACTCCTAAGTCAAATTCAAATTTAAATGAAAGTGGAATATAAAAGTTGTCCAACATAGGATCTAAAATGTCAGATAAATAACAAATATTCCAGAGGCTATTCTAAAATTGAAACCAACATCATTGGAATTGGATAAGTCACTCGAACAACCTCAAACAGTGGATAAAGATAATATTTAGTAACCATTTATTAAATCTGAAATAAATATGGAATTATGTTTTGCCCAAACTAATTTTAGGTGTTAGGGAATATGCAATGGTATTTTAGAAATAGGTCACACTTTTTACAAAAACCATTTGGGGCCTAAACAATTAACAGTAGTAGAGAAAAGAGAATAAAGAAAAGGAAAAAAGAAACGAAGAAGATAAAGGAAAAACCCCCCCCCGACTGGGCCTCGGCCCAGCAAGCCACCGGGCCGCCAGGCCGGCCCAGCCGGCGCCTACATGCCACCCCCCCACCCGAAACCTAGCCCTACCCCCGATTCCCCCCTCCCCCCTCGCTTTCTCCTCCCCCCCCATCGGACGGGATCTCCCGATCCCGTCCGCCCCGTCGCCGACGCCGCCCCGTCGCCGCCTCCCCCTCGTCAGCCCCACCTCCCGATCCAGATCGGGATCGGGATCGCGGGGAACGGCCCCCGTCGCCGGCCGCTCGCCGTCGCCGTTGGACGCCGCCGCCCGGAGCCCGCGCTCCTCGGGTCTGCCTCGTCTACGTCGCCGCTTTGTCCCCGCCGGCCTGCCTCCCCATCGCCGTCGTCCCCGTCGACCACCCGACCCCCGTGCCCCCGTCCTACGGATCACGGTGAGGCCTCGGGCCTCTCCCCCCCCCCCCCATCTCTGCTCCCGCACCTCGCCGCGCACGCATCCGCGCCGGCCACTGCCGCGAACACCCCGTGCCTCCCGTCTCGCGCCCGCGCGGCCTGACGCCGTGCTCCCCGCGCCCGTCCCGCGGTCGCCTCGACCCGCTCCTGCCCCCGCTTCGCCTCCGGTCCCGACGCCGCACCGCGCCCGGCTGCCGCTCGCCCGCGCTCGCTGTGCCTCCCCTCGCGCCCGCCCGGCTGGCCTCGCCGCGCCGCGCTCCGGCCTTGGCCTCGCCTCTGGTGCACGCGCGCGCGCTGGCCCGGACGTGTCCGGTGCCCGAACAGACACGGCCCGGACATGTCCGCCCCGGCCCTATGACAGATGGGGCCCAGCCCCTAAAAACGAATTAAAAGAAAATGTAATAAAAATAAAAGAAATAAAAATAAATAATTAAAATAATTAATTAATTAATTAGTTAATTAATCCTGATTAGGTTAATCTAATTAACTAGTTAAGTGTTAATTAATCAGTAATTAAATTAATTAAACCTAATTAACCTAACAGCCTATGACAGGTGGGACCCACCCTGTCAGGTGGCTGCTGACGTCAGCATGATGTCATGCTGACGTCATCAAGCACTGTTTCGGATAATGTTGAATTAAATAATTAATTAAATTTCAGGAATTAATAAAAACTTTAGAAAATCATATTAAATAAACCGTAACTCCGATGAAAATATTTTATACATGAAACTTGCTCAGAACGACGATACGAACCCGGATACGCCCTCGGTATCTCCGTCAGATGCCCGCAACTATAAGAACGTTGAACAATTAGACCGATTTCGATAAATGAATAGTGTCCAACTTTAATTAAATAAATCCAAATAAATTCCTAAATTAACTAAATCATTTAGTTAGGCAGTAGAACACCCCGGCATATCATTTAGGCATGTCATACATATTGTTTGCATTATTGCCGTGAATTTATTGTTTCTCTCCCCCTCCTTCTCTCTCGATAGACGCCGAGACCGACGACGCTGCACCAGGATACGACTACTCTACCGACGAGCAGCCCGTTGACGACCTTCCCCTCTTGCCAGAGCAACCAGGCAAGCCCCCCCCTTGAGCATTCCAGATATCGCCCATTCTATTCTCCTGCTTGCATTAGATTTCGCTACTGTTAATGTATGCTCCTATTCTGATGCATAGCCTGCTGTTGTAACCTGTCCATTGCTACCTTACCTGCCTATGATAAACTGTTTAGTATAGGTTGGTATGAACCATCTGTGACCCCACCACCTTACTTTGTTGCCCCTGCTTGTTCATCAACGACTCGATCAACGTGATCGTCGATCAGAGACAGACGCCTCACTTCACACCCCCCTTAGTTGTACGACTCTGCGTAGTAACTATCGAGTGCCGAGGGTGATACCTCGTAACGCACTCCTGATGAATACTCTGCAGCATAGCTGTACGGTCGTGGTCATCGAGGGTGATTCCTCCTTCTCCATGTCCGATACGACTCTGTCGTGCAACCCCTCAGTGTGAACCTCGAGGGTGATACCTCTTACGTTCACCCTGATGATTATGACCACACGGTTACTTGACCTTTTTCACAGGCGGGTCCACCCTGGTGGGTACCCGCTGGGGATCTATGATTTCGGGTGTGCCGGAAGGGCACTCGAGTGTGACATTGTGGCGGAGCATCAGAGACTCTGATTGTCTCCGCTTGATACTAATTGAGCCTATTGGATTTGGGTGTGTGATCTGAGTGGGACGACGTGCCCTATATGCACTGCCACCACGCGGGATAATGGTTATGGGGCCCTCTGCGATGTACGTTTCGCCGAAAGCTTATCAGACGTCACGATTCACCGTGCGGGCTGATCGTCGGGATTGGGCTGGATACTTCACTGGCGAGTTCAGTGTCGCGCCTGCACCCCGGCCAGCCACGCAACGCGCAGGGTGCCCAGGGCGATGGCCCGAGACCCCTGGGTGCATAGGTTAGTCCGGCGTGCTGACCTCTCTGCTGAGCCTAGGTAGAGCGTTGCTTCGTGTTGATCTTCCGAGGACGGGCATTACCCATCAAGTATGTCCGGCCAGAGTTGATCGAGCGTGTTGGGTAACAGTAGTGCACCCCTGCAGGGATGAATCTTCTATCGATAGCCGGTCCTACGGTAAAGGACGCTCAGTTTGTGTATCCCGATCTACTACTTAAACTGGATACTTGTTACTTAATTGAAGCTTCGGGATTACTTTCTCGCTGGGAGTCGAGGAAGGATCTTTGAGCTGTACTTCAACATGTTTGCTAAATAAAATGCTATTCTACTCTCTCCTACTGCTGCAAGATGATGGCTTTGAGAAGATGTTTGAAGATGCTAGTCTTCGATAGGACTAGGCCTTTCTCTCTATTCTGGCATTTCTGCAGCCCAGTCCACATATACAGCCTTTTCTCCATTGATAATGTTGCATATGTAGTATAGATCCTTGCTTGCTGAGTACTTCGGATGAGTACTCACGGTTGCTTTATTTTCTCTTTTCCCCCATATACCCCACCTTGATGATACACCAGACGATGGAGTCCAGGAGCCAGACGCCACCACCGGAGCCTACTACCAGGCGGGTCCAGAGGGCACGTACTACTGGATCGAGCCATCTGACCAGGAGTAGGATCGGAGGCTCCCAGGCAGGAGGCCAACGCCTTTCGATCTAGTGTCGCTGTTTGTGCTAGCCTTCTTAAGGAAGAACTTGTCTAACTATGTCTGTACCCAGATATTATTTGTATGACTGACTTATGTATTCGGATCTTCGGATCCCTGGTCTGTAATATTGTGGACCTCCGTTTATTTGTGTTTAGAGTTGTGTTGTGATATCTTCCCGTGAGTCCCTGGGCTTGATCGTACACGTTTGCGTGTATGATTAGTGTACGATTGAACCGGGGGCGTCACACTGCCCTATGGGTTAGTGTTGTTGATCCCTAGCATGAGCTTGGTTGCCCTGCACTTCAGTATTCTATTTGCTTGCTTCTCAGTCCCTCTCCCTCCCTGCAGGTGCTACCGGACGGAAGGGTGGAGCCTGCGCCTCCTTGCCGAAGCTTCTCGCTCTGGCAGTCTGGTGCTGGTGATCTCAACCCGTCTAGATGGATTGGCCAGCAGCTGTGTATGCGCAGCGGCTCTGCTGTGCTACTACACCTATGATCCAATCTAGAAGTGCTGGTCCCAAGACTCTGAACTAGCCAAGAAGCAGGAGAGGACGAGAGAGCAACTTCGCTGTGTGCAGCAGCCCTACAAACCCTTTCTGCTATGGTAAGTTCTGTCATAACCCAATATCAAACTTGTATTACGTCTCATCTTTGATTGCTAAAACTAGTGAAGAAATATTTGCGAAAATGTCAACTGTAGGATTAGGAGATTGTTACATAGCCAAAAGAGGTTCAAATAACACTTTCTTAGTTCTGATACAGCCTCTTTATATGAGTATTTGGCGCAGTCCTTATCATGTGATGAATTAAAGATCGTAAGAAATAAATATTAAATGCTAACCACGTACCTTCAAGCGACTTTACATCAAGTTACTGTTTCTAACCAGAAATTCTAAATAGATCCAAATCATTCTCACCACATATCTGTACAGCCAAGGATGTTTACTTAAACTGTATAGCTCCTTACTGTTATTTTCCAGGTATTCTATTTGTGCTCCATCCTGAAATCTATTGTGTACTGCCATGTCCGTGAGGCGTAGCGCTCACTGCTTGACCATTTCTCTACTGAACTGTGAGCAACAGAGGTAAGATATTCGAAAAAAGTGGAAGTCCCCTTTGATTCTTGATTTCTAGTATACAGGCGTGACCTGATTAGTGATGCTGCTGAATATATGATCTAGGGTCATTGCTTAGTATTTTCTGATGTTGATGCATGTTACCTTCATTTTTGTCTATGCCTTCATTAGGGTATTGCAAGCCAATTAGTCATCTGGTTAGCATTTTGAAATATGAAAGATGCATGTAAGAACTGTTGCTGGTTGTTTGGCATCCTATGTCTTTTTGATGCTAGTTTCAGAAATAATCGTGCATGAATGGCATCAACCTTGCTTGATTTTGATTCTTATCTGTACATAACGTCTACTTGATGTAAGCGACTATTTTTTTGCTTGTCTCTCTTTGACATACTGTTTTTTATCTTTGAATGTATAGGTTATTTGCATCATTTATTGATTAGGAGCTATGATGGTGATTCTTTTTTGTTGTGGGGAACATGTGAGATAAAGTTATCTGCTTTGATGAACCTGTGAGATACAGTTCTGTATAATGTTGTGTGAGAAACAGTTATTGATATGTACTGTTTTGTATAATGTTATGTGAGATGAAGTTATGTGCTGGCAACGTGTGAGATGAAGTTTCTATACTTTTGTTATTACTAAACGTGGGAAAGAAGTACTGTTATTATTAGTGATTTTGAGAATATTGGCTGTAAATAAAACAGGGCTTGGCCCAAGCACTATTGGATTGTAAAAAGGCTATATTGCACCGAATACTTGGGCTCTAAAAAGGCCATGGCCCAAACTATGTTTGACTCGTTTCTAAAAAGAGGATTATAAAATTCTGATGCTGAAAAGGCCCAGGCCCAAAAATGAAATGGACTGTAAAAGGCTGTGTCATCGAAAATAAAAGGCCGAATTATTGGCCCAAGCCCATATATCTAACCAAAGTTAAGAGAAAAATATATATATTAAATGGGCTGTATTATTGGGCTCGGCCCATATAGACACCGAATCGGACCGGGTTGATTCTTGTCAACGACCTTTTCATTTGGTCGCAATTTTTCCACGTCAGCTTGCCACGTCGGATCCGACGTGGCCTGGGCAGACAACCAGCGACCAAAGCAATTGGTCGTTGGTTCAACGACCTTTTGTTTTGGTCGTTGCCTTCTACGACCTTATCACAAAGAAGGTCGTTAATTTCAATTAAAGACGGTCAGCTTTTGACCATCTGTTTTTGGTCACAAAAAGGTCGCAAATGAAAAACAATGACCATTCAGCGGCCAATAGTGATGGTCGCAAGTTGACATATTTCTTGTAGTGTGATGACTACTTGATAGTTTAGTGCGCCATGCTTTACGGCTTAGAGTCGGGGCTCCAAAGGCGTTTTGAACACTATGGAACATATGAGATGTTCCAAGAGTTAAAATTGGTATTTCAGGCTCATGCCCGTGTTGAGAGGTATGAGACCTCTGACAAGTTCTTTGCCTACAAGATGGAGGAGAATAGCTCAGCCAGTGAGCATGTGCTCAGAATGTCTGGGTGCTATAATCGCTTGAATCAAGTGGGAGTTAATCTTCCAGATAAGATAGTGATTGACAGAGTTCTCCGGTCACTATCACCAAGCTACTAGAGCTTCGTGATGAACTATAACATGCAAGGGATTGAGATGATCCTGGAGCTATTTGCGGTGCTTAAGGCCGCGAAGGTAGAAATCAAGAAGAAGCATCAAATGTTGATGGCTAACAAGACCACTGGTTTCAAGAAGGGCAAGGGCAAGAAGGGAAACTTCATGAATGGCAAGCCAGTTGCCGCTCCAGTGAAGAAACCCAAGGTTGAACCCAAACCCGAGACTAAGTGCTTCTATTGTAAGGGGAACGGTCACTAGTAGCTGAACTGCCCCAAATACTTGGTAGATAAGAAGGCTGGCAACTTCAACGAAAGTATATTTGATATACGTGTTATTGATGTGTACCTTACTAGTACTCCTAGTAGCACCTGGGTATTAGATACCGGTTCAGTTGCTAATATTGGTAACTCAAAACAAAAGCTGCGGAATAAACGAAGACTAGCTAAGGGTGAGGTGACGATGTGTGTTGGAAGTGTTTCCAAGGTTGATGTCATCACCATCGCACGCTCCCTCTACCTTCGGGATTAGTGTTAAACCTAGATAAATGTTATTTGGTGTCTGCTTTGAGCATGAACATGATGAGATCGTGTTTATTGTAATGCGGTTATTCATTTAAGTCAGAGAATAATGGTTATTCTGTTTACATGAATAATACCTTCTATGGTCACGCACCCAATGTGAATGATTTATTGAATCTCGATCGTAGTGATACACATGTTCATAATATTGATGCCAAAAGATGCTAAGTTAATAATGATAGTACCACATACTTGTGGCACTGCTGCTTAAGTCATATTGGTGTAAAGCGCATGAAGAAATTCCATGCTGATGGACTTTTGGAGTCACTTGATTTTGAATCACTTGACACATGCCTCATTGGCAAGATGACTAAAACCCCGTTTTCTGAAACAATGGAACGGGCAAGTGACTTATTGGAAATCATACATGCTGATGTGTGCGGTCTGATTAGTGTTGACGCGTGCAGTGGATATCATTATTTCCTCACCTTCACCGATGATTTGAGTAGATATGGGTATATTTACTTAATAAACCATAAGTCTGAAATGTTTGAAAAGTTCAAGCAATTTCAGAGTGAAGTTGAGAATCATCATAACAAGAAGATTAAATTCCTATGATCCGATCGAGGGGGAGAATATCTGACCTATGAGTTTGGCAATCACTTAAGACAATGTGGAATTGTTTCTAGTTGACGCCACCTGGAACACCACAGCGTAATGGTGTGTCCGAACATCATAATCGTACCTTATTGGATATGGTGCGTTCTATGATGTCTCTTGCCGATCTACCACTATCGTTTTGGGTTTATGCATTAGAGACAACTACATTCACTTTAAATAGGGCACCATCTAAGTCCGTGGAGACGACACCGTATGAACTGTGGTTTGGCGAGAAACCTAAGTTGTCATTTCTTAAGGTTTGGGGCTGTGATGCTTATGTTAAAAGGCTTCAGCCGGAAAAGCTTGAACCCAAAGCAGACAAATGCGTCTTCATAGGATACCCAAAAGAGACGGTTGGGTATACCTTATATCTCAGATCCGAGGGCAAAGTGTTCGTCGCTAAGAATGAGTCCTTTCTTGAGAAAGAGTTTCTCTCGAAAGAATTGAGTGGGAGGAAGATAGAACTTGATGAGATTGTTGAACCTTACTTCAACCAGAGAGTAGCGCAGCACAGAAAGATGTTTCTATGGCACCTACATCAGTTGAAGAGGAAGCTAATGATGATGATCATGAAGCTTCGGATCAAGTTACTGTCGAACCTCGTAGGTCGACAAGGGTACGTACAGCTTCTGAGTGGTACGGTTACCCTGTCTTAGAGGTCATGTTGTTGGACAATGGTGAACCTGCGAGCTATGGATAAGCGATGGTGGGCCCGAATTCCAACAAATGGCTAGGAGCCATGAAATCCGAGATAGGATCCATGTATGAGAATAAAGTATGGACTTTGGTGGACTTGCCCGATGATCGGCAAGCCATTGAGAATAAATGGATCTTTAAGAAGACAGGCGCTGATGGTAATGTCACCATTTATGAAGCTCGACTTGTCGCAAAGAAGTTTCCGACAAGTTCAAGGAGTTGACTATGATGAGACTTTCTCACTCATAGCGATGCTAAAGTCTGTTGGAATTATGTTAGCAGTTGCTGCATTTTCAATTACGAAATCTAGCAGATGGATGTCAAAACAAAGTTTCCTTGACGGTTTCCATGAGGAAAGGTTGTATGTGATACAACCAGAAGGTTTTGTCGACCCTAAGGATGCTAAAAGGTATGCAAGCTCCAGTGATCCTTCTATGGACTGGAGCAAGCATCTCGGAGTTGGAACATACGCTTTGATGAGGTGATCAAAGCTTTTGGGTTTATACAAAGTTTGCAAGAAACTTGTATTTACAAGAAAGTGAGTGGGAGCACTACAACATTTCTGATAAGTATATGTGGATGACATATTGTTGATCGGAAATGATGTAGAATTTTTGGAAAGCATAAAGGGTTGTTTGAAAGGAGTTTTTCAAAGGAAGACCTGGGTAAAGCTGCTTACATATTGGGCAACAAGATCTATAGAGATAGATCAAGACGCCTGATAAGACTTTCACAGAGCACATACCTTGATATGATTTTGATGGAGTTCAAAATGGATCAGTCAAAGAAGGAGTTCTTGCCTGAGTTGTAAGGTGTGAAGTTGAGTAAGACTCAAAGCTCGACCACGGCAGAAGAAAGAAAAAGGACGAAGGTCGTCCCCTATGCCTCAGCCATAGGCTCGATACGGTATGCCATGTTGTGTACCGCACCTGATGTGTGCCTTGCCACGTGTCTGGCAAGGGGGTACAAGAGTGATCCAGGAGTGGATCACTGGACAGGCATCAAAATCATCCTTAGAGGAATAAGGAAATGTTTCTCGATTATGGAGGTGATAAAGAGTTCGGCGTAAAGGGTTACCGGTATGCAAGCTTTAACACCAATCTGGATGAGTCTCAGTAGCTAACCAGATACGTATAGTGGGGCAGCCATTTGGAATAGCTCCAAGTGGAGTGTGGTAGCATCATCTACAATATGACATAGAAATTTGCGAAGTACACGCGGATCTGAATGTTGCAGACCCGTTGACTAAAACCTCTCTCACAAGCATAACATGATCTAACCCCAAAACTCATTGGGTGTTAATCACATGGTGATGTGAACTAGATTATTGACTCTAGTGCAAGTGGGAGACTATTGGAAATATGCCCCAGAGGCAATAATAAATTGGTTATTATCATATTTCCTTGTTCATGATAATCGTTTATTATCCATGCTATAATTGTATTGATCGGAAACTCAGATACATGAGTGGATACATAGACAACGACGTGTCCCTAGTGAGCCTCTACTAGACTAGCTCGTTGATCAAAGATGGCTATGGTTTCTGTAGCGACCCAACCCAAATGGATCAAGTCTCTGTGCTTAAGTGTCATCCCTGGATCGGTATGCTGACACACACAGTACTCGAGGATTTATAACAGAGGTAAATAACATGTATAAAGTAACGTAAATACTATTACCTCAATCCATATAGCGGAAGTAACAACAAGGTTGTGGAGTTCCCAACAACGCCAACGGCAAAGTTGAGTGTAGACATCGCAACCCTAACGTATCACTTACTCGTCGGATAATTCCTGCAACATGAGACATTGCAGCCGTGTAGGTCAGTACATTGAATGTACTGGCAAATTCACACCATAGGATAATGATGAATAATATCTATCACTACATGCATATTTGGCTGGTGGAGGCTCTAATTTTAATTTTGCATAAAGCCAATTTTTCCCTACAACATAGGAGTACTTTTTTTTTCTACCAAGTTGATGCCGTTATTGAGAAGGTTCCTCCAACTCAATCCCAAATTCCCAAATCATTAATAACCCAACAATTTCATTAAATAGAGTGATGAGATCAAATCAATAATTCAAGTACCAGATACTCAAGATGCCCATAACCGGGGGCACGGCTAATCATGATTAGTTTGTACACTCTGCAGAGGTTTGCGCACTTTTCCCCTCAAGACTCAATCTCCTTCGTTGGATTTCTCGCACTACACGGTGTTTGAGAAACGGATGACCGAGACACAGTCTTTCCGAAGCGTTAACTCTTTACTCTGGGTAGACAGTACCACCTACTTCCCCTACATCTGCTAGCCTACCACTGAAAGAGGTCACACAACATACTCAACTATGCCAGAGCCCATAATGGCTTGTGGCTGCACACGGATGTTTCTAGCATGAATAATCTTATGATCCCTTTGAGCCTGGGTGGCATTCCATAGGCTGATCACACGGGTCCTCCGGGATCCCCTAGGACAACACTGAATTCTCTAGGTGCCTGCAACCAATCCACCCAGATGTGTATTAATGTAGCCACCTTAAGTTTCCCTTAGTTAACATCTCTCACAACTTGCATGATTCTCACATACCAATCCCCGTCTACGAGCATGGCTAAGCAACATATGACACAAGGAATATTCCCGGGGTGTTTCAAAGATCATAGGTTCCTACCTCATGAACTACATAGCAAGGCCACATGTTCACAATCCTACTCATGCAATCTTTGAGGGTGAAACTAATGCATAGTGAAAACTGGGTATTGAAAAGTATGATCAAAGTGTGAACTTGCCTTGTACTGTTGATGAAGATTCTTCGCACTCATAATTCCAGGTAGTTCTACTCGTCACACTCCGATCAATCTATCATAAGCAAGCAATTTTATCCACACATAAGCAATCACTCAAAGACCCAAAAGAAAATGCAAAGGAAGATTGCGAAAACTCCAAAAGAATCAAATCAAATTATTTTGCAGGATCAGATCCTAATTTTGGTGAAAAAGTATGGTGATGGCTCAAGATGTTAGATTACGCCTAGGGATTCAATTTGAAAAAGGAATCAATTGAAAAAGCGCTACAGTTTACAAGATATGATCAAGTGAAGCTTCGAGTTCAAATTTGAATCATTTAAATTTGAAAAGCCCAAAAGTTGAAACTAATGATGCTACTGGATGTAGGAAGTCAATATGAATATGTAGGAAAAAGAATTACTAGATTGAAAATAATGGATCAAGTAATTCAACATAGCATTGAATCTGCTTAAATGTTATGTAACAACTCTTTGATGGACTAGTAGAGTAACTGGCTAAGATCATAATTATATGTTGGAAAGATGACACTAATTGTGCGAACAGAAAGATTACTTCAATACGAACCCGATGCAGTTGGGTTCATCCGAAACGGAGCTACGGATAAAAAGATATGATCGAAAGAAATTTGAGTATGAATCTGAACAAATTTCGAAATTTGAAAGTTGCAAAAAGTGTATTTGATATATTCACTAGATAGGTGGAATCAAGACGAAAATATTGGCGTTGGTTTCGTCTAATTTGGATGAACGAGTAAAAAGTTATAGCTATTTAAAAAATCAGGGTCAAGCTGTTTTATGGAAGAAAAGAGCTATGGCTAAAAGAATTCTAGTCCTAAAATGTAAATACAGGGACTAATCTATAAATCTAATTTTTCTACCGTACTAGTCTAGAAATAATAAGCTACGGGAGTATAAAAAAATACGAAGAAAGATACTAGAAAAAAAAAAGATGACTTCGAAGAAAGGAGACGACTTCCAGAATTCCCGCCGGAGAAATATATTTTTCTTTAGTGAATCTAGTCAAACCAAAATATATTGATTTAACCCGAATCGGATGATTTTTTGGAGGCTCTATGGGTCTATATTTATAGGTGAAAAAGAGGTTTAGGGGTCAAAGGCTAGGCAATGCGGGACTAAACGTAGACGAAAAGAAAATTTGCTGGCGAAAAGAGAGGCGCTCGCATGGGCCTAAAGTGTTCGGCCGACGGCGCGCGCTGTAGAGTTTTTTTTAAACAAAATTCGGCCAAAGTGAAAAACAAAATTTGCTGGCTGGGCCTGGCCCATGTAGGAGAGAAGAAAAAATGATGGGGCGCCCGATGCCACTATGCTGCGCACGTGGGCGACAGTTAGTTCCAGGCGCACGCGCAGTTTTTGTTTTTTTTAAATAGAAATAGAAAAGAAAAAAATGAATAACAAAAATAAAAATAAAATTGTACATAGGCATATTATATATCAAAATTTTCACAAAAATATTTCCTAAAAGATGTACATATTTTGAGCAGCAAATAAATTTCAGAAAAATTTAAATAAAGCGAACAGTACTAGTGGTTCATTTAAAAATCAAATAAAAATATTTTAAAATACCAAAATGATTTCAAACTCATTTTTCTCCACTTTTCTACTGTAGGGAATCATTTTACCCTCTTTTACTTATATTTTATTTTTGGATAAAAGTAATTTGAATAAAAACCAAATAACTCCAAATTAAAATTGGGTTTTCAAAATAACTTCAAAGGGACTTTCAATTTGATTCTTTGAAACTTCCAACTCTCTTTCTTAGCATTTGAAGAAGTCATTTTATCTTCTCTCATGAAACTCATTGAGTTGCATAAAGTTTCCGAATTTGGAATATTTCCAAATGGAATTCAAATCTTTTCAAAACCCTTTTCATTTAATTAAATGGAAGAAGTCATATCATCTTCACTCTAGGGTTTTCGTGATGAAATGAATTTGAATTCATGGAGATCATAAATGCAAGGTGAAAGTTTGGGAAAGTCATTTCATTCCCTCTCATTCAACTTTCAAAAAGTTTCAAATTTCACTCAATTTCACACAAGCAACCACACCACAATCAAACAAACAATCTAAACTATTTATTTAATATAACATTCCAAAATTTAGAATTTTGGGATGTTACAGTTTCCTAGCCATAGACATGAGTTGTCGTTTGATAACGGGATCACATCATTAGGAGAATGATGTGATGGACAAGACCCAAACTATAAGCGTAGCATATGATCGTATCAAGTTTATTGCTATCATTTTCTGCATGTCAAGTATCTGTTCCTATGACCATGAGATCATGCAACTCACTGACACCGGAGGAGTACCTTGTGTGTATCAAACATTGCAACGTAACTGGGTGACTATAAAGGTGCTCTACAGGTATCTCCGAGGGTGTCTGTTGAGTTGGCAAGGATCAAGACTGGGATTTGTCACTCCGTATGATGGAGAGGTATCTCAGGGCCAACTCGGTAATACAACATCACAAGAAGCTTGCAAGCAATGTGACTAATGAGTTAGCCACGGATCTTGTATTACGGAACGAGTAAAGAGACTTGCCGGTAACGAGATTGAACTAGGTATGGAGATACCGACGATCGAATCTCGGGCAAGTAACATACCGACAGACAAAGGGAACTGCATACGGGATTAGCTGAATCCTTGACATCGAGGTTCGACCGATAAGATCTTCGTAGAATATGTAGGAACCAATATGGGCATCCAGGTCCCGCTATTGGTTATTGACCGTAGAGGCGTCTCGGTCATGTCTGCATAGTTCTCGAACCCGCAGGGTCTACACACTTAACGTTTGGTGACGATATAAGTATAGTTGAGTCATTATGGTGGTTACCGAAGGTTATTCGGAGTCCCGTATGAGATCCCGGAGGTGACGAGGAACTCCGGAATGGTCCAGAGGTGAAGATTGATATATTGGATGAAGGGTATTGGAGTCCGGAATTCTTTCGGGGGTACCGGGTGATGACCAGCATGACCGAAAGGGGTTTCGGGGGGCCCCGACAAGTGTTGGGGGGCCTCATGGGCCAAGGGGAGGGGGCACACCAGCCCACAAAGGGGCTGAGCGCCCCTCTCACCCCATCTCACGTAACCAGGAGAGGTGGGGCGCCCTCCCTAGGGCAGCCGCCCCCTTTGCCTTGGGTGCCAAGGCTCCTAAGGGGTGGGGGGCCAAAACCCATCTAGGGTTTCCCCTTGTGGCCGCCGCCCCCCTAGATGGGATCTAGGGCGTGATACGCCCATTTTGCATCATGATTACCTACTGTTATTTATAATATTTTTATGCATAATAATGTATTTTGGAGTAATTCTAATGCCTTTTCTCTCATAATATGCAAGGTTCACACAAAGAGGGAGAATACCGGCAGCTGGAATTTTGGACCTGAAAAAGCTACGTCAGGCCACCTATTCTGCACAACTCCAAATGAGCTGAAACTTCCCAGAGATTTTTTGATGGAATATATAATAATTATTGGAGCAAATAACTACCAGAGGGGGCCCACCAGGTGGGCACAACCCACCTGGGCGTGCCAGGGCCCCCAAGCGCGCCCTGGTGGGTTGTGCCCTCCTCGGCCCACCTCTGGTGCCCCTCTTTTGGTATATAAGTCATTTTGACCTAGAAAAATAAGGGAAGGACTTTCGGGATAAAGCGCCACCGTCTCGAGGCGGAACTTGGGCAGGAGCACTTTTGCCCTCCGGTGGAGCGGTTCCGCTGGGGGAACTTCCCTCCCGGAGGGGGAAATCATCGTCATCATCATCACCAACAACTCTCCCATCTTGGGGAGGGCAATCTCCATCAACATCTTCAAAAGCACCATCTCCTCTCAAACCCTAGTTCATCTCTTGCGTTCAATCTTTGTACCGGAACCTTAGATTGGTGCTTGTGGGTGACTAGTAGTGTTGATTACATCTTGTAGTTGATTACTATATGGTTTATTTGGTGGAAGATTATATGTTCAGATCCATTATGCTATTTAATACCCCTCTAATCTTGAGCATGATTATCATTTGTGTGTAGTTACTTTTGTTCTTAAGGTCATGCGAGAAATCTTGTTGCAAGTAATCATGTGAACTTGATATGTGTTCGATATTTTGATGGTATGTATGTTGTGATTCCCTTAGTGGTGTCATGTGAACGTCGACTACATGGCACTTCACCTTATTAGGGCCTAAGGGAATGCATTGTGGAGTAGTTATTAGATGATGGTTTGCGAGAGTGACAAAAGCTTAAACCCTTGTTTATGCGCTACTTCGTAAGGGATTGATTTGGATCCAAAAGTTTAATGCTATGGTTAGATTTTATCTTAATACTTTTCTCGTAGTTGTGAATGCTTACGCGGGGGTTAATCATAAGTAGGAGGTTTGTTTAAGTAAGAACATCACCTAAGCACCGGTCCACCCACATATCAAATTATCAAAGTAGCGAACACGAATCAAACCAACATGATGAAAGTGACTAGATGAAATTCCCGTGTACCCTCAAGAACGTTTTGCTTATTATAACAGACCATTTTGACCTGTCCTTTGCCTCAAAAGGATTGGGATACCTTGATGCACTTTTGTTACCATTACCGTTACTTGCTCGTTACAAATTATCTTGCTATCAAACTACTCGTTACTTATAATTTCAGTGCTTGCAGAGAATACCTTGCTGAAAACTACTTGTCATTTCCTTCTGCTCCTCATTGGGTTCGACACTCTTACTTATCGAAAGGACTACGATTGATCCCCTATACTTGTGGGTCATTAAGGCTCTTTTCTGGCGCCGTTGCCGGGGAGTGAAGCGCTCTTGGTAAGTGGAAATCGGTAAGGAAAAATTATTACTACAAGCTGAAATTTATTGTCACTTGTTACTATTGAGAACAATCCTTTGAGGGGTTTGTTCGGGGTATTTTCACCTCGATCAGAACCAAAATTAGTTGCCCCTCAACCTACTGCACCTACTAAAAATATTGGTTCTGAAATTCCTTAGGGTATGATAGAACAACTGCTAGCTGATCCTTATGTAGGAGATGGAACTGAACATCCTGATATGCACTTGATATATGTGGATGAAATTTGTGGATTATTTAAGCTTGCAGGTTTACCCGAAGATGAAGCTAAGTAGAAGGTTTTCCCTTTATCTCTGAAGGGAAAAGCATTGGCATGGTATAGGCTATGCGATGATATTGGATCTTGGAATTGGAATCGTTTGAAATTGGAATTTCACCAAAAAAAATTATCCTATGCATATAGTTCATCGTGATCGGAATTATATATATAATTTTTGGCCTCGTGAAGGAGAAAGTATCGCTCTAGCTTGGGGGAGGCTTAAGTCAATGTTATATTCATGCCCCAACCATGAGCTCTCAAGAGAAATTATTATTCAGAATTTTTATGCTCGGCTTTCTCATGATGATCGATCCATGCTCGATACTTCTTGTACTGGTTCTTTTATGAAGAAGACTATTGAATTCAGGTGGGATCTTTTAGAAAGAATTAAACGCAACTCTAAAGATTGGGAACTCGACAAAGGTAAAGATTCAGGTATTAAGCTTAAGTTTGACTGTGTTAAATCTTTTATGAATACCGATGCTTTTCAAAAGTTTAGCACTAAATATGGACTTGACTCTGAGATAGTAGCCTCTTTTTGTGAATCATTTGCTACTCATGTTGATCTCCCTAAAGGGAAGTGGTTTAAATATCACCCACCTATTAAAGAAGAAATTAAAGAACCGGTTGTGGTTAAAGATGAAACTATTATTTACAATGTTGACCCAGTTGTTCCTACTGCTTATATTGAAAAACCACCTTTCCCTATTAGGATAAAGGAACATGCTAAGGTCTCAACCATGGTCAATAAAAGATATATTAGAGCACCTAAACCTGCTGAACAAATCAAGGTAGAACCTAGTGTTGCTATGGTTAAAGATCTCTTGGTAGAAAATACAGATGGGCATGTTATTTACTTCTGTGATGAAGTTGCTAGAATTGCCAAACCAGATGAAAAGGATAAACATAGACCTATTGTTGGCATGCCTGTTGTCTCAGTCAAAATAGGAGATCACTGTTATCATGGTTTATGTGACTTAGGTGCTAGCGTGAGTGCTATTCCCTTTACCTTATATCAAGAAATTATGAATGACATGGCACCTGCTGAAATAGAAGACATAGATGTTACTATTAAGCTTGCTAATAGAGACACCATCACACCGCTAGGGATTGTTAGAGATGTTGAAGTCTTGTGTGGGAAAATAAAATATCCTACTGATTTTCTTATTCTTGGTTCCCCACAAGATGACTTTTGTCCCATTATCTTTGGTAGACCTTTCTTGAACACCGTTAATGCTAAAATAGATTGTGAGAAACAAACTGTCGGTGTTAGTTTTAGTGATGTGTCTCATGAGTTTAATTTTTCCAAGTTCAATAGAAAACATCATAAGAAAGAATTGCCTAGTAAGGATGAAATAATTGGTCTTGCTTCTATTGTCGTGCCTCCTACAGATCCACTAGAACAATATTTGCTAGACCATGAAAATGATATGCATATGCATGAAAGAAATGAGATAGATAAAATTTTCTTTGAACAACGACCGCTGCTTAAACACAATTTGCCTATTGAAACTCTTGGAGGTCCTCCTCCACCTAAAGGTGATCCTGTGTTTGAATTTAAACAATTGCCAGACACTTTGGAATATGTTTATCTTGATGAGAAAAAGATATGTCCTGTTATTATTAGTGCTAATCTTTTAGAACATGAAGAAGAAAGATTATTGAAAATTCTGAAGAAGCACTGAGCTGCTATTGGATATACTCTTGATGATCTTAAGGGCATTAGTCCCACTCTCTGCCAGCACAAGATTAATATGGAACCTGATGCTAAACCCGTTGTTGATCACCAAAGACGTTTAAATCCTAAAATGAAAGAAGTGGTAAGAACTGAAATACTGAAGCTTCTGGAAGCAGGTATAATTTATCCCATAGCTGATAGTAGATGGGTAAGTCATGTTCATTGTGTCCCTAATAAAGGAGGTATTACTGTTGTTCCTAATGATAAAAATGAACTTATTCCACAAAGAATTGTCACTGGCTATAGAATGGTAATTGATTTTAGAAAATTAAATAAACCAACTAGAAAAGATCATTACCCTCTGCCTTTTATTGATCAAATGTTAGAAAGGCTATCTAAGCACACACACTTTTGTTTTCTCGATGGATATTTTGGTTTTTCTCAAATACCTGTTTCACAACCTGATCAAGAGAAAACCACCTTTACTTGTCCTTTTGGAACTTATGCTTATAGACGTATGCCTTTTGGTTTATGCAATGCACCTGCTACTTTTCAAAGATGTATGACTGCTATATTCTCTAATTTTTGAGAAAAGATTGTTGAGGTTTTCATGGATGATTTTTCCATTTACGGAACTTCTTTTGATGATTACTTAAGCAACCTTGATCGAGTTTTGCAGAGATGCGAGCAAACTAATCTTGTCTTGAATTGGGAGAAGTGCCACTTTATGGTTAATGAAGGTATTGTCTTGGGACATAAAATTTCTGAATGAGGTATTGAGGTGGATAAAGCTAAAGTTGATGCAATTGAGAAAATGCCATGTCTCGGAGATATTAAAGGTATTCATAGTTTCCTCGGTCATGCTGGTTTCTATAGGAGATTTATTAAAGACTTCTCTAAAATTTCTAGGCCTCTTACAAATCTTTTACAAAAGGATGTTCCATTTGCTTTTTATGATGATTGTGTAGAAGCCTTTGAAACACTTCAGAAAGCCTTAATTTCTGCACCTATTATTCAACCACCTGATTGGAACTTGCCTTTTGAAATTATGTGTGATGCTAGTGATTATGCTGTTGTTGCTGTTTTAGGACAAAGAGTTGATAAGAAATTAAATGTTCTTCATTATGCTAGTAAAACTCTAGACAGTGCCCAACACAATTATGCTACTACTGAAAAAGAATTCTTAGCAGTTGTGTTTGCTTGTGATAAATTCAGATCTTACATTGTTGATTCTAAAGTGATTGTTGACACTGATCATGCTGCTATTAAATATCTTATGGAAAAGAAAGATGTTAATGTTGGGGAACGTAGTATTTCAAAAAAATTCCTACGATCATGCAAGATCTATCTAGGAGAAGCATAGCAACGAGCGGGGAGAGTGTGTCTACGTACCCTCGTAGACCGAAAGCGAAAGCGTTTAGTACCGCGGTTGATGTAGTCGAACGTCTTCGCGATCCAACCGATCAAGTACCGAACGCACGGCACCTCCACGATCTGCACACGTTCAGCTCAGTGACGTCCCTCATACTCTTGATCCAGCTGAGGCCGAGGGAGAGTTTCGTCAGCACGACGGCGTGGTGACGGTGATGATGAAGTTACCGACGCAGGGCTTCGCCTAAGCACTACGATAATATGACCGAGGTGGAAATCTGTGGAGGGGGGCACCGCACACGGTTAAACAATCAACTTGTGTGTTCTAGGGTGCCCCCCTCCCCACGTATATAAAGGAGGGAGGAAGGAGGTGGCCGGCCTATGGGGGAGGCGCACCAAGGGGGGAGTCCTACTAGGACTGCATGTCCTAGTAGGATTCCACCAAGAGGAGAGGGGAAAAGAGAGGGGCTGCACCCCCAACCCCTTGTCCAATTCGGACTGGGCTTGGGGGGGGGGGGGCGCGCCACCTCCTGGCTGCTGCCTCCTATTTCCCGTATGGCCCAATAAGGCCCATTACTTCTCCCGGTGAATTCCCGTAACTCCCCGGTACTCCAAAAAATACCCGAATCACTCGGAACCTTTCCGATGTCCTAATATAGCCTTCAAATATATGAATCTTTACCTCTCGACCATTTCGAGACTCCTCGTCATGTCCCCGATCTCATTCGGGACTTCGAACAAACTTCGGTCATCAAATCACATAACTCATAATACAAATCGTCATCGAACGTTAAGCGTGCGGACCCTACGGGTTCGAGAACTATGTAGACATGACCGAGACACATCTCCAGTCAATAACCAATAGCAGAACCTGGATGCTCATATTGGCTCCTACATATTCTACGAAGACCTTTATCGGTCAAACCGCATAATAATATACATTGTTCCCTTTGTCATCGGTATGTTACTTGCCCGAGATTCGATCGTCGGTATCATCATACCTAGTTCAATCTCATTACCGGCAAGTCTCTTTACTCGTTCCGTAATGCATCATCCCGCAACTAACTCATTAGTCACATTGCTTGCAAGGCTTATAGTGATGTGCATTACCGAGAGGGCCCAGCGATACCTCTCCGATACACGGAGTGACAAATCCTAATCTCGATCTATGCCAACCCAACAAACACCTTCGGAGACACCTGTAGAGCATCTTTATAATCACCCAGTTACGTTGTGACGTTTGATAGCACACAAGGTGTTCCTCCGGTATTCGGGAGTTGCATAATCTCATAGTCAGAGGAATATGTATAAGTCATGAAGAAAGCAACAGCAATAAACTTAACGATCATATTGCTATGCTAACGGATGGGTCTCGTCCATCACATCATTCTCCTAATGATGTGATCCCGTTTATCAAATGACAACACATGTCTATGGTTAGGAAACTTAACCATCTTTGATCAACGAGCTAGTCAAGTAGAGGCATACTAGGGACACTTTGTTTTGTCTATGTATTCACACATGTATCAAGTTTCCGGTTAATACAATTCTAGCATGAATAATAAACATTTATCATGATATAAGGAAATATAAATAACAACTTTCTTATTGCCTCTAGGGCATATTCCTTTCAGCTAAACCTAGACTCATTAGGTGGGTTCTCTTGCTACAAGAATTTGACTTGCATATCACTGATAGAAAATGAGCTGAGAACCCCGTAGCTGATAACTTGTCTAGGATAGAAAATATTCTTGATGACCCACAACCTATTAATGATAGTTTTCCTGATGAGCAATTAGCTGCAATAAATGTCTCTCATAACACTCCTAGGTATGCTGACTATGCTAATTATATTGTTACTAAATATATACCACCTAGCTTCACTTACCAACAAAAGAAAAAATTCTTCTATGATTTAAGACATTACTTTTGGGACGACCCACATCTTTATAAAGAAGGAGTAGATGGTATTATTAGACGTTGTGTACCTGAGCATGAACAAGGAGAAATCCTACGAAAATGTCACTCCGAATCTTACGGAGGGCATCATGCGGGAGACAGAACTGCTCACAAGGTATTGCAATCTGATTTTTATTGGCCTACTCTCTTCAAGGATGCTCGTAAGTTTGTTTTATCTTGTGATGAATGTCAAAGAATTGGTAATATTGGTAAGCGTCAGGAAATGCCTATGAATTATTCTCTTGCTGTTGAACCATTTGATGTCTGGGGTTTCGATTACATGGGATCTTTTCCTTCCTCTAATGGGTATACACATATTTTGGTTGCTGTTGATTACGTCACTAAGTGGGTAGAATCTATTCCAACTAGTAGTGCTGATCACAACACCTCTATTAAAATGCTTAAGGAAGTTATTTTCCCAAGGTTTGGAGTCCCTAGATATTTAATGACTGATGGTGGTTCACATTTTATTCATGGTGCTTTACGTAAAATGCTTGCTAAGTATGATGTTAACCATAGAATTGCATCCCCCTATCATCCTCAGTCTAGTGGTCAAGTTGAACTTAGCAATAGAGAAATAAAATTAATTTTACAAAAAACTGTCAATAGGTCCCGAAAGAATTGGTCTATGAAATTAGACGATGCACTTTGGGCTTACCGAACAGCATATAAAAATCCCATGGGTATGTCTCCTTACAAAATGGTTTATGAAAAAGCTTGTCATTTGCCTCTTGAGTTAGAACATAAAGCATATTGGGCAATTAAAGAATTGAACTATGATTTCAAACTTGCCAGTGAAAAGAGGTTATTTGATATTAGCTCACTAGATTAATGGAGAACCCAAGCTTATGAAAATGCCAAGTTATTTAAAGAAAAAGTCAAAAGATGGCATGATAAAAGAATCCAAAAGCGTGAGTTCAAAGTTGGAGAATATGTTCTCTTGTACAACTCTCGTTTCAGATTTTTTGTAGGGAAACTTCTCTCCAAATGGGAGGGACCCAACTGTTGGGAATGGTTGCATGGAAAACAAAAAAAAATCTATGCACACGCAATGATCTATCCATGGAGATGCATAGCAACGAGGGGGAGAGTGTGTCTATGTACCGTCGTAGACCGTAAGCGGAAGCATTTCACAACGCAATTGACGTAGTCGAACTTCTTCGCGCTTTAACCGATCAAGTACCGAACGCACGGCACCTCCGCGTTCTGCACACACGTTCAGCTCGGGGACGTCCCTCGCCTTCTTGATCCAGCAAGACATTGAGGTAGTAGATGAGTTCTGTCTGCACGATGGCGTGGTGACAGTGATGGTAAAGTGATCTCCGCAGGGCTTCGCCTAAGCACTACGAAAATATGACCGGGGGTGTAAACGGTGGAGGGGGCGCCGCACACGGCTAGGCAATTGTCTGGGGTGTGCTAGGCGCCCCCTCCTCATATATATAGGTGGGAGGGAGAGGGGAGAGGCCAAGGGGCGCCCCAAGTAGGTCCGAATCCTACTTGGGCTCCTGCCCTTGGCCGCGCCCCCACCCCCTGCCATGTTTGTCAGAGGGGGAAGGAAAGAGGGGGGAGAGGAAGGAAGTGGGAATCCTAATCCACACTTACCTTTCCCTTCTCCCGGTGAATTCCCGTAACTCCCTGGTACTCCGAAAAATACCCGAATCACTCGGAACCTTTCCGATGTCCGAATATAGCCTTCCAATATATGAATCTTTACCTCTCGACCATTTAGAGACTCCTCGTCATGTCCCCGATCTCATCTGGGACTCCGAACAAACTTCGGTCAACAAATCACATAACTCATAATACAAATCGTCATCGAACGTTAAGCGTGCGGACCCTACGGGTTCGAGAACTATGTAGACATGACCGAGACACATCTCCGGTCAATAACCAATAGCGGAACCTGGATGCTCATATTGGCTCCTACATATTCTACGAAGATCTTTATCGGTCAAACCGCATAATAATATACGTTGTTCCCTTTGTCATCGGTATGTTACTTGCCCGAGATTCGATCGTCGGTATCATCATACCTAGTTCAATCTCGTTACCGGCAAGTCTCTTTACTCGTTCTGTAATGCATCATCCCGCAACTAACTCATTAGTCACATTGCTTGCAAGGCTTATAGTGATGTGCATTACCGAGAGGGCCCAGCGATACCTCTCCGATACACGGAGTGACAAATCCTAATCTCGATCTATGCCAACCCAACAAACACCTTCGGAGACACCTGTAGAGCATCTTTATAATCACCCATTTACGTTGTGACGTTTGATAGTACACAAGGTGTTCCTCCGGTATTCGGGAGTTGCATAATCTCATAGTCAGAGGAATATGTATAAGTCATGAAGAAAGCAACAACAATAAACTTAACGATCATATTGCTATGCTAACGGATGGGTCTCGTCCATCACATCATTCTCCTAATGATGTGATCCCGTTTATCAAATGACAACACATGTCTATGGTTAGGAAACTTAACCATCTTTGATCAACGAGCTAGTCAAGTAGAGGCATACTAGGGACACTTTGTTTTGTCTATGTATTCACACATGTATCAAGTTTCCGGTTAATACAATTCTAGCATGAATAATAAACATTTATCATGATATAAGGAAATATAAATAACAACTTTATTATTGCCTCTAGGGCATATTTCCTTCAGTCTCCCACTTGCACTAGAGTCAATAATCTAGTTCACATCGCCATGTGATTTAACACTAATAGTTCACATCACCATGTGATTAACACCCATAGTTCACATCGCCATGTGACCAACATCCAAAGTGTTTACTAGAGTCAATAATCCAGTTCACATCGCCATGTGATTTAACACCAAAGGGTACTAAGGTGTGATCATGTTTTGCTTGTGAGAGAAGTTTAGTCAATGGGTCTGCCACATTCAGATCTGTATGTATTTTGCAAATTTCTATGTCTACAATGCTCTGCATGGAGCTACTCTAGCTAATTGCAACCACTTTCAATATGTATCCAGATTGAGACCCAGCGTCATCCAGATCGGTGTTAAAGTTTGCATCGACGTAACTCTTTACGATGAACTCTTTATCACCTCCATAACCGAGAAATATTTCCTTAGTCCTCTTAGGTAACTAAGGATAACTTTGACCGCTATCCAGTGATCCATTCCTGGATCACTATCGTACCTCCTTGCTAAACTCATAGCAAGGCACACAACTGGTCTGGTACATAGCATGGCATACTTTATAGAACCTATAACAGAGGCATAGGGAATGACTTTCATTCTCTTTCTATATTCTGCCGTGGTCGGGTTTTGAGTCTTACTCAATTTTACACCTTGTAACACAGGCAAGAACTCCTTCTTTGACTAATCCATTTTGAACTCCTTCAAAATCTTGTCAAGGTATGTGCTTTGTGAAAGTCCTATTAAGCGTCTCGATCTATCCCTATAGATCTTGATGCTCAATACTTAAGCAGCTTCACCGAGGTCTTTTTTTATTGAAAAATTCTTATTCAAGTATCCTTTTATGCTATCCAAAAATTCTATATCATTTCCAATAAACAATATGTCATCCACATATAATATCAGAAATGCTACAGAGCTCCCACTCACTTTCTTGTAAATACAGGCTTCACCGTAAGTCTGTATAAAACCATATGCTTTGATCAACTTATCAAAGCGTATATTCCAACTCCGAGATGCTTGCACCAGTCCATAGATGGGTCGCTGGAGCTTGCACACTTTGTTAGCACCTTTAGGATTGACAAAACCTTCTGGTTGTATCATATACAACTCTTCTTTAATAAATCCATCAAGGATTGCAGTTTTGACATCCATTTGCCAGATTTCATAAAATGCGGCAATTGCTAACATGATTCGGACAGACTTAAGCATCGATACGAGTGAGAAAATCTCATCGTAGTCAACACCTTGAACTTGTCGAAAACCTTTTGCGACAATTCGAGCTTTGTAGATATAAACACTACTATCAGTGTATGTCTTCCTCTTGAAGACCCATTTATTCTCAATGACTTGCCGATCATCGGGCAAGTCAACCAAAGTCCACACTTTGTTCTCATACATGGATCCTATCTCAGATTTCATGGCCTCAAGCCATTTCGCGGAATCTGGGCTCATCATCGCTTCCTCATAGTTCGTAGGTTCGTCATGGTCTAGTAACATGATTTCTAGATCAGGATTACCGTACCACTCTGGTGCGGAACGTACTCTGGTTTACCTACGAGGTTCGGTAGCAACTTGATCCGAAGTTTCATGATCATCATCATTAACTTCTTCACTAATTGGTGTAGGAATCACAGGAACTGATTTCTGTGATGAACTACTTTCCAATAAGGGAGCAGGTACAATTACCTCATCAAGTTCTACTTTCCTCCCACTGACTTCTTTCGAGAGAAACTCCTTCTCTAGAAAGGATCCATTCTTAGCAAAAAATATCTTGCCTTCAGATCTGTGATAGAAGGTGTACCCAATAGTTTCTTTTAGGTGTCCTATGAAGACGTACTTCTCCGATTTGGGTTCGAGCTTATTAGGCTGAAGCTTTTTCACATAAGCATCGCAACTCCAAACTTTAAGAAACGACAGCTTAGGTTTCTTGCCAAACCACAGTTCATACGGTGTCGTCTCAACGGATTTAGATGGTGCCCTATTAAACGTGAATGCAGCTGTCTCTAATGCATAACCCCAAAACGATAGTGGTAAATCGGTAAGAGACATCATAGATCGCACCATATCTAATAAAGTACGGTTACGACATTCGGACACACCATTACGCTGTGGTGTTCCAGGTGGCGTGAGTTGCGAAACTATTCCACATTGTTTTAAATGAAGACTAAACTCGTAACTCAAATATTTGCCTCCACGATCTGATCGTAGAAACTTTATTTTCTTGTTACGATGATTTTCCACTTCACTCTGAAATTCTTTGAACTTTTCAAACGTTTCAGACTTGTGTTTCATTAAGTAGACATACCCATATCTGCTCAAATCATCTGTGAAGGTCATAAAATAACAATACCCGCCGCGAGCCTTAATATTCATCGGACCGCATACATCAGTATGTATTATTTCCAATAAATCTGTTGCTTGCTCCATTGTTCCGGAGAACGGAGTTTTAGTCATCTTGCCCATGAGGCATGGTTCGCAAGTACCAAGTGATTCATAATCAAGTGATTCCAAAAGTCCATCAGTATGGAGTTTCTTCATGCACTTTACACCAATATGACCCAAACGGCAGTGCCACAAAATATGTTGCATTATCATTATCAACTTTGCATCTTTTGGCATCAATATTATGAATATGTGTATCACTACGATCGAGATTCAATAAACCATTTATATTGAGTGTATGACCATAGAAGGTTTTATTCATTTAAACAGAACAACAATTATTCTCTGACTTAAATGAATAACCGTATCGCAATAAACATGATCTAATGATATTCATGCTCAACACAAATACCAAATAACATTTATTTAGGTCCAACACTAATCCCGAAGGTAGAGGGAGTGTGCAATCGTGATCTTATCAACCTTGGAATCGCTTCCAACACACATCATCACCTCGTCATTAACTAGTCTTTATTCATTTTGCAGCTCCTGTTTTGAGTTACTAATGTTAGCAACTGAACCAGTATCAAATACCCAGGGGCTACTATGAACACTAGTAAAATACACATCAATAACATGTATATCAAATATACCTTTGTTCACTTTGCCATCCTTCTTATCCGCCAAATACTTGGGGCAGGTCCGCTTCCAGTGACCAGTCCCTTTGCAGTAGAATCACTCAGTTTCAGGCTTAGGTCCAGACTTGGGCTTCTTCCTGGGAGTAGCAACTTGCTTGCTATTCTTCTTGAAGTTCCCCTTCTTCCCTTTGCACTTTTTCTTGAAACTAGTGGTCTTGTTAACCATCAACACTTGATGCTCTTTCTTGATTTCTACCTTCTTTGATTTCAGCATCACGAAGAGCTCAGGAATCGTTTTTGTCATCCCTTGCATATTATAGTTCATCACGAAGTTCTAGTAACTTGGTGATAGTGACTAGAGAATTTTGTCAATTACTATCTTATCCGAAAGATTAACTCCCACTTGATTCAAGCAACTGTAGTACTCAGACATTCTGAGCACATGCTCACTGGTTGAGCTATTCTCCTCCATCATGTAGGCAAAGTATTTGTCAGAGGTCTCATACCTCTTGACACGGGCATGAGTCTGAAATACCGATTTTAGCTCTTGAAACATCTCATATGCTCCGTGGCATTCAAAACATTTTTGAAGTCCCGGTTCTAAGCCGTGAATCATGGCGCACTAAACTATCAAGTAGTCATCATATCGAGCTTGCAAAACGTTCATAATGTTTGCATCTGCTCCTGCAATAGGTCTGTCACCTAGCGGTGCATCAAGGACATAATTCTTCTGTGAAGCAATGAGGATAATCCTCAGATCACGGAACTAGTCCGCATCATTGCTACTATCATCTTTCAACTTAGTTTTCTCTAGGAACATATCAAAAATAAAACAGGGGAGCTATACGCGAGCTATTGATCTACAACATAATTTGCAAATACTACCAGGACTAAGTTCATGATAAATTAAAGTTCAATTAATCATATTACTTAAGAACTCCCACTTAGATAGACATCCTTCTAATCATCTAAGTGATCACATGATCCAAATCAACTAAACCATGTCCGATCATCACGTGAGATGGAGTAGTTTTCAATGGTGAACATCACTATGTTGATCATATCTACTATATGATTCACGTTCGACCTTTCGGTCTCAGTGTTTCGAGGCCATATCTGCATATGCTAGGCTCGTCAAGTTTAACCCGAGTATTCCGCATGTGCAAAACTGTCTTACACCCGTTGTATTTGAACGTAGAGCCTATCACACCCGATCATCACGTGGTGTCTCAGCACGAAGAACTTTCACAACGATGCATACTCAGGGAGAACACTTGTACCTTGAAATTTAGTGAGAGATCATCTTATAATGCTACCGCCGTACTAAGCAAAATAAGATGCATAAAAGGATTAACATCACATGCAATTCAATATGTGACATGATATGGCCATCATCATCTTGTGCTCTTGATCTCCATCATCGAAGCACCGTCATGATCTTCATCGTCACCGGCGCCCCAGCTTGATCCCCATCGTCACCGGCGCCCCAGCATGATCTCCATCGTAGCATCGTTGTCATCTCGCCAACTTATTGCTTCTACGACTATCGCTACCACTTAGTGATAAAGTAAAGCAATTACATGGCAATTGCATTGCATACAATAAAGCGACAACCATATGGCTCCTGCCGGTTGCCGATAACTCTGTTACAAAACATGATCATCTCATACAATAAATTATATCACATCATGTCTTGACCATATCACATCACAGCAAGCCCTGCCAAAACAAGTTAGATGTCCTCTACTTTGTTGTTGCAAGTTTTACGTGGCTGCTACGGGCTGAGCAAGAACCGTTCTTACCTACGCATCAAAACCACAACGATTTTTCGTCAAGTGTGCTGTTTTAACCTTCAACAAGGACCGGGCGTAGTCACACTCGATTCAACTAAAGTTGGAGAAACTGACACCCACTAGCCACCTGTGTGCAAAGCACGTCGGTAGAACCAGTCTCGCGTAAGCGTACGCGTAATATCGGTCTGAGCCGCTTCATCCAACAATACCGCCGAATCAAAGTATGACATGCTGGTAAGCAGTATGACTGTTATCGCCCACAACTCTTTGTGTTCTACTCGTGCATATAACATCTACACATAGACCTGGCTCGGATGCCACTGTTGGGAAACGTAGTATTTCAAAAATTTCCTACGATCACGCAAGATCTATCTAGGAGAAGCATAGCAACGAGCGGGGAGAGTGTGTCTACGTACCCTCGTAGACCGAAAGCGGAAGCGTTTAGTAACGCGGTTGATGTAGTCGAACGTCTTCGCGATCCAACCGATCAAGTACCGAACGCACGGCACCTCCGCGATCTGCACACGTTCAGCTTGGTGACGTCCCTCGTACTCTTGATCCAGATGAGGCCGAGGGAGAGTTTCGTCAGCACGACGGCGTGGTGACGGTGATGATGAAGTTACCGACGCAGGGCTTCGCCTAAGCACTACGACAATATGACCGAGGTGGAAATCTGTGGAGGGGGGCACCACACACGATTAAACAATCAACTTGTGTGTTCTAGGGTGCCCCCCTCCCCACGTATATAAAGGAGGGAGGAAGGAGGTGGCCGGCCTAAGGGGGAGGCGCACCAAGGGGGGGAGTCCTACTAGGACTCCAAGTCCTAGTAGGATTCCACCAATAGGAGAGGGGAAAAGAGGGGGGCTGCGCCCCCAACCCCTTGTCCAATTCGGACTGGGCTTGGGGGGGGGGCGCCACCTCCTGGCTGCTGCCTCCTATTTCCCGTATGGCCCAATAAGGCCCATTACTTCTCCCGGTGAATTCCCGTAACTCCCCGGTACTCCAAAAAATACCCGAATCACTCGGAACCTTTCCGATGTCCGAATATAGCCTTCCAATATATGAATATTTACCTCTCGACCATTTCGAGACTCCTCGTCATGTCCCTGATCTCATCCGGGACTCTGAACAAACTTCGGTCATCAAATCACATAACTCATAATACAAATTGTCATCGAACGTTAAGCGTGCGGACCCTACGGGTTCGAGAACTATGTAGACATGACCGAGACACATCTCCGGTCAATAACCAATAGCGGAACCTGGATGCTCATATTGGCTCCTACATATTCTACGAAGATCTTTATAGGTCAAACCGCATAATAATATACGTTGTTCCCTTTGTCATCGGTATGTTACTTGCCCGAGATTCGATCATCGGTATCATCATACCTAGTTCAATCTCGTTACCGGCAAGTCTCTTTACTCGTTCCGTAATGCATCATCCCGCAACTAACTCATTAGTCACATTGCTTGCAAGGCTTATAGTGATGTGCATTACCGAGAGGGCCGAAAGATACCTCTCCGATACACGGATTGACAAATCCTAATCTCGATCTATGCCAACCCAACAAACACCTTCGGAGACACCTGTAGAGCATCTTTATAATCACCCAGTTACCTTGTGATGTTTGATAGCACACAAGGTGTTCCTCCGGTATTCGGGAGTTGCATAATCTCATAGTCAGAGGAATATGTATAAGTCATGAAGAAAGCAACATCAATAAACTTAACGATCATATTGCTATGCTAACGGATGGGTCTCGTCCATCACATCATTCTCCTAATGATGTGATCCCGTTTATCAAATGACAACACATGTATATGGTTAGGACACTTAACCATCTTTGATCAACGAGCTAGTCAAGTAGAGGCATACTAGGGACACTTTGTTTTGTCTATGTATTCACACATGTATCAAGTTTCCGGTTAATACAATTCTAGCATGAATAACAAACATTTATCATGATATAAGGAAATATAAATAACAACTTTATTATTGCCTCTAGGGCATATTTCCTTCAGCTAAACCTAGACTCATTAGGTGGGTTCTCTTGCTACAAGAATTTGACTTGCATATCACTGATAGAAAAGGAGCTGAGAACCCCGTAGCTGATAACTTGTCTAGGTTAGAAAATATTCTTGATGACCCACAACCTATTAATGATAGTTTTCCTGATGAGCAATTAGCTGCAATAAATGTCTCTCATAACACTCCTTGGTATGCTGACTATGCTAATTATATTGTTGCTAAATATATACCACCTAGCTTCACTTACCAACAAAAGAAAAAATTATTAGATGTATTATTAGATGTTGTGTACCTGAGCATGAACAGGGACAAATCCTACGAAAATGTCACTCCGAATCTTACAGAGGGCATCATGCGGGAGACAGAACTGCTCACAAGGTATTGCAATCTGGTTTTTATTGGCCTACTCTCTTCAAGGATGCCCGTAACTTTGTTTTATCTTGTGATGAATGTCAAAGAATTGGTAATATTGGTAAGTGTCAGGAAATGCCTATGAATTATTCTCTTGCTGTTGAACCATTTGATGTCTGGGGTTTCGATTACATGGGACCTTTTCCTTCCTATAATGGGTATACACATATTTTGGTTGCTGTTGATTACGTCACTATGTGGGTAGAATCTATTCCAACTAGTAGTGCTGATCACAACACCTCTATTAAAATGCTTAAGGAAGTTATTTTCCCAAGGTTTGGAGTCCCTAGATATTTAATGACTGATGGTGGTTCACATTTTATTCATGGTGCTTTACGTAAAATGCTTGCTAAGTATGATGTTAACCATAGAATTGCATCCCCCTATCATCCTCAGTCTAGTGGTCAAGTTGAACTTAGCAATAGAGAAATAAAATTAATTTTACAAAAAACTATCAATAGGTCCCGAAAGAATTGGTCTATGAAATTTGACGATGCACTTTGGGCTTACCGAACAGCATATAAAAATCCCATGGGTATGTCTCCTTACAAAATGGTTTATGAAAAAACTTGTCATTTGCCTCTTGAGTTAGAACATAAAGCATATTGGGCAATTAAAGAACTGAACTATGATTTCAAACTTGCCAGTGAAAAGAGGTTATTTGATATTAGCTCACTAGATTAATGGAGAACCCAAGCTTATGAAAATGCCAAGTTATTTAAAGAAAAAGTCAAAAGATGGCATGATAAAAGAATCCAAAAGTGTGAGTTCAAAGTTGGATAATATGTTCTCTTGTACAACTCTCGTTTCAGATTTTTTGCAGGGAAACTTCACTCCAAATGGGAGGGACCCAATTTGTTGGGAATGGTTGCATGGAAAACAAAAAAATTTCTATGCACACGCAATGATCTATCCATGGAGATGCATAGCAATGAGGGGGAGAGTGTGTCTATGTACCCTCGTAGACCGTAAGCGGAAGCATTTCACAACGCGTTTGACGTAGTCGAACTTCTTCGCGCTTTAACCGATCAAGTACCGAACGCACAGCACCTCCGTGTTCTGCACACGTTCAGCTCGGAGACGTCCCTCACCTTCTTGATCCAGCAAGACATTGAGGTAGTAGATGAGTTCTGTCAGCACGATGGCGTGGTGATGGTGATGGTGAAGTGATCTCCGCATGGCTTCGCCTAAGCACTACGAAAATATGACCGGGGGTGTAAACGGTGGAGGGGGCGCCGCACACGGCTAGGCAATTGTCTGGGGTGTGCTAGGCGCCCCCCCCTCCTCATATATATAGGTGGGAGGGAGAGGGGAGAGGCCAAGGGGCGCCCCAAGTAGGTCCGAATCCTACTTGGGCTCCTGCCCTTGGCCGCGCCCCCACCCCCTGCCATGTTTGTCGGAGGGGGAACGAAAGAGGGGGGAGAGGGAAGGAAGTGGGAATCCTAATCCACACTTACCTTTCCCTTCTCCCCTTTCCTTCTCCTCCTTAGGCCGGCCCATATGGGGGGTGCACCAGCCCCTTGTGGCTGGTGTGTTTCCCCTCTTGGCCCATAAGGCCCATATCTTTTGCCGGGGGTGCCCGGAACCCCTTCCGGTGACCCGATAAGTACCCGGTACCCCCCGAAACACTTTTGGTGTCTGAATACCATCGTCCTATATATCAATCTTTACCTCTTGACCATTTCAAGACTCCTCGTCATGTCCGTGATCTCATCCGGGACTCCGAACAACATTCAGTCACCAAATCACATAACTCATATAATACTATATCGTCATCGAACATTTAAGCGTGCAGACCCTATGGGTTGGAGAACTATGTAGACATGACCGAGACATCTCTCCGGTCAATAACCAATAGCGGAACCTGGATGCCCATATTGGCTCCTACATATTCTATGAAGATCTTTATCGGTCGAACCGTTATGACAACATACGTAATTTCCTTTTTCCATCGGTATGTTACTTGCCCAAGATTCGATCATCGGTATCTTCATACCTAGTTCAATCTTGTTACCGGCAAGTCTCTTTACTCGTTCTGTAATACATCACCTCGTGACTAACTCCTTAGTCATTTGCTTGCAAGCTTATGATGTGTATTACCGAGAGGGCCCAGAGATACCTCTCCGATACTCGGAGTGACAAATCCTAATCTCGATCTATGCCAACTCAACAAATACCTTTGGAGATACCTGTAGAGCATCTTTATAATCAGCTAGTTATGTTGTGATGTTTGATAGCACACAAGGCATTTCTCCGGTATCCGGGAGTTGCATAATCTCATAGTCGAAGGAATATGTATTTGACATGAAGAAAGCAATAGCAATAAAACTGAATGATCATTATGCTAAGCTAACGGATGGGTCTTGTCCATCACATCATTCTCCTAATGATGTGAACCCATTATAAAATGACAACTCATGTCCATGGTTAGGAAACCATAACCATCTTTGATCAACGAGCTAGTCAAGTAGAGGCTCACTAGGGACACGGTGTTTGTTTATGTATTCACACATGTATTTAGGTTTCCGATCAATACAATTCTAGCATGAATAAGAAACCTTTATCATGAATAAGGAAATATAAAATAACAACTTTATTATTGCCTCTAGGGCATATTTCCTTCACCTATGTTATCGAGGAGGCACTACTGCAGGATGCTGCGAACGCGACACTACAATCAGAGACCCTTCGACGAAACTGTGTGCGATGCATTAATCGCAAATGGTGATGTAAAAAAATCGTTAAAAAAGGTGCAAAACGTTTACGATGGCGGATACATAAAACACGGTTCAAATTTTAGTTGTGTGTGCGATGCTAGGCATACGTTGAGTTCAATGAACTGTTTGCGATGAGGCAGAACAACAGAAACAGGCATCCAGATGAAGGCGTGTGCGATATACAGCATACAGTTCACTCGGATGAACTGTTTGTGATTAGGCAACACAAAAGAAACGGTCAGCCATATCAAGGTGTGTGCGATATACGGCATACGGTTCACTCAGATGAACTGTTTGCTTTGAGCCAAGAGAACAGAAACGGTTCAATTTAACAAGATGTGTGTGATACGCGGCAAACAGGTCTGTAATCAGAAATGTGTGTGAAGACCGATAATAATACAGACGATTGCTGCTAATAAGCCGTGTGTGTTGTGGGCAAACGCTTGGTGGTATATAATTGTCAGTGATTGATGAAATCATCACCGACAGGTTCCCTAGTATAGTCCGTGTGCGATGTCATTGCACACAGAACAACAACATATGTACTTATAACTTATAAGGACTTGATTCCATAGACAGATTGAACATCCAATTACATAGGTGGCTAGTACACACATGACCTTTGCACACACCAAAGTATGTTCCAAAATGCCTAGAAAACTCAAATAATGTATAAAAAGGCAAAACGAACCCTGAATAATTTCATATTTTTAGGACGACGCTCCTATAGTTGCATGTTGCCTCCATAAAATAAATCAAAGCGGGAAGAGACAGCGTATGTTGTTTCGCACACATAGGTGACAAGTTCCCTCTCGGAATCATGAGCCTTTTTGAGAGAAGCTCCGGTTTGGAAGAAGTTTGTACCAAAACTTGTCCCAAATTGGACTAAATTTTTACCACAGCATGTTGGTGCCATGTCATAACACCATGCCAAGTTTCATGATTTTGAGGCGAGTTTTGGATTTACAGTAATTTTAAAACCAGGTTTCTCAATGTTTACTATCGAGTCGGCACCGCCCTGGATAGGCTTTTTCCTCGTGGGTCCCAAATGGCAAATCCAAATCTGTCACTACCATGCAGCTTTTCTTGTTAAGAATTACAGCCCATTTGGTGTGCTAGCTGAAAATAAGTTTGTGGGTGCTGGTGGGCGCTAAGAACTTGCGGGTTCTGTAATGAACAAAGATCTCAAGGATCCCGCGAGAGTGATGTTCTTTTCCTATGTTGTGAATGCTTATAATATTTATGTCTTAATTAAAGAAATGGCAAGCCATTGGCCCAGTATGAAAGAAAATATGGGTCAAAGCCGAGTTGAAAAGGGCAACAATATCTAACTCCAGCTTACAAACAGTACAAAAGCACGAGGATTAATTGCTCATCAGGTTTAGACAAAATCTAGATTGAACAGGACAATGACATCTAACTCAACCAAAGTTTTCGGCAGTCACAATCAAACGGATCGGTTTGATCCATAAAATCAAGACCCCGGGCCAGAAATTCTACAGGTAAATGAGGACAAGCTGTTGTAAATAGAAGCCAAGCATGATCAGAAGCCCTTAGGTCCACCTGAAACTTCTTTTTATGTTGTTCAACACTTGCAGCTGTAAGAAATTTCTTGTCGAAAAACTTAATCCTCACGGACAATAGTGCCCTCGCATTCAACATGGAGAATGTGACAAAGCTAGTGTTTGCATTGTTGGATGCATATCCTTCCAGCGTTACTGTCTTCAAACGAATGTCATGAGATCTGAGAAAATCCCAGTGCTTCTTGAACCATCGATTGGTTATACCTTTTTCTCCATGTGTTAGTGCCTAAATAGAGATGAAGATTGAAAACAGTTAATGTCTAAAAAAGATTATGTTGAAAGAGTGATAGCTGAACGATTAATTATAGTACATTATATATGGGCTTTCAATGTGCGTGAAAACATCACCTTTATATACAAATTCTCCAGACATGGAAAGCATTGCAGCAAGCCAATTATCGTGTTCAGATCAAAACACCACATACTGATATGTAAGGTCTTGACAGAATCCACCACCACTGATAGGATGGACAAGCTCTTCATTGAGCATAAAACATAATATTAGTACCAAAAGTGTACTCCAAGATGATACTTAACTTATGCGCACAAATGAAAAAAGCAGATTACAAAAGTTTACATGAATAATATACAGTACCTCAATAGGTGTGGAGCCAAACACCATCTTGAACCATCTAAAAGGATCACGAATTGCACCCAGGGTCTCCAGTTTAGGCACAGAGACTACAGTTATTTGCGAAGGTACTGTAGTAGAATCAACGAGCAACCTTTGAAGTGAAGGGGCATCTTTGATGATGAGATCATGTCCAAAAAAACAAATTCCCATGCTTACAAGGTGGGGCTACTTTATTTTGAGACAACGGATACAAATTTCTATTCCAAAAACAAGCAGCAAGCGCTCCAGGGCAGGGCAGCTGGAGTGGATGATGCTGTGCAGTGCGGCCTCCGACAGATCAACGACCACAAGCGCAAGTTTTTTAGTAGTGGGAGTCGAAGCATTTGTACCATATTGTCTGCTAGATGGCACCGGACGAAGGTGGCGGTGTGGAGAGAGGAGGAAAATCACGAGATGGACATCGGTGGTGAGGGCACAGATACATAGGTTCGTGGTATGTTACATACATAGTCATGGTAGAACTCAAGCTGCTAGAGTTTATCGAATTGACGGGATGTCAGCCAGGCGGCCACCGTGCAGGGTATGTCCAGCAGGTAGCATGCCAGGATGCAGATGCGTTGAATGGAGCCCTGGTGGGAGGAGATGATGGCTCCGGGGAGTTCATAATCATCATCGACAGATAGCCGACGACAGTCAAGATTAAGAGGCGCGGCGCGCCACTAAGTGCGCCACCGAGATGCGAGGACTTGTGTGCGGCAGCCATCCTTGGTGGGGAGAAGGGAGATGATCTCCCCAAGGATGGCGTCCGGGAGATCGCTGATGCGGTCCTCCAGAGATTCTACTAGTTCCTCAGGTCCAAGGGCGTGGCCGCTTCTGGTTGCGCTGCCGGGTCCAAGATCTACATCTGGCGGCGGCGCTGGCCAGTGCCTCATCTGTGTACATACCAATCTGGAAAAAAATGGCAGAAACATATATGTAGGACATTCAAAATCAATTCTCAACATCTGGAAGAAAAAAAAGGCACAAACATATATGTAGGACATTCAAAATCAATTCTCAAGATCTGGCCACGAATTATTAGCACGCACGCTAACCCTAGTCAGATTATTAGCAAAAATCATTTGTAGAGAACAAACAATTAATCACTAACCCTATACGGATACCATTCAAACAATCAATACACTACGTACATCTAACAGATCTTAATTACTCTGATTTCATGGACTGAGAGAACATAACCATACGATTTGTATTCCAAATAAATTAGGGAGGGGGGAGTAACCAGAGAAAACACATGATATGTTTGCCGCACAAATGTGTATATAGATGACTAACCGGTTTTCCGTCGGAGTTGCAATCGTTGCCGGAGTTGCAGTTGACCTCCGGCTCTAGCTGGGGGGGCACGATGGCGCCGACGAAGTCAAGGTCGTGCTGCTGCCCGCGCGAGACCTCGTCGGCGGCGACGGCAACCTCTGTGCCCAGCTTCACGCGTTGCGCGGGTGTTTCACCAGCCCCGGTGTCGCCACTCCCTCCGATGGTGCACTTCGGCGGCATCTTCATACACTCTAGAGTCCAGACGTTGGTGACCATTATGGACCGGGGGTGCGGACGCCTATTATGGCCGGCGGCTTGGGCGCGCCATAAAGACGGACTAGTGGGAGCGAGGCGGGCGGCGGTCAAAGGTTGTCTCGCCTCCCGGTGAGCCTGCGCGGCGGACTTCTGGCATTCATATACCATCATTTCACACAGCTACTCGCACGCCTCCCGGTGACACTGCGCAGCGAAAATGCCTCCCGTCAATTAACACACCTGCACGCACGCCTCCCGGGCTGCTTGCGTGGGGGACTGCTCACAAGCGTCCCGTCAACTCATGCCTGCTCGCACGCCACACGGGGCGCGTAGCTGCACGTATATTTTTTTTGTTTTTTGATGATTCATTCTGCCGCTTTACTGCTTAACCGAAGCATGGCACGGTCTAAAGCGCACGGTCTGAATAAATATTTCGTATGAGATATTGGTTGCCAGTTATTAACAATCTCCCATTTGTAAGTAGATTATATCAAAACTTGTCTCAAATTTTACGAAAAAAATACAATATCACAGTCTACTAGTGTCCATATATGACACCATGATAAGTTTCATAAATTTCAACTAAGTTTTAGATTTACTGAATTTTAAAAATCAACATTCTCAATATTTTGAAATTTCTTTCACGGAGAAACATGCACCCAGGGACACAGATATGATTTTGCAATCCATTTTGCTGCACATGTAGCTCAAATTTGATTTTTGCACATTAAATTCCTAGGAAATCAATCAATGTATAAAACGGGTTGAATGATCTCTTTTTTTTTAAACTTTAACATGACACTCCTTTGGTCGTATGTTCACTGCAGAAAAAGTTTGACATGTGTCCTCAGAGTGGAGGTGGTGGTGCGGGATGTGTGTCTGTGTGTGTGTGGGGGGGGGGTCCATCAGTACACTACTAGTCGCGTGCCTCCTGGGATTATCGATCATTTTGTGAGTCATGTATATATGCCACACCAAAGTCCTGAATTGGTTATTTAAAGCGGTACACAACCCTTTCATACATACATGTTCAGGCCACATGCATGCATTGGTGGTCCTCTCAGACATACTCCCTCATGCGGTTAGCAGCGATGTGCACATTCGTTAGCCCGCAAAGGTTTTCAATTTCCACCAACAACGAGAGGCATCGGACCGAAGGTCAATTCATCTTTGGCATGTGTGTTATGTGGTGAGATTCCATATCAAAGCTTGGGCACGTGCATACACATGAGTCCCTCCCACCGGCTCGAAGTGAGGGGGGCTATATACGCATCGTGAACCTCTGTGTAGTGCATGCGTTTTCGGTTTGCGAAGCATGTGCCATGTCAAAGTTGTGCATTGGGTATTCAAACATCACACAACACACGACAACATGCACGCGGTGGTTGTCCTATGACACTCGCTCGCGTGTGACTCTCTGTGGGCCCGCGAGGTCTTCGTCGATCAATTGAACGTACAACGAGAAGAGAGGTTAATTTGACCAACAAGGATGGTTCTTTTTTGTTTGTGTTACGTATATGCACGGTAGGAGTATGTATAGTACATGTCAAAGAGGGGGCAAAATCAAAGTTGTGCATTGGTATTCAAACATCACGCAATACCATGCAGGCGGTGGTTGCCCTATAGGAACTCACTCGCGTGCGGCGCTTCCATCTGTGGGCCCGCGAGGTCGTCCTCCATCACTTTGACCCAACGAGAGAGAGGCACATTTGACGAACAAGGAGGATTAATTCTTTTGGGGCTGTGTTAGGGTAGGAGTATATATATAGTACGTGTCAAAGTGGGGATGGGACCAACATATACTAGGTGTCACACATGAACCTCACTCTGTGTGGACTTTGCGGTTTTTGAGGCAAATGCCACATCAAAGGTTGTTCATTAGGTATTCAAAACATCACAACCACACACCTCTCCATATATATGTTTTGGCACACATGCAAGCGATGGTGGTTGTTCTGTGGCACTCACCCACGTGGTTATCGGCGATGCTTCCATTTGTCGGCCCGCTTGGTCCATCACTTTCACCGACAATGAGAGAGGTTAGTTGTTTTGACTTAGGAGGGGATAGATTTTTTGTTTGTCTCGCGATATAGGTCATGATGTGAGATTCCATATAGAATAGCGCATGTGTAGTACACATGAATCCATCCCGCTGGATCGAAGGGGGGGCGAGCACACGACACGTCATGAACCTCTTGCTCTGTGTGGGGACCTGTGCGATTTTGAACTCATGCACCACATCAATGTTGTGCATTAGGTATTCAACACATATGCATGCATCACGCACCTCCATAAATATGTTTGGGATACATGCATGCAATGGTTGTTTTTGGACACTCTCACTAGCTTGGTTATGGGCGGCAAGCCTATATATATATATATATATACACACATCTGGGCTATTTTGTTTCGCGTAACAGAATATTATTCTGTTACCCTACTTGAACGGATGTCGTTGAGGCATTGGACTGATAGGCTCTCCCACGTGAACTGATCTTCATGTGTCTTCGACGGACGGAAACAAGGGGGTTCAACGGGGAGCTTCTGAGGGTTCTCCGGCGTGCTGCTGCAGGCCATTCGTTGCCAGAGGTGACATGTTCGGGATTCCGCACATGCGCGAGCTCGCCTGGTTGTGTTTTCCGAGCTCAAGTCACCGGAGGTGACGATGTGGGCATTTGGCGGCGGAGGTGTTCCTCCGATCGCCAGCATACAGAGAGGCATCACTGTCCATCATCGTCGCATCCATCATCCATCATCATCGCATACATTCTGAGTCTCTGACACAGACTGCTCACTCCACTCCCCACCGGCGCATCCATCATCGTTGTCCGCCGGAGATGCTCGGCCGACTGGCCGCGCGGCGGCCCTGCCCAGGCAGCGTCCGTGCTGCCGCCGCCGCCGCACCCTACCGCTCCTCGGCGGCAGCCTCCTCCTCGGTCCTGCCCGATGCGCTCGATCGGAGCTCCGACGCCTATGCCCGCACCACCGCCGCCGTTGGTGGCCTCCTCTCTGACATGCGCTCCCCGCGTCTCCCAGGTGCGTGCCTGCGTGTCGCCGGTCTCTTTACCCTTCCTTGGCCCGACACCTTCCTTCTCTCTCTCTCTCTCCTGACGAGAAGGAGGGTGTTGCAGGTGCTGGGCGGCGGAGGCGCGGGGGCGGTGAAGCGGAACGAGGGGCAGGGGAAGCTGCTCCCTAGGGACCGCATCGACCGCCTGCTCGACCCCGGGGCCTCCTTCCTCGAGCTCTCTCAGGTCAGCCATCAGTGTCAGTCACAGTCACACCCCTTTTCTCCTTTCGGTGATCAGTTTTACTTTTATCAAGCGACGGCGTGAAGTAAACTGTGTGCTGATCTGCGTATCCTACTTATTATCGCTAGTTTGGCAATTCGACTAGCTGCCATTTTGATTCCCGAAAAGTGTGTCTGAATTTTTCACCCTGCAGCTCTAAAATGTATACTTTCTTAATATAGTTACCATTTTCATTCGAGAACATGGGACTGAGTTTTTCACCGTGCGGCTTTAAAAAACGCATGGTCCTTTAGCTATTTTTTAGAGTAATCTTTTTTTCAACACCGTTTTTTTATCCTTCGAACTATTTCACCTAAAGAGTTTGAACTTTTCTATAGTCAGACCTTGGACTGATTGACCGCCCACCCCCTTAATACCTCACGGTAGTCTTTGACTTTTTTTTGTTTTTTACCTTTACATTTTTTTATCTTACAATTTGTCGATGTCATCGTTTCCGAGCTTGAATGACTTATATCCGTTGAACTGATTGAATTTGTGATGTTGAACTTTTTTTGTTTTTTACCTTTACATTTTTTTGTCATACAATTTGTTGGTGTCATCGTCTCCGAGCTTGAATCGCTTATATCCGTTGAACTGACTGAATTGTTATGTTGAACTTTTTCTCGATTTTATTATGATTAAGGTGTAGTTTTGAATACGGTAAGAATGCATCATTTTTTGTGACTCCCGAAACGAACGGCAGACTTCTCCAACCAGGTTTTTTGAACCATGTCGGATGAGCACTTGAACTTATAGAAGCGAAACTTTTGGGGTTTTAATGATAATTTTGTTTTCTCGTCCGAACTGATGGTGACATCATCACCTGAACTTGCACAGTTTTATGTAGGTGAATTGACTGAATTTTGTTCCTAATAAATATTTTATGTTTTTTCTCTTCAAATTTTCTTTGAATTCCCTAGAACGAACTAACTATGTTTTATTTTTTTCAACTTATATCCTAGTAATACAGGACGTTTCCATATACGAACTCACAATTTTTTAATTGTGTTTGATGAGCACTTGAACTTATAGAAGTGTCCTTTTTTAGACTTTTATTTTTCTTATTTTTTTGCTTCCATTTTTTTGTCTTCATTTTAGAACTTGTGGCCGCGCACGAGATCACTACAGCATTAGCATGTCCATGCTGTTGAACTAGTGATTTTTTTTGTCATTGCACTGTTGTAACATAAGGACTAGAACAAGTATCAATATAAATTGACACTTTTTGTAGGTTTTTGGGAATGATAATTTCTTTTTTGTAAATATATAAAAGTTTTAAATACGTGTACTGCACCATTACAGATGTTTGTACTGCACATGTCCATAATAATTAACACAAGCACCATGTGGGCTAGGAAGAATAGGGCACTTGAATCAGAATTGACACTGAAGAAACTCGCTACAAATCATTACTTATTTAGGTGATATATCTAAACTTACAGAATTTTAAAACTTGAACTAACGATATTTCTTGACATACACCAACTTTTCTATGTCCTTTTCTTGGACTGGCGTTAGAATACACATCGAACTAATATTAAGTTTAATACAAACATTCTCTATTCATGAACTGACATTTTTTCTTCTTGTGGACTAAAGAAAAGAGAACAAAAATACACACAGAACTCACGCTAGAATACACACTGAAGAAAAATGAATTTCTTCTCCATGAACTGATGATAGAATACACAAATATTAAGTATTCTATCATCAGGTTTTTTCATGGCAGGCAGTACAAGAATAAGCAGGAAAAAACAGAATCATTCACACGCGAGTACAGCAGCAGTACAAGTTCAGTTTCATCTCTCGCACACACACCTCCTCACCTGCTTCATGTGCGCTTCTCCCTTATTGCTTCTCCCTTATTGCTGCGTGCACCTGCCTGCGTGCACCTGTGTTGAGTGTACAACAGCAGCACTTTTCATGAACGTCGACGAGGAGTGCAGTTGTACTGCCGAGATGAAGATCCTCGACCCCATTGCTCCCCCGGCAGCCGCAGAGCACAAGCCTTGGCGTGGCAGCTGCGGGGCGGGGCGTGGAGGACGGTGTTGCACAAGGAGTGGGTTGTGTACCATGCCCGGGGAGGTTGGTGGTCGGGGTGGCGGCGCAGTGGGGGTCGGGGCGGTGGCGCAATGGGGGAGGCTGGTGGTCAGCACAAATTATGTACATCAACAACATTCGCACCACTAGAAAATGAAGCAGTAAATATACCATATTTTTGTACATACAAGCATACGGAAAATTATAGAATCAACATAGTATACCCTGATATGTAGTTGCACTGACGCTCTGGGAATTTTAGAACTGAAGAAGCACAGACTGGCTGCACAAATAAATAAGATATAAATGTTTACTGTCCAAGAGCGGTCGTGCCATGTATTCAGAATTTCCTCGCACCATTTGTCATACAAAAAAGTCATGTATGGCTATCAGGCACAGCTTCTATATATAGAAGGACCAGTAAGGGTCTCAGAAACCAACTAGGAGTAAATGATTTCAATCAACTCGATGCTCATTAGTACTAGAATTACTGGACAAGAAGTTTAGATTTGTAGCAGCACACGCACCAAACTTACAGATTTTTCTTGAACTTATTTAGGTGACTGAAGACAAGCAATGAAACAGATATAATAACAAAACATTCATTCTCATACAGCTAGAGAGATGTAAACAAACTATTTTACTACATTGCAATGTTGATTCGATGGGGCACTAGCTACAGTTATACATAAACTCCTTACCTTTTTCTCAGTGAAATTGTCGAAGGGCTCATTTATTTTTTGTTCGAACTTACCACGTTTCTCAATTTGAACTTTTAGAATTTTGGTCGATGAACTTCAAACATATAACTATTCATTTTTTATCCATTTGAACTCCTATATAAACTCAATTATTTTTAGACATACGAACAAACATTCCCCTATTTCTCGATTTTGAACTCCTGTATATTTTTTCTTTTAGCTTACGGTCTCTCAGGTCTGAATTGATGTACAACATCATCATCTGCTAAATTTTCTAGTCCAACATCATATTTGGTCGTGTCCCATCGAAATCTCACTCCTATCTTGATGAAGTAGAACTCTGCAATTTTTCGTCGTGGACCGAAGATCTCATAAGTACAAAGGAACTGAAATTCTGTAACTTTTTTGTCAATTCAAATGTAGAGGGGCATTACCATCAAAGGAGTGTCTTCGTCGAACTCCGTGCCAAAGATCTGCAGCAGCCAGTCACGACACTTTGACTCGACCTCCATCAGCAGTTGCTCCCATGCACCCGGATCACTGTCCTTAACCTGGCATACAGCATTATTAGAACCTGCAGGTTCTCCACACTTGCACTGAGATTTTTCTTTTCCTACTTTTTAACTAAATCAAACTTCCGAACTCGCTCTATGACAATGATTGAACTTGCACATTTCAGCCGTGGCATCAAGCAGCAACTAGAAGTAAACAATTTTTACAGCACTAAAAAAGTTCACAACATCACATCAATAAGCACAATGGTGGATATCACAGTGACGCCAAAGAAGGAACATCTATCCACTAGCAGGCTTAACAGTCATCCACCTCAAGTTGGAACTCTTGAATAAAATGAACAATAGAGCATAGTTGTGGGTTGAAGAAATTTGAAGGAATGGTTCGGCTCAGCAAGCAGTAATACATGGGCTAGAAGCAGAGCAGTAGATAAACAAAAAGAAAGAACACTACTGTACATGTATATGGTGTATCCATGCCGAAGGAATGAGCTGCCGGCGCCCAAAATGGTGCAATGAAGTCCAAGTTAGTTTGCTGTGGCGAAAAAGTTCAGAGATTAGGGGAGACAGACAGAAATCAATCAAAAATTGGTATGCTTTGGAAAAGAAGTTCAGACCTTCTAGAATAATTGGTACGACTTGGATGGCGACCAGCAACCAGGACGAGGGAGGGAGGTCAGCATTGGGTCGAGGCGCCGCATGCATGGATGAGGATGGCGGGCAGCCGGGCATGCTGGATAACGGTGGCGGCAAGTGGGTTGCAGACCGGTGCGCGGAGGAGCTTTGTGGCGTCCGGCTGCGGGGAAGGAAGGCGGCGGCCGTCTACACTGGGAGAAAGGCGGTAGCCGGCGGCACGGAAGAGGGAGGCGGTGGCCGGCGGCGTGGGGAGGGTGGAAGCGGTGGGGCACGGGGTGGCCGGTGGCGTGGGGAGGGTGGCGGCGGCAGGGCGCTGGGTGGCCGGCAGCGGCGGTGCGCGGGGTGGCCGGGAGGCGGCGGGGGGAGGGGGTTGCCTGGTGCGGCCGGGGTGGCCGGGCGGCGGCGGGAAGCGAGGTGGCCAGGAGGTGGCGGGGCGCTGGGCGGTGCCCGTCGATGGGGAGTGAGGTGTGCGGATAAGACGGAGGGGACGAGGTGGCCGAGTGGGCCTCAGCGGATCGCTCCTATATAGGGCGGAGGGTAACAGAATAATATTCTGTTACTAGTAACATAATAGTCCAGCCCTATATATATATATATATATATATATATATATATATATATATATATATATATATATATATATATATATATTCGTGGGGCCGCGTGGACGTCCATCATTTCGACCGGCGACGAGAAAGGTTACCAGGGTGGATTCTTCTTCTTTGGTTCATGTTACCGTATAGTAGGTCGATCATTTAAGGCCTAATTAAGTTTGAGCGCATGCATGCTACGCATCGTGAACCCTCGATCAGTGTAGGGATTTTACGGTTCCAAAGCATGGTGCCACATCAAATTTGTGCATTGCATATTCAAACACCACACACACCACTTCCATATACATAATTGGGCCACATGCATAGAGTGGGTTTTGTCTTCAGACAGTACTCCCTCGCGAGTTTATCGGCGACAAGCTAGCCCATTTTGCGGGCCCGTGTGGACTGATACATCTCCAACGTATCTATAATTTATGAAGTATTCATGCCATGTTTACAACAATTTTATATGGTTTTGGTATGATTTTATTAGAACTAACCCGGACTGACGCTGTTTTCAGTAGAACTACCGTGGTGTCATTTTTTGTGCAGAAATAAAAGTTCTCGGAATGGGCTGAAAATTTACGGTGATTTTTTATGGACAAAAAGAGACCCCCGAGGCACAAGAGTTGGGCCAAAAGAGTCCCGAGGCAACCACAAGGGTGGAGAGCCCCCCCCCCTGTCTTGCCGCTGCCTCGTGGACCCCCTTGACTATAACACCCATGTGTAATTACCACTGTGATCAACTACTAATCATGCTAAGTCATATCATTTGCAGTGCCTAGTCATAGTGGTTAATCAAAACAATTCAAACTTTATTCTAAAAATCAACTCAAATTCAAAAGTGCAAAATAAATTTGCTCAAACATTGTTGCAAAATGTTCACTAAATAGCAAATATTCCAGAAACACTCATAAAAATATAACCAATGATATTTGGATTGGTTAAATGACTCAAACCACATGAAACAGCACCAAAACAGAACTATTTGATCTAATTAAATTCATTTCAAATTCAAATGAAATTCAAATTCACCCAAACCAGTTTTTGGTGAAGGGTAATATTACATTGCATTATTTGGGCCAAGTCCCACATTTTATAAAATTGCACAGGTGGCCTAAACATTTGCCTAAGCAGAAAGAAATAAAGAAATAGAAAAACAGAAAAGGGAAAATAAGAAAAGGCCACTGTGCACTAGCTTAAGTGCACAGTGCCTAGAGCACAGCCCACCTGGCCCAACCTCACTCTCTCTCCTTCATCGTGTCGCCACGCCGGTGGCTGCACGCGCGCGGCGGCGACAAGGCGACACCGCGGCAGCCACCGACGCTACAGGGCAGCGGAGGGGGTAAGGGCGCGCTCTTTCACTCCCCCCTGGTCCTCCCTGCCACTCTCCCCTCTCTCCCTCGCTCAGCCGAGCTCTTCTTCCCCTCCAGATCCGTCGCCCGAGCGCCACCGTAGCCACTAGCCGTCGTTCCCGTGGCCACCAGCTTCGCCGCGCCTCGCCATGATGCCGTAGGAGTTCCTCGTTGACCGCCTCATCGCCTGGTGCTTGTGGTTGGAGCCGGGAAGCACCCCAGGTAGCGCACGACGCCGCCCCCTTCTGCTTCGGCTCCGGCGAAATCCATCGTCTCCGGCGAGCCCCTGCTGCTACTAAGCTATCAAGGGCCTACGTGAGTGCTGCACGGTGAGCCACAGCGCCTCCCCATCCTCTTTCTCCGCTCCGGCTAGCCAGTAGACGCCGCTCCGAGTGAGCCCGAGCCCGTTGCCGTGGAGCTCGTCGCCGGCGAGCCCCGGTGACCCAACGAGCTCGGGGCCGTGTCCAAGTCACTCACCACATCGAGTAGAGCACGCCTAGGCCTCGCGCTCGAGCTGTTGCACACCGTAGCTCCGTTTCCGTCGAGGCCTGAACTCCGACGCTGTTTTGGCTCATCGCCGGCGCCATTTCCGGCCATCTCCGGTCGGTCCAAGGTCACCACTCGACGCGGCACTCTTCCAGCTTTCAAACGCAGCAAACTGCGCGTGAAACGGAGCCCCACAGCGTGATTCCGAGCTGCTCCGGCAATCTGCCGCCGCGCAAATGGTCGCCGGAGCAACTCCGGCGACGCAGCCGACGTGGCCAGGCGTGGGGTCCACCCTGGGTTGCTGCCAGTGGCCCCAATGGGTCCCGTTGACCCCGTTGACTCGGGTCAACGTGCCGACTGGGCCGAGCCCAGTCGCTGACATGTGGGACCCCCTCTGCTAATTAAACTAATAATTGATTAAATAAATAAAAACAAATTAGTTATACTAATGACACACTGACATATGGGGCCCACCCCACTAATCACTCTGTTAGTTTAAATAATCCACTGTTAGTCTAACAGAGGCTCACATGTGGGTCCCACTGGACCCACATGTCAGGTTTGACCTGGTCAGACGACCAGTTGACCTGCTGATGTCAGCATTACCTCATGCTGATGTCATAATTCAATTCTATTAATAAAAATAATTCCAGAAAATCTTTTAAACTTCGAAAATTCGTAACTTTTAACCCGTAGCTCGGATCGAAAAACTTAAAACATGAAACTTGCTCAGAACGATGAGACGAGTCTGATCGTGTCGTCTGTTTCCATATCGGAACCTTCTACGTAGAAGAACTCATAACTCCGAACCCGATTCTGATAGATGAATAGTGCATAATCGCCGGTAAATAAATCCCACCTTAATCCTAAAATAACTGAAAATGACTTAGGCATACCTCAGGCAACCCTGCACTGCATCATAGTCGTATCATGCCCTGTGTTGCATCGTTGCTGTGTATTTACTTTTTTCCTCCCCCTCTCTTCTCTCTTGGTAGACCCCAACATCGATGTAGCTCCCGAGGTCGACGCTGCTCAGGAGCCCGATGACACAGTTGACGACCTTGCCCTTGTCGTCGAGCAGACAGGCAAGCACCCCCATTTTGAGCATTTCGATATCGCCCACTCTCTTCTCTCTTATGCTTGCATTAGAAGTTACTGCTGCTACTGTTGTCCTATAACTGCTGCATAGCTGTTTATTGTAACCTACTTTGTTACCTTCCTGCTTATCCTAAACTGCTTAGTATAGGTTGGGTAGAGACCATCAGAGACCCCACCTATCTCGACTGCCCCGCTGGATGATTAGAAGACCCGTGCAACGGGATTGAAGACCAGGCCCTGACACCGCAGGTCACTTCCCTTAGTTGCCGACACTACTGGGTTACTATCGAGTGCCGAGGGTGATACCTCGTCAGCACTTCTGATGATAACCTTGTAGGTTAGTTATTCGGTCGTGGTAAGCGAGGGTGATGCCTCCTACACCACCCCCGATAACAGCGTCATCGTGCAACACTTCAAGTGTGGACCTCGAGGGTGATTCCTCCATCGTTCACCTTGACAATAACATCAGGTGGAACTCCATCGAGGGTGATTCCTCAGAGTTCCCCTTGGTGTCAGACACACGGAGACTTTGGATACTATGACTGAACATTGAACCATGTTACTAAAGACGGGTCAGCCCCGAGGGGTACCCGCGCGAGCTTATATGCGAGTGATGTGGAATCGGGTGTACCTGGAGGGTACCCGAGAGTTGAACACGAGGCGTGGCCGGGCATTCCTAGCCCTTGCCGCAAGTCCTCGAGACGGGGCGACGGGGTCACATCGATCGTGAGTCTCTGCTTGTTACCGCGCGCTCCTAATTCACTAACGGTTTGGATATTTGATCCGAGGGGCCTCTGGCCTGATAGCACTAACCATCACGTGGGCATAGTATGGGCGTTCTGCGTTGTATACTTCAGCCGAAGCTCAATGGACGTCAGCAATTGAGCGGCGCGCACAGAGTTGGACTGGTTACACAACTGCGCTTGTATTAAGGAGTTGCTAGGTCTACTCTCGGCCCTGAAAGTAACGTGCAAGAGATCCCGGGGCGAAGGCCCAAGACCCCTGGGGGCATAGGTTAGTCCGGCGTGCTGACCTCACTGTTAAGTATTTGGTCGGATTGCGGCGTGTTGCTTAGCCGAGGCCGGGCATGACCCAGAAAAGTGTGTCCGGCCGGAGTTAAGCGAGCGTGGTGGGTAAGTTGGTGCACCCCTGCAGGGAAGAACTAATCTATTGATAGCCTGTCCTACGGTAACGGACACTCGGAGTTGTATCCCGATCGGTACAACTAGAACTGATGACTTGAGATTAAATGGATAGTATGGCTCTGGGATTGCTTTCTCGCAGGGAGTCAAGGAAGAATCTCTGGCCGAGGTTGATGATACTACAACTACTTTGCATTATGTTAATCTGCACTCTTCTAATGCTGCAAGACTGATGAAGATGCTTGAAGATGCTAGTCTTCGATAGGACTAGGATCTTCCCCCTATTCTGGCATTTCTGCAGCCTAGTCCACATATACAGCCCTCCTTTGAAAATGTTGCATATGTAGTGTAGATCCTTGCTTGCTGAGTACTTCGGATGAGTACTCACGTTTGCTTTACTTTCTTTTTTCCCCATATCCATATGTCGCCGCCAGGTGACGGAGCCCCTGAGATAGCTGCCCCTGTCGACGACTACGGCTACTACTACTACCCTCCCGGCGAGTACTACTACGAGGAGCCGACCGACGACCAGGGTAGGATTCGGAGGGTCCTAGGCAGGAGGCCTACGCCTTTCGATCGTAGTATTTTATTTTGCCCCACCTCTCTAAAGGCTTATCTCTATTTCTGTAATATATCTGTACACAGATATTTGATGCTTCCGCTGACACTTGTATGCCATCGAGCTATGTATTCGAGACCTCGAGGCCCTGGCTTGTAATATAAAGCTTGTATGACTTTATTTATGTTTTAGAGTTGTGTTGTGATATCTTCAAGTGAGTCCTTAGGCTTAATCTTGTGCATTTGCGTGTATGGTTAGCGCACGATTAAGCCGGGGTCGTCACATTGATGTGAGACCGACGCCAAAAATTCATATAAATAGCAAAACCCCTGAAAAGAAACCTAGATCAGGAGTTCCGCCGTCGCAAGCCTCTGTAGCCATGAAAAACAAATCGGGAGCCCGTTCCGGCACCCTGCCGGAGGGGGAAACCACCACCGGTGGCCATCTTCATCATCCCGGTGGTCTCCATGAAGAGGAGGGAGTAGTTCACCCTCAGGGCTGAGGGTATGTACCAGTAGCTATGTGTTTGATCTCTCTCTCTCGTGTTCTTGATTTGGCACGATCTTGATGTACCGCGAGCTTTGTTATTATAGTTGGATCATATGGTATTTCTCCCCCTCTACCTTCTTGTGATGAATTGAGTCTTGCTCTTTGAGGTTTCGTTATGTTGGATTGAATATTGGATTTGAGAACACTTGATGTATGTCTTGCGATGGGATATCTGTGGTGACAATGGGATGTTCTATTGATTCACTTGATGTATGTTTTGGCACTTAACTCATGGATTCCCGAGGTGACATTGGGGTAATCTATGCATATGGGTTGATGCATGTTTTCGTCCTACGTTCTCCGATAGAAACTTTGGAGTGATTCTTTGTTACACGTTGAGGGATTATTATGTGATCCAATTATGTTATCATTGTTGAGAGAACTTGCACTAGTGAAAGTATGAACCCTAGGCCTTGTTTTCGAGCATTGCAATACTGTTTTTGCTCACTTTTGTTACTAGTTACCTTGCTGTTTTTATATTTTCAGATTACAAAAACCTATATCTACCATCCATATTACAGTTGTAACACCATCTCTTCGCCGAACTAGTGCACCTATACAATTTACCATTGTATTGGGTGTGTTGGGGACATAAGAGACTCTTTGTTATTTGGTTGCAGGGTTGTTTGAGAGAGACCATCTTCATCCTATGCCTCCCACGGATTGATAAACCTTAGGTCATCCACTTGAGGGAAATTTGCTACTGTCCTACAAAACTCTGCACTTGGAGGCCCAACAACGTCTACAAGAAGAAAGGTTGCTTAGTAGACATCAAGCTCTTTTCTGGCGCCGTTGCCGGGGAGGTTAGTGCTTGAAGGTATATATTTAGATCTTGAAATTTAATCTTTTAGTTTCTTGTTTTATCGCTAGTTTAGTTTATAAAAGAAAACTACAAAAAAATGGAATTGAGGTTGCCTCATATGCTTCATCTTTTTAATGTCTTTCGTGAAAATGATGGAAAGGAAAATTGTGCTTAAGTGTTAGAAGAAGAAGTCAATAAAATGTTTGGCACTAAATCTTTAAATGATGAGCATGATTGCAATGTTGTTGGTATGAATTCTTTGAATATCCATGATGCTAATGATATGCAAAGCCATAAGCTTGGGGATGCTATGTTTGATGAAGATGATATTTTTTTGTCCCCCAAGTTTTGATGAGCAAATTTATTATGATGAAAGCATGCCTCCTATCTATGATGATTATTGTGATGACATGTATGCTATAAATAATAATGATAACCATGAAACTTGTCATCTTTATTTTAATTTTCAATCCCATGATAGTTATTTTGTTGAATATGATGCCCCCATTACTATGAATGAGAAGAATTTTGCTTATGTGGAGAGTAGTAAAATTTCTATGCTTGTGCATCATGAAAATAATGCTTTATGTGATGCTTATATTGTTGAATTCATTCATGATTCTACTGAAAATTATTATGAGAGAGGAATATATGCTTTTACATATCTCAGTAATATCAAGTTTCCTCTCTATGTGTTGAAAATCTTGAAGTTTTGCTTGTTTTGCCTTCCTATGCTAGTTGATTCTTGCTCCCATAAATTGTTTTCTCACAAAATCCCTATGCATAGGAAGTGGGTTAGACTTAAATGTGCTAGTCATATGCTTCATGATGCTCCCGTTATGTTTCAATTCTTATCTTTTATGTGAGCATCATTGAAATCATCATGCCTAGCTAAAAAGGCATGAAAGAAAAGCGCTTGTTGGGAGACAACCCAACATTTACCCCTACTGTTTTTGTGTGTTAACATGATTAAGATACTGTATTAATCATGTTTTATAGCTTTTGTTTCAATAAAGTGCCAAGTAAAGCCTTTGGGAGAGTGTGGGTGATAGTTGACTTGATTCTGTGCAAAAACAGAAACTTTTTTGTCCAGTACAGAAATTCCTATATTTTACTGGAACGTGGGAAAATTCTGAAATTTTTACAGTTGATTTATATATAACTTTTCTACGTTTTCCTAATTTTTCCGAATTTTTGAAGTAACTAAAGTATGAGCTTAATTCAGATCTTTACAGACTGTTCTGTTTTTGACAGATTCTGTTTTCGATGCATAGTTTGCTTGTTTCCTAGTTTCTATGGCTTATATTGCTCAATATAAATTGTAGAAATGATAGGGTACAGTAGGTATCATTTGATAAAAAATTTGAATCCTGTCTTGACAGAACCAAAGTGAATGATTTGTTTTATCATACTAACCCATCTCACGAAGTTCCGTTAAGTTTTGTGTGATTGAAATTTTCAAGTTTTGGGTGAGATATCGATATGACGAGAATAAGGAGTGACAAGACCCTAAGATTGGGGATGCCCAAGGCACCCCAAGGTAATATTCAAGGAAGATCCAAGCAACTAAGCTTGGGGATGCCCCGGAAGGCATCCCTTCATTCGTCTTCAACATTATCGGTAACCTCACTTGGAGCTATATTTTTATTCGTCGCATGATATGAGTTTTGTTTGGAGCGTAATTTTATTTTATTAGTATTTTCTTGATTTTATTTAGAATAATATTTTTCATCTTTTAGTTCAATAAATATGTCAAGTATAGCCTTTACCATGCTTATTTTGCAAGTCTATATGTTGCTGTTTTGAAAACAGAAATTTTTCTATCATTGTCTGAATTCTTCTGGAAAGTCAGAACATGATAAAATCTTGAAATTTTTACACAATGAGTAAAAACAAATTGCACTCTTTACAGACTTTCCTGTTTAGACAGATTGTTGTTATGTTTGCATTGTTTGCATATGTTTGCTTGTTTAATGATTCTATTTGAGGATAGGAGTATTAAATATGCAGAGGCATTTAGTATGCAGTGTTAAATAATAATTTTAGTGATTGGCTACAGTAGAGAATGATAAGGTTTTGCATTTGATTTATACTAACTTTTCTCACAAGTTCTTGTTGAGTTTTGTGTGCATGAAGTTTTTAAGATTTAGGGAAACCGTGATATAAAAGGAATTAAGGAGACATAAAAGCTCAATCTTGGGGATGCCCAAGGCATCCCTAGTTAATATTTCAAGAAGTCTCAAGCATCTAAGCTTGGGGATGCCCCGGTAGGCATCCCACCTTTCTTCATCAAGAATTATCGGTTAGTACCGGTTGAGCCTAAGTTTTTGCTTCTTCACATGATGTGTGCTATTTTTAGAATGTAATTTTATTTTGTTTTGCTTGCTGTTTGAATAAAATACTTAAGATCTGAATTTTTTTGATGAGAGAGTCTTTACATAGCTACTTAATTATTTGACTACTCATTGATCTTCACTTATATCTTTTTTGAGTAGTTTGTCAGTTGTTCTAGTGCTTCACTTATATCTTTTTAGAGCACGGCGGTGGTTTTATTTTGAAGAAATTTATGAACTCTCATGCTTAACTTATATTATTTTGAGAGTATTGAAACAGCATGGTAATTTGCTTAAATTATGAATTTAGTCCTAATATGATGGGCATCCAAGAGGGATATAATAAAAACTTTCATATAAAGTGCATTGAATACTATGTGAAGTTTGATTCCCTATTATTGTTTTGAGATATAAAGATGGTGATATTAGAGTCATGCTAGTGAGTAATTGTGGATTGGTAGAAATACTTGTGTTAAAGTTTGTGATTCCCGTAGCATGCACGTATGGTGAACCGTTATGTAATGAAGTCGGAGCATGATTTATTTATTGATTGTCTTCCTCATGAGTGGCGGTCGGGGACGAGCGATGGTCTTTTCCTACCAATCTATCCCCCTAGGAGCATGCGTGTAGTACTTTGTTTCGATAGCTAATAAATTTTTGCAATAAGTATGTGAGTTCTTTATGACTAATGTTGAGTCCATGGATTATACGCACTCTCACCCTTCCACCGTTGCTAGCCTCTCTAGTACCACACAACTTTTGCCGGTGCATTGAACCCATTTTATGCCCTTCTTCAAAACAGCCACCATACCTACCTATTATGGCATTTCCATAGCCATTCCGAGATATATTGCCATGCGACTTCCACCGTTCCGTTTTATTATGACACATACCATCATTGTCATATTTCTTTGCATGATCATGTAGTTGGCATAGTATTTGTGGCAAAGCCACTGTTCATATTTTTTTATACATGTCACTCTTGTCATTGCACATCCTGGTACACCGCCGGAGGCATTCATATAGAGTCATATCATTGTTCTAGCATCGAGTTGTAATTCTTGAGTTGTAAGTAAATAAAGGTGTGATGATCATTATTATTAGAGCATTGTCTCATGTGAGGAAAGGATGATGGAAGCTATGATTCCCACACAAGTTGGGATGAGACTCCGGACTTAAAAATAATAAAAAGAGGCCAAAGAGCCCAAAATAAAAAGAAGAGGCCAAAGAGCCCAAACAAAAAACAGAAGAGAAAAAAAAATGAGAGAAAAAGAGAGAAGGGACAATGTTACTATCCTTTTACCACACTTGTGCTTCAAAGTAGCACCATGTTCTTCACAATAGAGAGTCTCCTATTTTGTCACTTTCATATACTAGTGGGAATTTTTCATTAGAACTTGGCTTGTATATTCCAATGATGGGCTTCCTCAAATTGCCCTAGGTCTTCGTGAGCAAGCGAGTTGGATGCACATCCACTTAGTTTCTTTTTGAGCTTTCATACACTTATAGCTCTAGTGCATCCGTTGCATGGCAATCCCTACTCACTCACATTGATATCTATTGATGGGCATCTCCATAGCCCGTTAATATGCCTAGTTGATGTGAGACTATCTCCTTTTTGTCTTCTCCACAACCACCTTATTCTATTCCACTTATAGTGCTATATCAATGGCTCACGCTCGAAAAAGTTTGAGAACATCAAAAGTATGAAACAATTGCTTGGCTTGTCATCGAGGTTGTGCATGATTTAATACTTTGTGTGATGAAGATGGAGCATAGCCAGACTATATGATTTTGTAGGGATAACTTTCTTTGGCCATGATATTTTGAGAAGACATGATTGCTTTATTAGTATGCTTGAAGTATTATTGTTTTTATGTCAATATTAAACTTTTGTTTTGAATCTTATGGATATGAACATTCATGCCACTTTAGAGAAGATTACATTGATAAATATGCTAGGTAGCATTCACACTTCATAAATTCTTTCTTTTATCATTTACCTACTCGAGGACGAGCAGGAATTAAGCTTGGGGATGCTGATACGTCTCCAATGTATCTATAATTTATGAAGTATCCATGCCATGTTTACAAAAAATTTATATGGTTTTGGTATGATTTTATTAGAACTAACCTGGACTGAGGCAGTTTTCAGCAGAACTACCGTGGTGTCGTTTTTTGTGCAGAAATAAAAGTTCTCGGAATGGGCTGAAAATTTACGGTGATTTTTTATGGACCAAAAGAGACCCCCGAGGCACAAGAGTTGGTCTAGAAGAGTCCCGAGGCAACCACAAGGGTGGAGGGCGCGCCCCCTGTCTTGCCGCTGCCTCGTGGACCCCCTTGACGTGAGACCGACGACAAAAATTCCTATAAATACCAAAACCCCCGAAAAGAAACCTAGATCGGGAGTTCCGCCGCCACAAGCCTCTGTAGCCATGAAAAACCAATCGGGAGCCCGTTTCGGCACCCTGCCGGAGGGGGAAACCATCACCGGTGGCCATCTTCATCATCCCGGCGGTCTCCATGAAGAGGAGGGAGTAGTTCACCCTCGGGGCTGTGGGTATGTACCAGTAGCTATGTGTTTGATCTCTCTCTCTCTCTCTCTCTCTCTCTCGTGTTCTTGATTTGGCACGATCTTGATGTACTGCGAGCTTTGTTATTATAGTTGGATCATATGGTGTTTCTCCCCCTCTACCTTCTTGTGATGAATTGAGTCTTTCTCTTTGAGGTTTCGTTATGTTGGATTGAGTATTGGATTTGAGAACAATTGATGTATGTCTTGCGATGGGATATCTATGGTGACAATGGGATGTTCTATTGATTCACTTCATGTATGTTTTGGCACTTAACTCGCGGATTCCTGAGGTGACATTGGGGTAATCTATGCATAGGGGTTGATGCACATTTTTGTCCTACGTTCTCCGATAGAAACTTTGGAGTGATTCTTTGTTACACGTTGAGGGATTGTTATGTGATCCAATTATGTTATCATTGTTGAGAGAACTTGCACTAGTGAAAGTATGAACCCTAGGCCTTGTTTTCAAGCATTGCAATACCGTTTTTGCTCACTTTTGTTACTAGTTACCTTTCTGTTTTTATATTTTCAGATTACAAAAACCTATATCTACCATCCATATTACACTTGTATCACCATCTCTTCGCCGAACTAGTGCACCTATATAATTTACCATTGTATTGGGTGTCTTGGGGACATAAGAGACTCTTTGTTATTTGGTTGTAGGGTTGTTTGAGAGAGACCATCTTCATCCTACACCTCCCACGGATTGATAAACCTTAGGTCATCCACTTGAGGGAAATTTGCTACTATCCTACAAAACTCTGCACTTGGAGGCCCAACAATGTCTACAAGAAGAAAGGTTACATAGTAGACATCATGGACGTCCATCACTTTGACCAACAACGAGCGAGAGAGGTTATACGATCAAGTTGGACTATGTTTGGTCCGTGTTACCGTACGTCTTGGTGAGATGCCCTCCCCCCGACACGTGTACTGTGTGTGGGGGGGGGCTACTTCGCACTACCCGCAACCTCCGTGGGGTCGGGGAAGTTTGGCTATTTTGCGAGGCACATGTGCCACATCAAAGTTGTGAATGGTAGTTAAATATCTCACCACACCCTTTTCATACATATAGTATAGGGCCACCCGCAGGTGGTTCGTATGTGGTCTCACCCATCTCTCGCCACACATTTGTGGGTCGTCACACGGTCCACATTTGTCCGGAAGCGAAAGGGGAAGTTTGTCCATATATATGATGGACTCCTATAGGTTTATTGTTATGGTAGGGTGAGATTTCAAACCTAACTATCTGGGGGCATGCATTCGTAGCTAGGATTCCCTTATCGCCGACACGAAGTGGGGTTCGTAGGGGGTGGCTGACTAGCAATACTGTGCGCTTTGTGCGACAGGTGCCACATCAAAGTTGTGCATTGGGTATTCGAACATCAAACCACCCTTTTCATACATATATTTGGTCCACATGCAAGTGTGTTCGTGTTCTGACCCTTTCCCGCGTTATTCTTTTTGCCAAATTTATAAACAGCACACGAGTTGGACGTAGAAACCGTCTGCGATTGGGTACGCAACAGACACGGTTCGGTCAGACTACCCGTGTGCCACGCCCGTGCCCCTGTAGCCACTCACATCAGCACAGTAGATTGGGATCCACGAGGCTTGCCTCCCACTCTCGAAAATATCTACTGCCTCGTAATCTCGAAAATATCTACCACCTGGAAGGTTTTTATGTTTGATAGCACACGATTAGTATGTGCGGACCGTGTGCGATGTCTGTTAATCCCACTCTGCTTCAATCCCTTGATTCAAATTTTCAGTAGCCCCGCCTTGTTACTCCCGCCTCTGCATCCCTCGCAATCTCAAAAATATCTGCTCGCCCTTGATCCAAATTTTCAGTAGCCCGACATTTTACTCCCGCCTAGTAAAAATTTCAGTTGCCGCGGTATTTCCTCAAACACCTACTGCCCCCCCCCCCCCGCCCTCCCTCCACACACACCACACACTCCCCAAAACCTCCGCTCACATAGACACACACCACCCCTCCCTCGCTCGAAACCATCGGTAGTTCGCCGCCATCGCCGCCGCCGCCTCCATCCTCAACCTCTACCTGTGTGCCGGGGAGTTCGAGGATCCAATGGCCCAAAAGAGGTTTATCGCAGCCTCTTTGCCCGATGCCGGCGAGGTGGCCGCCAAGGTGTCCCCATCGTCCTCCGCGAGCTCTTTATTGATCCACCGTCGTCGGTCGCCCGATCCGCCCGCCGTCGCGCCCCTACGCCGGTTCGAGGACATCCCCGTCCTCCCTCGGGCCCGATCACCGACGAGGTCCTACCTCGGGGTCCGGCAGCGGTGGTGGGGGGCGTGGGTCACCGAGATTACGGATTGGGAGACCCACACCCGCCGGTGGCTCGGTAGCTTCCACACGGCCGAGCTCGCGGCCATGGAGTACGACCGCTGGCAGGTCCGCTACCACGGCGCGGCGGCTAGGCTCAATTTCCCCTTTGGCACACGTCCGATCGACCTTGTTCCGCCGGAGCCAGGGGTGGTGAGCTCGGCTATGGCGCGGGAGGACCACGAGGCGTGGGAGCGCCTCGAGGCCGAGGCCGCCGACGAGGCCTACATGCAAGAGCTCCACCGATAGCACCCGGAGCTCGTGGAGGCAGAGCGGGTGATCTTTGCCGGCGCGGAGGGCGGCGAGGTTATCGTGCTCTCCTCCGATGATGAGGTCAAAGGCGGCGAGGATGGCGACGCGGAGGGCATCGAGGTGGGCGGCGAGGACGAGGAGATCTACGTCGACGAGTGGAGGAGTGTCTTCCCCAGCGACCCCGATGACGGCACCGGCCCGGAGGAAGGATTGGCTTGACCTCCACTTCGACCGAAAGTAGTTTAGCTTAGTTTAAATTTATGTTTTATGTTCGGTTATGCAAAACTATCTATGTTTATGTTTGAATGCATGCTACTTTCGGTTGAACCTACTTTGAACTTGATCAAATTGAAGTTTACAACGTTAAGTTCAGGGGATCGACTAGAAACGGCCAAAAATTAATGGAGTATATATATATCCACTAAGGGTTTTAGTCCGTTAACTTTCAAAGGATCGGCTAGAGATGGCCTTATGCCTTTTTTATTTCAGTTCTTCACAATGTGATGCTCTATATGTGCAACTATTTGCCGTGTAGTTCAATTTCATCAGTAACAGTTTCAACAATACCACTATGAATTACGATATTTGGTTGCTGTTAAGGATGTTGCAGTTAACATGCCTTTTCATTTTTTTTAACAATAACTAGTGTACTTTAGACCTGCACAAAACCAGTTTGAATGACTATACTTGCTTGTTTTTAAATGTTATGCCTGTTGCAGTTAACACACCTTTCCACTTCTTGTTTTGCTTAACTAGCATGCTTAAACCTGCACACTGAAGCTATCATTTGTAGATTATGTTTTCTACCATGGATATATTTGGTTGATGTTTAGCCTGTTGTGCTTAACATGCCTTTATATGTACTCATACAGGACAATATCGAGAATAGCTGTTGTTTACCATCGAGGTTAGTTTCATCGCATTGCTTATATATACTCACTGTTCAGGATATTGGTAGCTGGTACCATATAGCCTGGGGGCTGATAAGGGATTAATCATCGAATCGGACATTTCACTGAATATATCTGTAACCTATTTATTGGTAGGTTTACTAGGGCCATATCTAATATATCTGAGGCCACATAGCAACATGCATTGTACTGAATGACTAAATATGCAATCCCATGCTACATAGCAACAAGGAAGAGTGTTACCTTAATGTTCTGATGATGTCTACATATACATGTAATAAGATCTTATATAATGGGATGGAGGGAGTGTTGTACTACATCATTTTGCAATTGTTGTTTAGGTTCTAATATTAACTTGGTGCTTTTAGATACATATGCCATTGCCAAAGATCCACACTTTGACCCTTTCTGCGTATGGGGCAATGAGATATTCATGAACCAGCATCAAGTGAGGAAACTGATAAAGATTGTTATTAAAATGTGTCAAAAGATGTCAATCGAACTATTTGTTTACACTTTATGCAAGACAACAGTGAACTGCAGGATGGTAAGTAAGAACTCTGTAGCCTTCTTTTTACTGCCCGTAATGAGTTGTGTTAGATGATAATGTCTGAATCTTTTTCCTTTGCAGTGGATCCTGAAGCAGTTTACTCAAGATTACCTCTCAAACTACATGATTGGCGGCCGGCCATCACAAGGGGTTGGACTAGAGTCGTGTGTGCCTTCTGCATCGAGGAGAGCACAATAGGGCCATTACACTTCACCTTGTTCAGCAACCAGAATGTTTCTCGCCTCTTTCTTTACCATATATAATAGTACAAGTATACAACTGTGGTTCATCATTCTTTATTTGGTTCTTATGTAATTCTTGAACATATGTACATGTGAATCAAATAATGCATTGGTTGTTTGAACCTGATGGATATGAATAAAGCTATAGCCTACTTTCAAATTCAAATCAGGTACAATTTTAAATAGCAGCAATTAAATTAGGGTGAAATTATGCTCTGCAGGTCATTACGGCGCACACGGTCTATAAAGCACAGCATGTGCGATATACATCATAATCCGACATGATTCACGAAGAGGAAACGTGTGTAACCATGCACACAGTTGTCGTTTGCAAACCGTGTGTGATGTCAGACAATATCACAAATGGTGCGGGAAAACTAAATGTGTGTGATTGTCGCCCTATCGTACACGGTTTACAATGATGAACTGTTTGTGATGTGCCAGGCATCGTAAACGTAGAGCCAGTTTGGTACGTGCCTGGAATGTGCGTGGACTGCGCCTGAAAAAATCCCATGCCTGGAATGTGCCTGGTTTTAGGTAAACCCACAGAACTCGGACTGCGATGGCAATGCGAGCACAAACGAGTAGCGAGGATGAAGCGTTTGGGATATTCGAGATATCAGAAACAGTTTTATAGGGACAACTATATGCATCATCATGGCTCCCTATCCCCGACGGTTTCTGGGTCATGTGGGAAGGACCCCCCTATCGCAGTCACTCACTAGGCGACGGTTCAGAACACCGTCGCGGAAAGGGGTTAAAAACCGTTTGTATAGCACCTCACTGTACCAGTGAAGTTTATCGTTCTGGAGCTATTAAAATAAATAATTCCGAAGGTACTAACCCGAAGGTTGTCAATGGGCAAAGAATAAAACATTATATCTCAGGTATGCCCATTAATGTTGAAAGCAATATTATCCAAACTATGACACCGGAAGAACACATAAAAGAAACCTTCTGGAACACTCCAGAATCATGAAAAAAGAGGAGGTACGTGATACGGTAAGTAAACGAACTCCGAAAAATCCGCAAAAATATTTTCTGTCCGTTTTGGAATATATTAAAAATTAGGAAAATAAATAACAACCAGGAAGGCAACCCTGGTGGGCACAAGACACCAGGGCGTGCCTGGCTTGCCAGGCGCGCCCAGGTGGGTTGTGCCCACCTCGGGTACCTTCCAGACTCTGTTTTTCTCCCGTTTGCTTGTTTCCCAAGATAAAAAAATCTTTATATACTCCCCGAACCTATTGACCACCGTATCGCGAAGAAATCTTATGTTCTTCTTTCTTGCTGTTTTCTGTCAGATCTGTCAGGCCAGGCACCATGTATTTTCCCTCCTCCAACCATGAAGAAGGTGATGCTTGGTTGCTACAGGGGGAGCTAATGAGAGAGGGAGTTGAGGAGGTTGCCATGGAGGAAGATGAAGGGAATTCCCTTGGGGTTCACCCTCCGGCTTCCGAGAGAGGCACACTGGCTGGCATGTCCACTCGTCCTAATCTGCATCAAGCCATGAGATCATCAAACAATCAAGAGAGCCCTGAAGTGCAAGAAGAACTCCCACCAAGGAGGCCTTTACACAGGTTACATCGTAACAATTTTCACAATTTGATTCAAAATTATGGGTTCGAAAATACTCCTCGTGTGCACATACCATCCAATTGGGACATATTTCGTCCAAGAGAAAGTGATGCAGGAACAAGTTCTTGGGGGCCGTAGAATAAACATATTATGGCTGAAGTGGAGAAAAACACTGAGTTGCTTCATAAAGCCCTTCACAAGATTCAAGGCTTGAAGGAGGCATTCATGGATATATTGGGAGTTATTTCATCCACACCACCACCTTCTTCATCACCAAAGGAGACTTGAGTTTAGGGTATGGGCACTCCCCTTAGCTTGTGCCAAGCTTGGGGGAGGTGCCTCGGTATCGTATCACCTCCATTATCTTTTGCCTTTACTTATCTTAGTTCGATCCTTAGTTATCTTTCAATTTAGTTGAATAAAAGTTTAGTTCGATCCTTTCTTTTCGAGTGCCTACTTAGTGATCTTTCATTGTAATCGTGTGCGAGATATATAATAAAGTTTGGTTTGAGTTTTCTTTTCTTTACATTCATGTCTAATAAAAAGAAAGGAAATAAATGAAAAAGATCATATGCTAATCTTATGGTAAGTAATGACATCACATAAGGAAGAGTATAAGTAGAAAAATTTATTGGAGATTTACAAACATAGCATTGGTCAATGATGCAATTCATGAAAGAATTAATAAGGGAAGAGAAGCTTCACATGCAAATACACTATCTTGGACATCTTTTATGATTGTGAGCCCCCATCAAAATATTATATGCCAAAATTGTTGACGTTGGACAAGGAAGACAACGTAATGATTTATGTTTGTTCATAATCACATAGAAGTTATATTGTCATAGATTCTTTAACATGTGGTGCTTGCCCCCCATCTTTGCTAGCCAAAAATTCCGCACCAAGTAGAGATACTACTTGTGCATCCAAAACCCTTAAACCAAATCTTATTTTGAGAGTCCACTATACCTACCTATGGATTGAGTAAGATCCTTCAAGTAAGTTGTCATCGGTGCAATAAGGCAATAAAAATTGCTTCTAAATGTGTTAGATCATTTAGCGTAAGAGAAAATTGAGCGTTGTACGAACTTGTGATGGCAAAGAATAAAAGCGACAGACTGCATAATAAAGGTTGCTATCATAAGGGGCAATATAACATGACGTTCTTTTGCATTAAGGGATTGAGCATACAACCAAAAAGCGCATGGCAACCTCTGCTTTCCTCTGCGAAGGGCCTATCTTTTACTTTTCTGTATTTACTTTTATGCAAGAGTCAAAGTATCTCTCTATTCCTTTTTATTTTTCTCCTTTGGCAAGCACCATGTGGTGAGGAAAGATCTAGGCACATATATCCAGTTGGATTTGGGTGGGCATGAGTTATTATTGTTGACATCGCCCTTGAGGTGAATACGTTGGGAGGCGAAACTATAGGCCCCTATCTTTCTATGTGTCCGGTTGAAACTTTTTGCTCATGTGTATGCGGTGAGTGTTAGCAATCATAGAAAACTATATGATGGTTGAGTATGTGGACTTGCCAAAAAGGCTCCGATACGTGACCCTTCCTGAAAATATGATGAATTGTAGTTGCAAAGTTGACTGAGAACATAGTTTGTTGATTTTCAATAGAGTTTATGCTTTATACTTCGATGTTGTGATGAATTGTTACTTGATCATGAGAAGTTTATGATAAATGTTATGTGATAGAAGTTCTGTAATAAAGTTTGTTGCTGTTATAATAATATACATGATGCTTCTATGTCCGTATTTTGTTTTTATCGACACCTCTCTCTCTCTAAGCATGTGGACATGTTTTTTGATTTCGGTTTTCTCTTGAGGACTAGCGAGGTCTAAGATTGGGGGAGTTGATACATCCATTTTGCATCATGATTAGCTACTGTTATTTATAATGTTTTTTATGCATAATAATGCTTTTTGGAGTAATTCTAATGCCTTTTCTCTCATAATATGCAAGGTTCACACAAAGATGGAGAATACCGGCAGCTGGAATTCTGGACCTGAAAAAGCTACGTCAGGCCACCTATTCTGCACAACTCCAAATGAGCTAAAACTTCACGGAGATTTTTTATGGAATATATAAGAATTATTGTAGCAAATAACTACCAGAGGGGGCCCACCAGGTGGGCACAACCCACCTGGGCGCGCCAGGGCCACCAGGCGCGCCCTGGTGGGTTGTGCCCTCCTCGGCCCACCTCTGGTGCCCCTCTTCTGGTATATAAGTCATTTTGACCTAGAAAAAATAAGGGGAGGACTTTCGGGATGAAGCACCGCCGTCTCGAGGCGGAACTTGGGCAGGAGCACTTTTGCCCTCCGGCGGAGCGATTCCGTCGGGGGAACTTCCCTCCCGGAGGGGGAAATAATCGTCATCATCATCACCAAAAACTCTCCCATCTTGGGGAGGGCAATCTCCATCAACATCTTCAGCAGCACCATCTCCTCTGAAACCCTAGTTCATCTCTTGTGTTCAATCTTTGTACCGGAACCTTAGATTGGTGCTTGTGGGTGACTAGTAGTGTTGATTACATCTTGTAGTTGATTACTATATGGTTTATTTGGTGGAAGATTATATGTTCAGATCCATTATGCTATTTAATACCCCTCTGATCTTGAGCATGATTATCATTTGTGAGTAGTTACTTTTGTTCTTGAGGTCACGGGAGAAATCTTGTTGTGAGTAATTATGTGAACTTGATATGTGTTAGATATTTTGATGAGATGTATGTTGTGATTCCCTTAGTGGTGTCATGTGAATATCGACTACATGGCACTTCACCTTGTTAGGGCCTAAGGGAATGCATTGTGGAGTAGTTATTAGATGATGGGTTGCGAGAGTGATAGAAGCTTAAACCCTAGTTTATGCGCTACTTTGTAAGTGATTGATTTGGATCCAAAAGTGTAATGTTATGGTTAGATTTTATCTTAATACTTTTCTTGTAGTTGCGGATGCTTGCGAGGGGGTTAATCATAAGTAGGAGGTTTGTTCAAGTAAGAACAGCACCTAAGCACCGGTCCACCCACATATCAAATTATCAAAGTAGCGAACACGAATCAAGCCAACATGATGAAAGTGACTAGATGAAATTCCCGTGTACCCTCAAGAACGTTTTGCTTATTATAAGAGACTGTTTTGGCCTGTCCTTTACCTCAAAAGGATTGGGCTACCTTGCTGCACTTTTGTTACCATTACCGTTACTTGCTCGTTACAAATTATCTTGCTATCAAACTACTCGTTACTTATAAATTCAGTGCTTGCAGAGAATACCTTGCTGAAAACTACTTGTCATTTCCTTCTGCTCCTCGTTGGGTTCGACACTCTTACTTATCGAAAGGACTATGATTGATCCCCTATACTTGTGGGTCATCAGGGCGCCCCCTCCTCCTCCCTTCCCCCTATATATAGAGGGGTAGAGGGAGGGCAGCCGCACCCCATCTATGCCATGGTGCTGCCCTCCCTCTCCCTCGTAGCCATCTTCTTCTCCGTAGTGCTTAGCGAAGCTCTGCCGCGATTTCTCCACCACCACCGCCACCACGCCATCGTGTTGCCGGAGGACTCGAGCTACTACTTCACCATCGCTCACTGGATCGAGGAGGTGAAGGCGTCATCAAGCTGTACGTGTGTTGAACGCGGAGGTGCCGTCCGTTCGGCACTAGATCGGGAGTTCGTGGGACGGATCGTGATTGGATCGTGAAGACCTTCGACTACATCAACCACATTTCTTAACGCTTCCGCTTAGCGATCTACAAGGGTATGTAGATCCAATCTCTCCTCTCGTAGATGGTCATCTCCTAGATTGATCTTGGTGAGCGTAGGAAAATTTTTGTTTCCCATGCAACGTTCCCCAACAAAAACTGGGTTTAAGGATTTTGGATGCACAAGTAGTATTTCTACTTAGTACAAGTGGAGGCTAGCCAAAAGATTGAGAAGCAACCAACCAAGAAACGAAAATTCACATAAACGAGCATTAAGCATAACTTACACTGAATAATGCACCACAAGTAGGATGTTATTTCATTGCATAACTATTGACTTTTGTTCTTGCATAGGAAATCACAAACCTGAACACCAATATTCTTACTAAAGCATAATTACTCACCAACATGACTCATATATTATTATCATCATATCTCAAAACTATTACAAAGGATCAAGTTTATTTTGTCCAATGATCTTCATGAAAGTTTTTATTATATCCCTCTTGAATATCTATCACTTTGGGACTAGTTTCATATATTGCAATTTCTTTTGACAAGCTCAAACAAATTTAAGTGAAGAACATGAGCATAAAGATTTTCATCTCTCAAAATAATATAAGTGAAGCATGAGAGAATTTCTTCAAAAATTTACTAACTCTCAAATAAATCTAAGTGAATCATGAGAGTATTTTTTCAAAAATATTAAAGCACACCGTGCTCAAAAAGATATAAGTGACGCACTAGAGCAATTCCATAGCTCAAAAAATTTAAGTGAAGCACATAGAGCAATTCTAACAAATCATAGCATAATTTTGGCTCTCTCAAATAGGTGTGTCCAGCAAGGATACTTGTGATGAACTAAAAAGCAAAACAAACAAAGACTCATATAATACAAGACGCTCCAAGCAAAACTCATGATATGTGACGAATAAAAATATAGCTCCAAGTAAAATTACCGATGGTCGTTAGAAGAAAGAGGGGATGCCTTCCGAGGCATCCCCAAGCTTAGTTGCTTGGTTCTCCTTGAATATTAACTTGGGATGCCATGGGCATCCCCAAGCTTAGGCTCTTTTCACTCCGTATTCCTTCATCCCATCGTAATCTCACCCAAAACTTGAAAACTTCAATCACACAAAACTTAACAAAACCTTCATGAGATCTGTTAGTATAATTAAGCAAATCAGTACTCTAAGTAATGTTGCAAACCCATTCATATTTTATTATTGCATTATATCTACTGTATTCCAACTTTTCCATGGCTTATACCCTCCAATACAATCCATAGATTCATCAAAATAAGCACACAATTCAACGAAAACAGAATCCGTCAAAAACAGAACAGTCTGTAGTAATCTGGACTTTGTCCATACTTCTGTATTCTGCAACCCGGCAATATCAACATCTGCAACCCGACAATATCAACGTCTGCAACCCGGCCTGGAAAGATAACTCGGCAACATCAACGTCTGCAGCCCGACAATATCTACACTTGCGACTAGCCGGCTTCAATGCCTCATCGTCCTCGACGCTCACGACCCGGTAACCTGGACGCTCATAAGCCGACAATATCCTCATCCATATTTTGGCATCCATTACCTCAGCGACCCGGCAAAAGCTCCGTGTCCCAGGAAGACAAATGCATCAACAATAAAGACCTTCCGCCCGACTCTTCGAGTCAACCAAAAGCTCGGGGGCTACTGTCGTGGATATGGGACACGGGTACCTTCACGGTGGTAGAATGTGGCCCAACATGGGGGTGGCCCAGCAGGCCGGCTTTGGACCGTTTGAATAAGACACGGATGCTATCCAACTTGTAATAGGAAAGAGACTAGTTGTAGTCCTACTAGGACTCCACATGTAAGCCGGCCCCTTCAACTTATATAAGGAGGGGCAAGGTGCCCAAGAGGGAAGAACAGACGAGAAGAGAAGCTCTAGAATCTCTAAGGCTAGACAAAACTAGAGGAGAGCTGGCTCATAACGGCGACTCCCACATGAGCATACGGAATAAGACCTCGCCACAAGCAGCACATAGGGCTATTACCGGATGATGTTTCCTGGGGCCTGAAGTTGTCTAAATCTTGTCTCGTGTGCTAACCCACCACGATGATCTCCACGCGTACTAATCCCCACAATCATTGTCAGTTGATGCCCGCTGGTAAACAATGTTGACACCCTTCGAACAATTGGGACGCCTTCTAGCTAGAGTTGGCTCATCTACAGTCCCTTTTTCATCAAGTTTTATACTACTAAACAAAGATTAAATAGGTGAGACACCATTCATTTTAATATCTTCATCATGATTATGGTAAAAATCGGGCGGAATAGCCTTTTCTAGGAATTCTCGCTCAGCTCTCAACCGAGCGGTTCTCTCCTTACTTTCATTAATATAGACATAGATAGCTTTAATAGACTCATTAATATCATGCTTGGATGGCACAATTTTAATTTTAAGATTATACACATCATGAGCAATTCTACCCATGTTTCTAACCACATCATCAATTTTATTCAATTTTTCTTCTATCATGGCATTAAAAATCTTTTGAGAACTAATGAATTCTTTAATATTATTCTCAAGATCTGTGGGTATCCTATTATTATTATTATTATTATTATTATTATTATTATTATTATTATTATTATTATTATTATTATTTTCATCATTATTATCGGAATTACCATAATTATTAGAGGAATTATTGGGAAATGGTATAGGATTAAAATTTCCTCTATAAGCATTATTGTTGAAATTATTTCTAAAGACAAAATTCACATCAATAGCATCATTATCTTGCTCAATCAAAGTAGATAGTAGCACATCATTAGGATCAACATGAGCATTCTTTCTAGCAACCATTTTCATACGAGCATCAATTTTATCACTAAAAGTATTAATTTCTTCGACATAATTTACCTTCTTACCAGTTGGAGCTCTTTCGGTGTAACATTGAGAATAATTTTTCATAATATTGTCAAGGAGTTTTGTAGCTTCTCCCAATGTAATTTTCATAAAGGTACCACCTGCGGCAGAGACTAGAAGATTTCTAGAAACAAAGTTTAGTCCCGCATAATTTTTTTATATAATCATCCATAAGCTTAAACCATGAGTGGGACAATTTCTAATCATTAATTTCATTCTCTCCTAAGATTGTGCAACATATTCATGCTCAAGATCCTAAAATTCATAATTTGATTTCTAAGAGAAATAATCTTAGCAGGAGGAAAATACTTGGCAATAAAAGCATCCTTACACTTATCCCATGAATTAATACTATTTCTAGGCAAGGATGAAAACCAAGTCTTAGCACGATCTCGTAGTGAGAACGGAAGTAATTTCATCTTGACAATATCATTATCCACATCATTTTTCTTGTGCATATCACATAATTCAACGAAAATATTAAGATGGGATGCAACATCTTCATTAGGACTACCAGAAAATTGTTCTTTCATAACAATATTTAGCAAATCAGCATTAATATCACATGACTCCACACTAGTGGTGGGAGGAGCAATTGGAGTACTAATAAAATCATTATTATTAGTATTGGAAAAGTCACACAGCTTAGTGTTTTCTTGAGACATAGCAACAAAGCATGCAAACTAGCAAACAAAAAATATTTTTATGTTTTTGTAAAAAAAATAGAAGTGGGGGGATGAAAATGAGAGGCAATGACAAATAAAATAACAGCAAGTAGATGATAGTTTGTGCGAAGGTACTTGATAGGTTTTGATGATGTCTTCCCAACAACTGCGCCAGAAATTCTTCCTGCTACTTGTGAGCTGCGTTGGGATTTCCTCGAAGAGGAGAGGAGATGTAGTACAGTAGAGATAAGTATTTCCCTCAGTTAAGAACCAAGGTTATCAATCCAGTAGGAGAATCGCACAAAGCCTCGTGAACAACACCTGCACACACAAAAGCAAATACTTGCACCCAACGCGATCAAGAGGGTAGTCAATCCCCTTGGTGGTTATTTGCAAGGATTAAATCTTGTAGTGGTAGATAGATAAATTACAAAGATAAAATAAAATAGAAAATTGCAGCAAAATTTCAGGAAAAACGTTGTGACGACAACGGCTTCAGGTATGCCCCGGCTCCTGCTATGCATCTGGCGGAAGCGAGAGATGTAGCTCCTGAGCTGTTCTGCCAGCCTCTGCTTGAGGTAGCGCATGGAGATGTACATGGGCGTGCCATCGCGAGGGCTCCTGGTGGTTCGTGCGGCTCTCACAGTGCCACCCCACGCGTTGGCACCATCCTAGGCGGGGGTGCTCCGAAACGGCCCTAGTGGTGGGGAGCTAGAACGCCTTCCCGCTGCTGAGCATGGCTCTACCTAGTGTCGTGCACAGGCTGGTACACCATGGACCGGTGCAGTTCTCCTTGCGCCATCCCTACCTCGAGGTGGGTGGAGATGCCGACGCAGGCGAGAAAAGGTCGAAGATGATCGAAAGTGTTGCAGACCAAGGAGACATGAATGCCCCAGTCCCCTACCCGGTGCCAAATGTCGGTATCTAAGAACCAAACATTGGGTTGTCAGCTACAACCCTTTGATAGTTTGGCCAGGGACTAAAGCATCAAATTTCCTAAGTCATCGATCGCCGTAATGAGAAGAACAGAAACTGGAGCACGCCGGAGATACCCAGGTTCAGGCCACCGTGTTGGTGTAATACCCTACTCCTGCTCTAGAATGATATTGCTATGAAGAGTTACAATGTGTGATGTTGTTGCGGATGTTGATCCCCCCTCAAGGCAGTAGCCTTCCCCAATTTATACTACTTCCCCTCAAGGCAGTATCCTTCCCCTATTTACACTGCTTTGAGGCCTCTTCTCTCCGGCCGGAGGCCCTTATTGGCTCAATATAAACAAAGGAAAAGTGAGAATAGCTTATATCGGCATGATACAACCGATCGTTGCACGCCTGTTCGAGCGGAGATGGTGGCAGCTTGTTCAACAGATTGCTCGATGGATAACCAGTTGCATGCTTTCTCGTCCGAAGTAGGTGGCTACCAAACACTGCTCCTGTAGCTGTGTGCGGAGCAGATGAATCTTCAACATCCACTGTTGATGACCCCAGCGAGTGGCGCACCTTGCCGGAGCCCATGTGTCAAGGACGATCTTGACGCGTTCCATCCCGCTGTTGACGTTAGTAGCAATGTGGATGGATGGGGCGTATTAAATGCTTCTAACAGCCAGATTCCCCACTTCCCTCGCGGAGATGGATTACACTAGACTGTCTGCCTCCCATGAAAGAACAATTCGGAAACCTTACTATGATAACCATTTTGTGCCTAAAGAGAATTCAAATGTTGGGTCCTTCTGTGGAAAGACTGTTGCAGACTCTTTCCTGATTTCAAGAGCATGACCACTATCCAGGTAAATCATGACAACACTGCCCTATTATAGCACGACAAGTGGTATGACAGACCGCTAGAACTCAAATTCCCATAGCTTCACTCTTTTGTCTGATGAGATTATTGTTAAAAAAGGCCCATGAAACAACGCAAGAAGACATCTATGACATGTTCCATCTGCTCTTGTCTAGAATGGCAATGGAACAACGTGAGGAGCTTGCACACATTATTTCCAACATGAATCTAAATAATTGTCTGGATACTTGGAAATATCATGGCCAAGCTATTATAAATTACAACATGAAAGTATATAATGAGCTGATTGGAAATCCAGTAAAGTCACTTGAAACATTTCATTTGATTTGGAAATCTTGTTGTCTTTCTAAATAGAATTTCTTTTTCTAGCTCCTTATACTGGACATAATAAACACAAGGGAGATGCTAATGAGGAAAAACTTTCATTTGGATTGGTACAATTGTGTATTATGTGATGATAATCATACTGAGGACCCTAGGCATCTGTTCTTCAGTTGTGACTTTAGCCAAAAAAATTGGCTATCCATTGGTATGGAGTGGAATACTGACTATACGTTATCAATATGTTGATTGATGGCAAAAGCATAATGAACCCTATATGTTTCAAAGGAATCTTGATCACTGGATGTTGGAGCATATGGAATCGCAGGAATGGGATTATTTTGAAAACCAGCAGCTATGTATGAACCATACGTGCTTTCAAGGATACCTTTCAAATGGTCATGGTGAGAGCCAAACCTAGTTTAAAGGATGACATGCAGGAATAGCTTGATACATTGCAAACTCGTTGTAACAGCTTTGTAACACCCCAACCATTGTAAATACCCATTATTAATAGAAAATGAGACATAGTAGGGGCCTTCCCTACTGTATTATGGTCAAAAAAAGATGGAGCGCTATAGCAGCATGAGGTCACACAAGTCCAACAAGTGGGAGCGCTTAAGACTTTGGCGATGAATATGGTTTTGTTTTGGTAATGTGTCAAGTGTTTCAGTAAACACATGAAATTGATGTTCCTTTCTTATGATTTTCTTTCAATAAGCACATGAAATTGATGTTTCTTTCTTATGATTTTCTCTTGCTTTCCTTGTCCCTTCGCTTGTAACAAACAATTTGTGTAATTAAATAAAGTCATCATTAGAAAGAAAAACTAGTGTGATTTCAATTTAATTTTATCTTTTACTGGTAATTCATGTCCCGTTGTTTTCCCATTGTACTAGTTTTTTTTTGTTTTTCTTGGTAATTATCAGATTTTTCTTTTACTGGTAATTATCAGATTTAAGATTCCCTTTGGTGTCTTCTATAAAGAAAAGAGTTGCGATGGACAATCATCTACTCGTTTGCGCGAAGAGTCATGTTTGTAGGTTAACAGGAAGAGTTTCGACATAATTTTCTTATCATGCTTCCAAGTTATTTTTATTCATGAAAGAAACAAGGAATAATTTTTTGAGTAAACAATTCCATATGTGAAGGAATTTAAAAAAAACTTAATCCATGACCAATATTAAAAAAATGCATGAAAATTATTTGATGAAAAAATGGTACCTTTGTTTTAGAAAATGCATATATTTTTTTAGGGGAAATAACATGCATATATATGACCAATATTAAAAAAATCATTAATTTCATGGCGCGTTTCCAAAGCCCGGCCCAGCTCGCTTAGTTGGGTTTCACCATAGGCCTGTTGTTTGCGAAAAGAAAAAAGCTCGGCCCTCTCCTGTCCTCTTGACGGCCGCAATTTCTTGATTAAAAAAAAGACTGCCGCAATCCCTAGTCCTCCCCCTTCTTCCTCTCTCGTACCACACTCTCACGAGCGCCGCCGTCGGGGAAAATATCACATGATACCAACACATATATGCTCCCATGATACCAATTCAAAAAATTCAAATTTGAACATGTCAAAAAAATGTGAAAAAAATCATGGATGTTCTCAACATATGTGTTTACAATCCCTAAAAAAATCAGATCCAAATTCGATATACACATTGAGAAACAAAAAAGACAAATCTGTTTGTAAATAGTGTAGTTTTTTATACACTATTCATGCTGAATTTGTCTTTTTTGTTTCTCATTGCACAATTTGAATTTGGATCTGATTTTTTTAGGGTTTGTAGACACATATGTTGAGAACATTCATAATTTTTTTCGGAATTTTTTGACACATTTAAATTTGAATTTTTCGAATTGGTATCATGGGAGCATGTAAATGTTGGTATCATGTGATATTCTCCCCGCCGCCTCCGCCGCCGCGGCATATCCAGCCTCCTGCGCCGACCTCCTAAGTGTCTCTTACGCTGGATCCGTCGACGTGAAGCACTTGTAAGCAGTTTAAGACTCGAGCCCTCTACTATTGGTTAACGGGTTGCCAAGTCGATTGGGGTTTTTTAAGTCGTGCGTGCTTGCGTTGATTTGCTTTGCTTGCCTCGATGTAGCTGTCCCGTTGCCGCATCCTGTTTTCAGCTGATTTTTGCGTTTTTCAGTTGCTTCCTATATCATGATGTTGCCTACCTGCTGTCTGCTGAGTCTAAAGCCCTGTGAGCTTCATGAAGGGGAGCTAAACCTAAACGTGTACAAAGTTTACTAGAAGCAATACAGACCGATCCTGGCCCAGATGGGCTGCGTCCCTAGTGTGGGGGTAGTAATGCTGTATAGTAGGATGGGATTGCAGCAGATTCTCTAGTTCAGTTCTGCTTTCTATCTTGCCTATCGGGCTCAAATGATCTGTGTTATTTTTACAAGTCGAAATGTATATAACCAGTTTATAAGTGATGGGTAGAATAAAATTGCTCCTGAAAAAGATTAATGATTCCGTGGGTGTCCAGCAAAACTGACAACTGAATGCTATAGTTGGTTTCTGGCTTTGCTTTGCAAGTTTTATGAATAGTTCTTGGTGAATTAAATCTCATGAGCTTGTCTTTGTTTTGTTGTTGTATGTTTTTCTTATCGTCCAGATTTACGTGACGTGTTACAGAATATAAACTAGAAGTGTGTTGCCATGGCTCAGGTGAATATATTATCCTTTTCTTTATTTTATGTGCTCTGCTTTTAATCAATTTTTTTGACATCAAAGCTAATGTCTAATACCTGGTTGTTATGTTTTAGGATGCTGTCGCTCTTAATGGACTGAATTACGAGAGTCATATGCAGTTCAGGAGGTCCGTCGTACCGATTCTTATATATCGTCGTCAACAGGAACAGGAACATGAAGGGGAAGAGGAACAGGAACAGGAACATGAAGGGGAAGAGGAACAGGAACAAGAACATGAAGGGGAAGAGGAACAGGAACAGGAACAGGAACATGAAGGACAAGGGGAACAGGAACAGGAACAGGAACCGCCGGAACAGGCAAATCCAAATGACCCAATTTCTGTTGTTCCGGGCATAGTCACTGTCGCTGGTGAGGCATTTTGCCACATAATAGCAAATAAGAGATTGCTTTTTACCCGTGGTCGAGGCAGGTATAGATTTGAAATTGCTTTCCCCAACATGAACTTAGACCTTGACAACCTCAACGTGGAAAGACATGGCTTGTTGGCTGCTTTCTACTGCCCTGTTCCTGCTGGAATTGTAGATGCCGTGCATTTCAGTAATCAAACTGCACAGAACCAAAAGCTTAAGATGTATGGATATCAGATTAGTGCATCAGGACAAGTACAAAGGGATCTGACTAATGGCTATCTGACGTAAGTTCTTTGTACGATGTTATTGAGTTGCTAATGTTTTTTGCTTTGTTTTTATCCTAATATATGTATGTACATAGTCACATAGGGAACCGTGTGGGGCAAGAATACATCGGACATGATTGTACTCCTTCAAAGTTATCGCTAAGTGGGTCACCCATTTTTAATGAGGAAAGACAGCTCGTTGGTATATCATACGCGGATTTTGGTATAACCAAGGCCTTGAATGTGGAGAATATAGCTGCCATGCTTTCAGAGTTTTATGATGGAATGGACAACAGGGTATTGTATTTTGTTGTATCAATTTAATGTGATGTTATTATGCTTTCTATGCTTATTTCTTTTATGTTTTGTTTCAGCCTATGTCAGATATCTTACAACGTATCAGAGATGTTGGTGAACATCAATTTGTTTCGCCTGCGGATCATATGACTTGATGGTAGGCATAGCACTCTCATTCCAGTATGCATAATCTCTGCCTATTGACTTATTTTGACATTGTCTGATCATCATCTTGTAGGGCCTTTGTGTGAACTTGAAGGAAGTTAGAACATTGGTTTTGTTTTCGTTGGTTACTCGGTCTGTTACCTAGCTTTAGCTGACTGTTCCAAGTAGTCTACATGTGCAAACACTGTATGTGCCATTTGGTTGGTGGTGTTTCCCTGCACGCAACAGAACATTCTCTTCAGTCTGTAACTCTGTGTGCCTGTTGTGATCCAATCTGACGAAGTAGCTTACATTTGAGATCCAGTCTGATGAGTAGTGTGACAATTCGATGTCTTGTTATTGTGAACTGAGATTATCCAAATCCAATCAAGTTTTGATGTGATCCACAGGGTTTCCTTTTCCTTTTGATTCATTGTTTGTTTTGTGGTGGTTTCTTTTCCTATTTACTTGGATATCTGAATTCTCTGGAGATTGTGTTGGTGCTGCTGCAAGATGATGGACACTAAGATATAATCTACTGTGCAAGATTTTTATTGTCCTTTTAGACTAGGAAAAACATGATAAAATTTTATCTTTGTGATGGGTACCATATATTATTAAAAAGAAGATCAAAAATAGGCATACACATGGGACACACTTGTCTATATTTAGGTAGGCACACTTGGGAAAAACCATTGCCTAAGTGCTAAACCAGTGCTCTGGGTCGCAATATCTGATATCATCCTCATAGATGCTGAATAAGTGGTGAAAATTGAGATGATGTTATTGCTGAAGTGCATGTTACTCCTTATGTTATCAGACCTGAGTACGAAGCAAACGCTAATTTCGATCTTCAGGGGCGGTGCCCCTGTTTCCATTCTCATTGAACGCAACACTAGTAGGATTAAAGAACTAATCCAAGTGGCATCGAACCTCACACAGGGCACAAGCTATTCGACAGGGTGTCGCATTAAAGTCAAGAGGCACTGATTTTTTGAGTTTGCGCCAAAGTGCTTAAAGTCAGTGCCGATGGATGGAGCTTATCTGAATCCATGTTGATCAAAGTAGAATGGAACTACTTCCAGGACAATGCAGGGCCATCTGCAGGCACCATCTTGCCAGGAGCGATAGGTTCTAGTCGTTGGGTCAGAATTGTATCGACGTTTCTTATGACAAGTGTTAATGAATTTAGCTTCAAACTTAGCACACACATAAAACACAGTTTTATCAGCCTGAACCGAACCCATCTCTTAATAGGCCTAGTTTGGCCTTAGTACATAAAGAGGCATGCGTACACTAGCATTTTAGGGTTCAAATTAAGTTACAGAACACTTCATACTTGCTACACAGGGCCGGCAGCTTGAGGGCAAGATAGAAAGCATTCATCGAGATACAGTTCATCACATTAGTATTGTTCCCGCTGGTATTTAAGTTCTTCCTCCAGATCTACTTCTTCCTCAAGCTTGTGCCATGTCGGATAGCACCAAAATGGCTTAGGCACGGGCCATCTGTTAAGAGTAACACATGAATAAGCTGCTAAATAATACTCCTTGTTTGGAGTATATATCTAGCAAAAGGTCTTATTGAATGCGTAATAAATAAACAATACCTGTTTGGGCTATGATCATCGTTGACAGCAACAAACCTACAAACAGACCGAAAATAGTTTTAACATACAAGAACATGTTAAATAGCTAAACAAACACACGCGCGAGAGAGAGAAGATCAAAACCATTGCAACATCAGTTTACTGCTACATATGTCTGAACATTAAGAGGCGAAATGGTTCAACCGCAAAAGATTAGACTTGAAAACTGGCACGAGTTCAAAATAAAAAGTAACCTCAAAACAACAACCAAAACTGACCAAGATTTTGCCACTATAATTCCAGGTTAGAGTGATGCTATGAGACATAGGATACAATACTTTCATATATTGCATATCTACGATTTGACATGCTCAACAGTCACGCAATCACAGGATGGTCTTACCGTATGTTATTTATCTTATGCACAAGAGTTCTATTCCAGGTTCTAGTTAATGTGATCAGTTATAGAAGATCAAAATGATAGCAGATGTCCTATCGAGGCAAGTAAACTTTCAAGCTTGAATATTATGCACATGAAAGACGTTTGCATACTGTACACAAAATTACATAAATATAGGCATACCCTTGTGCATAAAAATTCTTCAAGACTTCTACAATTATATTCACTGGTACGTATGGAGTTTCTTCCAAACCATAGAAGTTCATGCCAATTAAATTTCCATCAAAATCAATAAGAGGCCCTCCAATCCCAGCCTAGCACAAACACATAAGTAACAAAGAGGAAAAGACAGTATTTGTAAGCCATAAGATGTGGTAATGGATTTAATTACTCATTCTGATGCAACTATTTATTTCCACCATACGAAAAAACACACGTACCTTGGTGATTTTACAAGTGGAGATCTTAAGCTCTTTGCAATTAAGCTTACTTGGTTTGTCGATCACTATCCCACTTGTGGCCATGAATTTACCCGATTTGTAGCCACGCCCTACAGCTACTACCTTCATCTGAGGCTTAATTTGCATCTGATCGTCGATTTGTACTGTCCGAGAACAGCAGAAACCCATGATGTGGACGACAGCAATGTTATAATGTAGACTGTAATGTTGCAATGTCCCTGTGGTACGTCGATTATCTGGAAGGCACACTACAATCTGCAATAAATGATACGGTGAGACTAAACCAGTGTTATAATGAATAAATAAAAGGGGTAATTAAACAATTATTAGCAGAGTAACAACCTTCAAGTTATCAGCAACAGTGTTTTCATCGTCAGAAGTCCTAACCAAACTTGCAGAGGTTAGAACTCTTGTGGTGGACCCATTGCAGTCTATGAATACGCCCGTGCAAGCAAAACACCTTTTTCTTCCTACAAGAGTAATGATTCACATAATTTAGTGATGAAATTGAGAAGAGAATACTGAAAGTAAACGAGCTTATAGTGAATAAAATAAAATTACCAATGAATGAAGCCAATGTGACAACACTTTGAGACATATTTGAATTAACGCTTCTTTCGAGTTCGCTCCAGATATCTTCACTAAATTCCTCTTCAAAATTATTAAGCAACCGCATGCCCGCTGACCACAGCAATAAAGGTTCAGTAGTTGAGGGGTGTTGGAGAGACCAGCCAGATGTCAGATGTTCATCAGAATGAGTAATAAATATCAAAAAGACACAAAAGAACTCACTATCGTCCCAAACCGGGAATGGATAACCACTGGACCTCAGCTCTTTTTTTGTAGCATCAGCTGAATTTTAACATAGTAAAGTGATTGATGATCCCATGTATAATGATGATCAGGAAAACTGAAAGCAATGACTCACCAGAATCAAGATATCTCGGCCACCGAGTACATAAGAACGCCCACTTTGATAATCTATCCACGAGTCCTGGTACCACAGGGGTGAAACAATTAATGACTGTGACCAATGATCAATAATTAACACTGAAAGTGACCCAACCTGGATGGCATTCTGGATCACAGAGAGTACATATGGAAGGTTTCTGATCCTTAGTTTTCTCTCCTCCCTTTGAGCTGTCTAAAATGGAGAAGATTAGGGAAAGGAAATAAGCAGAGTTTAGAAAACCGAAAAGTGGTATGAAGGGGAGTATATTCTCATATAGCATGGTAGTGATGAATTGCCTGACGAAGTGATGACTGTGCACAATTTAGCAATCTGAAGGAGTGAAGTTCTTTTCTCACCTTGTGAATCAGACTTGTGAGGTCTGGGAAATTTTCTGATTGTATTTTTACTTGTAGCCCTGCAGCAGAATGTGATAAACTCATCGGTGTAATAGAGAAATCCGCAAAAGTAAAACATGGATGATATGTATGCATGAATCTCAAACAGCTACATACACTTAAATGTCAAAAGGGGGCAAATTAGAGATTGGAGTCAGATTGCACTAAATAACAACACAATGGGGAAAATCCTAAAGCCTAAATATTTCGACGAAAAAACGATAAAATGGAGAAAATATTATACCATATCTACTAGGAACTTTGACTACCTTATCATTTAAACAAGTACAATAGCTTTAACATGGATACCAGAGTCCCAATTGAGTACAGGGCAACTGCGAGACATGCTGACAAGACATGTGGTATGGATATGTGTCAAGGTCACACTGCAACTTGTCCAGCCACAGATGTCACAAACAACCAATTTGATATCAAGGGGGATGTTCTCAAATGCAGGTCAGCTACGAGATGCAAGTATACTATAGAAGCTACAAAAACATCAAAACAGCTCATGACTGGCACAAGCTAACGCATTTCAAAAACGGTTTGACATTCAACATGATTGATACTCATGTTTCAATTTCAAATATGCTACCACCCAACCTCGGCTACTGATGTAAGGAATTGTTGTTAGGTACTTTTCATTCATTTTGTATCTCTACTGATGATGTGTGGTCAGCTTCCTGGAAATTCCAGGTGAACAATAAATTCACAACAAGCGGAACAGATGGCCTACGGTCATCCAGGAATTGTTTCAGTTAGACTAGTTGTTTGCCGAAGGACAGGCCTGGTGCAATAGTGAGTACTCCCCCACTTGTGGCAAGAGGTCCTGGTTCAACACGAACTCTCTACATTGCACTGTGCAGGGGCAAGGCTTGCCTTGTATAATCCTTCCCCAGACCCCACCTGGTGTGGGAGCTTCTAGTACTGTGTCTGTCCTTTGAGACTAGTTGTTTGTTGTTAATCATTATCCAGAATAGAGTGTGCTCAGCGAAGTTTATTGGCAAATCAGGCCAGGCGTTGAGTGTATAGCACTAATTTCTCTGCTAATAGTTCTCATTCGCTCAGTATTACAGTAATTGAGCATTTTAGACTCCTCACTACATACCAATTTATGATCATGCTTTAACTGCTCTTAGCCTTGTACAACACATGTTGTAAATTAAACAATGTGATTTCATAGTCAATGCAAAATGCCTGCACATTTTTTGAGAATGCAAATAGCCTTAAACAATGCTTTGTCAATAAAAAATTAACAGCTCAACGATGTGAGAGATTTGTATAATGCCTGTTGTTAGCTGCAGTATGACGTAAGCCACTATTGTATTAAGTGCAATCTTGGTTAAGCTTTCCACCATTATTATTTTTCCTAAGCATGTGTAACCCATGTGCACAAAAACTAATAAGATCAAGCAGGAAAGAGTAATCAAGGGTAAAAAAGAGGAAGAGATATATAAGCCAGACAGAGAATCTTTGGCTCATAAGTAAGTATGGAGGACATACCACCATGGAATTATTTTGCTGAACTGCGACAGGAGTTCAAGAATTGTATTCCTCGGTAGGAATGGAGTCTCTTTCTCATCATAAAAGTTCATCCCAACGAAATCCCCATTAAAATCAACAAGGGGCCCTCCAACTCCAGTCTATGAAAAGAATAATGTGACACTCAGCCAAGCACAAGAATTTAGGGATGCTGAACAAAGTTTGTATAATTGAAAAACAGGACTGATTTTTTGTGCCCTCAAAAAATTGTTCAAGTGCATATAATGACAAAATTAAACCGCCCATATAATGACACAATTTCATTTATTTATTTCCGCTATGTACAGAAAGTGAGGAATCAACAGTGCACCATAGTAATTTCACATGTGGAGATGGCAAGCTCCTCGCGGTAAGCTCCTCTTGGATTGTCAGTCAACATCCCAGCTGTGGCCATTAATTTTCCTGAGTTGAAGCAACGCCCTACAGCAACTACTTTACTCTGAGACTCAATTTGCTGCTGATGATTTAAACATGCTACTTGAAGAGAATGATAGCGAATGATGTTGATAACAGCGACATTGTGTTTCAAATCATAGAATTGCAACCATCCCAATTCAATTTTGTTATCTGGAAGGCGCACTTCAATCTGAAATGATAAAGCAAGACAACAAGTATACGCCCTGGTTAGCAGAATGGTTACCATGATGTTAAATAAGCAAGCAATAGTGTAAAACAAAAACAAATTGGAGTACCAACCCTCATATCGTGAAAGATCTTGCTGTTGTCATCAATAGATCTAACCAAACTTAATGAAGTCAGAAAACTTGTAGTTTTTGGAGTGTTCACGGTAATTATGCCCGTGCATGCAAAAAACAGTGTATTATTTCCTGCACAAGATTGTATTTCCAAATTCTCAATCATGAACTACCAACGAAGAGATGTGGATAAAAAGACACAAAGCTAATGTTTGTAATCACCATCATCGAATGAAGCAATCGATACAACAGTGCCTGCTAAGTTCGAGGCGACTTCTTTACTGAGTTCCGTCCACACACCTTGACCAGAATCACTTAAGCTGCCAAATTCCTCTTCAAAAGGATTGTCTGGAAGCGAATTACCTAGTTAGGGAAGCATACAACACAATCTGGATGAAGCTGTATACATCGTACGTGCGGAAGGAGGGATAAATAGCGAGATTGAAACCAGTGGCTCACCTTGGCTACTTGTGGAAGCTTTTTGTTTTTTAGTCTGGCTTCTGGTGCTAACTCCTTCTCGCTTCATATCTCCAGCCTAGAGCAGAAAGAACAAATTAAGAGAGCATATTTCCTCCATCGTAATTAAGAAAAAATTATGATCAAAGCAGAGTTTTATTGCATCAAAGCAGGGTTTTGGTTCCAATCATCCAATTCCAACACCGTAATAAAGGAAATAAAAGGTGGAGCGTGGCCGAGCCAAACTTCAGAAAAGTTGTTGGCTCTAGCAAACGTGGATCTAAAATGCGAGAAATTGTGAACGCCATCCGCAACGCAACGCATCGCTCAACCGCGAATTGAGGGGAGGGGAGGTGGTTCAGCTAATCACTGGGTGAAAGAAGCTCGTACCACAAAATCAAATGCCCAGAAACCGCGGCTGGGTTGGGACAGCGGTGAGGAACGGCGATGGCGGCGGCGGCGAAGCGCGTGGGGGTGGGGAGTGGAGGCGTCAGACCTAGGGCACGCGGTGGTATTTCAGGAAGGGAGAGGGCTCGGGAAAGGAAAAGGAGGAAAAGAAGGACGGAACGGGACGGGACGGGACGGTTGGAGACGATGATCACTTTTCTTTTTCCTGAAAAAACGTTCCTCCACCTCTCAAAAAAATAAAAATAAAACGTTTCTCCATCTTTTTTTTTATTGTGTGCATACTCCTCACACAGGTCTAAGATGCGAATTTGACCCGTTTAGTTGGCTGATGTGGATCAAAATTTTGGCTCACATAAAACTTAAAAGCATCTCTTAGCTAGGCTCGCTAGAAATGACTAAATCGATTGTTTCCTCTGGGCCAGACTCTGTGTGTGCAGGGGAGCGGAATACAGCGTCGAGCTCATGCGATCAGAGAGATGGCACGAGCTCGCGCGAATTCTCACGAAAGAGCGGGAGGAGTTGGGTCACCTCCCGCTAATTCGTTCACCCTATTTAGCTCTCTTCGGCTCACCTCGAAACCCTCGCCACCATTTCCCTCCCTTTGAGCTCTTTGTCCCGGACGGCTTCTTCACCGACGACCAGGTAAGCGAGAAATCTTCTCCGATCGACGGTGGTGATCCATCTTTGTCCTCTTCCGAGTTGTTCTGTGCCTTCTCCTTGCCCCTCCGATGGATGTAAGTGATTAGTCCCTTTAGTGATCTGGAAAAGGAGCGGAAAGAATTTCTCACTTTTTTCCCCAGAGGTGACACTGAGTTATCGAACCCACGAGAGGACGGTGCCCTTTAAGCAAAGATTTCTAACAAGCTTTTGCAAGAGAATGAAATTCCAGCTTTTGACCGGATCGAAATCAAGCTGACACTGAAAACACTTATAATAAACACAGGCATGGGTGTGAGGACTTATGCTTACAACAATATATTTGTGTTGGGGTCATTATGATGTTAGTTTGTGCCATGGCGTCATCCATCTCGATGTGCTTGCTACGTGTCCAAGTGGGGATTGTCCAAATTACGTCTTGACCGACACACGTCCTGCATCAAGAGTCAGTTGTCTAACTGAAGGTCCTATTCGTCACGCGGAGTTGCCCCAGTAATTAAGATAGTAATAATCAGACAAAAGCATTGGGTGTTTAATGGCTACACCTCTTGTATCCTCCAGATATTGGATCCATGTTACCGTACTAAACCTTTCTATCACTGGTGTTCGGAATAACACATCACGGTCTCCCTGCCCTTATACTCTCTGTGGCTTGCTCTCCATGATCCTGGGTACCTGCAGGGATGAAGAACATGAACGAGACAAGAGACCACTATGGAGCAACTTTATGCTACACATATGGCACGTTAATTCAAAGTATTTCCATTGGTCCCTCCAACAAATACATGGAGTTACAAAGGCCTTGCCTCAACTCATAACCTTACCGAATTACTCACACATGATGATCAGTTATTGTAAACTGAATTTCAATAGAGCACATGGCAAATATAGGCATAGCATAGCTGACTGACTTTAAGTGGACTAATCTACCATAGTATGATAGCATTCATTAGGGATGGCAATGGGTCGGGTTTGGGTCAGGTGGAGCCGGTCCAGATCTAACATGTGACCCATCGTCCTGCCCTCTGCCCATCCACCAAAGTATCCATGGGCACATTTTGTGCCCATGCCCAAATCCGCTGGATACCCGGATACCCATGGAGCTCCATGGGCATAAAAAAATCACCATGCAAAGCCTTACAGACATCAAATGAATTCACCACATTCATTAACAAGTCACAAACTACTAATACGTCCATTTTGCATCATGTTTTCCTACTGTTATTTATAATGTTTTTTTATCATTATAACACTTTGTGATGCAATTCTAATGCCTTTTTCTCTCTTAATCTGTAAGATTTACATGAAGAGGGAGATTGCTGGCAGCTGGAATTCTGGACCTGAAAAAGCTATATATCAGAGATACATATTCTGCAAAACTTCAAATGAGCTGAAATTTCACGAAGATTTTTTATGGAATATATAAAGAATACTGGAGCAAAGAAGTACCAGAGAGGACCCACCAGCAGCCCACAAGGCAGCAAGGCGCGCCCTGGTGCCTTGTGGGGCCACTGGTAGGCTTCTGGCCCCTATCTTCTGCTATATGAAGGGTTTTGGCCTAGAAAGTAAAGAGAAGACTTTCGGGTCGAAGTGTCGCCGTCTCGCGGTGGAACCTGGGCAGGAGCGCTTTAGCACTCCCGCGGAGCGATTCCGTCAGGGACACTTCCCTCTAGGAGGGGGAAATCGAAGCCATCGACATCACCAACAACCCTCTCATCGTGGGAGGATCAATCTTCATCAACATCTTCACTAGCACCATCTCATCTCAAACCCTAGTTCATCTCTTGTATTCAATCTTTGTCTCAAAACCTCAGATTGGTACCTGTGGGTTGCTAGTAGTGTTGATTACATCTTGTAGTTGATGCTAGTTGGTTTATTTGGTGGAAGATTATATGTTCAGATCCTTGATGATATTCAATACCCCTCTGATCTTGAACATGAATACGATTTGTGAGTAGTTACTTTTGTTCTTGAGGACATGGGAGAAGTCTTGTTATAAGTAATCATGTGAATTTGGTATTCGTTTGATATTTTGATGATATGTATGTTGTTACTTCCTTTAGTGGTGTCATGTGAAGGTCGACTACATGACACTTCACCATACTTGGGCCTAAGGGAAGGCATTATGGAGTAATAAGTAGATGGTGGGTTACTAGAGTGACAGAAGCTTAAACCCTAGTTTATGTGTTATTCAATAAAGGGCTCATTTGGATCCATATGTTTCATGCTATGGTTAGATTTATCTTAATTCTTCTTTCGTAGCTGCGGATGCTTGCGAGAGGGGGTAATCATAAGTGGAGGCTTGTTAAAGTAAGAACATCTCCCAAGCACCGGTCCACCCACATATCAAATTATCAAAGTAGCGAACGCGAATCAAACAAACATGATGAAAGTGACTAGATGAATTCCCATGTGTCCTCAAGAACGCTTTGCTTACTATAAGAGAACGTTCCAGCCTGTCCTTTGCTATAAAAAGGATTGGGCTACCTTGTTGCACCTTTATTACAATTGCTACTTGTTGGTCGCTACAAATTACCTTGCTATCAAACTATCTGTTACCTATAATTTCAGTGCTTGCAGAGAATACCTTGCTGAAAATAGCTTGTCATTTCCTTCTGCTCCTCGTTGTGTTCAACACTCTTACTTATCAAAAGGACTATGATTGATACCCTATACTTGTGTGTCATCAAGACTCTTTTCTGGCGTCGTTGCCAGGGAGTGAAGCGCCTTTGGTAAGGAAACATTTATATTATGTGCTGAAATTTACTGTCACTTCTTACTATGGAAAGTAATCATTTGAAGGGTTTGTTCGGGGTATCTTCACCTAGATCGGAAGCAATAAGAGTTGCACCTCAACCTACTGAACCTACTGAAAATATTTATTATGAGATTCCTTCAGGTATGTTAGAGAAACTGCTAGCTAATCCTTATGCAGAAGATGAAATAGTACATCCTGATATGCACTTAATCTATGTGGATGAAATTTGTGAATTGTTTAAGCTTGCAGGTTTATCCGAGGATGAAGTTAAGAAGAAGGTATTCCCTTTATCTTTGGAGGTAAAGGCATTGACATGGTATAGGCTATGTGATGATATTGAAACGTGGGATTGGAACCGATTGAAATTGGAATTTCATCAGAAGTTTTATCCTATGCATCTGGTTCATCGTGATCGAAATTATATATATAATTTTTGGCCTCGTGAAGGAGAAAGTATTGCTCAAGCTTGGGCGAGGCTTAAGTACATGATGTACACATGCCCCAATCATGAACTCCCAAGATAAATTATTATACAAAACTTTTATGCTCGACTTTCTCATAATGATCAATCCATGCTTGATTCTTCTTCCACTGGTTCCTTTATGAAGAAAACTATTGAATTCAAATAGGTCTTTTGGAAAGAATTAAACGCAACTCTGAAGATTGGGAACTCGATAAAGGTAAAGAGTCAGGTATAAAACTTGAGTTTGATTGTGTTAAATCTTTTATGGAACCGATGCTTTTCATAAGTTTAATACTAAATATGGACTTGACACTGAGATAGTAGCCTCTTTTTCTGAATCATTTGCTACTCATGTTGATCTCCCTCAGGATAAGTGGTTTAAATATCATCTCCCTATTAAAGAAAAGATTGAGGAACCTATTGTAATTAAAGAAGAAAATGCCAAGTTTAGAGAAAAAGTTAAAAGATGGCATGATAAAAGAATTCAATAACGGGAATTCAAAGTGGGAGAGTGATGACCCACAAGTACAGGGGATCAATCATAGTCCTTTCGATGAGTAAGAGTGTCAAACCCAACGAGGAGCAGAAGGAAATGACAAGCAGTTTTCAGCAAGGTATTTTCTGTAGGCATCTAAACTGTCGGTAACAGATAGTTTGATAGCTAGGCAATTTGTAACGAGCAAATAATAGTAACGGTAGAAAAGGTGCAGCAAGGTAGCCCAATCCTTTTTGTAGCAAAGGACAAGACGGAACGGTCTCTTATAATAAGCAAAGCGTTCTTGAGGACACACGGGAATTTCATCTAGTCACTTTCATCACGTTTGTTTGATTCGCGTTCGTTACTTTGATAATTTGATATGTGGGTGGACCAGTGCTTGGGTGCTGTTCTTACTTGAACAAACTTCCCACTTATGATTACTCCCTCTCGTAAGAAACCGCAACTATAAAAGAAGAATTAAGATAAATCTAACCATAGCATGAAACATATGGATCCAAATAGCGCATAAACTAGGGTTTAAGCTTATGTCACTCTAGCAACCCATCATCTAATAACTACTCCACAATGCTTTCCCTTAGGCCCAAAGATGGTGAAGTGTCATGTAGTCGATGTTCACATAACACCACTAAGGGAAACAACAACATACATATCATCAAAATACCGAATGAATACAAAATTCAAATGATTACTTATGACAAGACTTCTCCCATGTCCTCAAGAACAAACGTAAATACTCACAAAACATATTCATGTTCAAGATCAGAGGGGTATTGAATAGCATAATGGATCTGAACATATGATCTTCCACCAAATAAACCAACAAGCATCAACTACAAGATGTAATGAACACTACTAAAAACCCACATGTACCAATCTGAGGTTTTGAGACAAAGATTGAATACAAGAGATGAACTAGGGTTTGAGATGAGATGGTGCTAGTGAAGATGTTGATGAAGATTGGTCCTCCCACGATGAGAGGATCGTTGGTGATGACGATGGCTTCGATTTCCCCCTCCCAGAGGGAAGTTTCCCCGGCGGAATCGCTCCGCCGGAGAGCAAAAGTGCTCCTGCCCAGGTTCCGCCTCGAGATAGTGGTGCTTTGTCCGGAAACCTTCCTTCTGAGTTTTTCTAGGGCTAATGGCATCACATAGGGGAAGATGGGCCTCGAAGGCCTGCCAGGGCCACCACAAGCTCAGTGGCGCGCGCCCAGGTGGGTGGGGTGGGCCCCCAGGCTTGTGGCTGTCTGGTGGGTCCCCCTCTGGTATTTCTTTCGCCAATAATTTTAATATATTCTAAAATAATTTTCCAACAATTTTCAGCTCATTTGGAGATGTTCAGAAAATGCCTCCGGTATAGCCCTTTCCGGTCCAGAATTCCAGCTGCCGGCAATCTCCCTCTTTATGTGAAACTTGCAAAATAAGAGAGAAGGCATAAGAATTGTATCATAAAGTGAAATAACAGCCCATAATGCAATAAATATTAACATAAAAACATGATGCAAAACAGACATATCAACCATTGGTACAGCGAGCTGCTATACAAACGGTTTTTAACCCCTTTCCGCGGCATCATTTTGAACTGTCGCCTAGTGAGTGTGGGCGATAGGGGGGTCCTTCCCACATGACCCAGAAACCGTTGGGGATAGGACCTCCGATCACACATGCTTGGCAAAAAAAGATCGTGTGCGACGGGCGAGCGATCAAATACAATTATACGGGCCCAATCGGTTCCGGTCGTAAGTACATCGCACACAGTCAGTCCCAGACAAACGTTTCCATTCGTATGTACATTCCACACAGTCTATCCAAGGAATACATTTCCGTTCATATGTACATCCCACACAGTCAATCCAAGAAGTACCTTTCCGTTCGTATGTACATCCCACACAGTCAATCCAGGGAAAACGTGCTTCCCATTAAATCGTTTGTGATAGCATTGCCATTGCAGATGATATTAACAATTTTATCATTTGCGTTATTGAATGCATCACGCATGGTGTGTAGAAGAAACGGTGTGGCATAGGCTGTCCATCACACACATTTTTTATGTGGTAAACGCTTGCGCAAGGTGGCCTAACGCAAACAGTTTTCAAGAGGAAGTCGTGTGTGATTGTTCATTGATTCAACACGTTTTATTCTTAGAAACTGTGTGTGTTGTCTGAGGTCATCGCCCACGGTGGTTTCTCAATAACTGTTTGCAATAGAAAAACCCAATTAGCAGCAATTAGCAGGCTAATTGGCCTATTATTAATAATCCATTTATTAATCAAATTGACATTTCATATTAAGCACACAATATATTTCATTTTCGTATTAAGGAAGCAGTATTTCATAATTAAAATACATCAGTGTACAACATCATATAACTTCAACACTCAATTACACCATATAGGCATATAGCTAGCTACCCCATTACACAACTGCACCAGTACCAAATTTCACATGCAACATCTATAACCTTCCAAAATTAGCATCATAGACGATATATAGATAGATGAATCTCATCTGGAAAACTGCTGAAGCGGAAGGCGAATATTGAGCCTTCATTGATGTTGAAGGTCTTTGCAACTTTAGGCCAGTGCCTGTGGATGATTGACCGTCCATCCTTCGTCCTCTTCAGGAAGACTTCAATATTGAACCGTGGGTGTTGTACGAATACCTTCCTCGCCTCCTGACCATACAGGTGGTTTGAGAGATAATCATCAGTGAACTGCTCTGGAACGGCCTGAAAACAAGGATATGCATAAATATCTTCTCTAGATTTGAAATGGCGCAAATATATACAAAAGACAAGGTCTAATAGTTAGTACCATCCTATAGTGAACTGATGTCTTCTTCATTGTGCAGACAAAGATCTTGTTGTTTTTTGTCGCTAATTTCTTTATCCTAACAATCTTTCTGAGTTTCTTGACTTGACTGATATTCATGGACAACTCATTTCCCCATACGCAAAAAGGGTCGAACAGTGGGTCAAAACCTCTGATAGCAGGACCTACATGTGCAAGACCAAATTGTTAAAAACCTAAATATTAGAATGGTTCCTGCAATTGCACAATAATGTGTTATTAGACAAAGGACCATGCATGTGCAAACCTCGATTGTAAACCTTAGTGCTTCCCATTGTTTTCCTGCAACACATATAAGGTAGTTAGTGATTAGGTTAAGTGAGGGTTGGCATGCTATCAGTAAAATATGTTGATGAAAAATAAACACACGCCGAGCCGACACATGGATCCACCGGCGAATGAGAATTTTACACGTGGAAAATCCCCATTGGTTCGGGCTGTTAACGGGTTATCGGATCCAAACCAGAACCCGATAGCTTAACAGCGACCCGTTACGGTGGATGCCACGTGTCGGTTACCCTTGACGAAAGCGCTTCCATGACACGCCATTTATCGTCATGGAAGTGGACACTTCCGTGATGATAATTTTGGTATTGTCATGGAACACTTCTACGACAGCACAGGTATGACTATCTTGATTCTGTCATAAAATCGTCATGGATGTACATGCATGATAGAAAACGTGACCTACTGTGACAAACACGTATCATCACGAAAGTGGTTTTTTTGTAGTGAAAGGAGACTTGAGTACACGGTATGGTCACTCCCCTTGGCTTGTGCCAAGCTTGGGGGAGGTTCCCCGGTATCGTATCACCACCACTCTCTTTGCCTTTATCTATCTTAGTTCGATCTTTAGTTATCTTTTGAATTAGTTGAATAAAAGTTTAGTTCAATCTATTTTCAAGTGTTTTATTAGTGATCTATCTATCTATGTAATCGTGTGCGAGATATATAATAAAGTTTAGTTCTAGTTTTGCTTTCTTTACTTTTATGTTTCAATCAAAATAAAAGGAAATAATGAAAAAGATCATATGCTAATCTTATGGTAAGTAATGACATCACATAAAGAAAAGTACAAGTGGTAAATTTTTTTGAAAGTTGACAAACATAGCATTGGTCAATGATGCAATTCATGAAAGAATTAATAAGGGAAGAGAAGATTCACATGCAAATACACTATCTTGGACATCTTTTATGATTGTGAGCCCCCATCAAAATATTATATGCCAAAATCGTTGACGTTGGACAAGGAAGACAACGTAATGATGTATGTTTGTTCATATTCACGTAGAAGTTATATTGTCATAGATCCTTTAACATGTGATGCTTGCCCAATATATTTGCTAGCCAAAAATTCCGCACTAAGTAAAGATACTACTTGTGCATCCAAAAACCCTTAAACCCAAAATCTTGTTTTGAGAGTCCACCATACCTACCTATGGATTGAGTAAGATCCTTCAAGTAAGTTGTCATCGGTGCAATAAGGCAATAAAAATTGCTTCTAAATGTGTTGGATCATTTAGTGTAAGAGAAAATTGAGCGTTGTACGGACTTGTGATGGCAAAATAATAAAAGCGACAGACTGCATAATAAAGGTTGCTATCATAAGGGGCAATATAATGTGACGTTCTTTTGCACTAAGAGATTGAGCATACAAACCAAAAAGTGCATGACAACCTCTGCTTCCCTCTGCGAAGGGCCTATCTTTTACTTTTATGTATTTACTTTTATGCAAGAGTCAAAGTATGCTTCCCTATTCCTTTTTATTTTATCTTTTTGCAAGCATCATGTGGTGAGGAAAGATCTAGGCACATATATCCAGTTGGATATGAGTGAGCATGAATTCTTATTGTTGAAATCACCTTTGAGGTGAATACGTTGGGAGGCGAAACTATAAGCCCCTATCTTTCTATGTGTCCGGTTGAAACTTGTTGCTCATGTGTATGAGGTGAGTGTTAGAAATCATAGAAGATTATATGATGGTTGAGTATGTGGACTTGCCAAAAAGGCTCCGATACGAGACCCTTCCTGAAAAGATGATGAATTGTAGTTGCAAAGTTGACTGAGAACACAGTTTGTTGGTTTTCAATAGAGTTTATGATTTTACTTCGATGTTGTGATTAATTGTTACTTGTTCATGAGAAGTTATATGATAAAGTTATGTGATAAAGTTCTATGATAAAGTTTGTAGCTGTTATAATAATAAGCATGATGCTTCTATGTCCGTATTTTGTTTGTATCGACACCTCTCTCTCTAAGCATGCGGGCATGTTTTTCGATATCTGTTTTTCGCTTGAGGACAAGCGAGGTCTAAGCTTGGGGGAGTTGACACGTCCATTTTGCATCATGTTTTCCTACTGTTATTTATAATGTTTTTATGCATAATAATGCTTTATGGAGGGATTCTAATGCCTTTTCTCTCATAATATGCAAGGTTTACACAAAGAGGGAGAATGCCGGCAGCTGGAATTCTGGACCTGAAAAAGCTACGTCAGAGTCACCTATTCTGCACATCTCCAAATGAGCTGAAAATTTACGGAGAATTGTTTTGGAATATATAAAATATACTGGAGCAAATAACTACCGGAGGGGGGCCACCTGGTGAGCACAAGACACCAGGGAGCGCCAGGCCCCCCAGCCCACCTCCAGTGCCCATCTTCTGGTATATAGGTCATTTTGACCTGGAAAAAATAAGGAGAGGACTTTCGGGACGGAGCGCCGCTGTCTCGAAGTGGAACTTGGGCAGGAGCACTTTTGCCCTCTGGCGGAGCGAATCCGCCGAGGGAACTTCCCTCCCGGAGGGGAAAATTGAAGCCATCGTCATCACTAACAACCCTCTCATCTTTGGGAGGCCAATCTCCATCAACATCTTCAACAACACAATCTCCTCTCAAACCCTAGTTCATCTCTTGTGTTCAATCTTTGTACCGGAACCTTAGATTAGTACCTGTGGGTGTCTAGTAGTGTTGACTACATCTTGTAGTTAATTACTATATGGTTTATTTGGTGGAAGATTATATGTTCAGATCCATTATGCTATTTAATACCCCTATGATCTTGAGCATGATTATCATTTGTGAGTAGTTACTTTTGTTCTTGAGGTCACGGGAGAAATCTTGTTGCAAGTAATCATGTGAACGTGATATCTGTTCGATATTTTGATGATATGTATGTTGTGATTACCTTAGTGGTGTCATGTGAACGTCGACTACATGGCACTTCACCATGTTTGGGCTTAAGGGAATGCATTATGGAGTAGTTATTAGATGATGGGTTGCTAGAGTGACAGAAGCTTAAACCCTAGTTTATGCGCTACTTCGTAAGGGACCGATTTGGATCCAAAAGTTTAATGCTATGGTTAGATTTTATCTTAATGCTTTTCTCATAGTTGCGGATGCTTGCGAGGGGGTTAATCATAAGTAGGAGGTTTGTTCAAGTAAGAACAACACCTAAGCACCGGTCCACCCACATATCAAATTATCAAAGTAGCGAACACGAATCAAACCAACATGATGAAAGTGACTAGATGAAATTCCCGTGTACCCTCAAGAACGCTTTGCCTATTATAAGAGACCGTTTTGGCTTGTCCTTTGCTACAAAAGGATTGGGCTACCTTGTTGCACTTTACTTACCGTTACCGTTACTTGCTCGTTACAAATTATCTTGCTATCAAACTACCTGTTACCGACAATTTCAGTGCTTGCAGAAAATACCTTGCTAAAAACCACTTGTCATTTCCTTTTGATCCTCGTTGGGTTCGACACTCTTACTTATCGAAAGGACTACGATCGATCCCCTATACTTGTGGGTCATCACGCGGCTAGGGCAGGCGCCTAGGGCGGCCGCCGGCCCCCTTAGGGCGCGCCCTAGGCAGCCTCCCCTCCCCCCTCCACCTATATATATGTGAGGAGGGGAGGGGCAACACACACCATGATTCCCAAGCCGTGTGCGGCGCCCCCTCTCCCTCTAGTTCCTCCTCCATCCAAATTCGTTGTGCTTAGTGAAGCGCTGCGGAAAAGTTTCACCATCATCGTCACCATGCCGTCGTGGTGCCAGAACTCATCTACTACTTAGCCCCTCTTGCTGGATCGAGAAGGCAAGGACGTCATCGAGCTAAACGTTTGCTGAACGCGGAGGTGCCGTGCGTTCGGTGCTTGATCGGTACGGATTGTGAAGGTGTACGACTACATCAACCGCATTGATAAACGCTTCCGCTTAGCGATCTACAAGGGTATGTAGATGCTCTCCCCCTCTTGTAGCTATGCACTCCATGGATAGATCTTGCGTGTGCGTAGAATTTTTTTTTTGTTTTCCATGCAACGTTCCCCAACAGTGGCATCATGAGCCAGGTCTATGCGTAGATGATATGCACGAGTAGAACACAAAGGAGTTGTGGGCAGTGATGTTCATATTGCTTAACTCCAGTGTCTTATTTTGATTCGTCGGTATTGTGGGATGAAGTGTCTCGGACCAACCTTACATGTCCACGCACATGAGACCGGTTCCATCGACTAACATGCAACTTGTTTTGCATAAAGGTGGCTAGCGGGTGTTTGTCTCTCCCACTTTAGTTGAATCTTATTTGACTATGGCGGTCCTTGCAGAAGGTTAAATAGCAACTTGATAATCACCGTTGTGGTTTTGCGTAGGTAAGAATGGTTCTTGCTAGTTGCCCGTAGTAGCCACGTAAAATTTGCAACAACAAAGTAGATGACGTCTAACTTGTTTTTGCAGGGCATGTTGTGATGTGATATGGTCCAGACGTGATATGATATATGTTGATGTATGAGATGATCATGTTTTGTAATAAGGTCACGACTTGCATGTCGATGAGTACGATAACCGGCAGGAGCCTTAGGGTTGTCTTTAATTATTGTATGACATGCGTGTCAATCATTTAGCGCCATGTAATTGCTTTACTTTATCGCTATGCGTTAGCAATAGTTGTAGAAGCAATAGTTGGCAAGATGACCCTGACGCAATGATGGAGATCAAGGTGTCGTGCCGGTGACGATGGAGATCATGCCGATGCTTTGGAGATGGAGATCAAAAGCACAAGACGATGATGGCCATATCATGTCACATATTTTGATTGCATGTGATGTTTATCCTTTATGTATCTTATTTTGCTTAGAATGATGGTAGCATTATAAGATGACCCCTTCACTTAATTTCAAGATAAAAGTGTTCTCCCCGAGTATGCACCATTGCCAAAGTTCGTCGTTTCGAAGCACCTCGTGATGATCGGGTGTGATAGATTCTACGTTCACATACAACGGGTGTAAGCCAGTTTTGCACATGCAGAATACTTGGGTTAAACTTGATGAGCCTAGCATGTACAAACATGGTCTCGGAACACTAGAGACCGAAAGGTCGAACATGAGTCACATAGTAGATATGATCAACATAGAGATGTTCACCATTGAAGACTACCCCATCTCACGTGATGATCGGACATGGGTTAGTTGATTTGGATCATGTATCACTTAGACAACTTGAGGGATGTTGATTTAAGTGGGAGTTCATTAGTAATTTGATTAATTGAACTAAAATTTATCATGAACTTAGTCCTAATAGTTTTTGCAAATCTATGTTGTAGATCAATGGCCCGTGCTACCGTTCCCATGAATTTTAATGCGTTCCTAGAGAAAGCTAAGTTGAAAGATGATGGTAGCAACTACACGGACTGGGTCCGTAACTTGAGGATTATCCTCATTGCTGCACAGAAGAATTATGTCCTTCATGCACCGCTAGGTGACAGACCTATTGCAGGAGCTGAAGCAGATGTTATGAACGTCTGGCAAGCTCGATCTAATGACTACTCGATAGTTCATTGTTCCATGCTTTACGGCTTAGAACCGGGACTTCAAAAGCGTTTTGAACACCACGGAGCATATGAGATGTTCCAAGAGCTGAAGTTAATATTTCAAGCAAATGCCCGGGTTGAGAGATATGAAGTCTCCAACAAGTTCTTTAGCTGTAAGATGGAGGAGAACAGTTATGTCGCTGAACACATACTCAAAATGTCTCGGTATCATAACCACTTGACTCAGTTGGGAATTAATCTTCTAGTGGAGAGTGTTATTGACAGAGTTCTTTAGTCACTGCCACCAAGCTACAAAGGCTTCGTGATGAACTATAATATGCAAGGGATGACAAAAACGATTCCAGAGCTCTTCGCGATGCTGAAATCAGCGGAGATAGAAATCAAGAAGGAGCATCAAGTGTTGATGGTTAACAATACCACTAGTTTCAAGAAAAAGGGCAAGGGAAAGAAAGGGAACTTCAAGAAGAATGGCAAGTAAGTTGCTGCTCCCATGAAGAAGCCCAAAGCTGGGCCCAAGCCTGAAACTGAGTGCTTCTACTGCAAAGGAAATTGTCACTTGAAGAGGAACTGCCCCAAATACTTGGCAGATAAGAAGGATGGCAAAGTGAACAAAGGTATATTTGATATACATGTTATTGATGTGTTCCTTACTAATGCTCGTAGTAGCGCTTGGGTATTTGATACTGGTTCGGTTGCTCATATTTGTAACTCGAAACAGGAGCTGCGGAATAAACGAAGATTGGCTAAGGATGAGGTGACGATGTGCGTCGGGAATGGTTCCAAGGTTGATGTGATCGCCGTTGGCACATCTACCTTCGGGATTAGTTTTAGACCTGAATAATTGTTATTTGGTGCCAGCGTTGAGCATGAACATTATATCTGGATCTTGTTTATTGTGAGACGATTATTCATTTAAGTCAGAGAATAATGGTTGTTCTATTTATATGAGTAATATCTTTTATGGTCATGCACCTTTGATGAATGGTCTATTCTTGTTGAATCTCGATCGTAGTGATACACATATTCATAATATTGATGCCAAAAGGTGCAAAGTTGATAATGATAGTGCAACATACTTGTGGCACTGCTTTTTAGGTCATATTGGTGTAAAACGCACGAAGAAACTCCATGCGGATGGACTTTTGGAATCACTTGAATATGAATCATTTGATACTTGCGAACCATGCCTCATGGGTAAGATGACTAAAACTCCGTTCTCTGGAACGATGGAGAGAGCTAATGACTTATTGGAAATAATACATACCGATGTATGCGGTCTGATGAGTGTTGAAGCACGCGGCGGGTATCGTTATTTTCTAACCTTCACAGATGATTTAAGTAGGTATGGGTATATCTACTTGATGAAACACAAGCCTGAAACATTTGAAAAGTTCAAAGAATTTCGGAGTGAAGTCGAGAATCATCATCACAAGAAAATAAAGTTTCTACGATCTGATCGTGGAAGCGAATATTTGAGTTGCGAGTTTGGCCTTCATTTAAGACAATGTGGAATTGTTTCACAACTCACGCCACTTGGAACACCACAGCGTAATGGTTGATGTCTACTAGAACTATGTCGGTTTTTCCCCAGAGAGGGAGGGATGATGCAGCACAGCGACGGTAGGTATTTCCCTCAGTGATGAGACGAAGGTTATCGAACCAGTAGGAGAACCACGCAACACCACGTAAACAGCTCCTGCACACAAAGAACAAATACTTGCAACCCGACGTGTTAAAGGGGTTGTCAATCCCTTTCGGGTAACGAGATAGATAAAATTGTAGTAGATTGAAAGATGCAAATAAAATTCAATGAGGTATTTTTGGGTTTTTGGATTAATAGATCTGAAAATAAAAGTTGCAAATAAATAAAAGAGTGAATAGCAAAATAGATCTTGAAGGCAAATATATTAAAGAAGAGACCCGGGGGCCATAGTTTTCTAGTGGCTTCTCTCGAGAAAAATAGCAAACGGTGGAAACAAATTACTGTTGGGCAATTGATAGAACTTCAAATACTCATGACGATATCCAGGCAATGATCATTATATAGGCATCACGTCCAAGATTAGTAGACCGACTACTGCCTGCATCTACTACTATTACTCCACACATCGACCGCTATCCAGCATGCATCTAGTGTATTAAGTTCATGGAGAAACGGAGTAATGCAATAAGAATGATGACATGATGTAGACAAGATCAATTTATGTAGAAATAGACCCCATCTTGTTGTCCTTAATGGCAACAATACATACGTGTCGTTTCCCTTTCTGTCACTGGGATCAAGCACCGTAAGATTGAACCCATCACAAAGCACCTCTTCCCATTGCAAGATAAATAGATCAAGTTAGCCAAACAAAACCCAAATATCGGAGAAGAAATACGAGGCTATAAGCAATCATGCATATAAGAGATCAAAGAAGACTCAAATAACTTTCATGGATAAAAAGATAGATCTGATCATAAACTCAAAGTTCATCGGATCCCAACAAACACACCGCAAAAAAGAGTTACATCATATAGATCTCCAAGAGACCATTGTATTGAGAATCAAACGAGAGAGAGAGAAAGCCATCTAGCTACTAACTACGGACCCTGTTGGGGATATAACTATTGAGTATAAACCGCCCAGGAGGGGCCGGGTTATGCTCATAGTGGTTTACCTGTATTGAAGCCCATGAAGACATAGAAGATGGTGACTTACGAAGGAGACTTAATAGGAAGGCCCAAGGCCCAAAGGCGAGTTAGGGCCCATAGATGTAAACCGCCATAAGTATATGACTTGTATTGTAAGATAGGAAAGAGTGGATACCGAGCCGGACACGTTTATGAGCCGGCCGGGATTCTGTGAACCGCCGGGCGTCAACCTGTGTATATAAAGGGATGACACGGCGGCGGTTTAGGGACAAGAGACAACAGATCGAGAGCCAGGTTAAGCGTATTCGCTCCCTGGTCATCGAAACCCTAACAATACCACCTCAAACTGGATTAGGCCTTCACCTTCACCGCAAGGGGCCGAACCAGTATAAACTCCCTGTGTCCTTTGTCCTGATTAACCCCTTTAAACTAACCTCATTGCGATGGCTCCACGACTAAGTCCTCACACTAGGACATCTGCCGTGACTATTCCACGACAGTTGGCGCCCACCGTGGGGCCAGCGCATGGTGGTTTTGAGTTCTTGAAGGGCAACTTCGAAGGGATCAAGGGATACGCTGTGGGCCGGATGACCAAGAGTCATCGCGGCAATCTCTACATCGACGACGAAGGCTGGGGCCCCGAGGCCGGCTCAATTTAGTACGGGTATCGGGTCCCCTTCGGTGGAATTCACGTCTTCATTGGCAAGATCGGCGAACCGGGCCCTGAGCCGGACACCTGCACCGACATCATCGAGATGGCTCAGCGTGCAAAACCCGCCCGAGTTCAGCCCGCCATGAGTCGTGCCTTCGTGGGATTCATCAATGGTGCGGAATCTGAGGATAAATCGGTATCTGACGGTGAGACAGTTGTCTATTCTGATGGCGAGTCATCCACCGGTGAAACCGAGTCATTGTACCGACTGCAAGATGGTCGGCTTGGGGGCTGTTCCGATGGCGATAGTATTCCGGACCCCTACGAGCCGCCGAACCGGGTTGCAATCTTCATGGCCGGTACGCAGCCAGTGCAGCACTCTTCAACTGCAGCGGCATTGATTTCCGGGTCAGCAGCGGCGACGGCAGCCGGGGCAGGAGGCCCTGCGCGCCCGCCAGCTCAAGTCTTGTCCGGTTTACTAGACGCCTTGGCAACACTGCTGACGACGGAGGTTAACCTGGATAATCAAGATCAGCATAACGCGGAAGTCGTGAAATTGCGAGATCAGATAGCTCAAGCTAAGGAAGACCTGGCAGCTGAAGATGCCAGGATGGCTGCGGAGCGGGTTACGTTGGATGCTCAGGCGCAGCAGAATCAGTCGGAGTCTTACCGGCTCATGCTAGATCAGAACGCTTCAAGCGAAGTCATGAGGAGGAGGCATCAGTCTCGCCTGCCACCAGTTTACGAGGCGAGGAACCTCTTTAACACGCCAGGAGCAGGAACCAGTAACCCGCCAGTGGCGGACCGGGTTGAAGCGCCTGGGACGGGAGCGCCGGTTCAGCCGCGCACCACGGATCCACCTCGTCAGAACAATATCCTGCCGCAACACATGCCAACACCACCGGGTCATTACTCTAACCCTTTGGATAACATGATCGCTGCGGCGTCACGATTGGCGGCTATCCCGGTTGAAGGCGAGTCTCCAACGGCGGTTGAGATGCAGAGGGCTAGAGAGCTCCTTCAGACAGCATTGGTTCAGCAGCAGGCTTTTTCTTACAGTCGAAGCCGGATTCATTCCACCCCTTGCCCAAGCCAGAGTTACAGTAGGCATATTGATGAACCAGCTGTGTCAAGCAGTGGGCGGAACCATAACCTGCCTCATGGACATAACCCGACGGGCGGTGGTGCTGATGCTCAGAACATGGTGGATCAAGGTAGAGCACGTCGAGAGGCCGAGCTGGCGGCGCAATATGCGGCCCGTCAACCTGCTCCGGTTCGTCCGACAACTTCGGTGGAGCCAGGTGTAACCTTTAGGAATTTGGGCGTGCCATGTTTAGTGTCGGCCATACGTAATGAGCGTCTGCCCAAGGATTTTAAGGGTCCTCGCAAGGTGCCTAACTATACAGCCGATTTACCTCCTGAAGCATGGATCGAGAGTTATGAGATGGCCATGGAATTGCTAGATGTTAGCGATGCGGCATGTGCTAAATATTTCCCCCTGATGTTGGATGGAACGGCTCGCACTTGGTTGAAGGGGCTCCCTGCCAACTCCATTGGGTCATGGGCCGAGTTAAAGGCCCGGTTTATCCAGAATTTCAAAGATACGTGCAAGCAGCATATGTCAATTGTGGATCTGGATGCCTGTGTCCAAGAAGAGGGTGAGTCCACAACCCATTGGGTGCGCCGGGTTTCGACCATCTTACATTCATCGGATCGCATCAATGCCGGTTCAGCGGTCATAATGTTGGAGAAGAATTGCCGGTTTACGCCTCTTAAGCAGAAGTTGGGTCGGCTCAAGCGCCACTGCAATAACATGGGAGAGCTAATGACGGCTCTGGTTATGTACGCTGACTCTGATGGTACCAAGGACCCCGAGTCTGATGATGACAAGCCGGGAAAGGGAAAGAAGAGCAGAAGCACCAGAGGACAGCAGCATAATCCGGCGAATTAGGGAGGCAATGGTAAGCGAAAAGCTGATAATAGTTTGGACTTTGTGGCTAACACCAACGCACAGAATAATGGCCAGCGTCGTAAAGGTAAACCGCCCCCACGGGCCGGAGGGTCAGGCTTTAATCTTGAGCAGATGCTAAATCAGCCCTGCCCAAGGCATGGGACGCGAGAAAGACCGTCTGGCCACCTCTGGAAGGATTGCTACATCATGAAGGAGTATAAAAATTCCAATTTTTTTCAAGACAATCATGGACCGGGTGGTGGTTCAGGGTCCGGTTCTCATGGGCCGGGTTACGGCGGTGGCGGTTCTAGTTCTGGATTCCAAGGTAATCAGGGCAATCAAGGCAATCAGGGTGGCTACCATCAACAGTCAGGTCAGGGGAATCAGCAGCAGCAATCTGGGTATCAGAGTAACCCAAAGCAGTTGAATAGTGGGCAGTACCACGTCTTAACCACAAATTTATGCAAACGGGATCAGAAGCTTCATAAAAGGGCAGTGAACGCCGTTGAACCGGCGGTTCCCCGTTACTTGTGCTGGTCTGAGCAGCCCATCGTGTGGAGTCGGGAAGATCACTAGCCCCGGGTTGATAATCCAGGTCACCTAGCATTGGTGGTTGCACCCCAGGTTGGAGGGTATAAGTTTACCAAGGTACTCATGGACTGAGGGAGCAGCATCAATATCCTTTATTACGAAACTTTCCGTCGCATGGGGTTGACAGATAAAAATCTTAAACCATCGAATACAGTTTTCCATGGTGTGGTGCCTGGTAAGTCGGTGTACCTTGTTGGTAAGATAGCTCTGGAAGTTTCCTTTGGAGATGATCATGACTCTAGGTCAGAGACATTGACCTTTGAAGTAGTCAAAATTCACAGCCCGTATCACGCTCTGTTTGGACGGCCGGCTTATGCCAAGTTCATGGCACGGCCTTGTTATGTTTATCTGCAGCTCAAGATGCCGGGTTACAAGGGGACCATCACAGTACATGGGAGCCGAAAGATAGCCTTGGAATGTGAAGAGGGTGATGCGGCTTATGCTGAGTCGGTTTGTGCAACGGAGGAGTTAAAATTTTACAAGGACAATGTTGATCCGGCGGATATGACGTCTTTGAAAAAGCCAACTACAGAGCATGATCCAGTTTTGAAGTTTAAATCGGCAGATGACACTAAGATGGTTGATTTTGTTCCTGGCGATTCATCCAAGCAGTTCAGCATCAGTGCTAATATGGATCCGAAATAGAAAAGCGCGCTCATCGAGTTCATCCGTGAGAACCGGGACATCTTTGCATGGAAACCTTCTGACATGCCAGGTGTACCGAGGGAACTCGCTGAGCACACTCTCAATATTAATCCCAAGTTTAAACCGGTCTAGCAGTTTCTTTGTCATTTCAATGAAGAAAGGCGTAAGGCCATTGGTGAGGAGGTAGCCTGGCTCTTGGCGGCTGGGTTTATTGTTGAAGTTTTTCATCCTGAGTGGTTGGCTAACCCGGTGCTGGTACTTAAGAAGAACGACACTTGGCGCATGTGTGTGGACTACACGGATTTAAACAAGGCTTGTCCGACTGATCCTTTTGCTCTCCCTCGTATTGATCAGATTATTGATGCTACGGCGGGTTGTGAGCGTTTGAGTTTTTTGGATGCTTATTCTGGTTATCATCAGATCAAGATGGCAGTTAAGGACCAGGAGAAGATAGCTTTCATAACTCCCTTTGGAGCCTTCTACTATGTGTCTATGCCTTTTGGGCTCAAGAGTGCCCAGGCGACTAACCAGCGATGTGTGCAGAATTGTCTTCATAATCAGATCGGATGCAATGTTCATGCTTATGTGGATGATATTGTGGTGAAATCCAGAAAGAAGGAGACGTTGATAGACGACTTGAAGGAAACCTTTGATAATCTCCGAGTTTATAAGATGATGCTTAATCTGGCCAAGTGTGTTTTTGGTGTGCCGGCGGGCAAGCTTTTGGGCTTTCTAGTGTCTAACAGGGGCATTGAAGCTAATCCGGAGAAGATCAAAGCCGTTACTTCCCTGGCTAAACCTGCGTGTATCAATGATGTTCAATGTCTGGCGGGTCGTATTGCGGCGCTAAGCCGGTTCATAAGCCGCCTCGGTGAGAAGGCCATCCCTTTGTATCAGATGATGAAAAAGACAGATGACTTCGTCTGGAGTGACGCTGCTAATGAGGCATTTGAGGTGCTTAAGAAGCAGCTGGCTGAGCCGCCGGTCCTAGCTGCGCCCGTTGATAAGGAGCCACTGTTGTTATATGTGGCTGCTAATAGCCGAGCTGTCAGTGTGGCTATTGTGGTTGAATGGAAAGAGGCAGGCAAGGAATATCCGGTTCAACGGCCGGTTTATTATATCAGCGAAGTGCTTATTGAGTCCAAGCAGAGATACGCACATTGGCAGAAGCTTGTATATGGGGTTTTCATGGCAAGCCGGAAGCTTAAGCAATATTTTCAGGGTCACCCCATTAGTGTGGTTAGCTCTGCTCCTTTAGGAGATATCATCCAAAACAGGGAAGCAACAGACCGGGTTGCCAAATGGGCCATTGAACTTGGGCCTCATGGTTTGAAGTATATGCCTTGCATGGTCATCAAGTCTCAAGCACTGGTGGATTTCATCAATGACTGGACAGAGCTGCAGATGCCTGAGGAAAAACCAGATAACACGTATTGGACTATTCACTTTGATGGGTCCAGGCAATTGGAGGGCTCGGGGGCTGGAGTTGTGCTTGCTTCCCCTCGAGGTGATAAATTTTGTTATGTTCTCCATTTGATGTTCCCTTGCACTAACAATGCAGCTGAATATGAGGCCTTGCTCCACGGTCTTCGGATGGCTAAGGAGATGAACTTAAGCCGGGTAAGGTGCTTTGGTGACTCAGATTTGGTGGCTCAACAAGTCTCTGGTACTTGGGATTCTAAGGATCCCCTCATGGCGGCTTATCGACGAGAGGTGGATGTTATTGCTGGTCACTTCAAGGGTTATCCGGTTGAGCATGTTGATCGGAGGAAAAATGAAGTGGCTGATGCATTAAGCCGGTTGGGTTCTCAACGTAAACCGGTGCCACCTAATGTCTTTCTTGACGTTTTGCATAACCCGTCGGTCAAGTTACCTACAGAGGAGGATTTGGCTATTCCTGACCCGGAAGCTCAGTTGGTGGCGGCTCTTCATGTTATTCCTGATTGGACAGTTCCATATTTGGCATATATGACCCGGGGCGAGTTACCTGAGGATGAAACCTTGGCCAGGCAAATAACCCGGCGGTCCAAGTCAATGACAATTTTCAATGGAGAGCTGCACCATTGCAGTGTTACCGGGGCATTTCAGCGTTGTGTTTCTCCTGAAGAAGGCTGTGAGATTCTGCGTGAGATCCATGAAGGAGATTGTGGTCATCACGCCGGCTCTAAATCTCTTGTAGCCAAGGCTTTTCGTCACGGTTTTTATTGGCTGACGGCTCATGCTGATGCTGAGGACTTGGTCAAAAAATGTGACGGTTGTCAGAAGTTTTCATGTCGAGCTCATGTTCCGGCTCAGGAGTTGAGAATGATTCCAATCACTTGGCCGTTTGTAGTTTGGGGGCTTGATATGGTTGGACCTTTTAAGAGGTCCAAGGATAAGAAGACCCACCTCTTGGTGGCGGTTGATAAATTCACTAAGTGGGTAGAGGCAGAGCCAGTCAGTAAGTGTGATGCAGCAACGGCGGTTCAATTCATGAAGAAGGTGATCTTCCGTTTTCGCTTTCCACACAGCGTTGTAACAGACAATGGCACTAATCTCTCCAAGGGTGCTATGAAAGAATTTTGTCAACGTGAGCATATCTGGCTTGATGTATCGTCGGTGGCTCACCCCCAATCTAATGGTCAAGCTGAGAGAGCCAATCAAGAGATCCTGAGAGGCATCAAGCCCCGGCTTATGGTTCCCTTACAGAGGACGCCAGGTTGTTGGGTAGAGGAGTTACCCTCGGTGCTATGGAGCATCAACACAACGCCCAACAGATCTACGGGTTACACGCCTTTTTTCATGGTTTATGGAGCAGAGGCGGTTCTCCCCAGTGACATCTGTCACGACTCACCCCGTGTGGCGGCTTACATTGAAGCTGATAATGAAAAGGCACGTCAGGATGCACTTGACCTGTTAGACGAGGCGCGTGGTCTCGCAGCGGCTCGTTCGGCGATTTACCAGCAAGATCTACGCCGTTATCACAGCCGCCGGGTCAAGACCAGAACCTTTCAAGAAGGCGACTTAGTGCTCCGGCTTATCCAGGATCAGACTGATATGCACAAGTTATCCCCACCTTGGGAAGGACCCTTTATGGTCAGCAAGAATCTGAACAACGGGTCATACTACCTTATTGATGTTCGAGACCACAAGGACTCACGCATGTCGGAGGAAGAGACTCGCCGGCCGTGGAATATTGCTCATCTTCGGCCTTACTACGCCTGAGCCATTGGCTCTTCTGATGTACATATTTTTGACAATGTATATATTAAACCGGCACCCCTGCTAAAGCAGGGCCTCTGTCGTTTTTTCTTAATGAGTCTTTGGTTACTTGGGGGCTTCCGGCTTATGAGCGAAGTTATGATTACCCTTTGAACCGGCTTATAAGCCAACTGAAAAAAAAACTTGGGGGCTTGCTACCCAGGTTAAAGGTACCAAAGAGAGTCTGTTGCAAAATCACAGCTCAAACATAGGTTCCCCTTGAGCACAGCTCAAAAATATTACTTGGGGGCTCCTTGATTCTAAAGAACAAAGAGTTTGTATAACCCTTGTAATAGGCTTAAAAGCCAGGCTTGGAAGCCAGGTGTATTCACCTAAAACCCCGGGTTATCCTGGCTTTTTAAGTAAGCCACTCCGCCCAGGTATTTCTGGAATGACCCGCCGAACGTTTGACAAGTCAATCTTATACAGACCCTGAACTTGTCAAAGTTAAAACGACGATTGGCTATGTGAGGTCCATCTTATAAGGTTTGTATATAGGTTTAACTCAGTGGCTGTGCGGCCCGTGAAAGCACTCGATTTTCGGCCTGGCAGCCCATGAAAAGCCTTGTTTTTTTGTTTGTTTTATTCCACAGTTTTTTTTAGGTTTATTTGATGAGGCTTATAATGCTTTATGATCATAATTCATCCGGTGTTTATTAACTCGGCCTGGCTTTTGACTATAAGTCGCCAGTATGAGATAAGATAATATCCGGTGTTTATTAACCCGGCCTGGTTTTGTTCATAAGCCAAGCAATCTATGATAATTACCAGTGCTCAAAGTTTGGGTTCTCCCCCTTACTACACCGGTTTGGTAAACCAACAGTGTGATCAAATATCACAGGTATGATATATTTCAAATTTGGTTATTCTGAAAGTCCAGCCTTGGGTATAAGCTATGTTAGTTTCCATGGTTTTATATTGAGCGTTATGACCCGTCCAGTGGTAAACAGCCAGGACACTTTTAATCCGTTGCATGCAGGAGCAGATTCCACATTGTTAATATTATAAGCATAAGTGGCATATCTTAACATGGTGGATTAGCAGTGTCATGCAAAGTAAATATGCACGATGGCATAGCAGAACAATAGTTTAAGCTAGCCTATTACAAGGCGTTTGGTGCCCAAAAGAATAATTGTTTTAACAAGTCTTAAAGAAAGCAGCTGCTAAACTGGCCCCCGGTTTACGAGTCCTGGCCTGGCTGACTTGAAGGTTGCGGATCGTCCAGCGCCGGTTCATCTTCCTCCTCTCTACCCAGTGGCTGGAAGTCAATGGTGGTCCAATCGATCCCAGTTAAGGCCTTGAATACAGCTTCATCACTTATAAGTGTGGAGGGGTCAATATCAGGGGCATAGGTATGCTTACGGATTGGAGGAATAAGATTTGGAGCATCATAAGTTGGCGCGTTAACTCTCTTGTTGTTGGCATCATAAATCGACTGATAATGTGAAAGATCGATTTCTTCAGCCAATGGGCGCATTTCCCTCGTCAAGGCTCTGAGGTAATCATTATTAAAGTCTGACCCGTCCTCCTTTATGCTCGGGTAGCCGTTTCCCACATCAGCCGGATCAAGATCAGATATCCAAGCTTTGGCCCGAGTCAGTGCAGTAAGAGCACCCGCCCTGGCAGCTGACTTCTTTAGCTCTTCAAACCGTGCAGGCATCATCGCCAGCCTTTCCAACGTCTCCTTGATCAAGGTTGGGGGCGGTTTATTATGGGAAGCTGTGCAGATAACCCGTTGTACGCCGGTATATAATTGCTCTATAAGTGTATAGGCGGCTTTCAGTTTTTGCCGCATATCTGAGCCAAGATGAGCAATGCGAGTTCCTGCATCATCAAAAACATCGGTAAACCGGCAGTCTCTTACATAATACATGTTCAAAGCTTATGAAGAAGTTATTTACCAAATACGGCAGCGGTCATGGCATTTATTTGCTGTTTCAAGCCAGTCAGCTCCTCAGCTACCGGATTAAGGGCAGCCTCAGCATCCTCAGCCCTCTTCAGCAGAGTTGACTTTTCTGTATCCCAACCTGCCCGCTCGTTCTTAAAGCTCTCCTTCAGTTTTTCCATTGCTGTTAAGGCACTGGTCAGTTCTTCCTTGGCTTTGGAGGTCTCGGCTTGTTGCGACTTGATATTTTCTTGAAGGTCGGCGATTTGAGATTCCTTCTTGTTAAGATCAGCCTGCAAAAGACATGTAATTAATTAGATAGCAGTGCATATTCAAAGTCCCAAGCACATAACAAGTAATATACTTGGCACTTGGGGGCTAATGTCTATTGCTTCTTATCAAAAAAAATTTACAAGTCCCAAGCACATAACAACTATCAGCTTGATGGTCAACCGGATTATAAAGGTCCTAAGTAAGAATTTTGAGCCTTACAGCATAATTAGTCTCAACTTAACATATTTGTTAAGTCGACCCATGGGGGCTACACAGGCGAAATTGAAGAGTTATTATTCTAAAGTCCCGATTCATATTGACATTATAAATCGGCCCTTGTGGGCTAGTGGAGTTGATCTATATGGTTCTTGAAAGTTTGCAGAACATTCTATTCTTTTGTGTCCAGTAAACTTGGCGGCTAAGGGAAGAGTATTATGCAGAGTTAACAGCATTTACCTCATATCGCTCCTTCATCATGTTCAGTAAACCGGCTTCATAATAACGGCTTGTGTACAAACGGTTTAAAAACCCAGAATGAATATCTTGGGCGCTGAGGTGGGCATAGTTTTCCATGTCCACCTTCCACTTGCCCTTGTCAACAGTAGAAAATTCTTCTTTGGCATTATGTTTTGACAGAGCAGTGGGGTTGCCTGAGGCTGTATAACTAACACCGGTAACTACAACATCGTCAGCTTTATCATCAGCAGCCTTAGTTGGGCTTGGCGGTTTATCAGCATGACCCATCGGATCAATTTCCATCTGTTCAACAAAGGTTTCATGATCTTGTGGTGGCGGATCATCAAGAATAGCTTCAGTATTTGGTTCAAACTGTTCCGGGTTCTTTTCCAGATCAGTTGGCGCGCTGTCATCAGCCGGTTTGTTCAATTTGGCCTTTTTACTGGGTCTGGCCTTGGCTCTGATAGAGACGCAAATAACAGGTTAGTATAATGATCAAGCATAAGGTATAAAGGGTTAGTTAAAAATGCTCACCCAGGAACAGTTTTGAGGGTTGGAATTTGTGTCCCTGTGGACTCGCCAGAGGATGAATGGGAAGTTCCCTGATAGTTTGAATCAGACGCATTAAGAGGTTGTCGGAAATAACCCGCCTTGGGATAAGATGTGTCAGAAATAGAAGAGACCTCTGGGCGGCGTTTACGAACTGGCAAGTTCAGTAAACCGGAAGAAGTGACCACATGGCCGCTATGCCGAGTTGTGCGGCGAGCTTCGTGTTGCTGCTTCTTCAAAAGAAAGTTTGGATCCAAGTAAGCTAGGGGGTGAGAAAATCTTACTTTCCGGCTTGCTTGTCGGGTTTTCTGTGTGGGCAGAGGTTCTGAACCGGATGAGAGAATAGTTACCTCTACGTCATTTGCGCGGCTAGCTTCTGCGTCGTCCTGATAAAAATCATCGTCAATGAGATGTATGAAAAAAGAGCCAAGTGAATCAAGTTCTACCTCTGACTCCGGATTATCATCGTCAATGTTTAACTCAGTAGGCTCGGTGTTTTTCTTCTTAGCGGGCTTCTTGTTGACCTTGGTCTTGACACGAGGTATTTTGGCCGGTTTATCCTGCGGTTTCTTCTTCCAGAACGGATCATCACCCTGTTTAAAGATTGAAAAGATCATAAGGGAGTATTAAGAATATGGATTAAAGCAAGAGTGGGGTAATTCTTACAGCTGGCGGTTTATTTGAAGCGCAGAAAGGACTAAGTCCTGTTTTGCTACAGTCGGTCACCTGTTCATCCAACATCTTCTCGACAGATTCAGTAATTTCAGCATCAGTCAGCTGAATATCAGTGTGGCGTTGAGGGTGTTTCACATCCCCTGTGTACTCACACATTAAACCGGAGCGACGGCTTAAAGGCAAAATGCTCCAAGATACCCAGCAACGGACAAAATCAATGCTTGTCAAACCGTTTGCCACAAAGGCTCTGAGCTTTGAAAGCTGTGGTGCATATTTGGACAGTTCCTTTGCATTGAGTCTTTGGGGGAATGGATGTGCATCGGTAAGCCGGTGAGCACGGTAACCTGGCAGAGGACTCTCGCCAGCTGGAGATGTATCTTGGCAATAGAACCATGTTTGATTCCAATCTTTGGGATGGCTATGATGCTTAGCGTGAGGGAAGCTGACGTCTTTTCTCTTCTGAATTGAAACCCCGCCAAGTTCAGTATTGGGCCCATCCATAAATTCAGTACGGCGGTTTAAATAGAAGAAATCTCTGAACAGGTCGACTGTGGGCTCTTCTTGCAGGTAGGCTTCACAAAACACTTGAAAATTGCAAATATTGGACACGGAGTTAGGCCCAATATCTTGAGGGTGAAGTTGGAAGAAGTGAAGCACGTCACGGAAATTTTTTGATCTGGGAGGGCTGAACCCTCGACTCAGATGATCAACAAAAACGATCACTTCCCCATCCTTGGGCTCAGGAGGATTTTCTGGACCGGGGGCTCTCCAGTGGATGTCTTCCTTTTTCGCTAAAGCGCCGGTTGCAACACACCCGTTCAGTTCTTCTTCTATAACCCAGGATTGAACCCAGTTACAGGAATAAAAGGATTTGGCCATTTATACGATAACCTGGAAAAGATTTGTGCCGGTTTAAGGTTCATGGTTAACAGGCAGAAAGTGTTGATGCATGCATAAATGTTAAACCGGACAGTGACGTTATCAAATTACAAAGACGAGCACTTGGCGGTCTAAGAGGGGACTAATGGTACCTGGCAGGTTATTATTTTCTGAAGTTAAACTGCCTACACGGATATTGAAAGTATAGATCTGAAGTTGGAAAATGGCTAAGTGATGAAAAGCAAGTTTCACAGATTGGTATTGCAATTTTGGATCTACCGCATGTCAGAAAATGAAAATATATTCAGACCTAAAATACTGGTACGTGAGCAGTTTATGAAGGTCCAGATCGGATTTTTCTACCTAAAAGAGATGCTCTGATGAGGAAAAAGGGACTAGGATTATTGCCGCACAGGAGAAATATCAAGCTTGAATCAAACCTCATGCTACAGCGAAGAACAGGTGAAGAACAGTGCCAAACCTCCATGAATTTGTTCGAACCCTAATGAGATCTACGGAGGGGGAAGGAGGAAGAACTTACCAAGGCTGTTGAACGGCGGAGGCGCGTGAGCAAAATCTGGACCAAGTCAGGTTGATGCAGCGGCTAATGGTGATGCAGAGGAGAGGGTCGATGGCGGCGGCTGGACTCGAGAGCAGCGCATCGTGAGGAAGATGATGAAGATGAAGAGGCCGAGGGGGGAAAGTGAAAAGGACCCCTGGCCCTATTTATAAGGTGAATGGATAAGTGGCATGCGCGGGAATCGAGGAGCTCCAAATTGGATATGTGACAGGGCTGACGCCTCGATTTTCGGAGGTTCATTAAAAAGGAGATGCACATATGATTTCTGGATGTTTATAAAATTAATGATAGGTGACTTCATGGCGGGTTATCATGATCTCGGAAGATGACGTCACGGCGAGTTACAAATTTTTGCGAAGGCAATGAAGAAGGAATTTTCCTAAGTGTTGAAGATTGACATGAACGAGTTCAAGTCAACCTGGGGCCTAATGTTGGGGATATAACTATTGAGTATAAACCGCCCAGGAGGGGCCGGGTTATGCTCATAGTGGTTTACCTGTATTGAAGCCCATGAAGACATAGAAGATGGTGACTTACGAAGGAGACTTAATAAGAAGGCACAAAGCCCAAAGGCGAGTTAGGGCCCATAGATGTAAACCGCCATAAGTATATGACTTGTATTGTAAGATAGGAAAGAGTGGATACCAAGCCAGACATGTTTATGAGCCGGCCGGGATTCTGTGAACCGCCGGGCATCAACCTGTGTATATAAAGGGATGACACGGCGGCGGTTTAGGGACAAGAGACAATAGATCGAGAGCCAGGTTAAGCGTATTCGCTCCCTGGTCATCGAAACCCTAACAATACCACCTCAAACTGGATTAGGCCTTCACCTTCACCACAAGGGGCTGAACCAGTATAAACTCCCCGTGTGCTTTGTCCTGATTAACCCCTTTAAACTAACCTCATTGCGATGGCTCCATGACTAAGTCCTCACACTAGGACATCTGCCGTGACTATTCCACGACAGACCCGAAGGTCTACAATGAACTACTCACGCATCATCGGAGAGGTACCAATGAGGATGATGAACCCCTCCGTGATGATGTCTAGATTGGATCTGGTGGTTCTGGAACTTGCGGCGGCTGGAATTGATTTTTGTCGAATCCCCTAGGGTTTCTGGAATATTGGGGTATTTATAGAGCAAAGAGGCAGTGCGGGAGGCCCCGAGGTGGGCACAACCCACCTAGGCGCGCCCTGGTGGGTTGTGCTCCCCTCGGAGCACCCCCCAGGTGCTTCTCCAGCCCACTGGATGTCTTCTGGTCCAAAAAAAATCCACAAAAAGTTTCGCTGCGTTTGGACTCCGTTTGGTATTAATTTCCTGCGATGTAAAAAACATGCAGAAAATAGCAACTGGCACTGGGCACTATGTCAATAGGTTAGTACCAAAAAATAATATTAAATGATTATAAAATGATTGTAAAACATCTAAGAATGATAATATAACAGCATGGAACAATCAAAAATTATAGATACGTTGGAGACGTATCAATGGTGTGTCCGAACGTCATAACCATACTTTATTAGATATGGTGCGTTCTATGATGTCTCTTACCGATTTGCCTTTATCATTTTGGTGTTATGCATTAGAGACAGCCGCATTCATGTTAAATAGGGCACCATCTAAATCTATTGAGACGACATCGTATGAACTGTGGTTTGGCAAGAAACCTAAGCTGTCGTTTCTTAAAGTTTGGGGATGCGACACTAATGTCAAAAGGCTTCAGCCTGATAAGCTCGAACCGAAAGCGGAGAAGTGCGTCTTCATAGGATACCCTAAAGAAACTATTGGGTATACCTTCTACCATAGATCCAAAGGCAAAATCTTTGTTGCTAAGAATGGGTCATTTCTAGAGAAGGAGTTTCTCTTGAAAGAAGTGAGTGGGAGGAAAGTAGAACTTGATGAGGTAATTGTACCTTCTCTTGAATTGGAAAGTAGCACATCAAAGAAAACCGTTCCCGTGATGTCTACACCAACTAGAGAAGAAGCTAATGATGATGATCATGAAACTTCATATCAAGTTACTACTGAACCTCGTAGGTCGACCAGAACACGTACCGCACCAGAGTGGTACGGTAATCCTGTCCTGGAAGTCATGTTGTTAGACAACGGCGAACCTGCGAACTACGAAGAAGCTATGATGAGCCCAGATTCCAATAAATGGCTTGAGTCCATGAAATCTGAGATATGATCCATGTATGAGAATAAAGTATGGACTTTGGTGGACTTGCCCGATGATCGGCAATCCATTGAGAATATTACTGTCTACAAAGCTCGACTTGTCGCAAAAGGTTTTCGACAAGTTCAAGGAGTTGACTATGATGAGACTTTCTCAACAGTAGCGATGCTTAAGTCTGTCAGAATCATGTTAGCAATTACCGCATTTTATGATTATGAAATCTGGCAAATGGACGTCAAAACTGCATTCCTTAACGGGTTTCTTAAAGAAGAGTTGTATATGATGCAACCAGAAGGTTTTGTCAATCTTAAGGGTGCTAACAAAGTGTGCAAGCTACAGCGATCCATCTATGGACTGGTGCAAGCATCTCAGAGTTGGAATATATGCTTTGATGAGGTGATCAAAGCATTTGGTTTTATACAGACTTATGGTGAAGCATATATTTACAAAAAAGTGAGTGGGAGCTCTGTAGCATTTTTAATATTATATGTGGATGACATATTGCTGATTGGAAATGATATAGAATTTCTGGATAGCTTAAAAGGATACTTGAATAATAATTTTTCAATGAAAGACCTCGGTGAAGCTGCCTATCACTAAATAAAAAATACACTTCCATGATGATACGTGTTTGTCACAGTAAGTCATGTTTTCTGTCATGCATGTACATCCATGACGATTTTATGACAGAATCAAGATAGTCATACCTGTGCTGTCGTAGAAGTGTTCCATGGCATTACCAAAATTATCATCATGGAAGTGTCCACTTCCATGACGATAAATGCCGCGTCATGGAAGCGCTTTCGTCAAGGGTAACCGACACATGGCATCCACCGTAACGGGTCGCCGTTAAGCTATCGGGTTCCGGTTTGGATCCGATAATCCGTTAACAGGCCGGACCAATGGCGATTTTCCATGTGTAAAATTCTCATTCGCCGACGATCCACGTGTCAGCTCAGCGTTGGGATAGATGTCAACCGTCCATTGGACAAGAATCGCCAATGAAACGTTGACACGTGGGACGGCCCAATAGAGGCCCATATAGGTTTAAAAGCCGGCCCAGGAACAAGCCCACAAGATTTCGTCAGATCTAATGGGTCGGCCCGTTAACAGCCTAACATTTTCTGGACCAAATTATGGCCCACATCAGATATGGGCCGTTAAAGGACTGCAATATTCTGGGCCAGTTTACGGCCCATATCAGATCTGGCCCATTAACAGCCTGCAATAGTTTGGGCCAGTTTACGGTCCATACCTGATCCGGCCCGTTAACTGACTTTCATTTCTTGGGCCAAATTACGGCCCATAACAGATACGGCCCTTTAACAGCTACTGTGCCATCGGGCCGATTGGGGACCTAATTTGCTCTTCGGCCTCTTAATGGCCTGTTTAACAGTTCGGCCCGATATTAGTTTCAGCCTGTCAGCGGCCTTGTCTACATATGGGCCTCTTTCGGCCCGGTTTCACTTTCGGCCATTTAAAGGCCCAAGTTACACCTGGGCCTAATTCTGGTCCATAGTTACTTTCGGCCTCTTAACGACCAGCAGTCTTCGTGGATACATTCTAGCCCAAACTGCCTATCGGCCCGTTAAAGGCCCTTGAGAGTGTTGGGCCTAATTTTGGCCCGTTATACATCCGGCCTGCTTCCCGCCCGTCATGTAATTGGGTCAGCCAAGGCCCAAAAACATTTCAGCCTGTTAATGGCCCGTCACACAAATGGGCCAATAATGGGCCGATGTATATTACAGCATGTTGTCGGCCCGTGATTTGTTCGCCACAATTAAGGCTCAATCTAGTTCTCAACCTGTTAAAAGCCTATTTAATTTTCCAGCCCAATTAAGGCAAGCGGTTTACTCGGCCTTTTAAAGGCCAGAAATTAATAGTGGGCCAAATTAAGACTAGACCTAACTAATGGCCCAAGATGATTGTAGGCCCATGGTTCGGCCCGTACTAGCGATTGGCGACCGACCAATTTTAGTACCGAAATTATTTTTTTATAAACCTAACCTATTGGCTCATTGCGCTCCGATCGAAGATTACAACCTTTTCTCAGAGCGATGACAGCATAAACAGCAAATAAATTACAGCATCGTGACGAAGAATAAACCTAGACTATACAACAAAGAAATTACAGCATATTACATCCCCTGGGCATCAAAGTTCACCGCCAGTGATAATAAAGGGCAACCAGACAGCAGATTTCATAAACTGGGCAGGTCGCCACCAGTGGAAGTAAACAGACCAACAAAATAATAGATAGACCAATAGCACTTCAACACAGTTCAAGAAAGGTTAGCCCGGCCTAGGAGCTGCAGCGCAAGCAGCTTAGCAACCTGATGAGACTGCGCTTGTTTGACGCTTATATTCACCAACTTAAACTGCATAGCATCGATAGATGTCTTGTACTTATGGTTAATCTTGCATAGAGATTGGAGTTCCAGTCGGATATGAGCGGAAGCATGTCTTTCTGCTTGAATTTCAGACTGAAGAAGTCGAACAGATTCAGGCGGCGACTTCATTGAGCTTGCATCACTGAGTAAGTTCAACACTACATCAAGACATGACTTTGTGGTTGTATCCCTACCCTCAAGATGTGTTGCCTTCTTCTCTGGAATATATGTTAGAGGGACAAACAATGGGTTCGTCTCACTATCATTGTGGCAGTTCTCCCTAGCATCAGTGCTGTCACCCTGAAAGAGAAACAAGTAGGTAGATAACAAGTTTTGCACGTATAAGCATCAGCGCTGTCAATTCGTCTCATTTCTTTGTCAGAAATAAAGAGACACGGTTTAAAATAATGATACGTCCATTTTGCATCATGCTTTTATATTGATATTCATTGCATTATGGGCTATTATTACCTATTTTGGTACAATACTTATGCCTTTTCTCTCTTCTTTTACAAGGTTTATATGAAGAGGGAGAATGCCGGTAGCTGGAATTCTGGACTGGAAAAGGAGCAAATCTGAGAGACCTATTCTGCACAACTCCAAAAGTCCTGAAAATTTACGAAGAATTATTTTGGAATATATAAAAAATATTGGGCGAAGAAAATACCAGAGGGAACCCACCAGGAGGCCACAAGCCTGGGGGGCGCACCCTACCCCCTAGGTGCGCCCCTATGGCTTGTGGGCCACCTGGCAGGTCTCCGGTGCCCATCTTCTGCTATATGATGTGTTCTGACCTGGAAAAAATGAGAGGAGAGCTTTGGGATGAAGTGCCGCCATCTCGAGGTGGAACTTGGGCAGAACCAATCTAGGGCTCCGGCGGAGCTGTTCTGCCGGGGAAACTACCCTCCCAGAGGGGGAAATCGAAGCCATCGTCATCACCAACGATCCTCTCATCGAGAGGGGGTCAATCTCCATCAACATCTTCACTAGCACCATCTCCTCTCAAACCCTAGTTCATCTCTTGTATCCGATCTTTGTCTCAAAACCTCAGATTGGTACCTGTGGGTTGCTAGTAGTGTTGATTACTCCTTGTAGTTGATGCTAGTTGGTTTATTCGGTGGAAGATCATATGTTCAGATCCTTAATGATATTTATTACTCCTCTGATTATGAACATGAATATGCTTTGTGAGTAGTTACGTTTGTTCCTGAGGACATGGGAGAAGTCTTGTTATAAGTAATCATGTGAATTTGGTATTCGTTCGATATTTTGATGAGATGTATGTTGTCTTTCCTCTAGTGGTGTTATGTGAACGTCGACTACATGACACTTCACCATTATTTGGGCCTAGGGGAAGGCATTGGGAAGTAATAAGTAGATGATGGGTTGCTAGAGCGACAGAAGCTTAAACCCTAGTTTATGCGTTGCTTCGTAAGGGGCTGATTTGGATCCACATGTTTCATGCTATGGTTAGATTTATCTTAATTCTTCTTTTGTAGTTGTAGATGCTTGCGAGAGGGGTTAATCATAAGTGGGAGGCTTGTCCAAGTAAGGACAGCACCCAAGCACCGGTCCACCCACATATCAAATTATCAAAGTAACGAACGCGAATCATATGAGTATGATGAAAACTAACTTGACAACAATTCCCATGTGTCCTTGGGAGCACTTTGATTTATATAAGAGTCCGTCCAGGCTTGTCCTTTGCTACAAAAAGGATTGGGCCACCATGCTGCACCTTTGTTACACTTGTTACTTGTTACCCGTTATGAATTATCTTATCACAAAATTATCTGTTACCGATAATTTCAGTGCTTAAAGAGAATACCTTGCTGAAAACCGCTTGTCATTTCCTTCTGCTCCTTGTTGGGTTCGACACTCTTACTTATCGAAAGGACTACGATAGATCCCCTACACTTGTGGGTCATTAAATAGCATTAACATAATAGGCATTGTTCATAGTTAAGACAGCAGGAAATGGCATTGTGTAGGAGCGGCCAGCTTCACCATACCACTGGATTACAGATCAAGAACACAAGCATACATGCTAAACAACGTATAAGCATGAATGGTGAGTGTACTGTCAATTTATACCATTTCAGATTGGTGAATAAAGAGACATGATTTAAATAACATTAATATAATATGGCATTGTTCATAGTTGAGACATAGCAGGATATGACATTGTGCTGGAGTTGGTAGTTTCACCACACCACTGGATTACAGATCAAGAACACAAGCATACACATAGTGCTAAAGAAGATAACTTCCTATGTTTAGTTTAATTTACATGGTATGAATAAGGAACTAGGTTGTACAACTAAAGACTAAAATTGAGAAGGACAAACTTATGTTTATGTACTTCTTCGTTATGAACTTTGAACAAGGAATTTGATGCAGACGACAAAAATAAACAACATTTGCACTCATAGCTATCCAAATATACACAACAAAGTTTGAAGGCTCGAGGAGGATAAACTTACATTAGTAGTGAAGACCGGCTCTATAAAGCCCTTGTCCATATTGATGGGGGGGGCAATTCAAGAAGTTTACCGCACACTCTTCTTCAAGAGCATTGCCTTTATTCTACATTTTGTTAAGAGTAAATATAGATGTGAAAATATAGGAACAAATGGCGATTATTTAACCTAAGATGCATGTGATGACCCCAGCTTAATCGTGCACTAATCATACATGCAAATGCACACGATCAAGCCTAAGGACTCACTTGAAGATATCACAACACAACTCTAAAACATAAATAAAGTCATACAAGCTTTATATTACAAGCCAGGGGCCTCGAGGGCTCGAATACATAAGCTCGCATACAAGCGTCAGCGGAACCATCAGATATCTGAGTACAGATATAAAAGAAAACACAGATAGGCCTTTAAGAAGGCGGGGCAAAAGAAAACACTACGATCGAAAGGCGCAGGCCTCCTGCCTGGGACCCTCCGAACCTACACCTGGTCGTTAGCCAACTCGTAGTAGTAACCACCCTCGGGGTGGTAGTAGTAGTTGTCGGCGGGGGCAGCTGGCTCCGGGGCTCCGTCGTCTGGTTGCATCAAAAGGATAAATGGGGAAAAAGAGGAAGCAAAGCAACCGTGAGTACTCATACGAAGTACTCAGCAAGCAAGGATCTACACTACATATGCAACATTATCAAAGAAGGGCTGTATATGTGGACTGGGCTGCAGAAATGCCAGAAAAGAGAGAAGGCCTAGTCCTATCGAAGACTAGCATCTTCAAACGTCTTGCAGCATTAGAAGAGTGTAGATCAGAACAACATAAAGTAGTAGTAACATTAAGTACCAACCTCGGCCAGAGATCCTTTCTCGACTCCCTGCGAGAAAGCAATCCCAGAGCCCTAGTATCCATTTCTCATCACAAGTATCCAGTTCTAGTTGTATCGATCGGGATACAACTCCGAGCGTCCGTTACCGAGGATCAGCTATGCATAGATTAGTTCTTCCCTACAGGGGTGCACCAACTTACCCACCATGCTTGATTAACTCCGGCCGGACACACTTTTCTAGGTCATGCCCGGCCTCGGCCAAACGATACGCCGCAACCCGACCTAGGCTTAACAGAGAGGTCAGCACACCGTACTAACCTATGCCCCCAGGGGTCTTGGGCCATCGCCCCGGACGCTCCTGCACGTTGCGAACGCGGCCGATGAGGAGACCTAGCAGCCTCTAGTACAATGGAGGGTGCTTACCGCGGTCCAACCCAGCACGCACCGCTCAGTCGCTGACGTCTATTAAGCTTCGGCTGATGCATACGACGCAGAGTGCCCATAACTGTTCCCATGTGATGGTTAGTGCTATCGGGCCAGAGGCCCACACGGATCAAATATCCAAACCGTTAGTGAATTAGGAGCGCGCGATAATGAGCAGAGACTCATGATCGATGTGACCCCGTCGCCCCGTCTCGAGGACTTGCGGCAAGGGCTAAGAATGCCCTGCCACGCCTCGTAATTATCTCGCGCATACTCTCTCTGGTCACCCGACTACACATCAATCGCATCACTTGCTCGCGCGGGTACCCCTCAGGGCCGACCCGACTTTATCATGGTTCATGGTCAAAGTCGTAGTAACTATGTGTCCAAACACCAAGGGGGAACCCTGAGGAATCACCCGCGATGGAATTCCACTTGATGTATTCATCAAGGTGAACTAAGGAGGAATCACCCTCGAGGTCCACTCTTGAGGAGTTGCATGACAACGTCGTTACCGGGAGTGGAGAAAGAGGAATCACCCTCGATGACCACAACCGATGAACTAACCTACAAGGTTAACATCAGAAGTGCTGACGAGGTATCACCCTCGGCACTCGATAGTAACCCGGTAGTGTCGTACAACTAGGGGGGTGATGTGCGGTGCCGGGGCTTGGTCTTCAATCCCGCTGATCGGGTCTTCTGATAATCCAGCGGGGCAGTTGGGTCAAAATGGGGTCTCTGACGGGTCACTAACGAGCCTATGCTAAACAGTTTAGGAAAGCAGGTATTTATCAACAGTAGGTTACAAAATTAGGCTATGCATCAGAATAGGTAAAGCAGTAGCAGCAGCAATTACTAATGCAAGCATAAGAGAGAAGAGAATAGGCGATATCGGAATGTTCAAAGGGGGGGTGCTTGCCTGGTTGCTTGGCGACAAAGGCAAGGTCGTCAGTGGTGTCGTCGTCTCCAGAGCAGCATCGGTGTCCGGGTCTACCGAAAGTGAAGAGGGGGAGGAAACAAATAAATACACAGCAATCATATGCAACACAGAGCATGCTATGCTATCGTGCAGTGCAGGGTTGCCTAAAGATATGTCTAAGTCATTTTAGTTATTTTAGGATTTAAGTTCGATTTATTAACCAGTATGTATGCACTATTCATCTACTGGAAACGAAAGGAAAGTTGCGGGTTCACCTACGTAGGGGGTTCCGACATGGAAACAGATGACACGATCATATTCGTCTCGTCGTTCTGAGCAACTTTCATGTAGAAAGTTTTTCGATCCAAGCTACGGTTTATTTTCTACGGATTTTCAAAGATTATAACATTTTCTGGAATTATTTTTATTAACATAAATGATTTATGATGTCAGCATTGCGTGGGGATGATGTCAGCAGTCAACAGGTCGGCTGACCAAGGTCAAACCTGACCTGTGGGTCCAGTGGGACACACATGTCATTGACAGAAGGCTAACAGGGATTTAAATTTAACTAAACAAAGTCATTTAGCTGGTAGGCCCCACCTGTCATAGACTAATTAGTTTAACTAATTAAGTTTTAGTTATAAAAATGCTTTATTTAGCTAATATGTGGTGGGGCCCGCATATCAGCGTCACAGGGACGCCCAGTCAGCACAGTTGACCTGGTGGGGCCAGGGATCCCACTGGCTGTGACCCAGGGGGTGGCCCCAGGTGTGCCAGCTCAGCGCGGCCGGTGGCTTGACACCGGCGACCTCCAGACGCGGCGGAGGGCGCGGGCCGGCGTCGGAAACACGCTACAGGGCATCATCTGGCGCGCTCAAGGGTGCGTTCGAACGGGAAGAAGGTGCCGCGTCGATTGGTGGTGGTTGCGTAGCCCGAGGTGGCCGCTGACGACGGCGGCGATGACCGCGGCGGACGGCCGGAATCGGGCGATGATGAGAACGAAGTAGCGGCACGCTAGCGAATAAACAGAGAGGCTGGGGAGGAGCTGCGCGGTGCGGCGAGCAGAATGGGCTCGAGCCCGTGACCAAAAGGTCATCGGAAGGGCGCCGGCGGCGAGCAGAGGCGGAGGCGCGTTCGGGAGCTCGACGGACTCGGTGCTACGGAGCTCGGTGGTGCGCGTGCATGTGCTTGTTTTGTTCCTGGGAGCACCAGGAACTTGACCGTGGGCTCGCGCGAGCGTGACGGCAGCTGTGGTCACGGCGGCGAGGTGTACAGCGGCGACGAGAGCTCGGGCACTACGGCGAGCTAGCTATGACGCGAACTAGGGAAGCTAGAGGGCAGAGGAGGGAGGCAGCTCACCTAGCGGCATGCACGGTGGCCCTTGGCAGGTTAGTAGCAGCAGAGGCGTCGCCGGAGAAGAAGGGGATCGCCGACGACCCGTGGAAGAAGACGACGCATGCGGGCGATGCAGAGCTTCTCGGCTCCCTCCAGCGGCTCCAGAGGACGTGGTAGTCCATGGCGATGCCGACGAGCACAGCCAGGCCGCGTGGAAGGCACGGTGGCCGCGGGGGCGACGAAGACGCGGTGGCGATGGCGCTTGGGCGCCGGTGGATCCAAGAGAGAGAACGGCGGAGAGGGAGAGGGAATGAATGGGGAGGCCAGGGGGAAGGCACTGGCTCGGCCTTATCCCCTCGACGAGCCGCGGCATCGGTGGACGTCGCGCTGTCGACGCGCTGCCGGCGCACGCGTGCTTGTCCAAGGCGGCGGCGACAACGCGATGGAGAGAGAGGGAGATGGGCCTGGTGGGCTGTGATTTTGGCACTGTGCACTTGAGCCGATGCACAGTGGCCTTTTTCTTTTTCTCTTTTATTTTCTGCCTTTTTGTTTTGCAGAGTGGGTTGGGTAATATTTTGAGCTATCAAATGATGTTGCAAAAATGTGAAACTAGATCACATAAGTGCATTGCAATATCCAGCACTGCCATGAAAAGTTTGGGCATTTTTTAAGTTCATTTAAATTTATTCAAAAATGAATAGGCATTTTAGGTGCCATTTTGGCTCTGTTAAAATGCATTAGGCCCATTTAGAGTTGATGATGATGTTGTGTTCCTTAACAGCAAATGGTTTTGGATTATTTGCTATAAGGTGAACATTTTTCCAACAGGATTTGAGCATCTTCATTTTGCACTTTTGAATTTGAGTTGATTTCAGAGAGAAATTTGACATGAGGTGTTTAAGCACTATGATGAAGCATTGCAAATGGAGATGACATGGCATTATTAGCAGATGATCATAGTGATTATTAGACAGGGGTGTTACAAATTCTCCTCCTCTAAAAGAAATTCTCGTCCCGAGAATTCAAGAGGTAGAAGGAAAGAGGTCGGGGTATTCCTTGCGAAGATGATCCTCGCGTTCCCAAGTGGCTTCATCTTCAGTATGATTCGACCACTGCACTTTCAGGAAATTGGTCATCTTCTGACGAGTTCGACGTTCAGCTTCATCAAGAATGCGGATCGGATGCTCCTTATAAGAAAGATCATCTTGCAATTCGAGCATCTCGTGATCCACTGCGCGGTGTGGAGATTCCTTGAAGCAACGGCGAAGTTGCGACACATGGAAGACGTCGTGGATATGAGAGAATTGTGGTGGCAACTCCAATTTATATGCCACCTGACCACGTCTTGCATCAATGCGGAAAGGACCAATGTAGCGTGGAGCTAACTTGCCCTTGATTCCGAAACGATGAGTGCCCTTCATAGGGGTGACACGCAGATAAGCTTGATCACCAGGCTGATAAGTCAAACCCCATTGTTTGCGATCATAGTTGCTCTTCTGGCGGTCCTGAGCCACCTTGAGATTTTCTCGAACGATACAGACTTGCTCTTCTGCGTGTTGGATAATATCAGGTCCCACGAGCGGTCGTTCCCCGGTTTCTGACCAATTCAGAGGGGTTCGACACTTCCGTCCATAAAGTACTTCGAAGGGGGCCATTTTCAAGCTGGCTTGATAGCTGTTGTTATATGAGAACTCGGCATACGGAAGAGATTCTTCCCACTTCTTGCCGAAAGATATAACACAAGCTCAAAGCATGTCTTCAAGCACTTGATTTACTTGCTCGACTTGGCCATATGATTGGGGATGATAAGCTGAACTCCAGGTAATGTGAGTTCCCATGGCTTTTTGGAAACTTTCCCAGAACTTTGAGGTGAAAAGACCGCCACGGTCTGAACTAATCTCCTTCGAAATACCATGGAGCGAAACAATTCTGGAGATATATAACTCTGCTAACTGACTAGCAGTGATAGTCTCCTTGACAGGCAGAAAGTGTGCAACCTTAGAGAGTTGGTCGACGACGACAAGAATAGCATCGTGACCCTTCTGTGACTTGGGAGGCCAGTAATGAAATCCATCTGCACTTTATCCAATTTCCATAGAGGAATAGGAAGTGGTTGTAGAATTGATCATCTCTGGGAGGGTGGCTTGTGATAAACACAAAGTCATTTGCAAAAAATATTTCGGAATCAGGGATATTCAGGAGAGTCAGATTCCGATCCTATGGAACTGTGATGAGGGTCAATCAAAAGTAGAGTGAACGGTGACATCTCACCGGTCACGACAACAAGGTATGTCAGAGGATAGTCTGTCAGCTATGTTGGTAACATTGTCGGTACCAAGGGCAAGGGATGAAGAGAACCATTTTCCTGCTCGTTGAACGAGGCGGACCAATAGGCAAAGTTCTCGTCCATCGGTGGTTACCGGTATGTCATCAACAATAGTAACAAGGTCTCCTGACAGGGTTGTACGCCGAGGTGTTTACATAAGCAGGGAATTATTTCTGCTTATATCATATAGAACACAAGAAAGGTTAAACAAACCAATGGAAAGAAAATGTGATAATACATAAGTATCAAGAGCATATCTCTCCCAAGGAAGGCAGAGCATGATATCCATGACAGGATAGCAAGTGGATCACCATTTAGGTAAAAGGAAGTATTACGAATTAAATTCATAACTTGGGATAAGTCAAAGATGTTGACAATGATCACAACACGATTTATCGAAAGGTTTCAGAAAGATGTAATTGAACCATAACATGTTCAAGCGGAAGAAGTAGGGAAGAAGAAGGTCAATGTGTTATAGGGTGGATTTGATTCGCTTATTGGTGTTCTCGGTGGACAAACCACCCAGAACCCATGGAAGGGCTAAATCGGTGAGGAGTATTACTCCGATAAGATTTCATAAGAGGTAGTGCAATGACACGATATCCTCGAGATAACAGGGGGCAATACTCGAAGGTTGATCAGAATAGAGGTTGGACAGGTGAAATGATCTACAGAGGACAAATATTTTAACCTGTCCGAGGGATGTAATCAAGGAGAAGATATGGTCGGAACCATGAGTGCAAAGGATCAATTCATAGATACGAGATGAATTAGTACCGAGGAAATAATTATTTTTACGAGCAGCTTCCATGATAAGTTCTACATCGTGTCTATGGGCATGAACACAAAGTTCAAGGTCGACTCCCACTTCTCCAATGCATAATCTTTCATTCCCTGCTCTGTTAAAAATTATATGAACATGAAGAGCTATCTGGTGAAATACCAGAGGAGTATGACCCGCAAAAATTATCGGATTCACACTGATTAGGAAAGGCATAGGTTCAACCCATCGGGGCATCTTAGGAACATATACCACAAACTTCAGGAGTAATCACTCAAGCTCGATAGAGCATGGTTGACAAAAAGAGAGGATACAATTTACCAAAGGCATTATGTATCCGAGGAAAAACTCACAAGGTTATTAGATATGATGGGCGCTGTTGGATAATAATCCAGCAAAGGATCTGGTTACCCACAAGGGAGCTGAGGTGAGCATCGGTACTCAATCAGAGGATGAAAGAATGCAAAGGTATCGGATTATAGGAATATCTGAATAGTCTGACGCTTAAACTCAAAGGAATTATGATTTCCAAAGCAAAGGATCAGAAGCAGAGGCTCTGATCAACAGATGAGTAAGTAGAATAGAACTAGATGGACAATCAGTTGCAACTTGACTGGCCGAGAACCAACTCATGTCCAAAATGACGTCTGAGCCAGAAGGACGAATTCTAGGAATCGACGGATGTTAGGGATTATTCTCATTCATATTGAATCAATAGACTCGGAATGACAATGACAAAGAATGCTAATGAACATTGTGAGACATATGGATTTAACCATAATGCAGGCAGACAAGACTTTCGGGAGCAATAGACTGCAGAGGATCTTCGGGAGATCGAATAGCATTTCGAAGAATTTTGGAAAGCACATGAACAACTGGGGATGAATGGACCCCGGGTAAGTGAGTTATCCGCAGTGCAAAAAGAAGCTGCAAAGCAGAAGGCACAAAGGATTCTCGGAACAACGGAGAGTATTAGCGGTAACTTGTAACAACAAGAGCCACTGGGGATGAAGGTACAAATGACAAGGATGTTATTCACAGGGATTATCGGTGGTCAGGAATAGCAAAGCAATGGGCACAGGGTCTCGGGAAAAAACGAGGAGTATCTGCAGAATCTTCTGGCGAAGCAAGCGATCAACTGTAGTGAAGGGGCTCTCCGGGATGAAGTGGTTACGAGAACCTAATGTCAGAGTTAGTAAAAGGTTTAACCCGAGTAGACGAGAGATCAGAATCCCAGAGTATAGACGAGGAATAAAAGATCCTAATACCACCGAATGGCGACGTAGGCCCGTAAGCCACACAGCCATGTTAGTAAAACAGTTTTTTGGATTCTAGACTCAACTTCGCCCAAGGAGTTGGAAAGGGGGTTCCTACAAGCAGTCGGCTCTGATACCAACATGTGATGACCCCGGCTTAATCGTGCACTAATCATACATGCAAATGCACACGATCAAGCCTAAGGACTCACTTGAAGATATCACAACACAACTCTAAAACATAAATAAAGTCATACAAGCTTTATATTACAAGCCAGGGGCCTCGAGGGCTCGAATACATAAGCTCGCATACAAGCGTCAGCGGAACCATTAGATATCTGAGTACAGATATAAAAGAAAACACAGATAGGCCTTTAAGAAGGCGGGGCAAAAGAAAAGACTACGATCAAAAGGCGCAGGCCTCCTGCCTGGGACCCTCCGAACCTACTCCTGGTCGTCAGCCAACTCGTAGTAGTAACCACCCTCGGGGTGGTAGTAGTAGTTGTCGGCAGGGGCAGCTGGCTCCGGGGCTCCATTGTCTGGTTGCATCAAAAGGATAAATGGGGAAAAAGAGGAAGCAAAGCAACCGTGTGTACTCATCCGAAGTACTCAGCAAGCAAGGATCTACACTACATATGCAACATTATCAAAGAAGGGCTGTATATGTGGACTGGACTACAGAAATGCCAGAATAGAGAGAAGGCCTAGTCCTATCGAAGACTAGCATCTTCAAGCATCTTCAAACGTCTTGCAGCATTAGAAGAGTGTAGATCAGAACAACATAAAGTAGTAGTAACATTAAGTATCAACCTCAGCCAGAGATCCTTTCTCGACTCCCTGCGAGAAAGCAATCCCAGAGCCCTAGTATCCATTTCTCATCACAAGAATCCAGTTCTAGTTGTATCGATCGGGATACAACTCCGAGCTTCTGTTACCAAGGATCGGCTATGCATAGATTAGTTCTTCCCTGCAGGGGTGCACCAACTTACCCACCACGCTCGATTAACTTCGGCCGGACACACTTTTCTGGGTCATGCCCGGCCTCGGCCAAACGATACCCTGCAACCCGACCTAGGCTTAACAGAGAGGTCAGCACGCCGGACTAACCTATGCCCCCAGGGGTCTTGGGCCATCGCCCAAGACGCTCCTGCATGTTGCGAGCGTGGCCGGTGAGCAGACCTAGCAGCCTCCAGTACAACGGAGGGTACTTAACGTGGTCCAACCCAGCGTGCGCCGCTCTGTCGCTGAGGTCTATTAAGCTTCGGTTGATGCATACGACGCAGAGTGCCCATAACTGTTCCCACATGATGGCTAGTGCTATCGGGCCAGAGGCCCACTCGGATCAAATATCCAAACCGTTAGTGAATTAGGAGCGCACGATAATGAGTAGAGACTCATGATCGATGTGACCCCGTCACCCCGTCTCGAGGACTTGAAGCACGGGCTAAGAATGCCCGGCCACGCCTCATAATTATCTCGCGGGTACTCTCTCTGGTCACCCGACTACACATCAATCGCATCACTTGCTCGCGCGGGTACCCCTCAGGGCCGACCCGACTTTATCATGGTTCATGGTCAAAGTCATAGTAATTGTGTGTCCAAACACCAAGGGGGAACCCTGAGGAATCACCCTCGATGGAATTCCACATGATGTAATCGTCAAGGTGAACTAAGGAGGAATCACCCTCGAGGTCCACTCTTGAGGAGTTGCATGACAACGTCGTTACCGGGAGTGGAGAAAGAGGAATCACCCTCGATGACCACAACCGATGAACTAACCTACAAGGTTAACATCAGAAGTGCTGACGAGGTATCACCCTCGGCACTCGATAGTAACCCGGTAGTGTCGTACAACTAGGGGGTGATGTGCGGTGCCGGGGCCTGGTCTTCAATCCCGCTGATCGGGTCTTTTGATAATCCAGCGGGGCAGTTGGGTCAAACTGGGGTCTCTGACGGGTCTCTAACCAGCCTATGCTAAAGAGTTTAGGAAAGCAGGTAATTATCAACAGCAGGTTACAAAACCAGGCTATGCATCAGAATAGGTAAAGCAGTAGCAGCAGCAATTACTAATGCAAGCATAAGAGAGAAGAGAATAGGCGATATCGGAATGTTCAAAGGGGGGGTGCTTGCCTGGCTGCTCGGCGGCAAAGGCAAGGTCGTCAGTGGTGTTGTCGGTCTCCGGAGCAGCATCGGTGTCGGGGTCTACCGAAAGTGAAGAGGGGGAGGAAACAAATAAATACACAGCAATCATATGCAACACAGAGCATGCTATGCTATCGTGCAGTGCAGGGTTGCCTAAAGATATGTCTAAGTCATTTTAGTTATTTTAGGATTTAAGTTGGATTTATTAACCGGTATGTATGCACTATTCATCTACCAGAAATGGAAGGAAAGTTGTGGGTTCACCTACGTAGGGGGTTCCGACATGGAAACAGACGACACGATCAGATTCGTCTCGTCATTCTGAGCAACTTTCATGTAGAAAGTTTTTCGATCCGAGCTACGGTTTATTTTCTACGGATTTTCAAAGATTATAACATTTTCTAGAATTATTTTTATTAACAGAAAAGATTTATGACGTCAGCATTGCGTGGGGACCCACATGTCATTGACAGAAGGCTAACAGGGATTTAAATTTAACTAAACAGAGTCATTTAGCTGGTAGGTCCCACCTGTCATAGACTAATTAGTTTAACTAATTAAGTTTTAGTTATAAAAACATTTTATTTAGCTAATATGTGGTGGGGCCCGCATGTCAGTGTCACAGGGACGCCCAGTCAACACAGTTGACCAGGTCAACTAGTCAACTGGGGCCAGGGACCCCATTGGCAGTGACCCAGGGGGTGGCCCCAGGTGTGCCAGCTCAACGCGGCCGGCGGCTTGACGCCGGCGACCTCCAGATGCGGCGGAGGGTGCGGGCCGGCGTCGGAAATGCGCTACAGAGCATCATCTAGTGTGCTCAAGGGTGCGTTTGAACGGGAAGAAGGTGCCGCGTCGATTGGTGGTGGTTGAGTGGCCGGAGGTGGCCGCTGACGACGGCGGCGGCGACCGTGGCGAACGGCCAGAATCGGGCAATGACAAGAACAAAGTTATGACGCGCTAGCGAATAAATAGAGAGGCTGGGGAGGAGCTGCGCGGTGTGGCCAGCAAAATGGGCTCGAGCCCATGACAAAAAGGTCACCGGAAGGGCGCCGGCGGCGAGCAGAGGCGGAGGCGCGTTCGGGAGCTCGACGTACTCAGTGCTACGGAGCTCGGCGGTGCGCGTGCGTGTGCTTGTTGTGTTCCTGGGAGCACCAGGAACATGACCGTGGGCTCGCGCGAGCGTGACGGCGGCTGTGGCCACAGCGGCAAGGTGTACAGCAGCGACAAGAGCTCGGGCACTACGGCGAGCTAGCTATGGTGCAAACTAGGGAAGCTAGAGGGCAGAGGAGGGAGGCAGCTCACCTAGCGGCACGCACAGTGGCCCTTGGCAGGTTAGTAGTAGTAGAGGCATCGCCGGAGAAGAAGGGGATCGCCGATGACCCGAGGAAGAAGACAATGCGTGCGGGCGATGCAGAGCTTCTCGGCTCCCTCCAGCGGCTCCAGAGGACGTGGTTGTCCACGGCGATGCCGATGAGCACGGCCAGGCCGCGTGGAAGGCACGGTGGCCGCGGGGGCGACGAAGACGCGGCGGCGATGGCGCTCGGGTGCCGGTAGATCTGAGAGAGAGAACGGTAGAGAGGGAGAGTGAATGGATGGGGAGGACAGGGGGAAGGCACTGGCTCGGCCTTATCCCCTCGACGAGCCACGGCGTCGGTGGACGTTGCGCTGTCGACGCGCTGCCGGCGCGCGCGCGCTCGGCCAAGCAGCGGCGACAACGCGATGGAGAGAGAGAGAGATGGGCCTGGTGGGCTGGGATTTTGGTACTGTGCACTTGAGCCGGTGCACAGTGGCCTTTTTCTTTTTCTCTTTTATTTTCTGCTTTTTCGTTTTGCAGAGAGGGTTGGGTAATATTTTGGGCTATCAAATGATGTTGCAAAAATGTGAAACTAGGTCACATAAGTGCATTGCAATATCCAGCACTGCCATGAAAAGTTTGGGCATTTTTGAAGTTCATTTGAATTTATTCAAAAATGAATAGGCATTTTAAGTGCTGTTTTGGCTCTATTAAAATGCATTAGGTCCATTTAGAATTGATGATGATGTTGTGTTCCTTAACAGCAAATGGTTTTGGATTATTTGCTATAAGGTGAACATTTTTCCAACAGCATTTGAGCATCTTCATTTTGCACTTTTGAATTTGAGTTGATTTCAGAGAGAAATTTGACATGAGGTGTTCAAGCACTATGATGAAGCATTGCAAATGGAGATGACATGGCATTATTAGCAGATGATCACAGTGATTATTACACAGGGGTGTTACAATGCAGAGTACAAATGTAAATACAGCATACAGGCAAAAGGCACTAACAAGAGCAATGCAGAGCTAAACTTCTTCAGTAACATTGGTTTTATTCAATATTTTGGCAAGAGTAAATATAGATTTGATGTGTAGAAAATGGAGGGCAAGGGAAAATAAGCTGCAAAGTGTACATGAAGAACTAGGTGACAATATAAGTACAGTGATGAAGGACAGCAGATACTTACAAGAACAATGCAGAACTAAATTTCTTCATAAGCATTGGGTTTATTCTACATTAATGTAAGCATTAATATATATCTGATAATTTGGAGCAAACAGTGGATAAGCAAGCTATAATGCACAATGATGTCACATAATCCACCAGGTATGAATGTAAGTATAGTGATAGGACAATAGGCACTCACAAGAGCAAAGCAGCGACCAGCATAGCTGCGATATCCTAGGTTTTGCGGCGCTGGTTCTATCGCCAATATACGTGCATCTTTTTCAAGGACTTTGCTTGTACTCCTTCAGGTTTAGCAATCACCCTCTTCCTTTTGGATGTCTGAAACACAAGAATAGCATTTGAATGGAAAAACATGGTATGACGACAAATGGAATAGGTATTGATAATGGATGGGCATGGCATCTTCACATATATCATGAGTAAACTAAGCAGATGGCGGTGCAACGAAGCAAAAGAAATGCAAGACACCTTATGCAAGATACGTGCAACCAATAAAACCTTGCCAAATTAGAACAGGCACCTTATTGGGTGAACAGGATAGGCCATCTGCCTTTGACTCCTTGAGCTTAGAATAGTCATTAGGATCATATTCTGAATACAAATCTATACGTCGGGAGCATGTGGGTTTCATTGCATCCACAATGGACCTCAATCCCTTGATGCCAAGTTTGTTACCCATTGAACTGTTCTGCAATATTCTTCTGATGTGTGCATTCTTATATTCATTGTGATTATGTACAATATCTGAAAAGCATGAAAACATAAATAGTAGTGAGATTATCTTTGTAATGCAGAGGATATTGTAATATAATAGGGGCTCCCTGTAAACCCTTGTGTGCTATCACTGGATTCTGATGAGAGAGCCCATGTGTGCTGTAATCTGGCACAACTACACAAAAAATAGGCTACCTGTTGGGAGCTCTAGATGTAAGGATAGTTGGCAGATGATAGGTTCATAATATACCGTATAGAAAGTTTATTGCCAAACCATCATAATGAGAGCGCACAGCCACTAGGCAGATCATAGTTTAGATAATAGGGGTACACCATAACCACCATAAATAAATCGGGAAAGCGGAACAGCTGGAAAATATAGGGTTTTGCCGCTACTAATATGCAGCCTATCGATCACCTACAGGCCTGCTATATTCATCTGAAGGTGCACAGCTATTACTATTAGTCTAGTCTATCAAAGACCGTGCGACTCCCACCATTTCCGGGATATTATGGCAACCAACTCGAAGTGTGAAATCATGTAGCAGAACCGGCCCAATAGAGCTATCGACTGCAGATGTCCCTGCTCCCCTTCCTGACAAGGAACATACTGTACTTACTAAAGAAGAACAGAAGAGGAACATGTTAAAGAATAGAAGGGGAAGCATATTATTGAGATTCCCCTTCTTTCTATACAATATTGGTTGCCCACCCATGATGAATCAGAGCGCCCAAAGAAATGCCATTCCATGATGTCTCTCTATATGTGGCCACATGCAATTGGAAACTCAAGTGGGAGCATTAGCTAACCAATTAAATGTGTGTCTGTTAGCTAATGTCAGTATCATATCACATTCATATTTGAAGAACCTTAGGACGTATGATTGGTGTGTTATTTAGCTTTAAAGGGTGGACAGCTGCTAGTAGGACACAAAGCACTTACGCAAATCACAGTGTAGATATAATGGGAAAACCCTAAGCATCAGGAGTAAAATCAGGAAAGTGGAACTTGCTGGAATATATGTGCTAGTATTGCCGGTACGGCTAGAAAGGCTTCGGATACCAGCTCTCTACAACTGAAGGCGCAGTAGTGTTACTATCAGTCTAACTCTCAAAGGCGACACATACGACCGAATACGAAGAGTTGAAAGCGTCCATGACAATCAACATGAAGACCAACACGAAGAGTTGAAAGCGTCCATGACAAGCGACCGAATAGACCTGTACACTGTAAATGTCCCTGCTCCTCTTCACTACAAAGAACATACTGTACAACTATTATACTCCTTCTATTCCTAAATACAAGTCTTTGTAGAGATTCCACTATGGATCACATACGGATGTATATAGATACATTTTAGAGTGTAGATTCACTCATTTTGCTCCGTATGTAGTCCATGGAGGAATCTCTACAAAGACTTATATTTAGGTACAGAGAAAGTACTTACAAAAGAAGAACAGAAGAGGAGCATGCTAAAGAAGAGAAAGCAGATTTTGGATAATAAAATGTTGGTTGGACACACATGATGAACCAGAGCGCATAAAGAATGCAACTCCCTGATGTCCCTCGATATGTGGCACATGTGCTTTTCGAAAGTAAAGTAGGAACATTAGCTGACCAATTAAACATTCTCTGTTTTAGTACATGTCAGCATCATATCAGATTCGTTTTTGAGCAACTAAGTTTGCAATTATGAGTGGCATGTTGTTTAGCTTGATGGGTTGAGGAGCACTGCTTGCACGTACTTCTCGAAGCACCTACGATAATGGTACTGAATATATGGGAATGTCTACATGCATGTGGCCTGACTTTCGTCATTTGGGTCAGTCGACCATTTCAGGCGGTTGGATGAAGATCCTACGTCTCCTAACCCTTCTTCTTCCTCGCCTCTTATTCTTCCCCTAAAGACCACCGCACGAGCCGCTGGCCGAACCACCGGGCCCCGCCCTCCCCTGAACCGCCCACCACCCCCGGTCTTCCACCGCCCCCGGCCATCCCTCTAGCTAACCCCACCCCCCACCCGCGTCGAGTTTTGCCTCCGGTGAGGCCCCACCATAGCCTGACGACAGCCCCCCACAACCAATGTCCCCACCCGAAACCTTAAGATAGATAATGGGGCAGCCCTCCGGCGAGCCCCTTCCTTCCCTCCGGCAAACTTCCAAAAATGGACTGACCCCAATTTGAAATCCAGTCGACTGTCATTTAAGCTAATGTGGAATATAAAAGGGGAAAACCATAAGCATTGCGAGTATAGTGGTGCGCGTGCCATGGCAGATCTGAAGGTGCAAACCGGACAAAGGCAACTTCCCAACCAATGTTTGGTTTCAACTAACAAGTAAGATTCTAAGTGATGGACAAGAAATCACAGTAAAGCAGTGGCGATATATTTTCTTGCTGAGATAAATACTTGAGCATATACGAAAGAGTACCGCCTCTGGTGTGGCGCCGTGTAAGCATCTGCTGAGGTGTTGAGGGTGCTGCGGTAGCGATGGCTGTCAGCGGCGTGGAAGCAGATCTAGGAGGGCAGACGGTGGCGGCGAGGGAAATATCCCAGCATGGTGGACGAGACGGTCATACGAGCGACCTCGGCAAGGTGGACGACGGCGCGGATGAAACGAGAGGATGCGATGCAAGGATCCTGGTCCGAAGCCGTGGATGAGAGAGGTCGATCTCTTGTAATGGACGACGGCGTCGGGGTATCAGCTCCGGCATGGTGGAGGAGGACGACGATGGATGGTGTGGCGGATGGAGGAGACTGCGGTGGAGAGGGTGTTTTGGCGCCCACGGAGTACGAATGGGGAAATGGAGGGAGAGAGGAAGGGGGGAAGCATGTCTTCAGGGCGCGCTTGTCTCAAATGCGAGGAAATTTACAAACATAGCCCCCGTTTAAAATTTCCTACATCATAGTAATATTAGTCAGTTGGGGATAGGACGGTAATCTCGCATACACCAAATATTTGCCGACGAAGATTTCGGCCGAGGAGAAACTGTGTTTTGGCACCCACCGTGTATGAATCCGGGGAGGTGAGAGGCGGAGGTGGTTATGTCATGTTTGAGTGAAATTACAAGCCTACCCCTATCGAAACCTATAGAAATCGAGCCGATAGGCTTTGCGTGTCAGGGATAGGCAGTAATTTCCATCTCGCAGATTTTGGTTTCGGGCGGTTACTGCGAGTTTCCCCGCTTCGTTCAAATTTTTGCAGAGAAAGAGTGCACGTTTACCGTGCCAACTCAATTCGAATCCAATTTGTGTTTTTTTTCGGGCAGGATCCATTTTGTATTCGAATACAAATCTATATACATCATTTTTTTTATATATACTTTCAAAAGCCCAACACCCTTTATACATAAATATGGTTTACAAATGGCATGATCTCAGATTCATAAGGCTGGACCCATCTTAATTTGGATTTTCAAATATTTGAAACCACTTTATGTTGAAATCCAATGTATGCATTCCTTGCTAACTGTCTCCAATAAATGTGTGTTTCATGCGGGGTTTTTTTACTTCTCAAACACGTATAATGTGTTTGACACACGCAACATATAGTGTAATCCCGTTTAGACATTAATTGCATATAAACCATGCATTGTCTCTAATTAAAGAATCTATGGATAGCTAATATTGATAAACTATATAACATTACATGTGTCCCCAAATTCAAATGAATATGCATGTTTGATAGACCAATTTTCGTTATGATATTATCGATGTCGTGATCTCTAGTTTAAATATTTGAATCCCCTTTAATCCAGATATTCGTCTCATATAGCTATCACTCATGCTTATATGTCTCTCTAGACCTATACGCCTTCATCATCTCTCGGGTATCTCTCGTGCTACTTCTATGTCGACAATGATCTTTTATCTTCGTAACACACTGACGGTACTCTCTCCATCGACCTTCACTCTATCTCTCTCTAAGTATATCTCGCTCCCTGCTATGTGTCTCTAACTATGATTCTCCCTATGAAATCTCTTTCTCTCACACAAACACAAACTTCGTCTCCCGGGGTCTCATTTCTCTCTACTATTCCCCTATGTGCCACTCGCATACCCCCTCTCACACAGAGATGTCTTGCGCTCCTTAGGTATGAGAAGCTACGACTCTCCCTCTTAAATATCTCTTTCTCACACACAAACACAAACTCTGTCTCCCAGGGTCTCATATCTCTCCATCATTCCCTTGCATGTCGCTCACACACACACTCTCTCTCCCTAGAGATATCTCGCGTTCCCTAATATGTCTCTCTAGCTATCACTCTCCTTATGAAATATCTTTCTCTCTCGCAAACACAAAACTCCGTCTCTCGAGATCTCATTTCTCTCTGATATTTGTTTGTATGTGACTCACATGCACCCTCTCTATATCTCTCTCACACCCACACACATAACTCAGCCTTCTGATCCACTCGACTCTTATCTCTAACACACACACTAGCTAGCCGATCTCCCTCTAGCTAGCATATTTATCTGTTTCTCCATCAACCTTCTTTCTCGCCCTCTGAAAGGATCGAGAAGAGGTGTCTAGAGGGGGGGTGATTAGACACTCAACTAGCAAAAGTAGCAGTTTTTAAGTTCTTCAAGTTGAGGTAGAGTTTTAGCACAAGTTTAAGCATTCACAATACATTTCAAGCAAGCATGATAAGAGTATGAGCAGCAGAAAGGGTAAAGCATGCAATTTGCAAGAAAGTAAAGGGATGGGATTGGAGTGTGCAAACGCAATTGGAGACACGGAGATTTTTGGCGTGGTTCCGATAGGTGGTGCTATCGTACATCCATGTTGATGGAGACTTCAACCCACGAAGGGTAACGGTTGCGCGAGTCCACGGAGGGCTCCACCCACGAAGGGTCCACGAAGAAGCAACCTTGTCTATCCCACCATGGCCATCGCCCACGAAGGACTTGCCTCACTCGGGTAAATCTTCACGAAGTAGGCGATCTCCTTGCCCTTACAAACTCCTTGGTTCAATTCCACAATCTTGTCGGAGGCTCCCAAGTGACACCTAACCAATCTAGGAGACACCACTCTCCAAAAGGTAATAAATGGTGTGTTGATGATGAACTCCTTGCTCTTGTGCTTCAAATGATAGTCTCCCCAACACTCAACTCTCTCTCACAGATTTGGTTATGGTGGAAAGATGATTTGAGTGGAAAGCAACTTGGGGAAGTCTAGAGATCAAGATTCTTGTGGTTGGATTGGAATGTCTTGGTCTCAACACATGAGTAGGTGGTTCTCTCTCAGAAAATGAGTAGTGGAAGTGTAGGCACATTCTGATGGCTCTCTCTTGAATAGAGAAGGGGTGGAGGGGTATATAGAGCCTCCACACAAAATCTAACCGTTACACACATTTGACCCAACTCGGTCAGACCGAATAGAAGAACTCGGTGAGACCAATTCAATTCAAAATGTGAACGTTAGGATTTTCGGTGGGATCGATATACTCAACTCGGTGGGACCGATGTGCTAGGGTTAGGGCAAAACCTCATCTTGGTGTGACCGATTGCATGAACTCGGTGAGACCGATTTCAGCAATGAGCAAACAGAGAATTGGTCAGGCAAACTCGGTGTGACCGGTTGCACATTTCGGTGAGAACGAAATAGTTGCAACAGGCAACAGAGAGTTTGCAAGGCAAACTCGGTGAGATCGATCGCTTATCTCGGTAAGACCAAAATGTTACGAAGGGAAACAAAGAGTTTGCATTGCCATCTCGGTGAGACCGAGACACCTATCGGTGAGACCGAACTGATTAGGGTTTCTGGTAGTGGCTATGTCAAAGGAACTCGGTGGCACCGGATAGATCAAATCGGTGGGGCCGAGTTTGACTTTAGGTTTAGGACATATCTGGAATTGAGAGAGTGGTTGAGGGATTTGGAGCATATCACTAAGCACTTTGAGCAAGTAGACCATTAAGGAACACCTCATCCCCTTTTAATAGTATTGGCTTTTCCTATGGACTCAATGTGATCTTGGATCACTAAAAATAGAAATGTAGAGTCTTGATCTTGTGCCAATTTTTGTCCTTAGCATTTTGAAGGGGTTCCACATCCTCTTGTCCAGGCCACGCCATCGTTGAACTATCTGAAATATACTAGATGAAAGTATTAGTCCAACAAGAGATATGTTGACATTAATTACCAAAACCACCCAGGGAGCACTTATGCTTTCACAGGGAGCACTCTTGCTTCCTATCACACACACTATATATGTTTCTCTCTACATGCAGTCATGCACCCTCTTTTTATCTTTCTCTCACACACACATAACTTTACCCCTCTGAACCACTCGGCGGTCATCTCTAACACACAAACTAGCCGATGTCCCTCTAGCTAGCATCTCTATCTCTCTACCTATTTGTAGTTTCTCCGTCAACCTTTCTTTCTCGCACGCACTCTTGCTTCCTATCACGCACACTATATCTGTCTCTCTATACATGCATCTATAGGTTGATCTCTTTTGCACAATCATTGTGTCTCGCTCTCTCTGCTCGCCATAGATGCATGCTGCAGCCCATGCCACTATCTCTTAAAGACAAAAACACATGCTCAATTATCGGGCCTTCTTCCCTCCACTCTCACATGCATGCATATTGTCGTACCAATCCGTCTCGTCCATGTCGTTGATCTTATGACTTATGTCTTCTTTCTTTTATCTCGATCATGCGCGCGCGCACACACACCCATCCCACGTATACATGTATACCTCTCGCACATGCATGTTCAAGGTCTCTTATGTCTCCATACGTAGTTAATTACCCTCAGCCCTAACCCCACATCGAATCGTTCTCTTCTTGTGCGCACATGACTTCCGCCTGGATGGGTCTCTTCTCTAAAACACACACTCACACTTAACAATCTCCTTCTAGCTACCCCCCTCTCTCACTCTTCCCCTATATCCCCGAAACTAATAAGACAATCCCTTCATTTAATTCCCGCCTACATGCACCATCGATATATAGTAGTCTTCCTCGGTGTTTCTCGAACAAACACGTTATCTCGATGTCGACTCCTCTCACGCGCACACGCCTTCTCTTCCCTCTTTACGGGCCTCTTCTCTCTCGCACCCCCATCGTTGGTGGCCTCTGCCATACACATCACCTCTCTATGATGAAGCCACACACACTTAAATTACTTTCGCCACCGAAGACTCCGCTTCACACACACACACACACACACACACACACACACTAAGACTCCATCTCACACACACATGCTCTAGGCGGAGCATTTGTTCCTACCACCCTTCGTCCAACCTTACCCGTATGATAAACAATCACCTTAATTTACTTATATAACATGGACAAATTCCACTTTCTTTTAGTAGTTAGCAAACTTCTCATAATTATATAACGCAAATCACGAGCAGGAAGTGACATTTTTTTTACACAACCACGATAACATGGCCACGTAAATCACAAGCTAAAGTGTAATACTTATATCCCCATGGAAAAGGTGGAGTACATGTCCGAAGAGTAGAGTCGCACACACGCACTCTGTCTCTCAGAATCTCACACACATACCAGTTACGTGACACCCCCTAAGCAGATCCGTATGTTACAATTTGTGCACCCGCGGGTACACGTGATGGTGCACATTTATTTAAGCCGGACGGCAAACCCAAATAGTAGCTGCATTCATTCCCCTCCTGCCGCCTCTTCTCTGGTCGCCGTCGCCCGATAGCCATGGCCTGGCCGAAGGTAACGACATACGCCATGCTCCCGCCGGAGCAGCGCTTTGATCTGGAGGCGGCGCGAAGCCCGGATCACAGCCGCCCTGCCTCCGGAGTCTGGACTAGCCGAAGCCGGACGAGGAGGCATTGGAGGCGGAGCAGCACGTGGAGCCGGAGGAGGAGAACAACGACGCGGAGCCGGAACAGGAGGACGACGACGCGGGCGAAGCGGAGCCAGAGGAGGACGATGATTTCCAGTATACTTAGACTTAAAGGGCTTTGAGTTTCACGCCACATTTATTTCAGAGATAAGAGAAAGGAAATTTTAGTGGTCATGCATGCATCTTTTTGTGCTAGCACTCCTATATAAGGGTTGACCGGTCGCTTCCCGCGGACGTGCGCGGGCGGTGGAACAGGAAGGAGAAGGGAAGCGGGCTGTGGAGTACGCCAGTTGCAGCACGAGCTCCAAGGAACATTCGTGCCAAACAATGCATAGTAGTACAGTATAGTCCAGCGGAGTATGAATTCGCCTTTAGGTTGTGTGTGGATGACATGGCTGTAACATGCAGGCTGCAGTTCGACAGCCTACCGCTCTGCTTTGCACAGTTTGGTCACGCAAGATTTGCATGCACGCATGTCACGCACGTACTTGTCGAAGGCGTGCTTGAAAAAGGGCGACCAGGTCCGCTAGTCCGAGTTGGTCCATGCGCCCAGAAAACAACTAATCCCAGTCGCTGTAAATGTCGTGCGTGCTTTAATTCTGGGCTAGTGGATGGACGCGAACGTGCTGTACAACGAACCGCCTGCCAGCTCCCTAATCTCTATCTCTACTCTTATAATAATAATAATCTATCTATCTATCTACTCTTACAAAAAACAAAGTTGGTGATGATGGTGTGCCTGCCATCCTGCAATATAGGCCGTCCGATTTATATCTGATGGATAGGAAGGAAACTATGACAATTTTGCAAAAAGATACCCACACCCCTCTCCACATTTGCAAATAAGGCCTTCCCTCATTCATCCTTTTCTCTCACAAGATAAACTACTCATACAAATTCATCTTGATGTTACGTGCAACGCACGGGCATCTTGCTAGTAATAAATAATCTACTACTCTTATAAAAAACAGAGTTGGTGATGATGGTGTGCCTGCCATCCTGCAATATAGGACGTCCGATTTATATCTGACGGATAGGAAGGAAACTATGGCAATTTTGCAAAAAGATACCGACACCCCTCTCCACATTTGCAAATTAGGCCTTCCCTCGTTCATCCTTTTCTCCCACAAGATAAACTACTCATACAAATGCATCTTGATGTTCTGTGCAACGCATGGGCCTCTTACTAGTAAAAAAATATAAAAAACCGAGTTGGTGATGATGGTGTGCCTGCCATCCTGCAATATAGACCGTCCGATCTATATCTGACGGATAGAAAGCAGATACCCGCACCCCTCTCCACATTTGCAGATAAGGCCTTCCCTCGTTCATCTTCATCTCCCACGAGATAAACAGCTCGTATAAATGCATCTTGATGTTTCGTGCAGCGCATGAGCCTCTTGCTAGTCTCAAATATAAACTGCACTAGTGCGCTCCCGCAGAACATCCTTTCCGAAGGGACGAAGCTCTGCAGTTACCATCTCCTCTCGTGTAAACCAACTCCATAAGGGACAAGGCAGTTGGTCGCCATTGCCATGGATTCGCAAGGCGGTGGTGCTTCTCGTCCTCGTCGAGGTTGGGAGACCTTGGACGACAATCCTTTGGGACAAATCGTAAGTCGCTCCGACTTCCTCACATCCGCAAGACTTAGTGGTACTTGCACCAAATATTTTAAGAGGGTGCGTAAATATGCGTGGGAGAAGGCCATGCTAGTTGGTCTGCCATGCATCCTCGAGGACGAGGATGTTTCCTTGGGGGTCTCTCCAGCACGGCATGGCCGTAGTTGCAAGTTGACGCCCCCTGAGATGCCGATGTTGAGGGGCACTCGGATTTTTTCCGATGAGCAGGTAAGTGATGAGTTTGATCACGTAGTAAATGCATTATAAAGACTACTTTCGTGTCCATTTCCTAATTCCCCCGCTGCCGACTGTTTCACAGGTTAGGCTTGGTGGCAATTGAGATTGGCTTGCATATGTACGGGAGGGTACCAACATCAATTTGCACAACATCTACAATGGTGACACCGTTCCCGTAGAACCTTTGTCCAACATTGGGATCAGCCATGCAATGGGCCATCGCCTGAATTTGTACAATGGAACCACAGTGAGATTGAAGAAGATAGCAATCCCGGAAGCCCTGATAAGGTTGTCCGCCAACCAAAATTACACTCTCATTGTGGTGTTCGACATCGCGATTGCTTTCACGAACCCTGCACATGGCGGTCAAAGGTGGACCATGCTGTCTGCGGCTGATTTGTTGCCGTACGAGTACGAAGACGCCGTGTTCCTTTCTAACCGCATCTTCGCGGTGACAAACCAGGGGACTTGTTTCATATGGGACACATCCTACGGTATACTCCCTCTCTTCCAGTTTATTTGTTTTGAATTTTTTCGTTTTATAAGTTTCAAATTCAAATTTAGAGCTCCCCATCACATGTTGAGATTACAATGTGCATTAAATCATTGCATCCATGTAGTAGTTTTTTATTGGTCATTTATATTGGTCACGCATGCATGCATTGCAAGTAATGTTTTTTACCACAATTTTTTAGGAAACTGAGTGCAATAATTGAGTAGTTTTGCAAACTACCAGTACTACACCTAAAACGATACAAAATCAATACCACCACCATGCCCGCGTCTGACCGCCCAGGCCGACCCAAACCCCCTCCCTTGCCGGCGCGCGCTTCCCGCCTGAAATGGTCAGTGTCGCCTGGGAGCGTCATTGCCGCATTAATGCCCGGCCAGAGCGGAGGCGACCTCTCACTGGCGTCGGCTTTGAAGCAGCGTGACGGCCGAGAGAGCGCCGCTTCCGGCGCACGCGAATGCTCCGCGTCGAGGCTGGCCATAGTGGTGGTAACTTAGCTGGTACATACACTCGGGAATTAAAGAAGAGACAGGGGGTCATGTTTGGCAATAAATATGATCATCTATGCTACTACTCTATGATACTATGCACTATAAAAGTAGTATATCATACACTAGTATCATGCACTAGTATATTGTATATGATACTCCCCACTATGAGTAGCCTCAAACGAGACCACGGCTGGCCGTCGTCCGTGCGCTGCCCACATTACAGTTGCAACTTGTTTAGAGTAGGTTTTACTCCGGTTTGTATGAAAACTGTAATGTATCGTGTCCGGTTTATATCAAAAGTTTTCGAAATGTAATGATTTTCGTCCGGTTTCTATGGATTCCACCTTGTTTGCACGATTATGTAGGGCAAAGTCATTCCCCGATCAAAATCAGATCGCCAATCGTGGATGTGCATGGGGCATTTGGTCTAGCTTGGGACCTTGTAGCTGACGACACCCAGTTGGGACGTACTATCTTAGCAGTCGTTACCCATGGTACCATTGAAGGGCATTAAGGTGCCACGATCTATCATGATCGGACCCTGATCATGTACCCAGGTAATCCCTTCTCTCCGATCCAAGAGTAGTAGAGCCAGAAACTATCGTATATCTTATTGCCATGTCATCTTATAACATTTCAGTACATGTCTCTTTGTACTCCAGGAGCAGGAGTAGTTCTTTCCTTCTTTTTTTTATTGATTGGGATAGTCATCTACGCAACTTTATAATGCCAGTTGTATAAACTATAAAGGACTTAACAATTTCAATTCTGTGTAGTACTAGTTAGGTAGCCATAATCCCATCAAACAAAACTACTCCTACTTTAATTAATGTACATGGCCCAGGTAACACTCTCAAATTGTTTGTCATCACCCATGCCGCAGCTGGTCTATACATTGCTTCTGTTCCCCCTCATAGAAATAAGCAATATAAAGTATTTTGTTTTAATCCGTATCCCCTGCTTACGTCACCTTATTATACTGCACGGACCATAACCATGCACGTCAGCATGTATCCAGGTTTGAGATGACAGGTGTACCAGATGGACGGCGGCGTGTTCGACCCCCGTGATGCTACCTGGGTGCGCATGAACACACTTGAAGAGTACTCGATTTTCATCGGGGATAACTACCCCACAGTGCAAACGATGCCACCTTCCGTGCACGACGCCGACGGCCTGCCGTTCATGAAGAACGGGTGCGTTTTCATTGCGCATCGACGGATTCATATCTTGAACACCCCTATCCCTGATCTATGCCGCTTCAGTTTGGATGAGTCTCCATCGTGGGGAGCCACACTAAGAAGTTGCAATGATATGGACTCCCGTTGCCCACCGTTATGGATCATTCCATCTATGAAGAACACGTGGGACTGGGACTACGACATGGACATGTACCCAGGGATGTACGAACCTGAGTAATGTAGCACAGTAAGTGAAGTAGAAAGGCACAAATAGTATGAACATGCGTGGCATATAGGCATTTGTCTCTTACTACCACTAAATGTTGTACGTGCAATGCACGGTGATATTATGATGTACGTGCCTAAGTACTCTACTACTATTTTAATTGGAGGCACATATTAGGTTTTATATTTGTTTATGTGTATGGCCCGAGACCTTCCAACTAGACGCGTCTTTCTCTCCGGGTCGCACTTTGTATCGTTCATACTACTAGTACTACGGGTGGTCTCCGACCTAGAAGTGGAAGAAGTGGAGACGCTCTACCACGCTGTTCATGTCCCACTCCTTTCGATGACGTGTGGGACATCCAACACGTGCCGTGTTTGGCACTCCTTCGTCGTAAGAGTTGAAACGCTAGCTTTCATCAAAAATAAAAAATAAATATAAATTACAGTGATACTATACCACGCGGTTTCCTTGCTCCACGATATCGGAAAGAATACTTCCGTTCGTCGACATGTGGGACGTCGACCATCCTGCTCCACTTGCCATGCAAGCAGAACTCCAAGGGAGAGTCACCCCGGTCATCGCGCCGCAGTAATAATGACTAATGAGGTGTCAAATCACAAGCCCAACCTTTCCCACTGTAAAGTTGCTCGGACGAAGGAACCATCATGACTTCGTTGAATTCCGCTTCTTGAAGAAAACTACTGTACCAGCAATACTGCTAGCTATAGTAGTACTGTACTCGAGCGGAGGCCTCCTTTGGTTCATAGGATAGGAATTTTATAGGAATATGAAAATCATAGGAAGTGAGATGACATGCATCTCAATTCCTATAGAGAAAGAGATGCCATTTGATGCATAGGATAGGAATTTTTCCATTGAGTCTAGGCTAATGTACTGGTAATTTGCTCTAAAAACTACAGTAGTAACTAGTACTGGTACATGCTCGTAATTAATTAAACAAACGTATGGGCGACACAGACACACACACTAACTACTAGTACTACTACTTCTCACATGCTAGCCAGACGCTGTCGTTCTCCTTCCCGGCTTTGTCGGCGACACCCCACCGTGCTTGGATCTCCGCCGAGCTCTCCATAGCAGCGCGTGTGTCCTCTTCTTTCTTGCGGTAGCGGGCCTCTCTTTTCTTGAGTGCTTTCTGCGTTTTCCACTCCCTCTGTGCGGCTTTGTCCGCCTCTTGCTCTACCGCCCATTCGGCCTTGGCAGCTTCAAAGTTCGCCCACGTTGGTGTGAGGTCGCGAGCGGCGATGAACTCGGCACGGCGGGATGCCATCGCTTCCCCACCATTTTGTGTGTGGTCGTGGGCAGCGAGGAACTCGGCGCGACGGGATGCCATCGCTTCCTTACTGGTTAGTGTGCGGCGCGGTGGCATGAACGATGCTTGGTGAGAGCTCTGGGGCGGAGTGGCTAGACAACCGTATAGTGCGTTGGTTTGTCAAGAGCTCAAGGACAGACGATGAAGGAAATTTGGATTCCCCTTCAATCCTGGTCATTTATTACCGAGTAAAAGGCATTGGCGGTCATCGAACTTGTCTTGATAGCTCACTTTGATCATTATACTTAAGAATACGGTCAATATGATCATTATATACGAGATATGGTGATTATACGGTCACTGGCTTAGCGTATAGCTCCGTATTTGTCTAGTTGACCAGTCAAACAGTCCACATGTGCCTCATCAGCTCGTGTTCTGTATCTATCTATCTATGCGGGCCTACCTGTCAGTGGAGAAAGAAATAAAAACCAAAATTATGCATATGTGAGGAATCAAACCACAGACTCGTCGCTGCAATGCACACTCGTCAGCCAAATGAAAATGAAATACTTTGTGTTAAATGCATAAACCGATTTTTTTATATTATACGTGATGCACGCATTAGCGCACACCGTCCACAGACGCAAGTAGCATGTATGCATGCAGACACTCACGCTCACGCTGTCAAACCATGGTAATGCATGCACGTTTCCCTCTCAATCAAAGTCCTGCTCATGGCGCAACGCAAACGGCGAGCCCGTCACCTGCGCGCCCCGGCGGTGCCTGACATTACTGTTTAGACGTTTGCTGGCGGCCTCTGCGAACACCGAGCATGTATTCACCTGGCTCAACACCAACGTCATACTCGTGCTTGGGCGCCGAGCTACTCGACATTAGACATGGCTCTACACACGACGCGACGACGTGACTCAGCACCTTGCTCATGTATATCATCCATCACAACGACAATCTATAAACAGCCTAGCTAGAGAGGGTACTATGGTACCTATATATGTATTGTGAGCAACCGATCATAGTGCCACTGCACACGAGTGTGTGTTTGATCGATTCATCCATTATTCGTAAGTTATGCATGGTTGTGTGTGTCTAATGGTGGTCGTCGAAGGCTAGCTGGCGACAAGAGCTGTTGCATGGACGCCTTGTTGTCTATACGTGCCGCATACGCTTCAAAGGCTCGTCATCCATGAGTTCACATAATTTATTTCAGTACAATCATAAGCGTAACTGCGTAAGTGCGTCCGCGTGCGTGCTAGTACGTATTGTGTGCGTGCGCGTGCGTACTGCGTGTGTGTGGGTCGTCTGCATGCATGCATGTGCGTCGCGTTTACTCCTTGCAAAAATACCTCATTTGGTTAGCTCGTGTGGCTTTACTGGAGAGGTTCGGGGTTAATTCTCCACCCATGCAATGCATAATTTAGCTTTTCTAATTTATTTATTTTTGACCCATTGATGGGTGGGGCCGTAGAACCTGGGTGAGGCGCATGTGGACTGTTTGACCGGTCAACCAGACAAAATACAGAGCTATACGCTAAGCTAGTGACCGTATAATCATCTTAAGTCATATATAGTAACCGTATTGATCGTATTCTTAAGTATAGTGACCAAAGTGAGCTATCAAGACAAGTTTGATGACCGCTAGTGCATTTTACTCTTTATTACCGCACAGGGTTACTTTCCGTTGCCTGTGGAAACTGTGTGCGCTGACCCTATTGTGGGTTGCTTTCTGATTGGCCGCCACCCCAGCCACGCGGATCGCGTGCGTGCACCATGATCGAACGGCATTCCATGTCCCTATCATCACACCCGTGTAGCTGTAGCTGGGATTTGATGTTTCTGCACCTCCGTCCTGGTTGATGCATGTAACTACAAATAATATCACTAGAAACTATGTTTATTAGTAAGGTACACATGCATTGCACGCCTGAGATTTGGCAACCAAATTATGAATAAATACCACACTATAGCATGTAAGCTTTGAGTCATATATGCATGATGTAGATGTTCGTTAATTCTTATAGTGGTAGTAAATTTATACAAAATGCACATAATGGCCTAAATATGGTAAATGAGCCTGGAGAAGTGCCAAATTTGAACACGGTGCTTTGTAGGGTGTATGTTGATCGTAGAAAAAAAAGTGAACTGCCACATTAATTGAGTACTTTTTCAAACTACAAAAACAATATACCACCACGCTAGCGTTTGACCGCCCTGGCCTACCGAAACCCCTTCCATCGCTAGCGCGCGCTTCCCGCCTGAAACGGTCACCGTCGCTCCAAAACGTCAATGCCGCATTCACGCCCGACGCGACCTCTCACTGGCGCCGGGATTGCAGCAGCGCGACATCCGAGAGAGCGCCACCCGCGCGGCATCCCGGTGCAAGCGACTGCTCTACGTTAACGACACCACAGCCATCCGTCCGTCCGCCACCCACATTAATGACACGCGGCTGCCGATGAACCTACTCCGGCGCCAGCCGTCCATCTGTCTGCCGCGGCTCATTTCCATTCGCCCGCTATATTAACTTCAGCCCCAGCCCCTAGCCATAGCCAAAGACCCACAGTCATTCTCCTCCGGCCCCTTCCTTCTGTCGGCACCACTCCAACCATGGCCTCCTCGCGCTCCAAAGCTCTCTTGGACGTACTGTCGCAGGAGCAGATGAAGGACATCGCCGGCTCCCCCCCGGTCGCCCTCTGCCGCCACGACCACGAAGCCGGCGCGCGTGCGCGGGTGCAGCCGGCAGCGAGGAAGAGTAGTACATGGTAGGTCACTGCCGCTCTGGCCCCAGGAAGGCCACTGCTCCTCCACTCAGTTGATGCCAAGCTTGGTGGGGTAAACATCGGCGGCCGATTAGCCGCTTGACGGCGACGTGGAGGCAGAAATCTTCAGAACCTTGTGCTCCGGAGGAGGAGGTTATCAAGGCAGAGCTGGACAAAGCCAAGGCGGATGAGGAGGAGGCAAAGGCAATAGCCGGAGCATCAGTTCTCGGGGCTCATGGCCAAACATGGTGGTCAGGCGCCGGCGATCGTTTAGATTAGGTTTACAGTAGGTTTTAGTACGGTTTGTGTGAAATATGTAATGAATTTCGTCCAGTTTATAGGAAAAGTTTTCAAAATGTAATGAATTTCATCCGGTTAATTTGAAATTTGCTTTGTTTGCATGAATTTCGTCCGGTTAGTTCATATAGTTGTCGAAAGGTATGCAGGCAACATTGGATGGCATCCTCTAGAATCAGTGTCCTCGGATAGATGCTGGTGTAAATTTGTGGGTCAGCGCTGGAGATGCCCTAACTATCATGCTATAATCGCTAACAGTGATCCATTATTTCACAGGGAACAGTTATCCCTCGATCAAAATCAGATCCGCCGTGTTTCGCACTCCTCCCACGTAAGAGTGGAGACGCTTGCTTACATAAAAATGGAGCAAGTGGACGGCACTGTAGCACGTCATATCACTCAAACCCACTGGGCCAAACTAGCCCGCCTAACGTGCAGGAAAGCCCCGCCCTCATCATTTTGTTCTGGATTTCTATCGATCGATCACACGAAAATGTTACACTTTGCAAGTTCAAAAGAAAAAGGCGGCACACTTAAAGCATGCCTGTGGCGTTCGCGTCGCACCCCCGACAGTCCGGCTCGCACGCCGCTCACCAAAGGGGACACGCGTTGTCTTGCATTTTCACTGACATGTGGGACTGCAATTGAATAAACCATCGATAGCCGAAATCTAATCGCTCGGCGGGCGTTGGCTGAGAAGAGAGAGACGGGGGAGGGAGAAGAGATCGCCCGCCCGCCGTGCACGGACTCCAAGAAATATGGTGATAATGTGACTTGGGGCATGCGGGAGTCCGGACCGCTTCCAAGCCCACTTCTGACCGCCCTGGCCCACCAGAAAACCCCTCCCCCTCTCGCGCGTGCTCCCCCCTTAGGCGCCAGCTGCCCGCATTCATAGCAAGTACAATACTGGGCTATAAGCCCGCTTATGTGGAGGAGAGAGGCATTGAAAAAGTGAAGGAGTGGGCTCTGCAAGAGCCCGTCTCTACACGTGGTCCTAGGTATAAAAAAACTAATTCTAAAAAAAGGTATAAAAAACAATTGTGTCTAAAAAAAAGAAGGTAAAAAACATTTGAGAGGAAATAGATAGAGAGAAAGTGAGAAAAAGTTGTAACCTTATAGCCAACCTTGTAGTCAACACTATGGTACATGAGGAAGGAGGGAGTTGTGCACATGCCAAGTTCACTGGGCTACCGTGTTTCACACTCCTCCATCGTAACAGTGGAGACAATAGCTTTCATCAAAAATAAACAATGAATACTCCTTGCTCGTCCTCGATATCGGAAAGAATACTTTCATTCGCCGACATGTGGGACGTCGACCATCCTGGTCCACTTACCATGCACAAAATTATCCTGGTCCACCCCGGTCGTAGCGCAGGCCCAACCTTTCCCACTGTAAGTTGGTCGGACGAAGGAACCATCATGACTTCGTTGAATTCCGCTTCTTCAAGAAAACTTACTGAACCCGCAATACTGCTACCACACGCGAAGACTGGACGGCACTGTAGCATGTCATATCACTGAAAACCACTAGGTCAAACTAGCCCGCCTAGGATTTGTACGTCTTTGTACTGCTATGATTTCGTGTTCTCAAAAAATATCCTTTATCAATCTAATGATTACGAGTAGAAAGAAATGGGAAGGTCTTTCTCTCTCTCTAGATCTCTCTCCATCCCACAACCTCAGGACAACCCCTCTAGCACACATACACACTCTCTGTAGCCACTCCGAAAGTACGACGTCACTACACATTCACGCTTCCAACAAAAAAATTACACATTCACGCATGTTACAAGTGCGTGCCAATTTTGCTGGCTATTAATGTGAATGTATCCATGAACCAACTCTTTGAGTTTGATGTGAATTAATGTATAATTGTGGACTATTGTCTGATCGATCGCTAAGCCTACAATTTTAGGAGCTTGGGCTATTGGCCGATCAACGACGGATCAGACCTATAAGCATACCACGAGCTCATCAGCCCCAACGTTTCTCTTCGGTGAGTGTTTGCAAGTACTATAGCTCACATAGTAGCTAGCCTACTAACACCAAGAATCATCAAACATGCCCTGCTGATATGATAAAGAGTTCAAACTTACATCTAAGCATGCCATATATTACATCAAAAGCTGGTGAGGATACATCTGTTTCCATAACTCGGAGAGGGTTCGCATGATTCACTATCAAACAAAAGTAGCAAGTACCACCCACACAAGACAGTGCACTAGCAATAAGATGGTTTGATAACACACATCGTTCTGGTAATTAAACACAATGCAAACTACCTTGAAGGATTAGCGCGACCAACTATTTCTTGTCATCGATCTCTCGGGCAATGAGCACAGCACGGACAGCGGCATGGGAATCGATCTCTAGGGCAATGTCCACAGGACGGACCGCGACATCGGAATCAATCTCTGGGGCGATGTCCACAGGATGGACAGCGGCATCGGAATCGATCTCCGGGGCGATGTCCACAGGACGGACCGCGACATCGAAAACGATCTCTGGGGCGATGTCCACAGGATGGACCGCGACATCGGAATCATCAAGGATGTCCACCGACACCTGCGCAACCCTAACATATTAGCAAGCACATTGCAAATAATCAAAAACCACAACTATGGTAAGCCATTTTTTTTTACCTTGTGCAGCTCATCGGGGGATCCCATCCCTCCGGGGGCCATCTCCTCGATGGTGGCCATCGCCTTGCCAGGGAAATACTGCTTCTCAACGGTGACTATCTCCTCAAACTCGGCCTTGAGCCTCTCATAGGTGGCCATTAGAGTTTCTGGGGTAGGCACGGTGGGGCCCTTACTGTTCTTCTAGCTTTCTTTGAGGAGTTCGTCCGCCAACGTCGTCAACTCTTTGGCCAGTGCTTGTTCTTGGAGTTCTTCATCTCCATGGGTTGGCCCGCCAACATGGCCAACTCGTTGGTTGGTGCTCGCTTCCTGGAGATCTCTGTCTCAAGTGGGTTGTCCACCGGCAACTCTTTGCCTAGTGCTCCAGGATCGATCAATAAACTGACAAACAAAAAGCAATCGAAAGGAAACCACAATCGCAATGAAAACGGGAAAAGAATAGGCAGTGAGAATCGGTCGGTTCTACGCAAAAAGAAGATTCTTGGAATGAAAATATAGTAGCATCACTGATTCGCCCACCTTTCCTTCATCGGTACAGAAGAAAAATGGCGGAAGTGAGTAGCCTGGAGTGAGGTTTTCTTCAAGAAAGGGGAGAAAGGGCTTCAACGAGCGTTCCAGTGAAATGATGGTTGCTTCATCCAGTCCAACATCGAGGCCACTTTACCACTGCTGGTAAAGGTGTGGGTTTTGTGATATGACGGGTCATGACGGCCACACCGGGGTGACTGGTGAGTCTCGACTGTAGCACCTTGCTGTGGTTTGGTGGATGGCACACGGGCCCGGATGCTTGATGTCCCGCATGTAATAGAGCGGCTAGTCATATAGTAGTTTGGACGACAGATGAGGAGCTCCGTCCTGGTTTATTGGTCCCTATGATAATCTGTGCCAAATTTTGACTATAAATTTAACTAACCAAATGTTCATGCATGTCACAAAAAATTACATCATTGAAAACTATGTTCAAATACGAATCCAAGGATATAATTTTTGTTAACATGCACTAACATTTTGGCAGTTAAATCTTTGGTCAAAATTTAGCACAAATTACAAAGGGGGCCCATAAAGACTATACTCTCACATTTTGTTTTGAGGATACTCCCACATAGAAAATATAAATAATAATGCATGTTAGTGCAGCCCATGTTTCCGATAATTTTAGCCGTGGGCTTGTTCACAATTTTTACGAGGCGGTGGTTGTTCACTTAATGGAGGGTCTAGTACCAGACTTGAATGATACAAAGTGCGACCTTGCACACCGTAACACCACTTGGAATAAGCAGCGGGTAGCTATCTCAAAAAACAATCAACAACTAAAAAAATGGTGACCTGGCATGTACACAATTTTAAACGATTGTTTTGATGGAGTGAAAAAAGAAAACTACCCCACTATACGTATATATATAGGTAGGAGCCTCCGCGCTTGCTTGCTAGGGTTGCTCTTTTCACACACTCTCATCCTCTCCAGATCTAAACAAGATAGCAGTGGTAACACTGTCTTTCTATCCTCACCGCTGGTTACAGATCCGGACGTATTCCCATCCGCCGGTGAAGGGGAGGAAGGGCAGTGTTTAGGCCGTCGTCGACAGCGAGGGAGGAGACCCACTGCCGGCCGCACCGTTATCTCTGGCCAAGCGCCGGCGCGGGAGGTCCTCTGATCCCTTCGTCGCTGCCCTAGTGTGGGCGGATCCGGCCTCCCGCCGCCCACCTGTCCACACCCCGACGACCTACAGGTATATCTTCCTTTGAAACCAGCCTAGCTCTACTTCCCCATCTCGCTATGTCACTGCATGTGCATCATTTTCTACCTCTCAGCCCCCTCGTAGCAAGGTTCGATCGGATGGCCCAATGTCACCTAATTTTTTTCTATTGTAAGAGGTAAAGCTACTTCATGGAGTCGAATCTTGTACTTGGTTCAAACAAGAAATAAAGGGGGGAAATTTAGTATGTACATCGGACTTGGTACAAACAGTAAAGAAAGGGGGTGAAAGTAGTACAGACTGGTCATCCAACCGGTCTCTTGGTTGAAAAGGGAAATATAGGGGAAACGTTGTACATAGTGGTATGACCAAGACTAGATTTGTTATCCACACATAGGAATAGGTGGCTAGAGTGAACAAAAATGGGACCAACCCAGATATGTTTCTTGGATGTTTGTTTCTCGGGGCAACAAACTCTGAATCACCACTTTATGCCCCGGTTTAGGTACATGGTGCTGGACTGCTGGTGCACCCACTGTCCCATGCCCTTGTAGCAAATATTTAGTTGTTCTTAATCTAATGCCCCTGGTAAAATGAAGCCATGCCACTGTTATAAGCCATGACAAGTTTAACCAATTGTTTTTGCTAGTAATTGTTTGAGACTCTGACTGTTTCCTCTGTAGCTTTTTGTGCAAACAGGGATATCCATTTCACCTTGTTGCTATTGCGGCCTTTTGGTGCACTGCACAAAACACTTCTTAAAAGAAGTGACTTTTGTGTTGTTTAACTGGAATGTTAGAATGGAACCGTTGGTTCATTTTGGTGGAACTGCACAAAGGGAGATCTGTGTTCCAATCTTCATCCTCCATATTGGCACCATAACCTTCCTTTAGGTAAGAATGATATTTAATGCATGTGTTCACCTCTATTTTGTGACTGCCATGAGAAAATAATGCTATTGTTTACTAGTACACTTGTACTCCCTCACTGACAAAACCAATTCTGAAATAGAAGGCCAATCATGTACTTGGTTTCACCAACTGGTGAGGAGAAAGAGAAACAGAGCATGAAGAGGAAGACGAAGAAGAAGAAGAAGAATGAGGAAATGAAGAAGATCACACGATGGTACCGTCCTATGTTATCCTGACATCTTGCTAGTGGTATTGTATTGCTGTGTTGCTACTAGTCTTAATTTACTTGGAAGACTAGCAAGATGCCTGTGTTTTGCACGTAACATCAAGATGCATTTGTATGAGTAGTTTATCTTGTGAGAGAAAAGGTTGAACGAGGGAAGGCCTTATTTGCAAATGTGGAGAGGGGTGTGGGTATCTTTTTGCAAAATTGCCATAGTTTCCTTCCTATCCGTCAGATATAAATCGGACGACCTATATTGCAGGATGGCAGGCACATGATCATCACCAACTCTATTTTTTATAAGAGTAGAGATAGATAGATAGAGAAATGCAGCATAGTAGTACTTGGCTTGACGACACATCTTACTAATTAACTGGATTCTGGATGCATGTGTGACCCAGCTCTACACGATCAATAGTGCCAAGGTGATCTTGTTGAAGCCGAGGCCTCAGTCGAGGCCATTCAAGGGCTCCGGCAACGTCTCCCTTACATGTGAGACGATCCTCCAGGAGCCCTTCCACTTCTGTTGTCTCTCCTGCAAGGTCACTTAATTTATTAGGAGTACTTAAGTAGCATTAATTTATTGCTGCCTAATTTTCCTGTCGGAGTTAAACAAATCTTTAGTAGCACCCTATGATGAATCATGTACGTGTGTATGTGTGTCTGTGGAGGTGAATCATGTGGTGGAGCAGGGCGGGAATCTTGGTAGTGTCATGACATAATAATGCTATTGTTTTGCATGTCAATTTATTGCCACTGGTTCAATGAGGTAATGTTTTGCGTATTGTCCATCATGAATTTGATGCTACTATTAAAGTAATTTGCTAATGTCTTTCTATCCTTTCTCACTAAGCTAATGAAGGTTTCACCTTGTTCCTACTTGTGCAAACAGGGATCATGTTGTGCCAATCGTACATTTTAGTGAAACTGCACAAGAGAATACAATGAACTGTATCCCAGCCAGTGCTTTAACTCTGCTGGAAGTTCTTGATAATCTTTCGATATAATCTCACCACTGGTAAACAAGAGTGATGTCAACCATACATTTGAAGTACACAAAAATATATACTATTGAATGATTCCAGTGAGTGCTTTATCATCTCTTCTCGGACTACTTGAATAAGCTTTTTTGCTCAAGTTAGTACCGGCCTAAGGCCTTCATCCATATTAGTTTGTTGTCATCTCTATTTGTATCGTGCTACTGTGTTGCTACTGTCATGAGAAACTCCTTTATCTTTGCGCGTTAAAGTTTTGCAACCTATGATACATGGAAATGCTTTGAGTGTTGAGCTAATTGGCACTGACTAAATAAACTAATACCTCTCTTTAAGCAAGACTGCTATGTTGCTAACTTTACCCATTAAGATAATGAGGGTGCTTCTATTTGTTAGTGTATGTTTCATCAACTAGTCCCACTATTACAATAATCTCGCTCTCTCAATATATGTGCCAACAGGGATGCTCGATTTTGGTGGAACTGCACAAAAACTTTGGGTGCTTCATTGCCTCGACTACATCCTTCTTTTCCTGTCAGTCGCTTATCTCGACTTCCAGTCAAAGGAAATAGTAATTGATATGCTACCTCACACAGGTTGGTACCGGTATTTATCCTGATTATTGTGCTTGTCATATGTATTGGTAATTTGGTATTGTGCTACTGTTTGCCGATTTCATAAAGGGGTAACTTGGAGCCTGAACTCGCAGGCAAATCATTACATTGGGCGATTTCAGTAGAACTGCACAAAAAGATCAGACGGACAGATACTTATGCTGCGGCTATGTACTCCAAAGTTCACTCAGACAAGCATCAATGTTGACAAGAAGAAGTGCCAGAGTGAATGCTAACAATATTGCTTGGCGCATAGCCAGAAAAACGCAGTCTAGTCTTTGGTCCCAACTTGTGCCTTTTGGTTATCGGAACATATGGTAGCGAACTGTATGGCATGGAGTCTAAAGATTCCAGAAAAGTTGGTTGATGCGTATATTCATCTAGCACTTAATCAGTCTACACGCCAGGGATGCTCCATTTCAGTTGAACTGCACAAAAAATTTGGGTGGTTCATTTTATCGACCGCCTCCTTTCTTGTCTACAATGTAGAATTTTGGCGAGCTACAGGACCAAGATGAGCCAGTAAACTAGTTGGATGAAAGTAGTGGCCAAGTTGCCCAAACCTCCCTCGGCATCGAGGCCACTATCTCGAGGATAAACCTACAAGCAAAGTTCAGATTGTCTGTGCTGCCTCTTATGTACTCGAAAGTTTACTCGTACAAGCATTAATTTTAGCAAAAGTACCACCGAGTGAACACCATTTACCAGTCTATACCCTAGCTAATTAAAGTTTGTCCATGGATGATATTGGCTGTGATCTCAATCATTTGTATGCATAAACATGCTGAACATGTGTATATATGAATCTTTTTGTGAATTATCTATGAATATTGTCTTGTGATCTATCAATCATTTGGATGCATAGACATGCTGAACTTGTGTATATATGAATCTTTTGAGTTGTTGATTGTGAATGTTGGCTATGAATATGAACGTGTCCTGTGAACCTGAGTTTGATATGAATGTTTACCTTTTCTGTTGTACTTGTGTGTGAACTTGTTAGAATGTCTACTGTGGGATTGTGACGTGTGAGTGTCAACGGCACACCTTCTTACCGAGAAGAATTGCACCTGCTTGTTAGGGTAGCAACGGCGCATCAGCTCTTTTTTTTATCTCTTTGCTCTGTCTTCCCCCCTCCCCCGCTCAACCCCTGCCGTAATGTTTTCGGCCTCAAAACAAACATAGTACTGCATTGTTTTTGGGCCTTGATGAAAAATCAAGTGCTTCTTTCTGTAGGTTGGCCCGCCCAGCAAATGGGTTGCTGGTCCATCACGGACTGGGAGGCTAAAAATACAAGTTGTATGGTGCAGAGGCAAGTAAAAAAACCCCATCGAGAGCCATCCACTGAAAAAAAATCATGTCTGATGTGCTTCTTCAGTCGTGCCGCCGGCCCCCTCTTTAATCCAATTTGCTCCATTCCCCAACCGGCAGCACGGGACGGAAGTTTATTTCCCCCTCGCGCTGCCGGGGGATTGAAGAAGCGCGGCATCGAATCCAACACCGGCGATGGCTGCTTGTCCAAGTGATTTTCAGATAAGAAACTGCATGTTTCAGAGGCAGAGCATTTAAATCAACACGCACTTTTCAAACATGGATAACAGAATGATAGAAATTTTATTCATGGTAAAAAATGGAACTAACAAGAAGTTAACATCATGCTGATCAACATTCATGTATAGCACATCTTCATATGATGCAAAGTAAAAAAGATATGCTATTTTCAAAATGGCAAGACAATGTTGAGTGTGCAAAAAACTGGGTAAACTAGGGACGAAATTTTGGCAAGTGTTAGATATTTTTCAACTACACCAGTTGGAATCGAACCCGGGCAGTACAACTTTTGGTGAGAGGGTTGCAGCCACCGGGCTAGTGCGGTATGTTCGAAAGAATGAAGGCGTTTCCCCCGGCTCCGGTTCTTTCCCGTCCGTGTGCGCTCGCCGTGGCACCGTCGTATGCCGTTGTCAACATGCTCAACAAACAAGAGGAATCCGGAGATGGCTGTACGCCAAGAGGTTGACAGTGGGGACCCACCAGGTCCAAGCCGTACGCAAGCAAGTGCCTCATTGGAAAAAAAGCTTCCTCCTAATTGTATACTGACGTTGGGGCCCACGGGTTTGTCAACCTAGTCAATAAACGAAATAAATTTCCAACGATGACTGTCATCGGGGAGCTTTTTTCAGGGGTATCGGGGACCTTTTTTTATTGCGGGAAAGGGGTATCGGGGATCTAGCTGGTATCATTTTTTTCAGAGGGCGAACAAGTATCAGCTAGGCCTAGGTTTTGTTTTTTAACATGCGTAGCCCACGACATACCGAGACAGTGGCTTCAACTTATTTTTTGAGGTCCATCATGTACGTACCGGCCTATGGGCCTCCCAGCAAAGGTTTTACTTTTTCTTAAACATCGGCAGCCCAATGTATTTTTTTAATAAAACGCAGATCTCTGCTCTATTTATCTATATATAAGAATAATAATGCGGTGTCCAATTTATGTTTTCCATTCTAACCACATTATATATATTTATATTATTACTATTATCGTATATTTAATAGAGACTTATATATACATTATAAAAACATCCCACATCTTATTAACTTATAAAAGTAAATGTTTAACAGAAGTTGGCAAGGAAAATCCTGGTTGTTTTTGACTCACAGGCAAGGAAAATCCTGGTGATTGCGTACAAAAGTTTGCGAAGATTTTAAGGACCAATGTAATAATAACGCGCTCATTTTTCTTTTGAGCAATAACTCGCTAATTTGTTAATTTTATATATAATAAAATGTGTAGCTCTGGTTTATTTTTTGATATTAATTGCTCCTTCTAACCTAACATTAAATATAGAACAAGCCCAGCTAATTTGTGTATTTCAAGAAAGTGCAAATGGGCTAGGATTTCTTAGAAAATATTAAATGGGCCGCATTGACGCGAAATTATTTGTTCACCCTGCCCAGCAAATGGACTGTAAATTCTAGAAAACATGGGTTAAATATATGCCACATTTTTGCAGGCTGACATGTGGGCCAATAGGTCAAAGCCTACGCAAGGCGTTGTCAACTTAGTCAACAAATGATTCTGACATCCACAGCCATTGGATTTATATCCAACGGTCGGCATGCACCTTCAATCTCTCGTCTTCTTCCTGCAGCGTCACCGGGACCGCCTGCTCCGGCCTCCGGCGGCTAGCGGCTCTGCTTAGCACGCATCGCTGAGAAGCGCTACCCCACCGCCGGCCAGGCTATCCCTCTACCCCTCCAAACCTCCTGTTATTCTCCACCGGCTGCAGCCCCACGCCGCACCAGAACCAGTTATAACCCTTGTACTCCTCTCAATCTGCGACGCCACTGCCGCGTCTTCCCATCTCCGGGTCGTTCCCGTCCGGGGCCTCGCCGTCGTCCACCGCCTTGCTGCACTCGGCATGGCATGGTCAACAAACAGGAGTCATCGGAAGAGGACTATACGTGGAGAGCCTGACAGGTGGGACCCACGAGGTCCATGGTCGCATGCAAGGAAAGTCCCTCCTTGTTCAACTGAAAAAAAATGGTTCCTCCCCCTGACAGCTGGGACCCACCGGTTGTATCTTCGCACAGAAGGAAGTGCCTCCTTGTTATGCGAAAAAAACTATTCCTCCCGATGACAGCTGGGACCCGGCAGATTTGGTGGCTGACTTGTGGGCCTACTAAGCTGACACGTACGCAGGGTTTTGTCAACTTAATCAACAAATGATTCTACCAGCTGGACCGTTGGATGTTAATCCAACAACCGTGCTGCTTCTTCAACCTCTGTTCTTGCTCCTGTCTCCCGTGGGCGGCAGTGCTGCCGCGCACCCGAACCAGTCAAGTTTCCCACTCCTCTCCATCCATCTGCGACTCCACTACCACGTCTTCCGCATCTCTGGGTCATTCCAGTCTGGGGCCTCGCCATCATCCATCGGCCTTGGTGCACTCGGCACGGTGTGGTCAACATGGTCAACAAACGAGAGTCGTCGGAAGATGACTGTACGTGAGAGGCTGACAGTGGGGACGCACCACGCCCATGGACACATGCATGCAACTGCATCCTTTTTACCTTGAAAAATAATGTTTTCTCACCCTGACAGCTGGGACCCACCAGCTACATCTTCGCACGCAAGGAAGTGCGTCCTTATTACGGGCAAAAAAAATGATTCCTCCCCCTGACAGCTGGGACCCAGCAGCTATATCTTCACACGCAAGGAAGTGCGTCCTTATCCTCCCTGACAGCTGGGACCCACCCGGTCGAAGCGTACGTAGCGTTGTCTGTCTTGTCGCGAACGTGTATGTACATACTGGTCAATCGGTCACTCTGCAACGATGAACCGTGGCCGAGTAAGTAGCGGCACATGTCATAGTAGAGCCCCCCACGTAGCAGTTCAGGCTGTCCGTCTAAACCGTGTACACGTACATACAGCCACACGCCAAAAAATACGGCCACGTACGTACATACGAGTGGGGTCTCGAAACACGTACTCGCGCATACGGACGGCCAGGGCTCGTGTACATGGAGAGGCAACGGATGGCAGCGACGTTGTCCTGTTCATCGGCAGCTAACCGGCTGGGTTGGAACGGAGGAAACAACATCGTGTTCACTGGGAGCCAAGTGACTGGGTCGGAACATGTCCTGTTCATCGGGAGCGAAGCCACTGGGTCGGAATGGGTCGTGTTCAACGGGAGCCAACTGGCTTGGACGTAACAGCCGGAACGGGGTCCGGCGTACCGCAAAACGAAGGAAAACGGCCTTCTGTTCGACCGCGTACGGTCAAAACGGGGTCCTGTTCATCGGGAAGGGTCTGGCGTACCACACAACGGAGGAAACGGACTTGTGTTCGAGTGCCTATGGTCGAAGCGAGGTGCTGTTAATTGGGAGGGGTGTGGCGTACCGCAAAACAGAGGAAACGGACTTGTGTTGGAGTGCCTACGGTCGAAACGAGGGTCCTGTTCATCGGGAGGGGTGTGGCGTACCGCAAAACGGGACTCCACGGGCTACTGTTCATCCACCGTCTACTGCCTCGCTCTAGCCTCCACGGGTTACTGTTCATCCACCGTCGACTTCCTCCAGCCTCCACCAACTACTATTCATCCACCGTCGACTTCCTCCAGCCTCCACCAGGTACTGTTCACCACGGGGTCCTGTTCATCCAGCCTCCACCGGCTACTGTTCAACCAGCCCTCCATACGGGGTCCTGTTCAACCAGCCCTCCACGGGGTCTTGTTCATCCGCCCACAACCGGCTTGGGTGTGTGGCAGCCTCCTCTTGATCGGGGTCTTGTTCATCCAGCGGTAATGGCCTCTACTACCACGGGAGTCCTGTTCATCCAACCCCCACCGGGAACTGTTCATCCAACCCCAACAACGGTCACTATTCATCAAGAGGCAACAGCAGGTTTGATCGGCTTCAGTTAGCAGCTGTAGCGAAGGAATCGCTCGGGTCCAGTTAACAGCCAGGGATTGATCGCTCGGGTTCAGTAACGTAGCTAGTGCAATCGCTCGGGTTCAGTAAGCGAACGCCTCGCACCCACGCGTGTACGTGTACGAGAGAAACGCGCAATCCCTCCGTGCATCGCTCGTCCATGACCACCCACCGTAACCGGGAACTCCCCGATATTTTCCTCCCCCTCGCTTCTACCACGATTTTTTCCATCATGGACGGCCGAAAGAATGTCATGCAGCTGCGTCTCCGGCCCGCCCAGGACGAAAAGCCCATTTTCTGTCATGATTTTGTCATAGAAGTAGGAGCCCACCACATCTATGATGATACCGGGTTTTGTCACAATTATTGTCATAGAAGTGTCATAAGCATGACAGGAAAAAAATTCGTTCGGCCCAAAATGTTACGGATGTGTCTTTTTTTTTGTAGTGTATATATTAGGCATCAAGATCTATAGGGATAGATCGAGACGCTTAATAGGACTTTCACAAAGCACATACCTTGACACAGTTCTAAAGAAGTTCAAAATGGACCAGTCAAATAAAGGGTTCTTGCCTGTGTTGCAAGGTGTGAAATTGAGTCAGACTCAAAGTCCGACACAGAAGAAGATAGAGAGAGAATGAAAGTCATTCCCTATGCCTCAACCATAGGTTCTATCATGTATGCCATGCTATGTATTGATACGTCCATTTTGCATCATGTTTTCCTACTGTTATTTACAATATTTTTATGCATAATAATGCTTTATGGAGTAATTCTAATGCCTTTTCTATCATAATATGCGAGGTTTACACAAAGAGGGAGAATGCCGGCAGCTGCAATTCTAGACCTGAAAAAGCTACGTCAAAGTTACCTATTCTGCACATCTCCAAATGAGCTGAAAATTTATGGAGAATTGTTTTGGAATATATAAAAAATACTGGAGCAAATAACTACGGGAGGGGGGCCACCTGGTGAGCACAAGACACCAGGGCGCGCCCTGGTGGGTTGTGCTTAGCCCAGCCCACCTCCGGTGCCCATCTTCTGGTATATAGGTCATTTTGACCTAGAAAAAATAAGGAGAGGACTTTCGGGATGGAGCGCCGCCGTCTCGAGGTGGAACTTGGGCAGGAGCACTTTTGCCCACCAAGGGAACTTCCCGCCCGAAGGGGGAAATCGAAGCCATCATCATCACCAACAACCCATCTTTGGGAGGCCAATCTCCATCAACATCTTCAACAACACCATCTCCTCTCAAACCCTAGTTCATCTCTTGTGTTCAATCTTTGTACCGGAACCTCAGGTTGCTACCTGTGGGTGTCTAGTAGTGTTGATTACATCTTGAAGTTGATTACTATATGGTTTATTTGGTGGAAGATTATATGTTCAGATCCATTATGCTATTTAATACCCCTCTGATCTTGAGCATGATTATCATTTGTGAGACTTTTGTTCTTGAGGTCATGGGAGAAATCTTGTTGCAAGTAATCATGTGAACTTGATATGTGTTCGATATTTTGATGATATGTATGTTGTGATTCCCTTAGTGGTGTCATGTGAACGTCAACTACATGGCACTTCACCATATTTGGGCCTAAGGGAATGCATCGTAGAGTAGTTATTAGATGATGGGTTGCTAGAGTGACAGAAGCTTAAACCCTAGTTTATGCGCTACTTCGTAAGGGACCGATTTGGATCCAAAAGTTTAATGCTATGGTTAGATTTTATCTTAATACTTTCTCGTAGTTGCGGATGCTTGCGAGGGGATTAATCATAAGTAGGAGGTTTGTTCAAGTAAGAAGAACACCTAAGCACCGGTCCAACCACATATCAAATTATCAAATTAGCGAACACGAATCAAACCAACATGATGAAAGTGACTAGATGAAATTCCCGTGTACCCTCAAAAACGGTTTGCTTATTATAAGAGACCGTTTTGGCCTGTCTTTTGCCACAAAAGGATTGGGCTACCTTGCTGCACTTTATTTACCATTACCTTTACTTGCTCATTGCAAATTATCTTGCTATCAAACTACCTGTTACCGACAATTTTAGTGCTTGCAGAAAATACCTTGCTGAAAACCACTTGTCATTTCCTTCTGCTCCTCGTTGGGTTTGACACTCTTACTTATCGAAAGGACTACGATTGATTCCCTATACTTTTGGGTCATCAAGACTCTTTTCTGGTGCCGTTGCCGGGGAGTGAAGCACTCTTGGTAAGTGGAAAGTGGTAAGGAAAAATTATTACTACGTGCTAAAATTTACTATCACTTGCTACGATGGAAAACCATCCTTTGAGGGGTTTGTTCGGGGTATCTTCACCTCAAATGGAACCACAATTAGTTGCCCCTCAACCTACTACACCTACTAAAAATATTGGTTATGAAATTCCTTCGGGTATGATAGAACAACTGCTAGCTAATCCTTATGCAGGAGATGGAACTGAACATCCTGATATGCACTTGATATATGTGGATGAAATTTGTGGATTATTTAAGCTTGCAGGTTTATTCGGAGATGAAGCTAAGAATAAGGTTTTCCCTTTATCTTTGAAGGGAAAGGCATTGACATGGTATAGGCTATGTGATGATATTGGATCTTGGAACTGGAATCGATTGAAATTGGAATTTCACCAAAAAAATTATCCTATGCATCTAGTTCATCGTGATCGGAATTATATATATAATTTTTGGCCTCGTGAAGGAGAAAGTTTCGCTCTAGCTTGGGGGAGGCTTAAGTCAATGTTATATTCATGCCCCAATCATGAGCTCTCGAGAGAAATTATCATTCAAAACTTTTATGCTCGGCTTTCTCGTGATGATCAATCCATGCTCGATACTTCTTGTACTGGTTCTTTTATGAGGAAGACTATTGAATTTAGGTGGGATCTTTTAGAAAGAATTAAATGCAACTCTAAAGATTGGGAACTTGATGAAGGTAAAGAGTCAGGTATTAAGCTTGAGTTTGATTGTGTTAAATCTTTTATGAATACCGATGCTTTTCACAAGTTTAGCACTAAATATGGGCTTGACTCTAACATAGTAGCCTCTTTTTGTGAATCATTTGCTGCTCATATTGATCTCCCTAAGGAGAAGTGGTTTAAATATCATCCCCCTATTAAATAAGAAATTAAAGAACCGGTAATAGCTAAAGATGAAACTATCATTTACAATGTTTATCCAGTTGTGCCTACTGCTTACCTTGAAAAACCACCTTTCTCTGTTAGGATAAAGGAACATGCTAAGGCTTCAACTGTGGTTCGCAAAAGTAATACCAAAGCACCTAGACCTTCAGAACAAATCAAAGTAGAACCTAGTGTTGCTATGGTTAAAGATCTCCTGGTAGAAAATATTGATGGGCATGTTATTTACTTCTGTGATGAAGCTGCTAGAATTGCCAAACCCGATGAAAAAGATAAACATAGACCGGTTGCTGGCTTGCCTTTCTTTCTTAAGAGATGCCTGATCGGAAGAAATCAACGATGTCCCAGGTACACATTCTTCTTACATTTATCCAAATATATACTTTCAGTCTCATCTAAATAGTGTGTGCATGCATTGTATCCCTTGTTTGTCTGTCCTGAAAGGTTACTAAGAGTAGGCCAATCATTGATGGTTACAAATAGCAACGCTCATAGGTCCAATTCCTCCTATTTGTGCTCATCCCACACACGTACACCTTTTATTTCCCACAACTATAAAATTTCTTCAACTAATGGCCTTAGGAACACATCAATGTCGTTGCCGGGTTGCTTAGGGCCTTGGATGAGCACTGGCATCATAATGAACTTCCGCTTCATGCACAACCAAGGAGGAAGGTTATAGATACATAGAGTCACAGGCCAGGTGCTATGACTGCTTCTCTGCTCCCCAAAAGGATTAATGCCATTTATACTTATACCAAACCATAAGTTCCTTGCGTCATCTGCAAACTCCGGCCACTTTCTCTCGATTTTTCTCCACTGCGACCCATCAGCGGGTACTCTCAACATTCCGTCTTTCTTATGGTCTTTTTTGTGCCACGGCAACAACTTGACATGCTCTTTGTTTTGGAACAAACATTCCAACCGTGATATTATAGGAGCATACCATATCACCTTGGCAGGAACCCTATTCCTGGGGCGCTCGTCCTCAACATCACCAGGGTCATCGCGACTGATCTTATAGTGCAATGCACCGCATACCAGGCATGCATTCAAATTCTCGTACTCCTCACCGCGGTAGAGGATGCAGTCATTAGGGCATGCATGTATCTTGTGCACCTCTAATCATAGAGGGCAGACATCCTTCTTTGCTTCGTACGTACTGTCGGGCAATTCATTATCCTTTGGAAGCATCTTCTTTAACATTTTCAGCAACTTTTCAAATCCCTTGTCAGATACACCATTCTCTGCCTTCCATTGCCGCAATTCCAGTGTGGTACCTAGCTTTTTCTTGTCATCTTCGCAATTTGGGTACAACAATTTTTTGTGATCCTCTAACATACGCTGTAACTTCAACTTCTCCTTTTCACTTTCACAGTTTCTCTTTGCATCAGCAATTTCCCGACCAAGATCATCAGTGGGCTCATCTGATGCCTCTTCTTCAGCTTCCCCCATTGTAGTACCATCGTATTCAAGGAACCTAGGATAGTTGTCATCAACCTCTTCTTCTTCATTGTCTTCCATTATAACCCCTCTCTCTCCGTGCTTGGTCCAACAGTTATAGCCGGACATGAAACCGGACTGAAGCAGGTGGCTGTGAAGGATTTTTGAGGTAGAGTAATCCTTATCATTCTTACAGACACCACATGGACAACACATAAAACCATTCCTCTTGTTTGCCTCAACCACACGCAGAAAACTATGCACGCCATTAATGAGCTGGGGAGAGCGTCGGTCATCGTACATCCATTGTTGGCTCATCTTCATTACACAACATCGAAGTGACCAAATTAATACAAGTTCATAAATAAAGTTCATACATACTTCTCATAAAACAACATACAACTATCTAGCTAAAGCATTTAAATGCAACAACAAATGCGATCAAAATCGCAACTAAGGTAATAATCGATCCAACAGCATAATGATACCAAGCCTCTTTATTAATGGCATATTTTCTAATCTTTCTAATCTTCAAGCGCATTGCATCCATCTTGATCTTGTGATCATCGACGACATCGGCAACATACAACTCCAATTTCATTTTCTTTTCTTCAATTCTTTTCAATTTTTCTTTCAAATAATTGTTTTCTTTTTCAACTAAATTTAACTCCTCGACAAGAGGGTCGGTTGCAATTTCCGGTTCACATACCTCCTAGATAAAAATATCTATATCAACTTGATGGGCATAATTGTCATAAACACGAAATGAATCAAATAGTTATAAAAGATAATATACCACATCTGAAACATAAACCGGACGTGGGCCGACAGAGACGGATATCAAAACCATGGCACTATATATAACAAACAATCATACAAGTAAGAAAATTATACAAGTAACTATCTAAATCATACAAATAAGATTTTTTTTACAAAAAGGATAAGAACAAGAGGCTCACCAAGGTGGTGCTGGTGACGGGACGGCGCGGGCGATCGACGGCGGTGAGGACGGGGACGGGAAGGCACTAAGTAAACCACACTTACACATATGCAAACTAAGAAGTTAATTTGAGCTCATATTGCATATAAATCAAATAAACTCCCACATAATTACTCCCAAACTAAAACCCACAAATCACTATACTTATAGAGCATGGAACGAGCTAAACTAGCAATGAGAGATGAAAGGATAAAGTTGCTAACCTTTTAGAACACTTGGATAGATGGGGTGCCTCAAATCTTGACAAATCTTGGCAAAAATGGAGGATGAACTCGAGCTAGGGGAAGGAAACAGAGAGGAGAGAAAGGAGAAAGCTTGGACTCGGGCTGGACGAAGCATCTATATATAGGGATATCTTTAGACCCGGTTGGTGATACCAACCGGGACTAAAGGTCTATCTTTAGTCCCGGCTGGTGATACCAACTGATATGTCTCCATCGTATCTATAATTTTTTATTGTTTCATGCCAATATTCTACAACTTTCATATACTTTTGGCAATATTTTATATCATTTTTTGGGACTAACATATTGATCCAGTGCCCAGTGCCAGTTCCTGTTTGTTGCATGTTTTTTGTTTCGCAGAAAATCCATATCAAATGGAGTCTAACCGCGATAAAAATTTACGAAGATTTTTTTGGAATATATGTGATTTTTGGGAAGCAGAATCAACGTGAGATGATGCCCGAGGGGCCCACAAGCCCTTGAGGTGCGCCCCTACCCAGGGCGCGGCCAGGGGGCTTGTGGCCACCCCGAAGGTCGGTTGGAGGTGTCCTTCGGACACAAGGAAGCTTATATCCGGATAGAAATCGTGTTAAAATTTCAGCCCTATCGGAGTTACGGATCTCCGGGAATTTAAGAAACGGTGAAAGGCCAGAAATAGGGGTCGCGAAACAGAAGAGAAACAGAGAGACAGATCCAATCTCGGAGGGGCTCTTTCCCCTCCACCGCCATGGAGGCCATGGACTAGAGGGGAAACCCTTCTCCCATCTAGGGGGGAGGTCAAGGGAGAAGAATAAGGAGGGGGCTCTCTCCCCCTCACTCCCGGTGGCGCCGGAACGCCGCCGGGGCAATCATCATGTGACGGCGATCTACACCAACACCTCCGTCATCTTCCCCAACATCTTCATCACCTTCCCTCATCTATATTCAGCAGTCCACTCTCCCGCAACCCGCTGTACCCTGTACTTGAACATGGTGCTTTATGCTTCATATTATTATCCAATGATGTGTTGCCATCCTATGATGTTTGAGTAGATTTTTGTTGTCCTATCGGTGATTGGTGAATTGCTATGATTGGTTTAATTTGCTTGTGGTTATGTTGCTGTCCTTTGGTGCCCATCATATGAGCGCGCGTGTGGATCACACCATAGGGTTAGTTGTATGTTGATAGGACTATGTATTGGAGGGCAAGGGTGACAGCAGCTTCAGCCTATCATAGAAATTGGTGCATACGGGATTGAAGGGGGACCAATATATCTTAAGACTATGGTTGGGTTTTACCTTAATGAATGACAGTAGTTGCGGATGCTTGCTGGAGTTCCAATCATAAGTGCATAGAATTCCAAGTAAGGGATGACATGCTAGCAGTGGCCTCTCCCACATAAAACTTGCTATCGGTCTAGTAATGTAGTCAATTGCTTAGGGACAATTCCGCAACTCCTACCACCACTTTTCCACACTCGCTATACTAACTTAATTTTTTATTTATCTAAACAGCCCCTAGTTTCTATTTTCGTGCTCTTTATTATCTTGCAAACCTATCCCACAACACCTACAAAGTACTTCTAGTTTCATACTTGTTCTAGGCAAAGCGAATGTTAAGCGTGCGTAGAGTTGTATCGGTGGTCGATAGAACTTGAGGGAATATTTGTTCTACCTTTAGCTCCTCGTTGGGTTTGACACTCTTACTTATCGAAAGAGGCTACAACTGATCCCCTACACTTGTGGGTTATCAAGACCTTTTTCTAGCGCCGTTGCCGGGGAGCAATAGCTTGGGGTGAATATTCTCGTGTGTGCTTGTTTGATTTATCACTAAGTAGATTTTATTTGTTGTTCTAAGTTGTTCTTTATCTTTAGTTATGGATATGGAACATGAAATACCAAAAAAATTAGGTGTACTAGCTACTCATGGAGATGGGGAACCTCCTAAAACCCTCGATGCTCGCTATGTGGAAGGTATTAAACACTACTTTGATAATCCTGAGAAAACCCGTTCAACTTGATAATGGGAGACACGTTGGATCAACGTGAATACTTTAGGGATTATCGCTTGACTCTAAAAGGGAAAATGTTATGGGATCAAATTCATATGTTGCATTGGTATGCTTGGAATTTATGCCGGAGATATGATTATACTTGTTGCTCTAGGATGAAGGCTCCACACCTGCCCTTTTCATGTAAATTTAATGATAATGAAACCTTGGCTTCTTATGCTAATGGTATATATGATTACTATGATGTGGAACAAATAGAAGAATTTGTTGCTTTTAAGGGTCCTTATGAAATCGAATCTTTGTTTGAAAAGTGTGAAAATTTTGATGATGCTCTTTACAGACCTAAAAATTATGCTATACTTAAATATTGCTATGAGAATTATGAATATAATGCCGATATTAATGAGTTTATTGAGAAAGTCTCCGCTATCCAAGAAGAGACTAATATTTTGCAGGAATCTATGGAAGAAGAAATTTATGACACTATGAGCTCATTAGATGAAAAAAATGAGGAGGAGAGCGAAGAACAAAAGGAGGAAGAGCGGACTGATCACCCGTGCCCGCCTTCTAATTAGAGTAACTCTTTATCCCATACATTGTTTAATTTTCCTTCGTGCTTACCGAAGGATGAATGCTATGATCCCTTGGATTCGTTTGAAATATCCCTTTTTGATGAACTTGATGCTTACTATGCTTGTGGCCATGATGCCAATATGAATTATGCTTATGGAGATGAACTTGCTATAGTTACTTATGTTAAACATGAAACTTTTGCTATTGCACCCACGCATGATAGTCCTATTATCTTTTTGAATTCTCCCAACTACACTATATCGGAGAAGTTCGCGCTTATTAAGGATTATATTAATGGGTTGTGTTTTACTACTACACATGATGATTTTGATAAATATAATATGCATGTGCTTACTGCTCCTACTTGCAATTATTATGAGAGAGGAACTACTTCTCCGACTCTCTATGTTTCCAGTACGATAAAATTGCAAGAAATTGTTTATACTATGCATTGGCCTTTACTTGATGTGCATGAATTGTTCTTTTATGACATGCCGATGCATAGGAAGAGAGTTAGACTTTGTTGTTCGATGATATATGTTGCTTTGTGCTCAATACTAAATTACAAATCATTGTTAATTAAAATTGGCTTTGATATACCTTGGGATCCGGGTGGATCAATTACTTGAGCACTATATGCCTAGCTTAATGGCTTTAAAGAAAGCGCTGCTAGAGAGACAACCCAGAAGTTTTAGAGAGTCATTTATTTCTATTGTGTGCTTTTATAAAGTTTAAAAACAAAAAAACGAAGTGGGGAACCTAAAACTTGTTCAAAAAGAAAAGTGAAAGTAAGAAAGACGAGCACCATTGAAGTGGGGGAGCTTCTTGAACTTTGTTCATGCCCATGAAAACTTTGCAAACCTTGATTACAGAAAATTCTCAACAAAAATAATTATACCCTTGTACAAATCCATTGTATTATAAAAATAATGTGCCAAGATTTGCCTTTAGGATGATTAGATTGCTTGTTTGGTTTGTGCAGTGCAAAAATAGAAACTTTAGCTAGTGCGTGAATTTAAATTTTTTACTGGAACATCAAAAGTTTCTGAAATTTTTACACTATACTGCTATTCAATATTTTTATTTTTTCATATTTTTTCAGAATTTTTGGTGTTACAGAAGTATGGTAGATGTTCAGATTGCTACAGACTGTTCTGTTTTTGACAGATTCTGTTTTTGATGCATTGTTTTGCGTGTTTTGATGAATCTATGGATTGTATCGGTGATATAAGCCATGGTGAAGTTAGAGTACAGTAGTTATAATGCAAAAATAAAATATGAATGACTTTTCAACAGTACTTAAAGTGGTGATTTGCTTTATTATACTAACGGATCTCACGAGGGGTTTTGTTAAGTTTTGTGTGATTGAAGTTTTCAAGTTTTGGGTGAGATCACGATGGATGAAGGAATAAGGAGTGGCAAGAGACTAAGCTTGGGGATTCCTGAGGAACCCCAAGGTAATATTCAAGGACTCCCAAGCAACTAAGCTTGGGGATGCCCTGTAAGGCATCCCCTCTTTCTTCTAACGACCATCGGTAATTTTACTTGGAGTTATATTTTTATTCGTCACATGATATGCGCAAATTCTTGGAGCATCTTTTGTGTTTATTTTTCCTTCTTATTTTATGCACCATGCTGGTATGAGAAAGTCCTTGGTTGATTTATAGAATGCTTCATGCACTTCACTTATATCTTTTGAGTATGGCTTTATAGAATGCTTCATGTGCTTCACTTATATCATTTGAAGTTTGGATTGCCTGTTTCTCTACAAATAGAAAACCGCCATTTGTAGAATGCTCTTTTGCTTCACTTATATTTGTTAGAGCGTGGGCATATCTTTTGTAGAAAGAATTAAACTCTCTTGCTTCACTTATATCTATTTAGAGAGTTAACGGGAATTGGTCATTCACATGGTTAGTCATAAAATCCTACATAAAAACTTGTAGATCACTGAATATGATATGTTTGATTCCTTGCAATAGTTTTGTGATATAAAGATGGTGATATTAGAGTCATGCTAGTGAGTAATTGTGGATTGGTAGAAATACTTGTGTTAAGGTTTGTGATTCCCGAAGCATGCACGTATGGTGAACCGTTATGTGATGAAGTCAGAGCATGATTTATTTTTTGATCGTCTTCCTTATGAGTGGCAGTCAGGGACGAGCGATGGTCTTTTCCTACCAATCTATCCCCCTAGGGGCATGCGTATTAGTACTTTGCTTCGATGGCTAATAAATTTTTGCAATAAGTATGTGAGTTCTTTAAGACTAATGTTGAGTCCATGGATTATACGCACTCTCTCCCTTCCACCATTGCTAGCCTCTCTCGTGCCGCGCAACTTTCGCAGGTGCATAAAACCATCCTTATACCTTCCACAAAACAGCCACCATACCTACCTATCATGGCATTTCCATAGCCATTCTGAGATATATTGCCATGCAACTTCCATCATCATCATATAACATGACTTAAGTGTTCATTGTCATATTGCTTTGCATGATCGTAAGATAGCTAGCATGATATTTTCATGGCTTGTCCGTTTTTTGATATCTTTGCTATGCTAGATCATTGCACATCCTGGTACACTGCCAGAGGCATTCATATAGTCATCATGTATCAGTTTTATCAAGTTGTGATATCGAGTTGTAAGTAAACAAAAGTGTGATGATCATCATTATTAGAGCATTGCCCCAGTGAGGAAAGGATGATGGAGGTTATGATTCCCTCACGTCGGGATGAGACTTCGGACTTACAAAAATAAGAAGAGGCCAAAGAGCCCAAAATAAAAGAAAAGAGACCAAAGAACCCAAAATAAAAAAATAAAAAGAAGAAAATAGAAAAATGAGAGAAAAAGAGAGAAGGGGCAATGTTACTATCCTTTTACCACACTTGTGCTTCAGAGTAGCACCATGTTTTTTAGATAGAGAGTCTCTTGAGTTATCACTTTCATATACTAGTGGGAATTTTTCATTATAGAACTTGGCTTGTATATTCCGATGATGGGCTTCCTCAAATGCCCGAGGTCTTCATGAGCAAGCAAGTTGGATGCACACCCACTTAGTTTCATTTGTGAGCTTTCATACACTTATAGCTCTAGTGCATCCATTGCATGGCAATCCCTACTCACTTACATCGATATCAATTGATGGGCATCTCCATAGCCCATTAATTTTCCTAGTTGATGTGAGACTTTCTCCTTTTTGTCTTCTTCTCACAACCACCATATTCTATTCCACCTATAGTGCTATATCTATGGCTCACGCTCATGTATTGCGTGAAAGTTGAAAAGGCTTGAGAACATTAAAAGTATGAAACAATTTCTTGGCTTGTCATCAGGGTTGTGCATGATGAAATACTTTGTGTGATGAAGATGGAGCATAGCCAGAATATATGATTTTGTAGGGATAACTTTCTTTGGCCATGTTATTTTGAGAAGACATGATTGCTTTATTAGTATGCTTGACGTATTACTGTCTTAATGTCAAATGATAGACTATTGCTTTGAATCACTCATGTCTTAATATTCATGCCATGATTAGATTATATGATCAAGATTATGCTAGGTAGCATTCCACATCAAAAATTATCTATTTATCATTTACCTACTTGAGGACGAGCAGGAATTAAGCTTGGGGATGTTGATACGTCTCCGTCGTATCTATAATTTTTTATTGTTTCATCCCAATATTCTACAACTTTCATATACTTTTGGCAACATTTTATATCATTTTTTGGGACTAACATATTGATCCAGTGCCCAGTGTCAGTTCTTGTTTGTTGCATGTTTTTTGTTTCACAGAAAATCCATATCAAACAGAGTCCAAATGCGATAAAAATTTACGGAGATTTTTTTGGAACATATGTGATTTTTGGGAAGTGGAATCAACGTGAGAAGATGCCCGAGGGACCCACAATCCCTTGAGGCGCGCCCCCCTACCCAGGGCGCGGACAGGGGCTTGTGGCCACCCCGAAGGTCGGTTGGAGGTGTCCTTCGTACACAAGGAAGCTTATATCCAGAAAGAAATCGTGTTAAAATTTCAGCCAAATCGGAGTTACGGATCTCCAGGAATTTAATAAACGGTGAAAGGCCAGAAACAGGGATCGCGAAACAAAAGAGAAATAGAGAGACAGATCCAATCTCGGAGGGCTCCGCCGCCATGGAGGCCATGGACCAGAGGGGAAACCCTTCTCCCATCTAGGGGGAGGTCAAGGAAGAAGAAGAAGGAGGGGGGCTCTCTCCCCATCTCTCCCGGTGGCGCCGGAACTCCGCCGGGGCAATCATCGTGTGACGGCGATCTACACCAAAACCTCCGTCATCTTCCCCAACATCTTCATCACCTTCCCTCATCTATATTCAGCGGTCCACTCTCCCGCAACCCACTGTACCCTGTACTTGAACATGGTGCTTTATGCTTCATATTATTATCCAATGATGTGTTGCCATCCTATGATGTTTGAGTAGATTTTTGTTGTCCTATCAGTGATTGGTGAATTGCTATGATTGGTTTAATTTGCTTGTGGTTATGTTGCTGTCCTTTGGTGCCCATCATATGAGCGCGCGTGTGGATCACACCATAGGGTTAGTTGTATGTTGATAGGACTATGTATTGGAGGGCAAGGGTGACAGCAGCTTCAGCCTAGCATAGAGATTGATGCATACGGGATTGAAGGGGGACCAATATATCTTAAGGCTATGGTTGGGTTTTACCTTAATGAATGACAGTAGTTGTGGATGCTTGCTGGAGTTCCAATCATAAGTGCATAGAATTCCAAATAAGGGATGACATGCTAGCAGTGGCCTCTCCCATATAAAACTTGCTATCGGTCTAGTAATGTAGTCAATTGCTTAGGGACAATTCCGCAACTCCTACCACCACTTTTCCACACTCGATATACTAACTTAATTGTTTATTTATCTAAACAACCCCTAGTTTCTATTTTCGTGCTCTTTATTATCTTGTAAACCTATCCCACAGCACCTACAAAGTACTTCTAGTTTCATACTTGTTCTAGGTAAAGCGAATGTTAAGCGTGCGTAGAGTTGTATCGGTGGTCGATAGAACTTGAGGGAATATTTGTTCTACCTTTAGCTCCTCGTTGGGTTCGAGACTCTTACTTATCGAAAGAGGCTACAACGGATCCCCTACACTTGTGGGTTATCACCAACCGGGACTAAAGGGGCTCGCAGGTGCCCCAGCCTGCCGCAACCACTTTAGTCCCGGTTGGTATCACCAACCGAGACTAGAGGTACCATTTGAACTGAGACTAATCCTAGCTGTGCCCCCGTCCGCTCCTAGCCATTGGAACCGGGACAAATGCTCCCATTAGTCCCGGGCCCAAACCTGGCCGGGACTAATGCTACGGATGAAAGGTAGTTTTTGGTGAGATCACGATGGATGAAGGAATAAGGAGTGAAAAGAGCCTAAGCTTGGGGATGCCCATGGAACCCCAAGGTAATATTCAAGGAGAACCAAGCAACTAAGCTTGGGGATGTCCCGGGAGGCATCCCCTCTTTCTTCTAACGACCATCGGTAATTTTACTTGGAGCTATATTTTCATTCGTCACATATCATGAGTTTTGCTTGGAGCGTCTTGTATTTTAGGAGTCTTTGCTTTGTTTTGTTTTTTAGTTTGTCACAATCATACTTGCTGGACACACCTATTTGAGAGAGTCATAATGATGTCATGATTTGTTAGAATTTCTCTATGTGCTTCACTTAAATTTTTTGAGATATGGAATTGCTCCAGCGCTTCACTTATATCTTTTTGAGCACATTGGTGCTTTAATTTTGAAGAAATACTCTCATGCTTCACTTATATTATTTTCAGAGTTAGTAAAATTTTAAAGAAATATCCTCTCATGCTTCACTTATATTATTTTGAGAGATGAAAATTTTGAAGAAATATTTATGCTCTTGTTCTTCACTTAAATTTGTTTGAGAGATTGTTATAAGCAATGGTAATATATGAAACAAGTCCCAAAGTTATAGATATTCAAGAGGGATAATAAAAACTATCATGAAGTTCATTGGATATTAAAACTTGATTCCTTGCAATACTTTTGCGATATGAGATAGTAATATGTGAGTCATGTTGGTAAGTAATTATGCTTTACTAAGAATATTGGTGTTAAGGTTTGTGATTCCCTATGCAAGCACGAAAGTCAATAGTTATGCAATGAAGTTACATCCTACTTATGGTGCATTATTCAGTGTTAGTTATGTTTAATGCTCATTTATGATAGTTTTCGTTTCTTGGTTGGTTGCTTCTCAATCTATTTGCTAGCCTTCCCTTGTACTAAGCGGGAATACCGCTTGTGCATCCAAACTCCTTAAACCAAGTTGTGCCAAATGAGTCCACCATACCTACCTATATGCGGTATTTCTATGTCGTTCCAAGTAAATTTGTTTGTGCCAACTCTAATTTTCAAAATGAATTTCCTTTTGTGTGCCCGTACCGCTCATGAAGCGGCAGGGGGTGGCCAATATTTTTCCATGCTATATGTGTTATTCTCAAGATGAGTGTTTATTCACTTGTCATTGCACGAGAGTGTGGCTGGTAATAGGGATGCCCAGTCCCAAATTGAAAAAGAAATTTATTTTATGTTGTCAATAATAAATTCCTTGGAAAGTGTTGGTATGGAAGGCACTCGTGGATACGGCTAGCCATGGATTGTGAAAGAATGGTGGAAAAGGAATAAACTTTATTTTATGTTTGGGAACCGCCTATGATGTATCTAGCATGGAAAGTATTGGGAATTCTCGGTCATTTTCGTTGACGGGAAAAGCATGCCTCTCAAAACAATTTTATCTCTCAATTTAAGCTTTGAACTCTGGCACCTCTACAAATCTCTGCTTCCCTCTATGAAGGGCCTATCTATTTACTTTTATGCAATTTTTATTTTTATTGAGTCTCCATCTTCTCATATAAAGCACCAACTAGGGAGCACTATTATCATACTTGAGCATTGGTGTAGCTAATATTTGAGTGTGTTTCTTGAATGGATCAATGATTGAGCATAATGGGCTAGGGATAGCTTTCTTTAGTGTTAATATTTTGAAAGACATGGTTGTTTGTTCATATGCTTGAGTATTGAGGTCTTCATGTCAAATTATAGACTATTGCTTTGAATCACCTAAAGTCCAAATGTCCATGCTATAAAAGAAAAGAATATGTGATGAAGATGATGGGTAGCATTCCACATCAAAAATTCTGTTTTTATCATTTACCTACTCGAGGACAAGCACGAATTAAGCTTGGGGATGCTGATACGTCTCCCATGTATTTATAATTTTTTATTGTTCCATGCTATTAAAGTATCATTCTTGGATGTTTTATACTCATTTACTAGCAACTTTATATCATTTTTTGGGACTAACCTATTGACATAGTGCCCAGTGCCAGTTGTTGTTTTCTGCTTGTTTTTCACTTTGCAGAATATCAATACCAAACGGAGTCCAAATGCCATGAAACTTTTTGGAGATTTTTTTCTGGATAGAAGACACCCAGGGAGCCAAGGAAGTGCACCAGAGGAGGCCCGTGGGGCCCACTAGGCACCAGGGCGCGCCAGAAGACCCAGGCGCGCCCTGGTGGGTAGTGGGCCCACAGGAGGCTTCTCCATCGACTATCAGCTCTATAAATACTCTAAAATCCCCAAAACCCTAGGGGAGTCAACGAAACACAATTCCAGCCGCCGCAAGTTCCAGAACCACGAGATCCAATCTAGAGGCCTTTTCCGGCACTCTGCCGGAGGGGTCAACAATCATGGAGGGGTTCTTCATCATCACCCTTGCCCCTCCGATGATGCGTGAGTAGTTTACCATAGCCCTACGGGTCCGTAGGCAGTAGCTATATGGCTTGTTCTCTCTTTTTGATCTTCAATACAATGTTCTCCTTGATATTCATGGAGATTTATTTGATGTAATGACTTTTTGCAGTGTGTTTGTTGGGATCCAATGAATTGTGAGTTTATGATCAGTTCTATCCATGAATATTATTTGAGTCTTTGTTGAACTCTCTTGTGCATGATTGTTATAGCCTCGTATTTCTTCTCCGAAACTTTGGTTTGGTTTGGCCAACTAGATTGATTTTTCTTGCCATGGGAAGAGGTGCTTTGTGATGGGTTCGACCTTGCGGTGCTCAATCTCGGTGACAGAAGGAGACATGACACGCATGTATCGTTGCCATTAAGGATAAAAAGATGGGGTCTATTCCTACATGAATATATTTGTCTACATCATGTCATCGTTCTTATTGCATTACTCCGTTTTTCCATGAACTTAATAACCTAGATGACTGCTAGATAGCGATCGATGTGTGGAGTAATAGTAGTAGATGCAGGCAGGAGTTGGTCTACTAATCTTGGACGTGATGCCTATATACATGATCATTGCCTTGGATATCATCCTAATTATTTGCTCTTCTATCAATTGCCCAATAGTAATTTTTTTACCCACCGTATGCTATTTTCTCGAGAGAAGCCTCTAGTGAAATCTACGGCCCCCGGGTCTATTTCCTATCATATTATTTACAGATCTATTAATCCAAAAATCCAAAAATACCTTGCTGCACTTTTTCTTTATTTATTTTATTTTGTGTTTTTGCTAGATCTATTTATCCAATCTCATACAATTTAATCTATCTCAATACCGAGGAGGTATTGACAACCCCTCTTACGCGTTGGGTTGCAAGTTTTTGTAGTTTGTGTGTAGGTGTTGTTTACGTAGTGTTGATTGGTTCTCCTACTGGATTGATAGCCTTGGTTTCATAACTAAGGGAAATACTTATCGTTGTTGTGTTGCATCATCCTCTCCTCTTCGGGGAATTACCAACGTAGATACAAGCAATCAAGGTGAAGGAAGGAGTTCAGACTTTCACTCCTCTAGTTGCTTTTCATGCCAAGCCAAAACCCCTCGCAGATAAGCTGCGGCCCACAGTCTCCTCTTCTTATACATCTGTCTCAACCAAGTTATTATTTTTTCTGACTGCCATCTTTTGGCAAACGCGTGTCATCTCTCCTCAAACGTGGCCGTGGATGTGGTGTAGTACAGAAGAGTTCGGAACTGGTTCAAGGACTTGTGAGTGAGGTGAATCTTCATATTTTTTTCTCTATATGCCATGTACATATACGGTGCCACACATCTGGCAAGACTTCGTGAATTGCCCTGATCATCGCAGCGTCGGCGTCCATGATTACACTCTTCTGCAGCTTCTGACACATGGACCTCAAAAATGTTTGCAGCAGCCACACATATGTCTCTTCGGTCTCGTCCGAAACTATGGCACAACCAAAACCAGTAGTCTTCAGTGATTGTTAAGACCAACAAAAGGTATGAATGGCATACCATAACGATTCATCTTGTACGTGTTGTCAAATACAACCATGTCGTCAAAATCCTCATAGTCCTGACGAGACTGTGAGTCACGCCAGAACATTCTATTCATATGTCCTTCTTTATCTACTTTGTACTCGAAAAAGAAGCTAGGATCCCTCTCTTTCCTACTGGCCATGATGCCTATGGCTGTGGCAGCATCACCTTTTGAAAGCAGCTTCCTCTTCTTCCTGGAGCAAAGGTTGTATATATCACACCTCGTAAAACCAACACCGCTGTACCATACATGTTTGCTCATGAAGGAATCCATAATAGTGTGAATTCTAATTCCTGCAGCTCCCATGGACAATATCTCAGCTTTCTGGTACTCTTTGATTTTCTTTTGTGGGACAAAAGAAAAGGTACTTCGTCCGGTTTTGCTAACATATGGTTATGCTTGTCCTCAAAATTTACAACATACCAAACCCCACGCTTTTCGTCAAGCTTCATGGTCAGGTGTGCTTCGCAGTTGCAGCGTGACTCGGGTCTGAGCCTACGGCTGCGTCCATCCTCGATTAGCAACTTGCTATCACATTTCCCTTCTCTGGAACAAACATACCGCCTCAAACACATATGATGTGACTCAGTTTTGCTATACCTGACCTTATCCTTTCTAATGCTGAAACCATTATCTCTAGCATAGCTGTTGTAGAAAATGAACGCAACTACTTCAGACATAAAAGGCATTTCTCTTATCTTCATGAACATATCCCTCTTATCATCTGCATGGGTAGTATCCTGGACATTCTCTTTCCCCTCATCTTCTGTCACCTACACAATCAAAACATAGCCACGAAAACAATTTTCTATGGTTTAACATTACTTCCATACAACATTGATTACATACATACCTCACTCATGTTGACCGACGACTACGACTCCCTAGAATCAGATGCATCTACTGAATCATCATCAAGGCCTGTCTCCGCGTCGGATTCACCGTAATAGTCATACGCATTATGAGATCCTGAAATTAGCTGAAAAATTCAACACAAATACATAATTAGTTATCATATAATATTCCAAAAAAAAAAAATTCAATTTGCATGCCAACAAAAAATTCCACTTCCGTACCTGACTAATGTAATCTTCATTCGAGACCTCGGAGTTGTTTTCCTCACTATCATCATCCACGTCCATCTATAAAATTTCAATACAAAAATATAATATTGTCGGATGCCACAAAAAAATTACAACATGATAATGCCACTCACATTAACATCTTCCCCTTCGTTCCCATTCTCTGACCAATCTCCATGATCTGAATTTTCATCATCTGACCAATCATCTATCCAGTCTTTCAGCAGTTCTCCAAACACCATATCTACCACGATATCAGTTAACTCATTGTTCGTCATTTCCTACAACAAATAGTAAGTATCATCACATGTGCAAACAATATCAATAATGAAATAGATAACACATAGCACAGGATTACGAAGGTTAAGTAAACTACCCCAACCAAGGGCGTTCAGATCATGCAAACAATATCAATAATGAAATATACAACACATAGCACAGGATTACGAACGTTAAGTAAACTACACCAACCGAGGGCGTTCAGATTGTGCACACAACCGACGCAAACGACCTATGACCATCGATGGATCCTCCCCCGTCTCCAGAGCGGTCGACGACGAAAAGTTACGTGAAACCTAGTAAGGAAGGTGGCCACTTTGGATCACGAGGAGCAGCACTACTGAAACTAGATCAGTGATAACCTGCGCCGCCGGATACCTAGGTTAGCCGCTGCGTCAAATAATGATAGTCGTCGTGCAAACAACCGGCGACAACCGACGCTACGTTAACCCTAGACAGAAGAAACCCACATTAGTTGGCGTGATCACTTTGTGTCATGAGTAGCAGCACTACCAAAACAAGATCCGTGATCGCCTACGCCGCCGAGTAGCTAGGTTACCCGCCCCGCTAGGTTAACCACTACCATGAAGACAGTGGCAGTTCGTTCGATGCTGCCGTGAGCGAGACAAATGGGGGGACGCGGGATGCGGTACCTGCGAGCGCTGGAGGTTCACGATGGTGACGTGCGCTATCCGACGAGATCGCCGCCACCGATATTCGTAAAGAACCGCAACTAGGGTACTGCATGAATGATGGAGCTGGCTTCGGCAGGTCGTACGTGGTCGTGGGGTCGTGCGATGTTTTTTTTCTGGGGGAGGGTACTGTACCTATACGGTATGGGTTATACTGGTTATACAGGGCTTGGATATGGGCTACGGCGGGCCAGAGAAAAAAACTGGCGAGGGACAAGGATACCCCTGGGAAATTGAGTTAGGGGGAGCACCGAAGCAACGCTCCTAGTCCATTCCAATGCTTCACCTCGAACTAGCCCAGATGTTGTACAACAAGAACTTTTCTTTTCCAACTCGAGTGAAACCTCGAGAGGAGCAATCTAAAAATTCTAATTAAGAGCATCTACAACCGGACCCCCCATACCCGCCCTAAACGCCCGGGTGGGCTGCCCAGTCACTGTCCGGACGCAAAAACCGCACCCAATAGGACCTCGCAAATCCGACTAAAACACCCGACTGGGCGGCTTTCCCATACCCGATTCTTATCTCGGCCGATATGGGGACTCTAGGACACGGACGACATGTAGGACAGACATCAAGGGCCCACTTGGGGACACGGACAGACCGTTGGTCCGACGGGTGCCTCTTCCGCTCCGTGCTGCGTGGCGCCGCTCCGCGTGCGGCCCGAGGGAGCAAGTCTGGCTATTTAATCCGGACGGCGACGGCCCAACCCTAGCCCATCCCCATTCCTTCGCTCTCCCTCCCACCCGCGCCAACAACTTCCAACCACTCACTGTAGCCGCTAGCCATGGCCTGACATAGGATCATCACCTACGCCATGTTGATGCCAGAACATGGGTTGCAGCTCGAGGAGGAGATCCGGGCAAGGTGCGCTGCTTGTGTCATTGTCGGCTTGCCTCTGGATTCACCGGAGCTGAAGCAGGAGGAGGAGGGGGAGGAGCAGCAGCAGGCGGAGCAGCCCCCAGCCCATGAAGGGGGTGATCCAGAGGAGGACGACATGGCAGAGCTAAAGGAGGAGGCGGAGGCAGCTGCGGGCTTCGCCATGGAGGATGCCATGCGAAGTTCGAGGTCTCCCAAGCGGAGGAGATGGCGGAGCAGACCGCCATCCTGGAGTTCATCCAACATGAGTCCGCGGTGGAGGCCGACGGGCGCTTCATCCAGCAGCAACGGACAGAGATTGGCGAAATATTCGCCTCTAGTGACTCGGACGGCGAGCCGGAGTTCCCGCAGTTGCCCATCTACTCGGAGTCGCGCACTGAGATCGTCGATACCTCTGACGATGAGTAGATAGGATATGTACGCAGTACATATGTTTTTTATTCTGCATGACTGTATGGATTTGAGGTACATGAATGCAGGGATGATTTTTATTGTGTGACCGGTCAGTGCCTGTGGACGCGGCTGGACGCGTCCGTGGGGCGTTTAGGTGCCCAAATTAGATGACCAGGTGTCGGTGCAACAAACCCTGGGTCTGTTGCCCAGACCGTGCACAGGCCTAAGATCAAGATTGCAATATCCAATACCAGACCAAGCACAAGAGATCAGCTCTTTGAAGGATCAGAGTGCAGATCAAGAAGACCAAGTCAAGCCAAAGGAGCAAGACACCACTAAGGGAAAACCTCCCTTGCCGGGCAGGAGAGCCTGGCGAGGTCAAGGTTGCCCCGGAAGCAAGCCTCAAGACCGACCCGGCAGGCCTGCCGGGCCCTACGAAGGCAAAACACCCCACCAAGGCTCCACCGCACCACCTCACAGCAACGCAAGTCATCGATCGGTGCGGTGTCAAGCCCCAAAGTGACTAAGTGGCTGTTTTTTTGCCACATGGCAGCCACTTCCTATAGAGATCACCTCCAAATGACACTTGTCAAGCGACGTGTCATGCAGACAGGAGAGAAGGTGGCCGAACAGCCCGGCAAGGCATGCCGGGCAGGCCATGATGTGACACTAAGCGACGCATTTAATGCGCTCTGCCCTGTCTGCAGAGTTAGGTATGATAGCACTGTTTGCTATCTAATCAGTACACAATGACTAATTTGCCACTGTGGTGACCCCTTGATCTATAAAAGGAGGCCCATGGCAACCATAGAAAGGATTCGGACCCTTGTACACTCATACCCACGTAGCTGCTCTCGCCCCGAGGCAACCCTGTCGGGCAAGAACGCTGCGCTTCTACCACAATCACCATCAATCCACCAAAGCAGGAGTAGGGTTTTATGCCTCGCGGCGGCCCGAACCTGGGTAAAATTGCCCGTGTGATCTCTGTCGTGCTGCGCGACATTCTCCGCTCTTTGTGCAATGTGCTCATCCCCCCTGCCGAACCACAAGGGGCTCATGGCCCCATAGGTGGTCGTGGTTTCCCACGACATCTTTGGCGCGCCAGGTAGGGGGATGCACTTGCGCGAACCCGAGAAGCGTACGTAGCACGTCATCTTCATCATCATTCTCTTCATCAACGGCTCCATCATCCATGGCGCCCAAGAAGAAACCCGGTGCCGCCGCCCAGCTGTCCTCCTCGAAGGCCCCGCCGCACGCGACCATCGACGCCGCGGGGGCTACGGGGATGCCTATGGATGTGGACGCTACGGGGGATGTGGTCGACGCAGGCGGTGTCGTCACCACCTCCCCTATGGCCGAAACAGGAGCAGGAGGCACCGAAGAAGGACAACACCAACAGCATCCTAGCGGCCACGCTCTACGAGGTACGGGTAGAGAGATCATTCTGTCTGCACCTCTCCACCCGGCCAAAGGGCATAGCCACAGCGGTGGCACTTGCTCTGGGGCGAATCGCAATCCTCCGGCCACCCCCGCTGCGGGCGCAACCGCAGGGCATGCACCACCCCAGGGGCAAGCTGACCCAGCCGAGGCACCAAACAGAACCGCTAGTCCACAAGCGCCTCCACCTCGTCACCACGCCATCTTTACGACTGGCTCACGATGACGAGAGCACGGCGCAACCACTACCGGTACCATCAGGAGATGGGCGACGTTACGATCTTCATCGACATCCATGCCAAGCACCGCTTCGGAGGCCATGGCGCGGGCCCAACTGCTGTTGAGATTTCCGCCGGCAGCCGATCAGATGGATGAATGGAGAGCCACCATTCAGAGCCTGATTGGCTTCGGTGAGGCGGGAAGATCGCAGCGAGCTGGCCCGCCACGGCCTCCCCAGGCAACGACAACAGCCCACGCTGCTGGCCATGCGGAAGGGGCCACCCCTACAGTGCAGTCCCCTCCATGGCAGCCAGCAAGGGAGTCGCGCGACCAAGAACCCAACGACGTCTCGATGGCTTCATCCGACCCTCGAGTGTTTCAAGACCAACGGCGAGTCCTGGAGGACAGGCAAAGGGAAGGCGCGCATGTCACCATCGAGCGACGCCGCGACGCCCACCGGCAGTCCGATAGGCATGATGGCCCTAACGTCGACGAGCCCGCACTCGCCGAAGGTGGGTACCTGCCTTTCGAGGCTGGGTGCCCTGCCTTCACCCGCGAGTTGCGGCAAGTCCGTTGGCCATCCACTCGCACGTTCAAGCTAGAGATACTAGAGAAGTATGACGGGAGACTGAACCCGGCAGAATTCTTGAGCATCTACACCATCGCCGTTCAAGCTACCGGAGGAAGAGATGAGAAGGTGTTCGCCAACTACTTCCCTTTGGCACTCAAGCCAAATGTGAGGTCTTGGCTGATGCACTTGCCGGAGAACTCCATTTCGACCTGGGCTGACCTATGCCATGAGTTCGTTGGCGCCTTCACGGGCGGCCCAGTGACTTGCAGCTCCTCCCGCAAAAAGAAGGAGAGACTCTGCGAAAGTACATGCAGAGGTTCAACCGAGTCCACAGAAATATTCCAGACATCCACCCGGCAGCTGTGATAGTTGTGTTCCAGTCCAACATGCACAATCGTCGAATATGTTCCAAGATGAACGTTCAATTGCCCAAGACTATGAAGGAGCTGTGCTCGAGTAGAGGAGGGGAGGAGGCTCCCCGAAGAAGAGGATGGCATCGACATCGACTCAGAGGATGATGACGAGGCCACCAGTCAGAAGAAGAACAACAAGAAGCGCAATAAAAGGCGTAAGGATAAGGCAGTGATGACTGTTGAGGGATCGGGCACGCCTAGTACTGGCAAGAAGGCCAAGACTGAGGTACTCGGCAAGGAAGTTGCCGCGTGCACTGATTGTCGGGAAGCCGCGGCTGCCGAGAAGGCCGGGAAAGGTGATGGGCCATACTGCAAGATCCATCGGACCAAGGACCGCGATCTCCAAGAGTGTCATCCGGTTGAGCAGCTCGTCAAGAAGCAGAGGGCTGAATATGAGAAGCGTGATAAGGAAAAAGGTCAGAATGGCGCTGGCGGGAAGGGCCGAGGCGGCGGAGCAAGCCGCCTCGGCAAGGCTCCTCAGAATCAAGGAAAACCCGCCAGAGGCCGTGAGAAGGAGGATTGCAATGATGAGAGTGATGGAGGAGATGAAGAGGAAACCAGCGAGCAGGAATTCCAGAAAGCCACTGGAGCCCTGTACATTGACTACATTGACGGGGGTGCATCTCTGCACTCCTCTCACAGCCAACTTAAACAGTGGGCGCGTGAAGTCAATGTCGTGGAGCCAGCGGCAGAATCTTGGAGGCCACTCAAGTGGTCCCGCACGCCCATCATCTTCGACGAAGAGGACCACCCTGACCGCACCACCGCGGTAGGGTGCTTGCCATTGTTGGTCTCACCAACAATCCACAACCTCAAAGTCACAAAGATGTTGGTTGACGGCGGGGCCGGGTTGAATCTGATTTCTCCAAAGGTCATCAGCAAACTTCAGATAGTAGAGGAAGAGCTCAAGGTTACTGGTACGTTTCAAGGAATCAACCCCAGCAGGAGTCATCCTAAGGGGAAAATCACGTTGCCGGTGACATTCGGGGGAGAGTTGAATTACCGGACTGAGAAGATCGTATTTGATGTGGTCGACCTCCCCCTGCCGTGCAATGGAATCCTTGGTCGCCCAGCTCTGGCCAAATTCATGGCGGCATCCCACTATGCCTACAACACCTTGAAGATGCCAGGGGCGATAGGCGTCATTTCCATTCCATCAGACAAGAAGGACGCAATCATTTGCGTGGACAAGATGTACCGGGAAGCAGTCGCGGCAGAGGCCGATGAAGCCGCTATTCCCGCCAAGGAAAGTAAAGGAAAGAAGAAAGCTAACAGGATGCTAGCAAAGGAATCCGGGAAGCGTACCTCTTCGGAGTACGATGCGCCTGTTGATGACTTGACGGAGAGTTCCAATAGCAAGAGATCCAAGGCTGCTGCACCCGCTGTGAAAAAGGTCCCGGCAGGGCTGGCTGGCGCTGATGGTACTTTCACTATCAGTGCCACCCTCGATGACAAATAGGAAAGCGCGCTCGTTGCCATCCTGCAGGCGAATATTGATATGTTTGCCTGGCAACCATCTAATATCCCCGGTGTTCCCAGGGAGGTAATCGAGCACAACCTTGCTGTCTGCCCGCATGCCCGACCCGTCAAGTAGAAGGTCCGAAAGCAAGCCTTGGAGCGGCAGCAGTTCATTGCCGACGAGATCAAGAAACTTGAGGCAGCTGGTCTGGTCAGAGGAGTATTGCATCCAACATGGTTAGCGAATCCTGTGGTGGTACGCAAGGCTAATGGGAAATGGAGGTTGTGCATAGATTTTACGGATCTGAACAAGGCATGCCCGAAGGACCCCTTTCCCTTGCCGCGCATCGACCAGATTGTGGATTCCACCTCCGGGTGTGACCTGCTTTCCTTCCTGGATGCCTACTCTGGATATCATCAGATCTTTATGTCCAAGGAAGACGAAGAAAAGACCGCGTTCATCACCCCGTGTGGCACATACTGCTTCATACGGATGCCTTTCGGGTTAAAGAGCGCTGGATCCACTTTCGCAAGGGCAGTCCAGATTGGTTTTGAGTCACAGTTGCACAAAAACATTGAAGCTTACATGGATGATATTGTGGTCAAGACCAAGGACGGATCAACCCTCATTCAGGATTTTGAAGAGACGTTTGCTAATCTGTGCAAAATCAACTTGAAGATGAACCCGGAGAAGTGTGTGTTGGGTGTTCCTTCCGACAAGCTACTTGGCTTCTTTGTGTCCCACTGGGGGATAGAGGCCAACCCCGACAAGATCAAGGCTATCGAGCAGATTCAAGCACCCAAGACAGTTAAGGACGTGAGGCGTTTGACTGGATGTGTTGCCACGCTTAGCAGATTCATTTCCAAGTCTGCCGAGCGTGCCCTGCCATTCTTCAAAATCTTGAAGAAGGTAGGACCCATGGAGTGGACCCCAGAGGTAGACGCTGCACTACAAGATTTGAAGGCCTACCTTTCCTCTGTGCCCACTTTGGTCGCTCCCAAACCACAAGAGCCATTGCTGCTGTACTTGGCGGCAACTAATCAAGTGGTTAGCGCAGCACTAGTGGCGCAGCGGGAAGTGGATGAAGTGGCAGCCACAGCCAGTGTCCCCTCAGGGGAGGAAAGTGAGCACACCCCGACAAGGTCAGATGCAGATCAAGACAAAGAAGAGCAAGGCAGCGGAGGCAGCCCCAAGGTTGCGGTAAGGAAGAAGGTGGTGCAGCGCCCAGTGTACTTCGTTAGCTCCCTATTGCAGGGGGCTAGATCTAGGTACTCTGGCGTGCAAGAGTTGATTTTTGGCCTTGTCATGGCCTCAAGGAAACTGCGCCACTACTTCCAATCCCACGAGATCACGGTTGTCACCCATTTCCCTTTGCAACAGATACTCCGAAATCCTGAGGCTACCGGCAGGATAGTGGAGTGGTCCTTGGAGTTATCCAGCTTTGGTTTGAAGTTTGAGAGCACATCAACTATTCAGAGTAGAGCATTGGCAGAGTTTATTGCAGAATGGACGCCAACTCCTGATGAAGAAGTGTTGGAGACAGTTATTCCCTGCAAGGAAGCGCCCCAAGAATGGATCATGTATTTCGATTGCGCCTTCTCCCTACAAGGTGCAGGGGCTGGCGTGCTTCTCATTGCTCCCACTGGAGAACACCTGAAGTACATCGTCCAGATGCATTTTCCCCGGGAGAAGGCTACCAACAATACTGCAGAGTATGAAGGGCTCCTTGTTGGGCTCAGGATTGCAACAAAACTTGGGATCAAGAAGCTGATCATCCGCGGAGACTCGCAACTTGTGGTGAGACAAGTCAACAAGGATTACCAAAGTCCATTGATGGAGGCATACATTGAGGAAGTGAGAAAGTTGGAGGAGCGCTTTGACGGATTGCAAACAGAGCACGTACCCCGTGCGGAAAACAGCATTGCTTATCATCTGTCGAAGGGCGCTGCACAAAAGCTTCCTGTGGAACCAGGGACTTTTGTTCTCCATCTGACTCAGCCCTCCGTATCCCCGGCAACAATGGCCAGAAAGAGGAGGAAACTAGACTCCGACAAGCCTCTCCCGGTAGAACCTTTCGAGGTTCCCGGCAAAGAGCTTGTCGGGAACAACTCCCCTTCGATCGCTGAGCTGCATCCTCCCGCCAGGCCACCGGTCCCCGCGGTTGAGGAACGCACTCCCACAAATGAGGAGGTGCCGCTAGTCCTCGTTGCCGAGCCTCAGGCTCCAACTTGGGCGCGGCACATAGTCCATTTCCTCCAAACTGGAGAACTTCCCGAAGAGCAAGAAGAAGCTGAAAGAGTAGACCGGAGGGCCAGTATGTATCAGTTCATTGACGACACGCTGTACAGAAGGAGGCCCAACGGTGTGAAATTGAAGTGCATTTATCGGGAAGAAGGAAAGGAACTGCTGGCGGAGATACACAAGGGTATGCACGGCTCACACATTGGATCAAGGGCTCTAGTTGGAAAAGCCTTCCGGCAAGGATTTTACTGGCCCACAGCCCTCCAAGATGCAGTTGAGTTGGTCACCAAATGTGAAGCCTGCCAGTTCCATTCCAAGAATATCCACCTGCCTGCCCAAGCTCTTCAGACAATCCCTTTGTCATGGCTATTTTTGGTCTGGGGGCTCGACATCTTGGGCCCCTCCCCCCGTGCTACCGGGGGCTTTGAATTCTTGTTCGTTGGAATCGACAAGTTTACAAAGTGGCCGGAAGTAGAGCCCGTGAGAAAGGTGACTGCTCAGTCAGCTATCAAGTTCTTGAAAGGATTGGTGTGCCGCTTCGAAGTCCCTGCTCGAATCATCACCGACAACGACACCCAATTCACTAGCCACGCCTTCATGCAATATGTTCATGCCCTCGGAAGCAAGATCTCATTCGCCTTCATTGCTCATCCAAGGAGCAACGGGCAAGCTGAGAGGGCGAACGCTGAAGTGTTGCGAGGACTCAAGACGAGAACATTTGATAAGCTGCAGAAGTGTGGCAGGCGGTGGATCGACGAGCTGCCGGTGGTTCTTTGGTCCCTCAGAACGACACGAAATCGAGCTACCGGGCAGACTCCCTTCTCCCTAGTCTATGGGGCAGAAGCAATTATCCCCACGGAACTCATTTACGGGTCACCTCGACTACTTGCCTACGATGAAGTAGCGCAGGAACAGCACTAGCATGACGACGCTGTGCTACTCGAGGAGAACCGTCTCCAGGCTGCTACGCGTGATGCACGCTACCAGCAAGCCCTGCGTTGCTATCACAGCCGCAGGGTTCATGCCCGGAGTTTTGAGGAAGGCGACCTTGTCCTTAGGCGCGTTCAGTCCGCCAAGGGTACAAACAAGTTGACACCGAAGTGGGAAGGCCCTTACCGGGTAGTACGAGTCACCAGACCTGGCGCAGTCTGTCTGGAGACCGGAGATGGCATTCAGTTGCAAAACTCATGGAACATTGAGCATCTCCGCAAGTTCTACCCGTAAGGCGCGGCTGTCGGGCCCTGCCCGGCAGCCACCCTTTTGTACAGGCCTTGCCTCTGTTGCATGTAACCCCTTGTACAAAGCCAGGCGCAGACCCTGAGCAACAGAGAAATAAATGAAGCGCTGGGGGGCCCCTGACAAATTGCATGCATGCATAAGCATATCATGAGCATAGCATGTTCATGTAGATAAGATCGCATGAGGCATCATTTTCATCTGCACCAAACTGCAGGCTCCTACCGTGGATTCGGTCCTGAAGAGGAGAAGAGAAGACAAGCCTACATTGCGGTCCCCGGCAAGCCCAAACAGATAAGTTCTCTCTCTTATCCGTACATGTTCTGTAAGTAAAAACTTGTGCATAAGAAAATCTCGCCACTTTTGAAACTTAAGTGCTCCCGTCCCTTGACTCGAACGTTGCTTCAGTCGGGGTGGTTCTAGTGGCATTTGGCGAGAAGGTTTGGCGGGGGCTGGTCCCTCTTTACGATTTGTGCCCGGCAGGCCTAGCTCCGCGGCAGCAAACTGAGGGTACCGGCAGGGTAGCCTGAGGGGAAAAACTTGTTTACTTGAGTGTATAGAGGCATTCTACCTCTGCATGGACATGTTACATGCACAAGTGCCCGGCAAGGTTTATCTTTTTCATTAATATGCTGACCAACAAGTACAGATCTTGCAGAACACAAACATGGATAAAAGAGATTACATAATTTGAACTAAAGTTTGGCAAGTGCCTATATATTTTAGATTGAAAAAAGATAAGTGCCCCGTGATGCGCTTCCTTGTCCCTCTCCTCCTAGGCACTACTGCAGGAGGTGAAGAGGGCAAAAGGAGCGCCTGGGCAGAAGCCCAGCCTGACCCCGTCAGGTCCCCTGATAAGGAGCCTGGCGAGAACGGGAGGGCGCGGGCGAAGGTGATGGTGAAGAGATCGGCGGAGACAACCCGTCAACCGCCACCACCAGGGCCAGCAGGACGCGGCAGGGCGAACGAAGCTGCAGCCCGTGAGGAAGCCTGCCGGGGCCCAGCTGGAAGGCTGCTGGAGGAGCCATGGGCACCATCTCCACCCCTGCACCCAACTCCCCTGCAAATCACCTTGCCGGAGAGGAGATGCAGGTGCAGATGATGGTGCCACCGCCTGACGGTGACGGTGCAGCTGGTGCTCAGCCGGAGTCAGAGTCGTCGTCCTCCCGGTCGGCGCCATCGTCATCGCCGTCACTGTCCTCCTCGCTATCACTCGAGGAGGAGCTTTCGTTGTCGGTCGAGCTCTCCGCGCAGCACCCTAAGCGAGCACCCGAGCACCCAAAGACCTTGACGGAAAGAAAATTGGCCTCCATTAATTTAAAATGGAGGACGTGCCCTTGCGACAGGCTATGGGCGCGAGCAAAGGTCTTCCACCCACGGCGGAAGAACATGACATGAGGAGCGGGAAAATCCACATCCACCCGCATACTGTCGTTCCCGCAGCCCCTCATGTGCAGTTTCAACGTGCGCAGCTGTTCGAGCTCCATCGCCCTTGCGAATGGAGCAGGGAGACGGAGGCGGCCGCGCGGGGGCTTGTACAGCCTGATGACAAACTCCAGAGGTTGGTCTCCGACATGGCCTTCCATCGGGGGAGGGGCGGCCGGTGGGGGCGCAACCAAAGCGCCGTCCCGTCCTCCTCGGCCCCGCGCTCCACGACAGCCACGACCTCGCCCTCTCCCACCTCCTCTCGTAGCGGGCTCCGCCCCCGCATCTTCGGAGGGAGGAGGGAGACACTGTCGAGCAGAAGTTCTCGTCGCCACTGGAGCAGGGCCGGACCCTCGACCTCTCACCATGATAGGCGAGGACTACTGCAGGAATGGAAAGGGAAGGAGGTGTGGAGGAACGTCTCGCACCGCGCTCCCTTTTATAGGCGGGCAGGGCAGGGGGCTAGATTTTTTTCATGGAGGTGGACGCCCCGCTCGGCCAGTCCGGCTCCCCCTCGCCATTAACGGCTCGAAGAATCAAGGCCGACCCCCTGCACCAATCCACGACGCATGGCTCTCTACCATGGCACTCATTCCCGCGCCCTCCGCATCCGCCACCAACCTTGCGCAATGCATGCGACACACGTGGTACAAGCACTTGGAGAGGGAAGGATAGTGGGGTGGCGGTTACCGCCCCGTGAACGTGGGACATGGGTACTCCGCAGATCGTGGCCCATTATCTCCCTCATTGCAGTTGGCGTTACGCGACGCCCGGGAGAACCGGAAACTGACCTGGGCTCAGGTTAATGAAGAAGCAAAGAAGATCTCAAGGGACAAGCAGCTACTACCCTCTCGCCTGTGCACTGGTTAGGGCCTACCCCGACGACGCCCGGCAGCGCGTTCGGGCCAGGCCCGGGGGCTCCTGTCGGTGCAACAAACCCTGGGTCTGTTTCCCAGACCGTGCACAGGCCTAAGATCAAGATTGCAACATCCAATACCAGACCAAGCACAAGAGATCAGCTCTTTGAAGGATCAGAGTGCAAATCAAGAAGACCAAGTCAAGCCAAAGGAGCAAGACACCACTAAGGGAAAACCTCCCTTGTCGGGCAGGAGAGCCTGGCGAGGTCAAGGTTGCCCCGGAAGCAAGCCTCAAGACCGACCCGGCAGGCCTGCTGGGCCCTACGAAGGCAAAACATCCCGCCAAGGCTCCATCGCACCACCTCACAGCGACGCAAGTCATCGATCGGTGCGGTGTCAAGCCCCAAAGTGACTGTTTTTTGCCACATGGCAGCCACTTCTTATAGAGATCACCTCCAAATGACACCCGTCCAGCGACGTGTCATGCAGACAGGAGAGAAGGTGGCCGAACAGCCCGGCAAAGCGTGTCGGGCAGGCCATGATGTGACACTAAGCGGCGCATTTAATGCGCTCTGCCCTGTTTGCAGAGTTAGATATGATAGCACTGTTTGCTATCTAATCAGTACACAATGACTGATTTGCCACTGTGGTGACCCCTTGATCTATAAAATGAGGCCCATGGCAACCATAGAAAGGATTCGGACCCTTGTACACTCATACGCGCGTAGCTGTTCTCGCCCCGAGGCAACCCTACCAGGCAAGAGCGATGCGCTTCCACCACAATCCACCATCAATCCACCAAAACAGGAGTAGGGTTTTACGCCTCGCGGCGGCCCGAACCTGGGTAAAATTGCCCGTGTGATCTCTACCGTGCTGCGCGACGTTCTCCGCTCTTTGTGCAATATGTTCATCCTCCCTGCCGAACCACAAGGGGCTCATGGCCCCATAGATGGCCGTGGTTTCCCACGACACCAAGGCTGTAGATACTCTAGCAACTATGACCAAAAGCAAACTACGCGCGCAACAATGAAACAAATTATGCCGCATTCGTCTAGTGTTGTTCATTTAGCTCCATATACACAGAAGATACTTCATGGCAATTAACAATGAAACAAATGCCCTAACAAACAGAGGAAATTAATAGGGCCATATAATTCAAGCCGCAAGACAATAAAGTAGCACAATTAAGAAACAAATATGTAGTACAATACTACAATACGTTCTAAAACGAGCACAGCCAATGGCTTATATAGCTACAAAGTCTAGTAGGATCAGAATATTCCAACATACTAACTATGAAGCCTAGGACTATGCCGTGCGCACGACAACTTTTATTAAGACCATTTCCTACAACTTCTCATGGTTCTTCCTTGACAACTTTCCATCCATTGTTCGTGTCCTGCGACCAAAGAATATATTAGATCTGAAGGAGAGGGAAAAAAATGTGATGTCGTATTGAAATAAAAAGATGAGAAATGCATATCTCTGTGTACATGCACATGCTGTGGGCGCCTGTCGAAAGTAATTGTTGCGCGCGCACTAATTAGATTTCAGCGTACATTCATAAACTTGCGCGTTTTCAGTTTTGAGATAGCTTACTACATGTGTCATGGGGTAAACTTGCGTATATTTTAATTATATACTTTCATGTATGAAACACATTGAATGCAGGAACACCTGGTCTTATATTAGGACTCCTATCAATTGACACATGATGGTTTTTCATTTCAGAAAGGGCACTAAATTTACCTCCTTGACGAGAACCACCCTCGTGCTATTCCTGCTGCAGTGCGACAAGCCTAACCATCCCAGCGATTGGCATGTCCATCTAACAAATGTATGAAATGGAAATGTTATAACTCAGTCAAACCAAAAGGCGATATTATATATATAACATGCTGCATGAAAAATTCGAGGTTTTACATTGACTCCACCGAGGCACTCTCCTAAGAACTCCTTTATAGTTCTGACCGGAACAGCGTATACAGACGCACGTGAAGCTCCGCCCAGCACCCCAACTACCTCGTTTACATTTGCCAAAATAATAGGTGAACCTGATGTCGCTTCCTTAGATGAACAACTACAGTGAAGGTGTGGTTCATTGCTGCAATAATAAACATTCTAATTAGCCCACAACGCTGATAAATAGAGACAAAAGGAATATAGCTAGTGTTGGAAGATTGTATTACGTTATGTCACCAGAAAAGGTCCCTGGTTCTATAATAGGATTGGAAGCACCCAACGAGATAAAAGAAAGTGCGACAACATTCCATCCAGAAGCATACGGTGAGTCAAAGAACCTCAAAGAAGTCATTGGTTCCATCACCTCTTCAGCCCACAGCAAAGCAAGATCCCGGTCCTCATCGGTATACAATACTCTTGCATTGTATGGGGCGACACTGTTGGAGAAACTAGATGATATCCCCGCGCGTTGCAGCGGGACATTGTAGCCCAAAGTTGCATTCTTTTTTTTTTTGGATGTGAGCCAAACAACTTAAGAAAAATGATAGGCGCTCTAGACTATATAGGACGAAGATTGTTAAGGTAAGAAAAGGAAAGCGAACACATTGTGGTGTTGATGTACGATGATATTTAGTCATTGAAATAGGATGCTCGTCAGCTGAAGCAAACCAAAACTGCTAAATGTATAAGTAACATCATACTTGAGTGGTAATTGTCTTCAAAACAATATCCTAAGATTATATATTGTCTGCCATTACATTAGTGCCCTTATAAAATTTGGGAGAAAGATCTATCTTGTAGTTATGCAGCACACTATAAATTAAATATCTTGAGAACCAAAAAGAAAAGAAGAAAGGTTGTGCATCATCTTAGAAACCACGTGTGACAGTTTGCATCAATATCACCATAGGCTAATTAAAAAGCGCACCATAATATTTCGTCTGACAGTAAGTGATAATGCCATAATATTTAATTTAACAAAGATGTTGAAATAAATTCTTGATTAAGAAACATCATGAATGTCTACAATAATTATACGTCAACATTAACGTAATCTCCTTACAGTGGTCCAAATATGGATTTTCAGTAAACCAAAGTAACTACATAATAGGAAGTAGGAGAAGATTTAATAGACCAAAGCTATAGATCAGTGAACACTTGAAGGCGAATATTCATCACTGTACACAATTTTGAAAAGTACAAATTGCAATACTGTCTGAACTTCAGTAACTCCAGCAACATCAGAAGCTAGAAATGGTTACTACTGCCTTGAAGATCTATATATATGCACAATGGAACTTAAAGTCAAACGCAAATACAAATATTCTTGTTGGCAAAAACTATGAAATGTGTTGATCTAGCATAAAGGTTGAACGGAAACCCTACTCAAATGTTAATTGTGCAGAGTAAGAAATGTGTACATGTGAAATATCAAGAAAGTAATTGGCTGCCATTAATTGTTTGATCAATTAAGGAAAAGTACCTAGTAGACAAAAATAAAAATTATTAGGTACGTACATTTGGAAACATATCACCTTTGGAGCCCGTCAAATCGACTAAACGGGAGCATAGCATGGCGAGCAAAATAAACAGAGGTAATTGGCCACAATCGCAATGCACGATGGTGAGAGAAGGGTGGATGCAGCAACAACTCTCATTCTCGCTACAAACAACCATGCAACACCTGTAGATGCAGTAGACAAAGTTGGTGTCGCATGGTCGTTTGTCAGCTACTCCATCGCCTCCCTGCGGCTCAACCAAGGTTCAAGCATTTCTCAAGCAGATGCAACTGGTGACATGTATAAATCAGTAAAAATCACTGAAAATCATATTTGAAAAGCGTGTTTTGTACCAATTGTAGACTGCTGTATATTAATAAAAGAATATATATTCTTATGGTCACAGCAAATGAATAACAATAGCGAGGCTTAAAAATGGCAAGCAGAAAAGGTATGACCAAAGTGTTACCTTGTGATTTCGTTGTAGATGTTGAATCGTATCCATGGATCAAGCAGCTATCCTTCCAAGACCCGTAACTATCTAAGTACATTATAGTTTTTTAAGAATGAATCCACCATCAGTATTGAGCATCACACGAATATATACATGGAAGATAATGGCGCACAAAGGTTCCCTATTGACAAATCGATTTGCAGAATCAGAGAGAGGAAAGAAAACTGTGTAGAAGATATTTTGCCCCAACAGACAGTGCTGGATAAGCTCCTAAGCGATGTAGGAGTCCATTAGGATGCAACGGACCATAGGGATTACCTTGTGCAGTGGCAGGGGATCCTCATGGGTAGATGATGCCGAGGCCCGAGGACAACCTTCATCGCGGGGTAGGCGACACCACGGCGGCTTCAATCCTAAACGGCGGCGGACATGGTGAGGATGATATCACGCACTCACGTGGATGGTGAATACAACCACGGTAAATGGGAAACCCATAGAAATAGGCAGTTGTGGTGAAGAAGATCAAGCACATGGATGGGGGAATGGGAACGGAGAAGATAGGAGAGGCGGAGAGTCTGAGAAAGCCGATCTGTTTGTCTTCCTGCAAATAAAAGAAGCTAGGGTGGAAAAGAGAGGAACCGGTGCAGTGGGGACTTTTGGGGAAAGGAAGTGGTGCGATGGAAAATCCGTTGGAAAAAATAAACCTGGTCTGTTACAGAAGATGGAAGAGAAAACGTGACACGTGACAGCTGCGGACTAAACAAAATTTGTATCACATAATTTGTTGGATTTTTTCCTGAGGTGGCATGTGGGGCATAGACGATGAGGTGGATGGGCTGCATGTCAAGAGAATTAGTGTAATGGGGATCAACTATTTAGGTATTATAGATAAGCAGACATGGTTCCACCATCTTCAACTATCTTAACGACATGTTGACATCACACTATGAGACACCTCGTTTTACTGTGATAGACAATAAAGCCATTGCCACGAAAATCATTTCCAGCAACAGAATGCAGACGCACCGCGGAGAACTCATGATCTCTAAACGCTTGCTCACGCCAACGAGCTTCATCCACGACATCAGACATGTTTAGGTGTCAACCTGTACAAAAAAATACATTCCGGTGAACAATTCATACATATTAAACACGCATGATGTATGTGTGAATCAGTTTGCCGATGGCACGACGTCTGCACTACTCCAGCGACTCTATCTAGGTTGTGCCACCTTGCGCTTGCTACCTAGGTAGGTGGTGGTATACTGACATGCAACTTGGCAAGGACACGAAAACCGGTGACTTGCAAGAGCACAAAAGCCGGCGACTTGGCAAGACCGCAAGATCACACTGCTGCGCATATTGTTGGATCCATGCGTGTGGGCAAGATCTGAAGTGCAGGCGGCCGGGCAAAGGGACGGGGTTGGGGAGCGAGCACGCTGCACAGGGCGTCCACTATCAGTGAGCGAGCCGAACGGTGCCATGGTCGTCCAGTGGTTTGAACAGAGCTTGACAAGAATCTATGGGGGACCAGGCCACTGGCGAAGAGGCGAAGACAACGGTCCTAGGCGCGCCCTTGTTCCGCCTTGTTGACGCTCAAAAGTGGCACAATCGTAAAAGTTGCTTTAAGCTATGTCAAGATTAATTCAAACTTATGATTAAAAGTCACCATGGGATGGCTTTCTTCTAGAAGATCAAGATGGATATGAAGGTGTTCTAAAACGGAGCTCGGATGCAAAAGTTATGACAAGTTCGGAGATGCTCATGTTGACACCAGATTAAAGAATGGCTTGAAACCCAATTAATATGGCCTCAAATGGAAAAAGTTTCAACATGAAAGTTATGCGTCTCGTCGAAGCGGTTGATTTTGATATAAAAATCATCCCAATCCGAGTTCGTATGCAAAAATAGAGCCATCGGAATGCAGCCCTGTCAAGAGCAAAATAAGGCGCGCCCCACCAGACACCTTGTCTGATGGGTAGCGCGAATAATAGCCTATTTTGCGCAAGCGATTTGACCCTCAAGATGACCTTTGCTCAAAAAACGATCAACATAAAAGTTGTTCGTCTCGTCGAAACGGTCAACTTTGTTTTTGGGCACATTTTCATCCGAGGTCGTTTACCGCTTCAAAAAAGACCCGCAAGGTGCAGCCAGAAAACTTGCCGGGATGGAAACCTTGCCGGAGAAATCTTGCCGGGAACAGTAACCTTGCCGGGGTGAGAAAACTTGACGGGATGGAAATCTTGCCGGAGAAATCTTGCCGGGAACAGTAACCTTGCCGGGGTGAGAAAACTTGACGGGATGGAAACCTTGCCGGGGAAATCTTGCCGGGAACAGTAACCTTGCCGGGGTGAGAAAACTTGACGGGATGAAAACCTTGCCGGGGAAATCTTGCCGAGAACAGTAACTTTGTCGGGGTGAGAAAACTGCCAGGATGGAAACCTTGCCGGAGAAATCTTGCCGGGAACAGTAGAAACTGTCAAGGCCAATCCGACCAGATGCTGAAGATGGGCTTAAATACTTATCTAGATGGCTTCGGATGAAAAAGTGTTCAACATGAAAGTTGTTCGTAACGTCGAAACGGTCAACTTTGCTTTTGGAGTCATCATCATCCGACGTAGTATACGACCTGCAGAGACGCTACAAGAGTCAGGCGGTCCAGTCAGCTACATGAACGAGTCCGACCCAAAATTAAAGATGACCCCGTGGAGTATTCAAGATGGCCTTATTTGGGAAAGTGATCAACATACGGATTGTCAGCCTTGTCGAAACGCACAAAATTGATATTTGGACCGTCTCCATCGGAAGTCATATGCAGATTCCACGGCCCACGCAAGGAAGACAGAAGATTGGACCAGATTCGGGATGGATCCGAGTGGGACCAGAACTAGGACTCTAGGACGTGAATTGATGTAATTTTCTTGTAAGGAAAGCCTAGATTGAATCCTTTGCTTGTACGGGAAGTCCAGCCGCCTCTTATATATGTTGGGGGTGACGGCCGATTGCACAAAACACACAATCGAACAAATCAATAGACTACTTTTTATTTACGTTTTATCTCTCCATCGTTTTTCTTCCTCGTTCTTCACTGTTCCTCGAGTTTGAGAGCTGCGAATCCCGAGGCTCTAGGGGCGAGCGAATCGACCTAGGGCAGCCCATTGCCGCCGCACGCCCTGATGGGGTCCCTCCCGGGCGTGTGGGGTTTCGGGTCTCCAAAAGCGGCCGCCGACTGTCCTGCGTATCGCGTTGTCGGTCGGGTCTCCTTCGACGTGAGCTGCGGTGCATCACCCCCGGCGTTGAGGGTACACGTGACGTGTTCGTGTGTCAACACACTTTTTGGCGACTCCGCTGGGGACGAAGATCAATCATCATCATCCACCATGTCCGATCTTCCCAAGCCATCTGAGGTAGACGCCGATAACATCATTAAGCCCAGTCTTGATGAGATATCGGCCAATCATCGCCAAGTCTATGAGGAGTACAAGAAGGCACGCGAGGAGAAGGACTTGCAGGAATTCCTTGCAAAGTTCAAGAAGGATCGCCAAGGCAACATCACTCCGATTGAAGAAATCAAGTTCCCTCCTCTTCAAGCCGAGCAGGTTAAATCCTCTGTAAGTACTGCCTTTTCTCCTGAGCAGTGGGCTGAGATTGAGAGTCGTATTGCTGATGGTAACAATCTGGTTTATCAAACTTTCCTAGAAAATACTAATGCTCAGAAGAATATATCTCAATCATCTAGTGGTAATGGTGGTATAGCTGCTAATGTGCAAAACCCTAATCTGGCTTTACCTATTTCATCGGCGCCTCCCGTGCCGATGACTTATTATCCTACCCAAACCAATCAGATTATGGCTGCACCCATTAATCCTATCATGAACATGCCAGGTTCGGTGGCAACGCCGAACCAAACCCTACCTACAGGTACAACCACTCGGCCACTACCGAACTATGGTTCGGCGTACATGCCACAATTCCTACCTACAGCTAGTAGTCATACTGCTCCTATGCCACTGCAACAAACTTCATCGTCTACTACAGACGATGCTCTAGCTAATCTTAGAGAGGAGATGGCTAAGATGCTCCGAGAGAATTTTGGAGTTGAGTTGCCAAGGAACCGTATTTACCAAAAGCCATATCCAGAATACTTTGATGCCATTCAATGCCCTCCGGGATATAAAATTCCAGATTTTGTTAAGTTTAATGGAGAGGGTACAAAAACCACATGGGAGCATGTTAGTCAATACTTGGCACAATTAGGTGAAGCAGGCTCACTAAATGAATTGAAAGTGCGTTTATTTCCTTTATCATTAACTGGTACCGCATTTTCATGGTTTTCTTCTTTACCACATGGTTCCATTCGAGTTTGGTCGCAGCTAGAGCAGAAGTTTCATGATCACTTTTATAGCGGCGATAACGAGCTTAAGTTATCACATCTTACATCAGTTAGACAAAAGCATGATGAATCGGTATCCGATTACATCAAAAGATTTAGAGATACAAAAAACCGGTGCTATAGTTTTGTGATAACCGAGAGAGATTTGGCTGATCTTGTGCTTAGTGGTTTGAAAATTCCCATTAGAGAAAAGCTAGAGGGATATGAGTTTTTAAATGTCAACCAAGTCTTACAAAGGGCTTTGGCTCAAGAAAGCCGAAGCAAAGAGCTCAAAGAAGTGCATAGATATAAAGCTGATCGTCCTAAGATGAACATGGTTGAATATGATAGTGATCACTCGGACGATGAGGGTGATATTTATGCTACTGAATTTGTTTGGCCATCTAAGGCCAAACCCTTCACTTGCAATGATCTGAAACCGATTCATAAGAATCGTGATGAAGAGATGAAGTTTACTTTTAACATTGCCAAGTGTGATAAAATATTTGATGCTTTGCTGCAAGCCAAAATTATTAGAATATCCCATACTTTACCGCCGTTTGAAGAGCTGAAACGGCGCGCTTATTGCAAGTATCATAATTCTTTTTCTCATGCTACTAATGATTGCAATGTTTTTCGACGACAGATACAATCGGCCATTAATGATGGACGATTGAACTTTTCTGAGATGCAAGTTGATAAACAGCCCTTTCCAATTAATACCATGGATTTGGAAGGGAAGAAGCTGCTCATTCGGCCGGAGGTAGCCGAATCTGCTAATAAAGCTAATGTCATTGTTGGTCAGCCCAGGAAAGATAAGGAGAGCGACAAGGTCTTGGGGAGACAAGTCGTGCTTGACAAGCAACCCGGTGGCAAGGAAATAATCAAGATCACCATCAAGAATCCTGTACTCGGGGGGCAACCGCAAGTGCAAGAAAATACTCGTGTTAAATTTGTTAAGCCCAAGAGTCTAGAGGTTGGCAAGTGGAAGACGAATGAAGCTAAAGTGCAGCGCAAGAAGATCAAGCCAACTTTTGATATGTTGTTGTCCAAATATGCCAGTCAAGCGGCCGGTTCTAGCTCTAACCGGTCATCAAATTTGAAGCGCTCAAGGTCACCTCCTCGGGAAGAATTTCAGCATCATACAAGGCCATATGGGTCGTGGGCACCGGGACCATGGATGCCGCCACCCCCCTATGCGCCATACTACATGGGAGACTTCAATGGAGGATGGTGGCAGCCCCCAATGGCCCCTTATGCTTTTCATCCGGGTTGGGCAGAACCAAGGAGGCCCGTTCATGAGAGACTTTCTTATCCCATACAAGACCGTTTGAACAATGGTGTCAATCGGCCAATGCAAGATAATCAAAAAAGGGTTGGCAAGCAAGTGTGGCGTGCTAAATCACCAAGTGCAGAAATTTCAGAGCCTAGCAAGCAAAAGGAGGAGAATACTAGTGCTGAAACTATTATGATAGGCACTAAAGAATTGACAATCAAAGAGCCGATTATTGTTGAAAAAACGGCTGGTTCCAGTAAAGATGTGGCTGTTGTCCAGCAGGGTCCCATGGCTAATGATCATGAAGCTAGCACAAGCAAGGCCAAGTCGAGGGATCCAAAATATACTCAGCCTAAGTGGTGTCCTTCCGATCTGACCAAGGCACAAAAAAGGAGACTGCAGCGCATGAGGAGTCAAGAGATGGCAGAACAGGAGGCTGAGAAGCAAAGAGATAAATTGTTCAAAGACATTCGGCCCATGGTACCCCCAAAACAAGTGTGGAGGCCAAAGCAAAAGGAAAACATAGCAACTTCTGCATTGATCATAGCAACACCTACACCACCAACGAAGGACGATGCAGCTATTATTACATCGTCCACTTTGCCTGCTGCTTCCTCTTCCCTTGGAGATATTTCGGAGTCAGTGGACATGCTTGCGGAAGGAGATGAAATGCTTGATTATGAGTCTACACCGGTTCATGAAGGTATGGATATTAATATGGTGTATTACTTACCCGCTGAATTTCGTGCTATAGATGAAGAAGGGGAAGTGGCTCAGCTAGATTTTGGTCCTAAAAATGCTATATTCGAAAAGCCAAAAGAACCGGTGACGCACTTGAAGCCATTGTTCCTTAAAGGTCATATTAATGGATCGCCGGTGGCTAGAATGCTTGTCGACGGTGGTGCTGTGGTGAATCTTATGCCATATTCGGTTTTCAAAAAATTGGGGCTGCGTGATGAAGAGTTAATAAAGACCAACATGGTGCTTAATGGATTTGAAGGCAAAGAGAAAACTGAAGCCAAAGGTGTAATGTATGTGGAGCTTACGGTGGGAAGCAAAACTTTGGCTACCGCATTCTTTGTCGCCGAGGTGCAAGGTAACTACAATGTGATATTAGGTCGCGATTGGGTTCATGCAAACCAATGCGTGCCATCTACTATGCACCAGTTTTTAATTCAATGGGTTGATGATGAAGTAGAAGTCATTCATGCGGATAATTCAGCTTGTGTTGCTTTGGCCGATGCATTAGTGGATTGGCAACATCCCAATGCTACTTGCTTAACGGGGTGCGACTTATCAGAATTTGATTTTCTTAGCGCCACAAAAAGTGGTTTCGTGCCCGTTTCTTTAAAGCCGGTTGGTGGTAATCGGCTCCAAGGTATGATGTATTTAAATGGATTCTAACTCAGATTGGTTGCAAAAGCGTCTTGTTGAATATCGGTCCAATGAGAACGATATATATGAGTCTATAGAGGAGTTAGATAATATGGATAAATTAGGACAAGGTTTTACGTCGGCCGATCCATTAGAAGAGATAGACATAGGAGATGGTTCAATTCCTAGGCCGACATTTGTAAACAAAATTTAAGAGCCGATCATAAAGCTAAGTTGATCGAGCTATTGAAAGAATATGTTTGTTGCTTTGCATGGGAATATCATGAGATGCCAGGTTTAAACCGAGAGCTAGTGGAGCATCGGTTACCTATAAAGGCTGGTTTTAGACCGTACAAACAATCGGCCAGAAAGTTTAACTCAAAAACATATGACCAGATCAAGGAAGAGATCGGTCGTTTGCTTAAAGCTAATTTTATTAGACCTTGCAGATATGCCGAGTGGATTTCTAACATTGTACCAGTAGAGAAGAAAGGCTCCGGCATGTTGAGGGTGTGCATTGATTTCAGAGATTTGAATAGAGCTACACCTAAAGATGAGTATCCCATGCCAATAGCTGATATGCTTATTAATGATGCTTCTGGGCATAAGGTCATTAGCTTTCTTGATGGTAATGCGGGGTATAACCAGATTTTTATGGCCGAAGAGGACATGTCCAAAACAGCTTTTCGATGTCCTGGTTTCCTTGGTTTATTTGAGTGGACAGTGATGACCTTTGGATTAAAGAATGCCGGTCCCACGTATCAAAGGGCTATGAATTTAATTTTTCATGATTTAATTGGTGTTATACTTGAGGTTTATATTGATGATATTGTTGTCAAATCGGATGCTTTCGAATCTCATCTAGCCGATTTGCGCTTAGCTTTTGAAAGAATGAAAAAATATGGACTGAAGATGAATCCTTTGAAGTGTGCATTTGGCGTGTCGGCTGGGAAGTTTTTGGGTTTCATTATTCATGAAGATGGCATAGAGATTGATCCCAAAAAGATAGAGGCTATACAGAAAGTGGAGGCTCCAACATGCAAGAGAGATATGCAAAAGTTCCTTGGCAAGGTCAATTATTTGAGAAGGTTCATAGCTAATCTGTCAGGGAAAGTTGATGCATTTACTCCTATCATTCGGTTAAAGAATGATGTTGATTTCACTTGGGGGGCAAAACAGCAAGAAGCATTTGATATGATCAAGAACTATTTGTGCACGCCTCCAGTGATGAAAGCGCCCGAGCATAGGGAACCCTTTAAGCTTTACATTGCAGCAGAAGAAGGTGTTATTGGTGCTGTTTTGACTCAAGAAATCGAAGGAAAAGAGCATGCTATTACATATTTGAGCAGGCATTTATTGGACGCCGAGACAAGGTATACATTTATTGAAAAACTATGCATATGCTTATATTATGCTTGCACAAAATTGAGACATTATTTGGTGCCGAGTGAATGCATAGTAGCTTGTCAAACTGATGTCATTAAATACATGTTGCATAGGCCAATTCTTAGTGGTAGAATTGGCAAGTGGGCTTATGCTTTGATTGAATATGATTTGGCTTATGAATCTCTAAAATCCATGAAAGACCAAATCGTTGCTAATTTTATTGTTGAGCATCGGATTAATGACAAGCATGATGTTGATATAAACCTTGTCCCATTAGTACCATGGAGATTATATTTTGATGGTTCAGTTTGTAGCAGTGGCCAAGGTGTTGGTATTGTTTATATATCTCCTCATGGTGCTGTTTTTGAAGCCTCATGCCGCTTAGAATATTTTTGCACAAACAATCAAGCCGAATATGAGGCATTGTTATTCGGCCTGGAGATGTTGCTTGCCATAGGTGCTACACATATTGAGGCTTTTGGTGATTCGTTATTAGTAGTGCAACAAATATCCAAAGTCTTTCAATGTTTTGACGAATCACTTAATGTTTATCTTGATAAATGTCTAGATATAATTTCTACGTTGGATTATTTTAGCATTGCTCATATATCTAGACATGACAATTGGAGAGCAAATGAGTTGCACAACAAGCATCCGGCTATCATGTTGATCATGGCATGTTTCATATTTCTCAGAAGCCGATGTCTTGTCTTCCAAATATGGGAGAGGCCGAACCAGAGCCTACTGATTCGGCCACTAACAAAAAATCTAGTGCAGGTGAAAATCATGACTGGAGGAAGCCCATTATGGATTACTTGCGCGATCCGAGTGAAAGGGTGGACAGGACTATTCGGCGTATGGCTTTCAAATATACAATAAGAGATGGTGGTCTTTATCGCCGAACGGTTGAAGATGTTCTTTTGAAGTGCTTGGACGAGGACCAAGCAAGAGTTGCTATGGGAGAAGTACATGAAGGCATTTTTGGTACTCATCAGTCGGCTCCCAAGATGAAGTGGTTATTGCGACGTGCTGGATTTTATTGGCCGACCATGATCAATGATTGCTTCAGGTACTATAAAGGGTGTGAAGCTTGTCAAAAATTTGGTGATATTCAATTGGCTCCTGCTGCTATGTTACATCCTATTATCAAGCCGTGGCCTTTTAGAGGATGGGGTTTAGATTTCATTGGGCAAATTCATCCATCTTCCTCGAAGGGGCATCGGTTCATGTTGGTGGCAACCGATTATTTCACCAAGTGGTCTAAAGCAGTACCTCTCAAGAACATGACACATACGAAGGTAATTCAATTCATGACAGAGCACATTATTCATAGATTCGGTGTTCCTCAGACATTGACTACAGATCAAGGTTCGTCTTTCATGTCACATCAAGTTAGAGAATTTGCCGAATCATATAACATAAAGTTGCTCAATTCATCTCCGTATTATGCCCAAGCTAATGGACAAGCTGAGTCTAGCAATAAGATATTGATCAAGCTCATCAAAAAGAAGATTAAGGATAATCCAAGAAAATGGCATGAGTTATTGTCTGAAGCTTTATGGGCACATAGAATCTCAAGGCATGGTGCTACCAAGGTAACTCCATATGAGCTAGTATACGGTCAAGAGGCTGTTTTACCAGTGGAAGTGAATTTGAGTGCTTTGAGAATAGCCAAACAAAATGATTTATCGGCAGTAGACTTTTATAATTTGATGATGGATAACATTGATGAAGTTGCCGATAAATGTTTGGCTGCTTTGAAGGCCATAGAGAGGGACAAGCTGAGGGTAGCAAGAGCTTACAATAAAAAGGTCAGGTTGAAGAATTTTCAGGTTGGCAATCTTGTGTGGAAAGTGATTCTGCCGATTGGTTCTAGAGATAGAAGATTCGGGAAGTGGTCTCCAAACTGGGAAGGTCCCTTTAGGATTGTAAGGATAGTTCCTGGAAATTCATATTTGGTGGAATCCATGCAAGGAGTATTATTACCTTGAGCTCTCAATGGCAGATATCTGAAGAAGTACCACCCGAGTGTGTGGCAAGAAGCTTGATTAGGCAATGGCCGATACATGATTATCGCCCTTAGCATAAACACGGCCGATACATAATTATCGCCCTAAGCACATATAAATGGCCGATGGAGTGTTGACATCGTCCTTAGAACAAACATGGTACAAGCTATTTTTCGGCACGCTAGCTTTGCCGAAAAACAGGGGGGCATGTGTTGACGCTCAAAAGTGGCACAATCGTAAAAGTTGATTTAAGCTATGTCAAGATTAATTCAAACTTATGATTGGAAGTCACCATGGGATGGCTTTCTTCTAGAAGATCAAGATGGATATGAAGGTGTTCTAAAACGGAGCTCGGATGCAAAAGTTATGACAAGTTCGGAGATGCTCATGTTGACACCAGATTAAAGAATGGCTTGAAACCCAATTGATATGGCCTCAAATGGAAAATATTTCAACATGAAAGTTATGGGTCTCGTCGAAACGGTTGATTTTGATATAAAAATCGTCACAATCCGAGTTCGTATGAAAAAATTAGAGCCATCGGAATGCAGCCCTGTCAGGAGCAAAATATGGCGCGCCCCACCAGACACCTTGTCTGGTGGGTAGCGCGAATAATAGCCTATTTTTTGCAAACGATTTGACCCTCAAAATGACCTCTGATCAAAAAACGTTCAACATAAAAGTTGTTCGTCTCGTCGAAACGGTCAACTTTGCTTTTGGGCACATTTTCATCCGAGGTCGTTTACCGCCTCGAAAAAGACCCGCAAGGTGCAGCCAGAAAACTTGCCGGGATGGAAACCTTGCCGGAGAAATCTTGCCGGGAACAGTAACCTTGCCGGGGTGAGAAAACTTGACGGGATGGAAACCTTGCCGGAGAAATCTTGCCGGGAACAGTAACCTTGCCGGGGTGAGAAAACTTGACGGGATGGAAACCTTGCCGGGGAAATCTTGCCGGGAACAGTAACCTTGCCGGGGTGAGAAAACTTGACGGGATGGAAACCTTGCCGGGGAAATCTTGCCGGGAACAGTAACCTTGTCGGGGTGAGAAAACTGCCAGGATGGAAACCTTGCCGGAGAAATCTTGCCGGGAACAGTAGAAACTGTCAAGGCCAATCCGACCAGATGCTGAAGATGGGCTTAAATACTTATCTATATGGCCTCGGATGAAAAAGTGTTCAACATGAAAGTTGTTCGTAACGTCGAAACGGTCAACTTTGCTTTTGGAGTCATCATCATCCGACGTAGTATACGACCTGCAGAGACGCTACAAGAGTCAAGCGGTCCAGTCAGCTACATGAACGAGTCCGACCCAAAATTAAAGATGACCCCGTGGAGTATTCAAGATGGCCTTATTTGGGAAAGTGATCAACATACGGATTGTCGGCCTCGTCGAAACGCACAAAATTGGTACGTGGACAGTCTCCATCGGAAGTCATATGCAGATTCCACGGCCCACGCAAGGAAGACAGAAGATTGGACCAGATTCGGGATGGATCCGAGTGGGACCAGAACTAGGACTCTAGAACGTGAATTGATGTAATTTTCTTGTAAGGAAAGCCTAGATTGAATCATTTGCTTGTACGGGAAGTCCAGCCGCCTCTTATATATGTTGGGGGTGACGGCCGATTGAACAACACACAATCGAACAAATCAATAGACTACTTTTTATCTACGTTTTATCTCTCCATCGTTTTTTTTCCTCGTTCTTCGCTGTTCCTCGAGTTTGAGAGCTGCGAATCCCGAGGCTTTAGGGGCGAGCGAATCGACCTAGGGCAGCCCATTGCCGCCGCGCGCCCTGACAGGGTCCCTCCCGGGCGTGTGGGGTTTCGGGTCTCCAAAAACGCCGTTGACTGTCCTGCGTATCGCGCTGTCGGTCGGGTCTCCTTTGACGTGAGCTGCGATGCATCACCCCGGCGTCGAGGGTACACGTGACGTGTTCGTGTGTCAACACCCCTCCTTGGCGCCGGGATGTTCGCAGGCCACGCGGATCAGGGCGAGCTTCTAGTCGGCATCGACGTCAAGGGAGTGCGGCGGCAGAGCGGCTAGTTGCCTGGTTCGTGGATAGAGGCGAGCAGACGTGCACGAGCGTGGCTGGAGAATAGAGGCGAAGCAGCCGAGACTGAATTGTGTGCGTGCGTGATGAACTGACGATGCAAAGATGTGCTTGGTTGTGCTGCATGCATGTCAATGGCATGCTGGGTCTTTACCAAAGCTGCACGGAGTAAACCTGCATGTCTTTTGTATGCAGACTACTACCAGGTAAAAAATAAATCTCATTTGGGCTGGGGAGGCCACGGCACCTTCAGCATTGTACATAGCTCTGCCGCTGGGTTTGAACTGCCAGCCGGCTAGCTCCTGGTTGGAGTGGTGCCATGGTAAGCCATGGTTTGCACTACAACGACTCTATCTAGGGTTCTAGGCTGTAGCACCTGTTGCTAGCTAGGTGGTGTACTCGCAAAGCCGGCGACTTGGCAAGAGCACGGTGCTTCGCATATTGCTCCATACATGTGTGTGGGCTAGATCTGAACTCTGAAGTGCGGGCAGAGCAGGGTTGGGGAAGGGGGGAGGGGAGCACGCGCAGGGCCGCTCACCGGGCGTCCTCTATCAGTGGTGCCATGCTATGGTCGTCCATGGTTCTAGATCCTGGTCGATCGATTTGCTACTTCCTGACTACTGACTAGGCACATCGATTAGGCGTACAAGGCCGGGACTTACCAGCACACAATCGTCGGAGGCGCACGCGGTGCCGGCGGCCGGACGGAAATCTCGTGGCGCAGAGCCGGCTGAACTGGAGAGAGTGGGGGACGGAGCTTAGCACTACTAGAAACAGAGGAAAGGTGCAATTATTGGTAGACGGGTGGATGGGGAGATATGGGGAGGCTCCCGGCCGGCGAGATTCGCTCTGTGGTGTGGTACCGGGGCAAGGACGAGCAGGTGGAGAGAAGCTGCATAAGGAAGGGCGGGGTACTGCACCGGCTAAAGCCCTCTCCATCCTTTGCCGCTTCGGGAAGACGAGTTATGACGAGAGGCCCCCTCCTTTGACCACCAGTGATTGAGATTTTTCACCTAATGCAATTTCAGAGCAACTCCAACACAGCAATCCAAATAGACGCTCATTTTATCCAATTTTTTGTCCGTTTGGGTCGCCGAGTGACGCCATTATCCGCTTTTTAGTTTAGGTCTGCCCGTCGCCCAACGGATGGCCGATGCATTTTTCCGCGTCCAAAAAACAAATTAAAAAACATGTAGTCAAAATAAACATAATTAAACATTAAATGGCCGGTCAACCGCCGGTCAAAATCCACTTAAGCATTAAATAAAACTTAAATAAACTAAAAACGCGCCCGCCCGTTGCTTTAGGCTTTGTCGTTGTCCTTGCCGTTGTCGTCGCCGGTGAGGTCGATGAAGGTCGGCGGCAGCCCACCCACGGGAATGCGCTCTCCCACGCCGTCAGCGTCACCTCCTTCGGCGTCTACTCTGGCGGCGGCATTGCTATGCAGCGGGCGCCCTCCTCCTCCTCCAGATTGCGCTCGATCTGCTTCTAGCGCTCGCCGGCGTCCCGCTCCTCCGCCAGCCAGTGCTGCCTCCAACGCTCGAGTAGGTCACCTCCTCCTCCGGTGGCGTGTCCATGTAGACGGTAGGCGCGCTCACCCACTCGCGCACAATGTCGGTCCACCCGTACCTCTCCTCGGGGCACGTGAGCGTCGTGGCACGCGCGGGGGCATGGGCGTGCGCGTGTGCTCTGGGTCGGCCTTGGACTCGAGGACAGGTGGCCGCCGTGCCAGGGGGGGTAGAGCAGGGAGTGGACGGAGTCCACAGCCGCCGACAACGCGAGGGCCTCCTCCTGGTCGCGCCTACTCGCCTCCATGGCGCGTTGTGTGGCCGTCTCCAGAGCGGCCTGGTAGGCCACCTCCTCCTCTTCCTCCTCCGGCTTAACCTCTGGGGGCAGCGACACGTAGCCGGGGTCGAGATGCACGCCGTCACGGCGGGCGGCGTCGTGCTCTATCGTGAACCAGGCCTCCCAGTTGGGGGGGGGGGTCCGACGTGTAGGCTCAGAGACGCCGCTGCTTAGGCGTAAGGAGGGCGCGACGCCGGCCACCTCCTCTGCGTGTGACGGCAGCACCGCCGGCACGGGGATGCGGTGCAGATCCAAATGCCAGCCTGCGGTAGGTTGACATCTGGATACGGCAGCCGCTGGCGGTACTGCTAGTGCCAGCACGCCTGGTGCACTGGATGTACAACCTCTCCCGTGGACCGCCGCCGGCGGCGGTGCAGGAGGCGCGCGGGAAGAGCTGGTGCGGGGGGTGAGCTTCCCCTTGCCCTTTCCAAAGAAACCCATGGCTAGGGTTTTGGTGTCGCCGACGAGGGAGCGAGCTTGGCCAGATGTGGACGGGGAGAGGAAGTGGATGAGGCCGGACCCCCCCCCCCCCCCCCCACACGCTTACATAAAAAAGGACAACGACCCGGACGCTTCCACACGCTGCCACGCTGGTCCAAGTTAGATGGCCGCATTGACTACGGCCGACGCTGAAGGTTGGGTGGCCGACAAGTGGGGCCGTCACGGACACCGAGCAGACCGCGACGCGTCTGTCTCGTGTCCGCGTGGACGTAAATCGAGTGCAAATTTGGGTCTAAAATGCATCGAGACGAACAGCGAGCGGACACCTTTTAAGTTTGGGTCGGCGCGTTGCATTTGGGTCACCGCGGCGTTGGGTTGCTCTCAATTTAGTGAGAGGCATAACTTTTCACCCCGTTTCATTTTCTAGAAAAGTATATGCTACTCCTACTTTCTTACTAAATTAAAATTTCATTTTTCCAAATTGACTGAGACTTGAAAAATCTCCATGGGCTTAGGATTAATAAAACCACTGTTATTACAACCGGGCCAAAAAGGGAATAAGCTCAAAATAATTAATACTACCTCTCTAACTTAATGTAAGATGTTTTTTTTCCATCAGGAAGTAGCATCAAAGGAAACTAGTTTTCTGTTTTTTTTAGATTTTTTTGTTTCTTGTGAGAGTGTCAAAGTAAAATGGTTTTTGTTTCTTCTGTTTTCTACTTTTTCTAGATTTTTGTCCGACTAGGTTTATTGGTTGGTCCACAACCTCTACAAAAGTGAAGCACAAGTTAGTACAGTTTTGAAGCACGGATTTCACTTTAAAAAAATCGTCGAAACTTATCAATATGAGATATAGTTTTAAAAATCTCGACGTGAGAATTACAATTGTGAAACGGTTCATTATTTGGACGCACAGTTCGAGCAACAAATCGAATCTACCAAAAAACACACAAATAAACAAGATCATTTCTCCTCATGTGGGAAGAAATCCCATAAAGACTCTCTAATTGCGACAAGTGCCAATGCCATAAGTATTGCTTGCTAACATGAGATGTGTTCTGGGCCAAACCATTCGCGATACCTAAGCGAGCACAACGAACGTTTCAACGAACAGCTTCCAAAACCTTCCGCCTGTGTTAGGAAAGTTTCAGAAGGTTATTCATTTTGTTCTTTTTTTTTCTTCTCCGGGGTTTCCTTTTCATTTTTTTTCTTTTCTTTTTCTTCTTAGTTTTATTATTCCAACTTATAATTACATGAACAATTTCAGATTCAGAAATAAATTTTTAAAATTGTGAACCTTTTTAAATTCGAGAATTTTATACAAATTTGTCAACATTTTCTATATCAGCGAACACCTGTTGAATTCTTAAATTTTTTACAATTTCATGAACACCTCTTTGAAATCACCAAACATTTTTTTTCATATTCACCGACATTTTTTATATGCCTGAATAGTTTTTCAATTTCTTGAACACTATTCAAAATCATAAACATTTTGGAAATCTGGGAACCATTTGTCAAAATCATGAACATTTTCAAATATGTGAATTTGTTAAAATTTGTACAAATTTTCAAAATTGACAAAACTTTCTTGAATTCATGTAATTCTAATCTTCATGAAAAATGTTTTTCCAGTTCATGATTTCAAAAAAAGTGCGTGGCATTTTTTAAATTCATGAACTTTTTCTTACTTCAAGAAATTTTCCATACTCGCAAACCATTTTTCAAATTGATTAATATTTTTGAAATTCACAGTTTTTCTTTCAATTCTTTGAACGGTTTTTTGAATGGGTGAACATTTTTTCAATTCCTGAACGTTTTTTGAATTTAGTATTTTTTTTCATATTTGCAAACATGTTTTGATTTTTTACTTTAAAAAAACTCATGTACATTTAAATTCAAGGACATTTTTAAAATTCATGGACTTTTATGATTTCACGAACATTGTTTGATATTATGAACAGTTTTTCGAAATTCTAGTTTTTTTTAGTGCAATGCATAAAAAAAAGAAGGGAAAACCCCCACGAATCTTACATAGCCTACGCTACGGAAGCTACGATCCAAATGAATGGGCTGACCCACCGTGAGCGATGGCTGGGATACACATCGCTATAAGCCATAAATTTCACCGCCCGCTACCCTGCCCTGCACTAGGAGAAGAGCGCGAGAACTGTATTGGTTTTTTTTAACAGAAAACTAGCCTAAAAAAAAAACTATAGCTTGCTTATAGCGAGAATAGCTCCTGCCTTACTGAAGGTTTTTCCTCCTCTGCTGTTTCGGGCCAGCCTGTTTGCTGTTTTTTTTTCGTTCGCTCTTTTTTTAGTAACTTTATTCATACTCATAACAATTATAAGTACACTGATTTAGATCTAAAATCCAAGAAACTACAAAGTAACTTCTATGACTAAGAATTACAATGAAATCTCTTGAAATCACCTTCTTTACGGCGTCAATCTCTGCTCGAAGAAATACTCCAAAGACTTCGGTAAAGATGCTGCAATTGGACTGGAGCAACGATGTTGTCACTCTTTCACCCACATGAACATTACCAATAATGATTTTTGAAAGCGCTTTGAGTCGCCCATCCAAAGAGATGGGGAGCCTTGATCGATGAACGTACTTGGGCCGGGATAATCCACTAGAAGTGCAGGCCGTCGAATCACTATATCTCATTAGATCTGAATAATCGGATCCGCGAGGACACAAAAATCTCTAACCTCGTGGCACCGCCAAAATAATGAGAGGAAATTTATTCTCACAAAACTATGATGATCACTAGACGACGGTGAAGAACATAGAGGTCTTGAATATCCGAGCCCACCCCCCCCCCCCCCCCCTCCTCTCAGCGCCAAGATGGCAGCCGGAGGCGAGGGGACCTAAATTTCTTAGATGACGGTGGCGGCGCAAGAAACCCTAGAGATGCGTTTCGTCCAAATTTCGTCTATTTTTTTTTTTCATTTTTCCTTCAGTTTTCTTCGTTTCTCAAGGATTTCTTTTTTTTCATTGGTTTTCTCTTTTTTCCTCAGTTTTCACAGGTATTCTTTCTTTCCTTCATCTTTTCTGACGAATTATTTGGTTCATTTTTTCCTTTTTTCTTTGTACTGAATTTTTTTCCTTTCATTCTTTCTTCATTGGTTCTTTTTGCACTTGTTTTTTTGCTACTATTTTTTGTTTCTTTTTTTATTTAGTTATTTGGTTTTCATTTTTTTATTTACTTTGTTTCTTTCGGTTTTAATATATGTAAACAACCTGCTTCCAATACACGTTTAACAGTTTTAAAATACAATTTTAACACCTTAAAATACATGTTCAACATTTTTTATACATATTTTTCAAATGCTTGATTAATATTTTTATAATACAAGATTAACATTTTCTGAATACATGGTCAACATTTTCTGTATACAATTTTTACATTGTAAATTCTTGATTAAGATTTTTTGTATACAAGCTAACATTTCTAATACATGGCCAAAAAATTATATACATTTAAATTTTTCAAATACTTGTTTAACATTATTTCAATGCTTGATTACAATTTTGTATAACACGATCAAATTTTTTCACATACATTGTCTATTTTTTGTATACATGAGATAATTTTGTTTATACACATTTAACATTTTTCAACTACTTGGTTAACATTTTTATAATACATGGTCAACATTTTTTTCTATACACATTAAAAATTATTTAGTTGATTAACTTTCTTAAATACATGATTAACATCTTATAATACATATCATCATTTTTTCTATACACATTTTAGCATTTTCAAATGCTTGATTAATATTTTTCATACAAGTAGATTTTTTTAATACATAGTCAAAAAAATTCTATATACATTTAACATTTTTCAAATGCTTGATTAACATTTTTCAAATAATTTTTTAGTATTTCTTTTAAATGCTTGATTAATATTTTTTAAGTACATGATCAACTTTTTTGACACATATTGTATATTTATTTATACATTTTTTGTGTACATGAGGTACATTTTTTATACACATTTAACATTTTGTAAGTGTTTGATAACATTGTTCTCAAATGTCTTTAATTAAAGTGTTTTCGTAATATATTTATTTAGAATATTTGAAAGTATAAACGAAAGTAAAAAAAGAAAAAAAGTGAAAACAAAAAACAAGAAAACGAGGTTGTGGCCTCCTGCGCTCCTGGCCTACCCCATTTAAGTAGAAGCCTGACGAGAGGATGCTAGATCCCGTTGTAAGGAAGACATACAGCTGCCCAACGAAGAGTGCTATCAGTAAAACGCGCACATGCGCATCCCTCACTATGTGTTACCTAGGCCGGGCCATAGTCTCTCTCCTTCACTTGTTTTGGGAAGCTTCTAGTATTTTCACTCCGGTTTTTAGGTCTGGTTTTTTCTGTATTATTACATTTTTCGACATTTTTTTAGAAGCCCAGAACATTTTTAAAGCTTGCGATTTGTTTTCACATTCATGAACATTTTCTTAATTTATGAATATTTTCTAATTTCTGAATGTATTTTTGAATTCTTGAATAGTTTTTTATCAGTAACCTTTTGAAATCAGAAACATTATTTGAATTCACAGATATTTTTAAAAATCCTTGAATTTTTTTATTTTACCATTTTTTGAAAGTAATGGAAAAAACTAGCCGGTTTTTCTGAGGCAGCAGACCAGCAGCATGACAAGACGGGTGAAAAACCCAGCAAACAGCCGAGCTGAGCGTGTGGGGGCAAGCGAACGAACGAAGCAGGATTACTGGGTTGCGATTGCGGCGGCGCCTTTGAGCCATAGGGGCAATCCTCCCCCTCCCCCCAAAAAAATTGTCTCCCACCATGTTGTACATTTGCATTAGTTAAATGGTTGGCTGCCATCTACCTTTGCACTAATAAGATGAATACTAGCAGGCAGAGGAGCGGCGAAAGAGCCTGTTCAAATACTTGTTGATTTGGCAAGAAAAAAGCAATTTTATATAAACATCACATGATCAAACTTCTGTCTAGCCCTGTGTCGGGCTTACTGTATATTTGTCGCGGCACATGTCGCAGTATAAATATGAAAAGAGAGTTTGTGCTTCTGTAAAAGTAGCCACTTCTTATCTAAGGTGTGAAACTACCTTAAACATCCAAAAACAAAAACAAAAAATGTGCCGGCAATTTTAAAATCCTTACAAATATACTTCCAAATAAGGGAAAGTAAGACTGCCTTGTAGCAAACAGTTACTTTATGTCGCCTCATTTAACATCACAGTCTTGTTTCGTTTTCAATGAAAACAAAACCAGGGCGGTGCCCCTGAAGATCATTCTTTTTACACCATGTTCATTTGGAAGATTGAGGTGATCATTCTGAGCATTGGCACCATTGTCCATCAAGAAACACTCGTTATTCTCGTTCATATAGATTGCAATGGAAGGAATCTGGCAGGCCAATATCCAGCATGGTGAAGAAACTCACAAAGTCACAATGTCTGCCTGTTCAATCTACTTCTTCAGTGCCCAGTGTTGAGAAAGGACAGACTAAGGAACCTGGACTATCTAAGTTCTATAGGTCTGGACGCATTGCTAGGTTGAACTCAAGGACACATTCGATGCTTAGATTGATGGCAAATGACATCTAGATGGTCATCCCAATATTGAGCCAGAAATTCGAGGTTTCTGCACAGTGTACATGCTCTTCCATGCCTCCTCCAGTTTTGATCGCAGTTGTCTAGCATCCTAGAATACAAGTAAAGCCAAAATGATAACAATCAACATGCTAGTATTATCCCAAAATGATATCTATATATCAAACTCAAACGCCTAAAATTGCAAGTTACAACCTTGAAAATGTGCAGCAAAATACAGGTGCACTTGGGAATGACTAGGGAAGTGGAAAAGCTTAAGAAATTGAAACCAACTTATATACTTCCCATTTTTCAAACAAAAAACTCAGGTCAATTCAAAGTGAAAAAAGAATTATAGACTGAATTATGAAAATACTTCTAAAAGGGACTATACATGCAAATAGAATTCTGTATTTCAGTTGACTTCCTGTTCAATACTTCAATAGGAACATTTCTAACAGATTCAGTTTACTGTAATTGTATGGGTTCTGCCCCCAGCAAGCTTGCAAAGCTAACATTGCTACTTACCCAAGTTCACCTTCGTCTGCCTTATGAATCTTCTCAGTGAAATTCACAAAGCATTGTGAGGAAATGACTATGCAGCAAATAAAAAGTAGGCAATAAACATCCTACAGACTACAGAGGATATGGTCTAAATTGTCAAAAGTAAGTATATTAAATACCTTTGCCGAAAAAGTGCAGTGCCATGCCGCGCCTATAAGAGAGCCTATTTGAATCTTTGCTGTTGATGTCCTATGTTAGCATTGAGTATGCCTGATCTCAAATTGTTGCTCCAAATGCATAATTCACAAACTTAGTGGCTACAACGTATTTTTATTTAAAAAGCATCGACAGTATAACATGGCATGCATCATTAACTGGTATAGGTGCACACAGATCTTATGGTTCCTTCAAAGAAATGATGGTGCAATATTGAATAAAATTTACATAGAATCCATAATGTACTATTACATGAACACTTTCTAGGAGTAATGACCAAATGGTAGAACACATTGGAAAACTGCCATACTTCTGGAGGTGTATAAAAATTAAAACTTCAGTTCATATATACATATATACATATGAATTGGCTAACTTGGTTGACAGCAAAAATAGTGATGTGTTATTCAGTTTCAACAAACTTGTGTCAGTTAAATCATTCGTAGCTTTGTAAATGAAACGACTTTCCATTTCTCCCTTGTCGGAAGTCATCAACTTCAGCAACACTCGACTTGCTTTTTAGCTGATTTATTCGCATGGATAACACAGAGGTTAAGAAGAGAAATAGCTCTCTATAAAGTAAAGAGAAACAACTGAATATAGATGCATTCTTCATGTAAAGAAAACCAAATGACATTCAACAGTTACATGTTGACGCAAACTGCTCACAATAATACATCAATGAGGCTACTACAGAACTAAACCTACTAAAGCTTCCTAATGGTGCACGGACTTGAATGAAATTATAGTACCATTACAGGCAACTATATTTGGTAGGCAGATCCAGCATTTTGTGTTACCTTGAAACATAAGTGAGCTGATTTACATGAATTATTTTCCATCAGGTTTAGCGATTTAGATGACTCAGGGCTACCTGAGAATGAGCAGTTTGGCATGGCTTGCTACTGTGTATGAATAATTATTTTTGATTGAAATTTGAAATGAGTAATTATGCTAACATTGCCAGTTTGATCGCTTTTTTCCTGATCTCAAAATGACTGAATAAATCGGAGGCTCTAGTACTATACAGCCTCGCCGACATCTACGGCTCCTAAAGAAACAGTTAACTATGGTGCGTTTCCTTCTCTGAAGCGGGTGAATACAACATAAAAGACAACAGGTGATTCTTTTGTTCTAGTATTCCGGTAGGCCTAGATCAAGATCAAATCATGTCGCCTTTCCCTACCTTTAGGAGCTTCGTCTCAATGGAAGATCATCCTTGAGGGTCATCTCTTTCTGACTTGACTTGCCCGGTTTTTCTTCACCAAGTTTGAGACATACTGATATTGTGCAGAAGGAAATCATCACTCTTCCATTAAACCAAGAAACTGAGGAGTAATTGATGTAATTGGAAGGACAAAAGGAAATAGCCTTCCAAGATTTAAATTGCCTACATTCATGCCATTTGTTTACTGACATTGAACCTATCCTTGAGCATATCCTTTGAGTCGAAGGCAGCAGGAAAATTCAGTTAAGAATAACTTGTTAGTCATTACCATCTATGTTGTTCTGTCAGACTAAACTACAGTACATCACAATTTTGTCAGACTAAAGTACGTGAGAGTCACAAAAGAAGTTCTGTAGGGCAAGAATTGTGATGTTCCAATGACAACAGAATCCAAACAGGTGGATGTCGCAACGTAAAAACAATATGAACTGGTAGAGTATCATCTTCTCACCAATACAAAGATGAGTGTTCACGCTTGCATATACTGCTGCCCACTCAAGTTTTTGTTCTCTCTGCAAAATTTCTTAAGAAAACATGGCAGAACAGAGGTAGATCAAAAAGTAAAATTGACATCAAAACGGTGCTCTCCAGCTAATTAAGATGACATCTTCAAGAAAAGAATTATAAAACATAATTGAGACCAGCCCACATCCGCCGCAGTGCAGCAGGGCCGCGAGCTCGTCCACCACTGCAAGTCGAGAATCGGTGTCGTCGGCTTGCGAGGGGGTGCGCACCACCTTGGACCACATGAAGAGCACCACGCACAAAAACAGGAGCACGACGGCCTGCATCATACACGCTCGCTCTTGAGGCGGCATGTGGGTGCGATGGCCGGACTGGCGGACGACGGTTGCACTCGCCGCTTTCCACGCCCCCATGAGGAAGCACATCGGGTGGAACATCACCGACTTCAGGGCAAGATCAGATGAGATCCATGGCGTGATGCAGCTCGTTGTGACGGTGCTGATCAGAGATGTGCCGGAGTTGTGCGGAGAACCGGCGGCGTGACGTCCGGCGCCTTGGCGCCATCGTCGTCCAGCAGCCCACGTCACTCTTCGTTGGTAGGGGTTTCTAGTGCCCTCCAGATACAGAGGATGGGTACCTCCAAGAGAGAGATGTGAAGCGCCGGGAGAGAGACAGAGGAGAAGGGCGGCTGATGGGGGCGACGAATGGTGGGTGTGGGGCGGCGACGGATTGACCGCCGCCGGCGGCGGCGAGCAGCCTTGCTCCCCTTTCTCCTCCTCCTCCTCTCTCTCTCTCTCTCTCTCTCTCTCTCTTCGAGAAGATAAGGAAGGAGAGGGATTGGCGGCGGTCAGCGAGCCACACCTCTTAACTATTTGCATGGCCTCCAAGGCTCCAACGGTAGATATCAATGTACAGTCAAAAGAAACTTCTGGCTTAGCCTCTAGTCAACGATAATAGAAAAACGTGGCAATCAGCTGAACACTTACGCCCACAACTGCAAACGCATCTGAGGAGCTCCTGCTTAGCCATTGTAATTATCTCATCTTACATATGAGAAATCTACACACTAGACGACTCATAACTAACGCACGCACACCTCACCTAATATTTGATTGGTCTGATCACCTTTACCTACAACCTACCGCCAGCCTATAATATTTGTGTCACTACTGGAAAAAGATAAGTTAGGGCTCTCGCGATGGAAAGGGGAGGAGAAGAAGGGGGCGGCGCCGGTTTGTGGTAGCTGAGGATTCTGGCCATGCTTAACAAAACTGCACTGATCAGTTCTACAACTTGTTAATACTAGCAAAAGGGCTCATGCGTTGCAACGGGAGAAAAAACAATCACAATCTTCAATTGCCATGACCACATTTTGCTGCATAACCAAGATACACTATCATGAATAATTTTCTAAATCATGAACCTTTTTCAACTCATGCACATATTTGAAATCGTGAACACTTTTACAAATTTTTTAACATTCTTTCTAAAATCAAGAACATTTTTTGAATTCATGACCATTTTATACTACTTGCAAACAATTTTATTAAATTGGGAACATTTTTCTAAACAATTTTCTTGAATCGGCGAACATTTTTAGAATCGTCGAACATTTTTAGAATCGACGAACACTTTTTTGGAAATTGCTCGAACAATTTTTGAAACTCACAAACATTGTTTTGATTTAAAAAATATTTTTTAGATTTAACGAACTTATTTTAAAACGCATGATCATTTTTTCAATCTACGAATATTTTATGAATGAATAAACTATTTTGCAAGCACAAACAGTTTTTGAATTTTTAGAACATATTTCCATTCATGAACATTTTTTAAAAAATTGGTGAATTTTTTTTCAATGTCTTTAACATTTGTTAACACACGAACTTTTTAAAAACTAATGAATATTTTTTTATTTTCTGAACATTTGTTTTCAAAATTTCGAACATTTTCTGAATAAGCAAACTTCTTTTGAATACAAAAACATTTTATTATTTATTAAAAAATTTATTTCAAAATTCTCATGCTTTCAATTTACTGAAATTTTGTTAAGCCCAAATTTTTTAAATGAGGAAAAAATAAAATGAAAAGAATAATCAAAAAGCAAAATTTAAAAAACAGCCGCTTGCACATGGGCCGGCCCAAGTGGGCGCGCTGCGTCTTCTCCCAGCACGCAGAGCGCAATATAGGAGGTTCCCACTGCATGGGCCGGCCCAGGCGAGGGATTCCCCTGTGTGAAACATTTTTTTATTACTTATAAGTGACATTGATGGATAATATTTTGTAACTTTGGGGGCAATTTCCATAACGTACCGCAAGAAGCAATAGCCCCTTTATTATTGAAAATACCAAGGTGAACATGGTTCCACGTGCACCCGCATTAATAGTAAATTTGAAAAAAAAAATACTAGAAAAAAATCAAAAAATTCTGGAATTTTGGGGCATCGTACTTGGTTGACCATTGTACTAACATATGAACTTTCATGAAGAAATGACACCAATGGTATTCTTAGTGAAGAAAATACAATCAGGGCCTTACTATTCATCCAATAGTGCTTTATAATATAGTTTTGATTTTGTCATTTTTGCCTAGAATACCGTGAATGCCATTTTGTTGTGAAACTTCATACACAACTATAGCAATTGACTATGTATGTTAAAAAAATCAGATTTTTTTTTGAAGTTACTATTTATAAAGGGTTCGTGTGAAACCATGTTCATCAAATCCACGTCCCTTTATTATTAGGTATATAGTATTTTATAAGCATAATAAAAAATATATAAGCCTACGTTTCCTCCCTTTCACATTTTATTTGCAGGTTTGATCCACGCCCAACGCATTGTAGGTCTATGTATTTTTTAACTGTGCTTTCAAAACAATTTAAAGTCGAAGTGGGGAAACAAGCTAACTGCGACTTCACCTGCAAAAAAAAAACCTAACTAGGACTTCATATGATCGTCAATATAAGGAAATCAATCGACCAACACAAGAAGAAAATCGATCAGGTGGGATTCCGTGGGATCTTCTGATTATGTGTAAATATATACTGTCAGCAACAAGTTTTTGCACCAATCATATTATGTTTCAGTGGTCTGCAGCCCAATGTTAACCCCAATGGTTGTGAGTTTGAATCACATGTCATGCTGGTTTTAGCTTTTTAAGCTAGGTTGCAAGAAAAGTTGCAAATAGAACCCTATAAGAAAATATTTAGTTCATGACCGGTCTAAGGACCGCTGACATGGCAGCCACATGGCCGGTTTTTTCCCTATCAAATCGGTTTTGGCCTTGTTTGATCAATCAACGAGTTTGTGGATTAAATTCGATCACTTCTGAAGTTGTTAGCCTAAAGTGTGCATTCAATTTTAGTTAATGGACTAGTGGTATATTTCACTCGAAAAAATGAACAGATAAGACAACTGTCCTGTTGTTTGGTCAGGACAGCTTCTGTTCTAATGGTGATCTTATTCTGCTCACTCGTCTGTGGTGTGCAGTCTTTGCTGCTTGTTGTTGGGGTTCGCATGCTCCCGGGGTTGGTCAGGGCATGTACATTAGTTCAGACGCATGTTGTCTGTAGCAATCCTCCACATGACCTATAGACAGGTGTAAAGACACCATGTACATTAGACTGTCTTTTTAGGCTATCTATAATACCATGTACGTGGAGCGGGGGATACACGGCGGTTGGACGGGGAAGTGTCAAATTAGCGACGCCTGTGCGTACAATGGCAAAAGTATATCAGTAAGTAGCGATATCAACCGTCTGTTAAATTGTAGTCATCCTCGTTCTTTCCCCTCGTTCTCTTACCTCCACGTAGAAAAATATCGCATGTGGCATGCATTACAGACTGTTGATTAGACTGCGTTATACCAAAGTTTTAAATAGCGGGCTACGCCATTTAGCGGCGGCTCGGCCAGCAGCTAAAAAAGGCTATAGCGGAGCTATAGCGGGCTATGCCCTCATTTAGCTGTTTTACTAAATAATGAAAAAAAAAGATAAGATAATAGCACACCACATAACTGGAGAAGGTTCAATATAGTACATAACAACAAAAGGCAAACTTGCACATCACAGGAGTTGGTTCAGTCCAGCACATAACAACAAAAGGCACACTCGCACAGTAGATATCTTACACATTTTTCAGTCTAACAACTAGCAGGACTTGCACATAACAAAAGTAAGATGGCAAACTACAGATAAACAGCCATACAATTGCAGTGCATCAATCTGAATCAGCAGAGGCATAGTTAGACTCATCTTGGGCTTGATCATCTTCTGATTCCGAAGAGGAAGAACAAAGCATGGGATCTTCTTCAATGCTATTAAGAAGAGAGTGAATGCTCTTCTTCCTCTTCTTGTTGGCTACTGCAGGCCTCTTTCTTTTTCTTCCTTGTGCTTGTGATGTTGAAGTCTCTTGTTGAGCTTGGGCTTCATTACCTAAATGTTGGCCGGTATTGTCATCAGGAACGATCCCAGTAATGAACTCATTGTCTTCATCCTCCAGAATATCATTGGTGACCTTCTCTATGGGGTCTCTGTTCTTATTTTCTCTCTTATGCTGCAGCCTCGCGTTGAATTTGACAAAGACAAGATCCCTCAACCTATCACTGAGTAGTCTGTTATGCTTTTTTGTATGAACCTACATAGTGAAGGAAAATTGAGTGTAGGTGAAAAGAAATCAAGGAACACATGGTCACATGTGAGAACAGAAATCAACTATTTTGTACACTTTTAGAGTTATAGTTTCCTTTCTTACTTGTTCAAATGTTGACCAGTTTCTCTCACAAGCTGAGGAGCTGCATGTCAATGTGAGGATCTTTCTAACCAATTTCTTCAGCTTGGGTGCGCTTGTGCCATGATTCAACCACCATTTTGCTGCATCAAGTCATTCACAGATTATTAGTTATATACTTAGACATATACAAAATGAGAAACAAAGAAAGTTTGAAACTGGTTTAAAACAAATTGCACTAACCTGGATCAAAATTTTTGTTTCTTCTCTGCCGTGTGGCAATGTCTGTTCCAAAAGATTGAGCCTCTTCTTCATACATGTTGAGTTCATCCATAATCTCCTCTTGCAACATCTCATCTTGAATCATCCTTGTAATGCAATGGATGACGGCTTCTCTGAATGATCCATCATTCTCGATCGCATTCTTGTTTGGATAGTAATAGTAGGGATTGAGAAAGTACCCAGCCAAATGTAGTGGCGTCTTGAGTTTGTTGTCCCACCTCTTGTCAATGATATCTATAACAGTTTTGAAACGACTCTCATCATTGTCAAACCTCAAAGAGATTTCCTTTTTTGCATCTAGCATACAACCATGGAAGACTCCCATCGCCGGCACATCACTATCCATCCTTCTCAGCACATTAGCCATTGGCTCAAAGAAATTGACAGCAGTGTCAACACCTTTCCAAAAGGAATCAGTTTGCACAACTTTTAGAGCTTTCTTACCCTTGTCCTTCTTTAAGTACCCCATGTCATTTAGCTCCTCTGATCTGAATAGTTTAAGCAACTCCTTCTTGTTGTCTTGCAAACTTTTTAGATTGAGATAAGCCGTGGCAAATCTAGTAACACCAGCACGGACCAAGTCTCTTCCAAGTGTTTTCCTCATCAAAGCCAAAACCCTCGTATGAGCATACAAGAACACGGTAACTTGCCTAGCTTGGACAATTGTTTTCTCAACTAGAGGCAGCTTCCCAATATCTTCCAACATGAGATCAATACAATGGGCTGCACATCCAGACCAAAAAATGTTTGGTCTCTTTGCTTTCATTAGACTTGCAGCTGCTGTATTAACACTAGCATTGTCAGTCACCACTTGGACAACCTTTTCTGGCCCTATATCTTCAATACACCTGTCTACAAGCTCATAGATGTATTTCCCATTTTTTTTACATCCGAGCAATCAACCGAATCCGTAAATAAGACCCCATGTGCGCTGTGAACAACTAGGTTCATTACTCCTCTGCCTTTCTTATCTGTCCATGCATCGGTCATTACCGTACAACCTGTCTGCTCCCATGCTTTCTTATGGTTCTTGAATGAGTCAAGCACCTTCTTCTTTCTTTTCTGCAGGAATGGCCCACTCATCTCATATGCACTAGGTCCTTGAAGGTCCTTGCCAAAACGTCCAATGGCCACAAGCATACTCGCAAAGCTAGGAAGTGTCACAGTGTTGTGTGGAATGCCAGCTTCATAGAAAAACTGACAGATGTACCCACAAGCTCTGTTCCTCCTCTCTTCTGTCTTCTAAGATGACAGCTTTGATTGAACCTTTTCGCTGAGAGTTTGCCCTTGATTCCTCTTGACACATTCTTCTACACTTGACATGCAGAACTTGTCCATAGGGCCACCTTGGGATCTGCTTCTGCTTGGTGTTGACAACACAATATCATTGTCACTGTCATCATCACTCTCCTCTTCTCCCTCCGAGTGATCTAAGTTAACTGAATTTCTTATCTTTTCCAATTCTGTGATTTTCTTATCCTTCGCATCATTACTCTTTAGGAGCAAAACCTTCATCTCCTCCTTCACATCCTGAGGAACCTTCTGGCATGGTGTAGCATTGCACTTCTTAATGCCAGCAAGGTGGTACTTTACCTTGTTACGCCGCTAGTTAATACCTTGTCACAGAAAATGCATTGCAGAGCGTATGTTCTATTAGGATCTGGCATGGTACGGTACTTCCGTGCAGCATCATTTGATGCAACAACACGAGCTGCTGCTGTTTGTGGTACGGAGGCAGTGCTTGAGATACCTGCACCTATGAAACAAAAAAAAACAGAATTAAGTTAGGCAGAATAGAAATTAAACATAGCATCAGCTGCACTGAAACAACAATGTATAATCTACTACAAAGTACAAACTCTACTCAGGGGGCACAAACAACTCTCCAGGTCAATCAACATTTAATATATTGGAAAAGCTCACAGATTCAGAGATTCAGTGCATATATGATTTCCCAAAACTAGGTGCACCAAGGATGGAATTCGTATACATTCATAAGCTATGAGTATTTGTTTTCTTAGTCTTCATTGTTACTCCAAGTTCAGAGATTCAGAAATTTCTCGGACAACAAGCAAGCACGCATATATAAGTATATAACCAATATTTCGCATATAACAGAGATCCCATTACAATGAAGCACTGGTTGGATCAATGCAAACATCCATTTATCATGCTACAATTGAAGAAGAGTAGAAAAAGGCCAGATCTGAGGACAGAACTTGCCTGTCGATGGGGTCTGTTGACTCATTGCAGGCTAGGACGATGCTGCTTGGAGAAGATGGCTGAAGAGGGGGCGTCACCGGGAAAGGGGCCGTCGGAGAAGGAGGCGTCGAGGTCGCGCGCACTCGGGAGAGAGGCCGCCGCTGGGAGAAGCAGGCGTCCCCGCGAGGGGGGGTTCGCCGGCAAAGCGGGCGTCGCCGGGAGAGGGGGAGTCAGCGAGCCGTCGCCGTCCCTGCGTAGTTGCCGCCGCCGCCGCCGCCGCCGCCGCCAGCCTCCATAGCACGATATGTTGGGGAGGAAAAGGGATACGGGAGGGTGGGAGTGCGGGGGGTGGTTAGGGTAAAAGGGACACGAGGGGGCTTCGCGCGCGCGATTTCCAATTGGGCTGAAATTTTGGCCCAGAACCGCGGGAAAAAAAGGCTAAACGCTAAATTTTTATAGCGCTATCGGCAATAGCGGCGCTATTAGCGGGCTTTCCTGGCGGGCCCTAAATTGGCCTAGCTGTAGCGGGGAGGGTCCAAAAACGCTATAGCTGGGCTATAGCGCAGCTATAGCCCGCTATTTAAAACTTTGCGTTATACATGCCCTCAGTAGTGGAGGAAATGATCTGCCCTTTGTGATGAGCGGCTGTCAGCACCGAGTCTAACATGCTGACAAGTGCTACGCCAGGGAAATGTAAACTGAAGGAGAAGAAGTAGAGCGGGAGTTTGTGTGGGCCAAGCCCAGAGTGGAGTTAAGTTAAGGAGTGAGTGGTCCTTTGGGCCGAGAGTGAGGGGCCTCGGCCTGCGCAGCCAAACCTTGCCCAGTGGGACGGCATGGCCCAGCCCATGCTTAAACAGGCCAAGCACGGCAAGGCCCGGTCAGGCGCGTTTATAAGTGGGATGTGGCATGCCGTAATGCATGCCATGACCCAGGGCTCACTTAATAAAGGACTCGGCCCCTGGCACATTTAGCCCTAATGAGTCGTCTTCTATGGCTGTTTTTGGGGTTATTTTTGGTCTTTTGGACCTATTTTTGCTCCAAATATCAGAAAATATACATTAAAATAAACGCGACGTGCCATGTCGGCACGCGGGCCTAGCCTCACAGCCCTGGCATGGCCCTGGGTGTGCCTGCACAGCCTACTTAGCCATGTGCGGGCCTGTCATGTGCCAGGCATGCGGGCTAGTGGGCCAACCCTCCTGGCATGGCCCAGGTGGTCAGGTCTAATCGCAGCTAATGAATAAACGATCATTTGCTCGCTCTCTTCTCCGTCTTCGTTCTCTCTTCGTCCCCAAGTATCCCTCGCCTACTACTCCATGTATGCTCCTCTTCGGGCTTGGTGGATCTAGGGATATCATAGCTATGTGCATCGATGATCTCTAGTCACCCACTGCTACATTGTTGCTTCCTTAGAGCATCTCTAACAGATGATGTATAATAGGCTTGGTGATGTAAAAACGAACTTATACATCACTTGGGCCCAAAAATGCCTCTCCAACAGGTGACCTAGACCTATATGGTGATGTATAATTTTGGGCCAAGTGATGTAAATATAGATCACCTCCCCTGGTGATGTAAAACGAAAACTGCAGCGCGCGAGAGGCCAACCGCCCATCTGAACCTTCCCACTCCCGTCCCGGCCCAGCGCGCCTTCCCGCCCGCCGCCGCCCACCGCATGGCCATGGACGGCTCCGGTGTGACCCCCGCCGGCCCTCGCGACCATCCGGCGGCCGATTCTGCGCCTCCGCCGGCCCCTGCAGCCGCCGCCGTGCCCCAGCCAAACCCTATGGGGCCTCCCCTCCGCCGCCCGGTGTTCGCCGCGCCCCGGCCGGTCACTGCGGCCGGGAATCCTGCCCAGGCCGTCCCCGCGACGGGCAAACACCTGGCAAAAGGGCGGAAGCCGGCCGCCGGCGCCAGAGGGAAGAGGCAGCAGGCCGCGGCCACCAACGAGAAGTCAAAGAAGCTCAAGGCCGCTGCCGCCCGCGGACCGAGTCCGAAAGCCATCCCGGAGGCCGCCGTCGTCGAGGAGGTTCTCCCGACGCCACCATCGCCGCTGCCCGCGGAAGAAGAGGTGCAGTCCTCAACTGCGCCGCCGGCAGCCTCCCAAGTGCTCGACGAATTGTCCCTAAGGTAATTTCTCTCTTTTTTTGTCTTTTAATTTTTGATTGATCTTTTAGTTGTAGTACGCAACAAATTTAGTGTGTTTGATGTGTGTCGTTCATGTATATAGCGTTGATGATGATGCGTTCATGCAACAAATGAATGTTGTATCTCAAGAATTTGAAACCCCATCGCAAGAATATGAGACAAATTATGATGAGGAGAATCTTGATGGGTACTATGAGGGTTTCTTGGATGAGCCAAGGGGAAGAACGGCGAACTACACCGTGGAGGAGGACAAGTTGATTGTCTTGGCATGGAAGAAGGTGGGGCTAGATCCGGCCGTGGGCACGGAGCAATCGAAGGACACCTATTGGAGAAGGATGAAGGAGTTCTTCGATGCACGAAACAATACGGGCAATGTGCGAACGGTGATTTCTATTCGTCATCGATGGGGCACAATCTCCACCGATTGTCAAAAGTGGAGCACATGCTTGACACATGTGGATCACTTGAACCCAAGTGGCACCAATGCCGGTGACCGGGTGAGTGTTTGCTTCCTATTTATTCATCAAATCATATTTTCCATTGTCTTGTATGCGGCTAATGAGCTTTATGTATTGTCATATGTAGAAAAACATTGCTCAAAACTTGTTTAAGGGAAAAGGGAAGAAGGGGAAGAAGGGCAAGAAGGTGAAGTTGGGCAAATCATTCACTTTGCATCATTGTTGGGTGCTTCTTGAAAATGATGAAAAGTGGAAGAACCGCAAGTTATATGAGGTTCCAAAAAAGAATACCTCGATGGGAGATGCAACCATTGTAGATGAAGAAGATGATGATGAAGCATCAAGTGATGAAGGGAAAAGAAGCACCACTCCCAACTCGGTTGCTACAACCAAGAAGCCCTTAGGAAGAAAGATGGCCAAGGAGAAGGGGAAGAAGACCGGAGATGATGACATCAAAGAGTCATTGGAGGCGATGATGAATCAACGCAAAGAGATGAACGAGGAGAGAAAGGCTATGAAGATGAAGGAACTAGAAGAGCTCAAGGAGGCCGAGGAACGCAAGGTTGCGGCCGAGGAGAGGAGGGTGGCAGCCGAGGAGAGGAGGGCGGCGGCCGAGGAGCACAAGGCGGTCACGGAGGAGAGGAAGGTGGCTATGGAAGAAAATGCCCGAGCAATGGAGCAAGAGCAAAAGTTCATGTTCATGGACACTAGTGGTATGGACGAGAAGCAAAAGGCATACGTGGAGCTTTGTCGCGACCAAGTGTTGGCGAAGAAACAAATGATGTCAACCTTTGGAGGAGGGTTTATGGGTGCAATGGGAGGCATGGGAGGTGGCTACATGGGCGCCATGAGTTTCGACGGAGGGTTCATGGGTGCTATGGGAGGAGCCATGGGAAGTGGTATAGGAGGTGGCATGGCCGGCGGCTTGGGTGGAACTATGGGAGGTGGCATGGCCGGCGGCTTGGGTGAGGCTTCCAACGACACTAGGGCTTCCAACAACAACAATGTTGCCAATGATGGCAATTGATGCATGAGAGCGTGTCTTTGTGTTGAACTATGCCGATGTCTCACTAGTTTATGCTATGCTTTGAACTATGCATTTCGTTTGTGTTTGTGTTGAAGTATGTCGATGGTGAACTAGTCTATGCTATGCTATGTGGATTTGAAAAGTATTTTTATATGTGTGTCATGATCTTGGTGATAATTTCAGCTTCTTTTGTTGTTCATATGTTTGATGATCATTGTTTAGTTAAAATTGTGGAGGTGACTTATTATACATCACCTGGAAAACCCAGAACTGCTCAGGTGATGTAAAACACCCTTTTTGGTGATGTATAATTTTTACATCACCTCTTTTAGGTGCCCTATTATACATCACCTGTTAGAGTTGCTCTTATGAACCACTAACCGGAAGAAACAAATCACCCACTGTTGCATGGCTCCTTCTCCCACCACTACCTAGGGTAGCATCCACACTCTAGCTCATGCCTTGTGCAAAGGAGCAAGATGGTTTCTGCAAGGGTGTTGCCCGGTCTTTGTGAGGATCACTATAATTCTCTAAAATGTGCGATTTTCGCATGTGGTGCCATGCCTTTTGTATTGAATTTTGTGAAACCTTTATTGATTCGCTAGCCATTTTAAATATATTTGGTTTTGGGTTAGCTATTGAAAAAAAAATCCGACGCCCTTGACTTCAACCTCCGATAGTGAGGCCTTTGCTCCTTGCCTAATGGTATGGTTTTGGCTGGAGATGGTGGCAAAAACATCTTCGACGAGGTCGCCGGTCGATTCAGGTTCGTTTTTGCTTACCTGCTTTTTTTTAGGGTCTAAAATATAAAATGGAAGGACTATGTGGTATTTTTTTTCTTTTAGGTCTCTATGCCAGTGCGGAGCTAGACGAAGATGTCTGGGAGGCTAAAGAGAAAACATGAATGCTTGGGGGCTAATTACTACACTTTCTTGTATTTAAGATCCTAAAATATATTTTTCTTTCGGTGATTATATCAAGGCTGGAAGGGCCCAACCACCCCCCCCCCCCCCCCCCCCACCAACACCACCACAACACCACCACCCACCAAAGATACACATAGTCCAGCATTCGTTATGCAGTGTTGTAAAACTTTTGTTATAATTAAGCTAGCTATGGGCCTCCTGGTCCCTTCCCCTTATTCAAAAACAAAAAAGCTAATGCTTTGTCAAGAAAAAACCAACTTTGTAATTATAATCACACTGTAAAGAATTTAATCGCAAATTGTAATTTCTTCTTGAAAGCAGGATACGAGATAAACACCAATTAGTTATAGATAAACTGGCAGCACATGTAATGGTGTTCTGTTTTTTGTCAAATAAGTTGAAGAGTTTCGCAGACTGAGCCGAATTCAAATTGTTAGGTTCTTTATGGCAGAAACAGCTTACCGGGGTTCAAGTCCTAGACTTGACGCTAGTGCTCATATTTTTCTAGATTTATTTCAGACTTTCCGAGACATTCCGTCAACTATAGAGGCACCCGCGCTGACTTTTTTAATTTCAAGGTGATGTGTTGACGTGCGTGCATTTATCGAGGTGAGTGTGAAGAAAACTTGAAGAGTCCGAGGTAGAGATGCATTTTTTACTTAAAAAAAGCCAGAGATGCATTTAGCAGTTTTGCACGCAGGTTGCTCTGTTCGTCCTCCTTTGTCAGATAAGTGTAGAGTAGTTCAGAACGACCGGGCACAGTCAGCCCACTAGATTCGCACGCAGGTTCCTCCGGTCCTCACCCTTTCCTCGTTGAAGATTACCTGGGTAGCCTGCTCTGCTCACTCCGACACGGCGCCGCGGCCATGGAGGAGAGGAGGGCGAAGGAAGGCGGTGCGGTCGAGGAGGATGCGGCGGAACGGCAGGAAGGGGGCGCTGGGGTGCCTCGGCTTGATTTGATGGGGGAGTTCTTCTTCCAGCAGATCGCCGCCAGCCACCTCGCCAGCCCGCTCGACGGCGTCCCCATCCATCCAAGATCGCCAGGTCCTCTTCGTCCCCCATTCCTCGCCCTCACGTTGGGTTCGCAGTCTGAATATTGGCACTTCTTCAGATCAATCTTTATTTGGACCATATATTTACATTTACTAGGAAAACTCTACTAAAACACTGTCATTGCAGCGAAAACAGGCAAAGAAGAATTCTTTGTACATGACATAGAGTAACACACAACTCACCATCAATTTCAAAAGATATATATATATAAGTAGGCATGCTTAGATTTCCACTCATTCCCACACAATATTTCCTTCACCCTTGTTACAAGCATGCTTAGTTATAGACAACATGAAATGTGAGATCCTTCGAAACTCCAGGAATACATGATTGATTACTACAGAATAATAAATGAACCAAGTAAAGGAAAACTATCTATTGGTAAAAATTGTATGTGAACTGCATAACTCATTGCATGTACACTTTCGTCACTAAGAGTTCTTTCATAAGTCAATGATTTTGTTAATCATCAGAAAACTTTCAGAAAAATTACACATCTTGAACAATAGAATGCAAGTACCTGATGATTCAACAAAATAAGGATTGAAATGTAGAACCTATAGAAGGGAGAGCAGGATACTCCAGTTGGCTGAATGTAGGAAAAATAGAACAATTTGAACACCTGGGCGTTTTGCCCATTCTTCATTTGATCCGTACTCACCTGACAGCTCCTTGTATTCTTCAAAGATTGCCAACTGAAGTTTGTACAAAAAAGGTAGACATGATAAACCTATTTATCTCTTGCCGAACTACTCTGAATTTTGTGGTACCTGGTGAAGATTAAGAAAATAGTTATGCCCTGCTATATGTGGTGATAAATAAGATATCAAATGTGACTAAATAGTTCTGCTTAAGCGTATGTACCTGGACTCTTTGGTATAATCCGAACAACAAAAGCTCCATCAGATAGATAATGCTATAAGCACTAGGAATCATCTAATTAATTTTAGACCACCTAAGGAAAAACTGATGCCATGTTGCAACTGGGACTGTAAAAAGAAAGCTTTTGTTCGTAGAAAATTTATCAATAGCTTATCACATAATGGAAGTCTGGTATGTTTAATTTAAATAGTGAAGGAGCACAGAGTCCGAGATTACCTTTAAACTGATGGTGTACTCTGCAAATTAACATGCAAAGCAACTATATATTATATTTTCCATGCCGTGCTCTACATGTTCTTGGAGGAATGTTTTTCCTGAGCTTTTCTTCTTTTTCTTTCTTTGGGGTCTTGGAATACACAGAACTACATGAAGTAAATACACTTTAATGTTTCAAAACCCGCAGGCTTTAGCTATGCCTCAGTTTTAAAACATTGTAAAAATTCAGCTCCACGATGGTCCTTGAGCTAGTAGTCGAATTCCTAGTTCATATACTTTTCTTAGGAACCTACAGCTGCATATCCATTAGAAAGCAGGGGCACAACTTTTTCACAGATAAAACTAACCGGTAGGCTGGTGATCAGAACTAACCAAAGCCTTATCAATTAGTATACATGATGTCCAGTACCAACTCTTACTGAATTTGAGTACCTACGTAGATAAAAATACACTGAATTTGGTGTTGCCGTGTAGAAAGGATCAAACCGATCAAGTATAATCAACTATTACTACATCCTTCTTCGCACGCTTGCAACTACTACCATGTCATAGCGTAGTTGATGACATAGACATTGATGAAGCATATGACATAGACATTGATGGGATTAAATATATAAATTAAATGGAAGGAAGCTGGTAATATATAGTAAACTCGAGAGGAATCTATTGCATAATTGCAATGTTAGAGAGCCCCATCACAGAATTTGAAGTGAGGCTTTCATCTCTGGACCTTTTACCCTTATTCCCAAGCAGAGACCAAAACAAATATCTCAAGTATATACCAAAATTACAATGGGCATCCCTTGAAGGTCATGATTATTATGCTGATAAAGAACTGCAGATTTTTATATTTACGCATAATATAGCAAGGCTCACAAGCTACATTGCCACATACGTGAAGCTGAAGTAGTGCTGAACATACAGTTTGGTACATATAATTCAAAGAACGAACAATACACCACTGCATAATAATACTTACATGGAGTTAAATATATCAATTTCGGCACATATAGTATTTAGTTGCTGCTCTCTAATCATCTATTACCATTAATGAACCTTGTGTCTGCATGTACAACAAATTTTGGCTAAAAATGGCCTTACAGAAGTTAGCCATAGCAATCGACACAGGAAGTGCTAGTGAATACTTCTTGATACTGACGATTAGCTACAAAATTGATCAGTAAACCTACGTTACTTAGGCCCATAGCAAGCCGTTGTACAACGACACTCTAAATCTGAAAGAAACAATTTGTCAAACATCTTACCTGCAACAGCCAACGACAATCCATCAATCCGAAAATTATTGCTGAGCACCACAGCGTTCGGCAAGGTAATGTGGCTGGGACTCGCCGGCTGGATACCACAGCCTTCATCCATTCCTTCGGTCGGGGAACAACTCCTCATCGGTGCGTGCTCGTCGTCGGCGACCAAGGGAACCGGAAGGAGGCCGGCGACAGGTGAAGCACAGGGCCGCGCGTCGCGCGTGATGCGGCGGATCGTGCCGATCGAGAGAAGGGGGAGGGTGGTGCCACGACGGATGGGGCGGCGGCGTGCGCGGGTGGGGCTGGGTCGTGCTCGCCGTCTTGCTCTGTGAGGAGATCTTGCCCGAGAAGGGGTCCACCTGGAGGGCGACGCGCCATGGCTGCAGGGGTAGGCGCACCGGCGGGGTAGGAGGCGGCGGCGCGGGGCAACGGCCGGCGGCGCGGTGGCGGCCGGGCGGGGCGGAGCGGGGCAGGAGATGGCGGCGGGCTGGAGGTTGAGATGGGATCGGGAGGGTGCGTGGATTGAATTCTTACAGATGTAGGGGGTTTTCTACAAAAGCGAAACGTTTTTTCAGATTCACTAAAATAGGGATGGCGGGTTTAATTTCTAAAAACCACAGGGACCTTTGTGTAAAAAGGACACGACGGTGAACCGGGCAGACTCAATCCGTACTTTATTATTTGGAAAGATGTGCAACTTTAGCTATGGGCTAATCACATGCAGCTAAGTGGAGCCCAGCTGTTGGGGATATACATAACAGGTAGGTCCATGAATGGTTAAAATATCATAAAGCATGGGCCCGCATATCAGGTGGGTCCACATAAATTTCATACAGACATACTGTCCATTCGGACAAGCGACATACCATCTACTCGGATGACAGTCAACCACTCGGCCGTATGACTCACTCGGATATGCGAAGACCGCCACTAGGTTGGGCACGTCTTCATCAACTTGTCCGACTTGGCCGCCCCGCGCGTCGCCTCTCGGCTGGACATGTCTTCATCACCTCGGCCGCCCCGTGCGTCGCCGCTCGGCTGGACATATCCTTATCACTTGGTCGCCCCGCGCATCGCCTCTCGGTTGGACATGTCCTCACCACTCGGCTGCCCCGCGCGCCGTCATACAACCGGACATATGCTCATCACTTGGATGCCCCGCGCGTCGCCACTCGGTTGGACACGTCCTCACCACTCGGCCACCCCGCACGTCACCATCGGTTGGACACGTCTTCACCACTCGGCCGCCCCGCGCGTCGCCGTTCGGTTGGGCATGTCTTCATCAATATGCCCACTCGGCCGCCCCGCGCGTCGCCGTTCGGTTGGGCACGTGTCTTCATCAACATGACCACTTGGCCGCTCGTGCGCTATCAGACAGCTACGTCATTCTTCACGCACTGCATTCTATTAAATAGTTATTTCCGTGTTCCCGAGTGTCCCGTAATTCACACACGGCGTTCACTCGGAGGCCACGCCACCAAGTGTACCTTTACGCTCGGTTGTTTATTTTCATGTACTTGCTTAGTACTGATTATTTGACTTCCGAGTCCAACTTACACTTTAGCTAAGTCACTCATGCCATTCTTACGAACACCATCTGTTCTCTTAGAACCTCAAATGGTTTACATCATCCCCGGGGGCTGCAACTCAGTCGGAACACTACACTTCCGCTTCGTTTTAGTCGAGTACTCCAACGAGTTCAGTTGGATCCTTCAGTTCGACAAGTTCGATTGGATCCTTCACTCTATCCGACTCTTGCTGGTCCGAACCAGCAAGACCCTCGCACACCCTATGGGTGTTTTATCTACCCAAATTATTTCAGCAAATATCAAATTACTTCGAGATATTATTACGTTGGCTTGTGCTATTTTTCATGCACAGGTTACATGATCACTCGGTGGCTCCGTGCACCAACTTCGCTGTTACTCGGACTCGGTTACCGCATCGATCCTAATGCACCGCAACACCGACCTCGTTGCTACACCAGCTTTGAAAGCATCTGACTGACTCCTCTGAGGACATTTTCCTCGTGTCATGGTTTCAACGACTTCGACTACACCCCCATCACGGAAACAGCTAAGTTACTCATATGATCAAACCTTAGATCCCACTCTGTAGCGAGCTTACCTCTTTCGAGCATCACTCGGGGGCTACAGGGCTATGCCACCCTCACGGGTTACGCCCCATTTGATCAACCTGTTGATCACGTCAGGAATATTTTTCTTAACATACTTGCTCGGTCCGGTGAAGATCTATAAGGGTAGCATCGTCCACTCGGACAATCACCCAAATCATTACCTGGAGTCATCTTCAAGACTGCAAAAGGGTGATGAGTGATGGCTTGTGCTGGTGTTCCCTCGGGATGATGAGTGGCTTCTCTCCGCAGAGTCAGTCCATGCACTGGCCTCGCCACTCGGGTTTTCATGGCACGTCCACATCGGACACTAGTCTATCTCCTCCGGGATACATACGAGTGCCACCAAGTTTTTCCTCGCAGTCAACATACCCCGATCAGTCGGGAAGCACGTCCACTTGGACAAATGCCTGAATCATTACCTGGAGTCATCTTCAGGACTCCAAAAGGGTGAAATCAGTGCTCCTCTATGGATACACATGGCCCTTCTTCTAGGCTCCAAGGCGTCAGTTTCACAAACTTGGACTCGGTGATGGCTTGTGTTGGTGTTCCCTCGAGATGATGAGTGGCTTCTCTCCAGAGAGTCAGTCCACGCGCTAGCCTCGCCACTCAGGTTTTCATTGCACGTCCACATCAGACCACTAGTCTATCTCCTCTGGGATACATACGAGTGCCATCAAGTTTTTCCTCGCAGTCAACATACCCCGATCAGTCGGGAAGCACGTCCACTCGGACAAATGCCTGAATCATTACCTGGAGTCATCTTCAGGACTCCAAAAGGGTGAAACCTGCGCTCCTCTACGGATACACATGGCCCTTCTTCTAGGCTCCAAGGCGTCAGTTTCACAAACTTGGACTCGGTGATGGCTTGTGTTGGTGTTCCCTCGAGATGATGAGTGGCTTCTCTCCGGAGAGTCAGTCCACGCGCTAGCCTCGCCACTCGGGTTTTCATGGCACGTCCTCATCGGACCACTAGTCTATCTCCTCTAGAGACATATGAGTGCCACCAAGTTTTTCCTCGCAGTCAACATACCCCGATCAGTCGAGAAGCACCTACTCCAGATTTCGTTGACGTTTTATTCAAATTGTAGTTGACCAAAGCTTGACGACAGGCGCCGAGTGCCCTCGCAGTGCTCGGGCCAAATCAAGTTTTTAGTAAACTCGTTCTACAAAACCTCAACCAATTCGGGGGCTCCACCTATGGGCGCGCCGCCAGTCGGCATGTTCCTCACTCAGCTTTCTACTTTTTTTTACAAAATATGCTCAATACCTAATGCTCACTCATCGTCTCCAACCCGATCCCAACCCGATCGTCTGGTTGGCAAGAGAAAAAGCTAATGGTCAATGTAAGAAGTGCTACTGGAACGATTACTCCCTGGAGTGTCCAGCTTTTTTCTACAGTCTGCAGTTTCGAGGCCGAATTCATTCAACGTATAGATTGAACGAAGATTCGCTTGCTTGACCCAGTTCTAGGCTGAATTTACTTACCATGCCGAGTGCATGAAGATTTGCCTGACTGACCTAGTTCTAGGCTAAATTTATTTGCCGTGCCGAGCACAAGAAGATAAGTCCGATTGATTCAGCTCCAGATTGCAGTTATTTACCGTGCTGACTACATGAAGGTTCACCAGAAGACTTAAAACCTCTACCAGACTCATCTAGTCTGACAGAGGCTCGGGGACTACACCCAGTGGGTGCACTCGGCATGCCCCCACTGGAAGAGAAGCCAAAAAGAAACATTCTGTTTGGTCAAGTCCAACAACAACATTCAAGTACAACAAACCCTACAGACTCCAACCGACTGCCAGCAATCAGTCAGAGTCTCGGGGGCTGCACCCTATGGGTGTGCTGATCGCGCACCCATAGAACAAAATTCCAAGTATCTTCACTCAAGCAAACTTTTCGTGCTCAGGCGTGAAGAAATTCCTAGTAATCAGTTACTCAATGTAGGACCAGCTCCAAATCACTCAAAAATATTGCTATAGGGTGAGTTTAACGCTCCTCCGTGGACCCGTTTTGAGCCTTCTTCTAGGACTCAAAGCATGAAGCTCATAAGTTTGGATCTAGAGCCGACTCATATTGACGTTCCTCCGGGATAAGAATGGCATCTCTCCGAGAGAGCAGTCCATGCGTCAATCTTGTTGCCCATATTTAATGACACTTCCATACTCAGATCACGAGTTAGCCTCTTCCGAGAGATGAACGAATGTCACCAAGTTTCTCCTCGCGGCCACTTACCTTGGATCAGTCGGGAGGCGCAGTGCTAGAATCCATTGAGATTTTGTTCAAACCTTAATCGTTTGGAAGCACGATGACGGGTACCAAGTATTTGCGTAATCACTCGGAACAAATTGTGTCTTTCACAAACTCAATCTGCAAAATCTCAATCGATTTGGAGGCTAATGTTGGGGATACACATAATATGTAGGCCCACGAAGGGTCAAAATATCATAAAGCATGGGTCCACACATCAGATGGGTCCAGATAAATTTCATATAGACATACTATCCACTCGGACAAGCGACGTACCATCTACTCGGATGACAGTCAACCACTCGGCCATATGACTCTCTCGGATATGTGAAGACCGATAGTCAGCAAGGCAGTCGAAGCATCATCCTCATAGTGAAGGTTTCGTAGTGGGCTGACATTATGGCATTAATGCTCCACTTTGTAACATAAGAGGTGAGGGGGTGGCGCAAGCATCATCCTCATAGTGGAGGTTTCATAGTGGGCTGACATTATGGCATTAATGCTTCACTTTGTAACATAATAGGTGAGGGGATGACGCACTCTGTATAAGCTACCCCCATCACATAGCTTAGGGGCCCTGGCTCATTCTTCTCCCCTTCTTCTCCACTGGCTCTCTTGCCATTAGTCTCAGGACTTACCTCAGGCATGGAGATCCGTTCTCCCCTCTCTCTCATATTGTAATCTCCGGATTCATACTCAGATAATACAAAGCCTCTTCGGAGCACGTGACGTAGGGCTGTTATCTCCACCGCGAGAGGCTCAAACTCACTAAAAACACCGTGTCACCCATTTGCATCTCGATTGATCATGCTCGTTTACCCAACCCCTTTATACTGTCGGGATCGTCCCCATGACACCAGCCAGTCCGAGCCGGTCATCGCTGGACTTTTTGCACTTACCCCCTGATGTTTCTCGAATTCAGGTGATATCTCCTTTGACGGCGATGCTAGCCACTGACCGACTGAGTAGACTTGGTGTGCCGGGCATGGAGGACACGACAGCGATGCTAACGACGGAGTTGGACGGGCTGTTGGCCATGGCGAGGGAGCTAGAAGCGCGGGCTGACGGAGACCAGGGCGCGCCCGGCGCCGCCAAGGAGCTCTGCGCCGAGCTGGCCGCGTTCGTCGACCGTGCCATGCGCCTCGCCGGCAGCAGCCCACGCGGCTGAGGAGCGGCAAGAAGGTGGTGGCAGTGAGGGCGCAGATCCGGGTGGCGTCGATGCAGGACCTGGGCCCGCTCGACGACGGGCTTAGCTGGCGGAAGTATGGCTAGAAGGACATCCTCGGCGCCACGTACCCGCGGGCTCCTATACGATGCCCGTGTGTGTCCGATCGTTGCAGCTTCGCTGAAGCGACACGCACATGGGCCGGCCCAATCAGCATGCTGTGAGCGAAAATCGAAGAAAGAAGCGCATGCCTGGGATCGAACCTCGGAACTCATGCTGGATTCCACAAAGGCTAGCCAGCCAAGCTAGCTACCTCGAACGTTTTAAAACGTAGTGCCAAGCTTAAAGTAGAATGTACAGCGGCAAATCCCATTTTAAAAAAACATTTAACATTTTTATAATAGACGTTGAACAAATTTTAAAATACAGTGAAATTTTTTTGTAAAAAAAATACTGAACAAATTTAAAATACTATAATGGACATTTTAGTATATGTTGAACAATTTCTTAATATATGATGAACAAAATTTAAATACACAATGAACATTTTCTAAAAATACGTTGAACAATTTAATAATTTACAATGAACGTTTTTTTAATACACAATAAACATTTTTACAGTGCAAGGTGAACTATTTTATAATATACGATGAGCATTTTCTTAAATACGTTGAAGATTTTTGTAACACATGGTGAACTTTTTATATAAATACACAATAATGAGAGGAAGAACAAAAACAGAAAAAAAACGTAAAAGAAGGAAAATGAAAGGAAAAAAAAGAACCAAAACAAAAAAATAAAAAACAAAACAAAACAACTGAAAACCGGCCAAAACAGTGAAAAAGCTGAAAGCAAAAAACCATAGAAGAAAAACCAAAAAACCCGCAAGAAGCAAGGAAACAGCAGGGAATCAAATCGGTACGTGGGCCGGCCCAAGTGGCGACTTGCTTCAGCGAAGGCTCGTCCTTTTGATGCCTGCGCGCGTCAAATAGGATTTGCCGAGAGCAACTAATTAACGAGCGCTCCTTCGGGAGCCTCACAACGATCAGCGCCACTTGGCGTGCTCTCAGCCATTCGCCACGTGTCGCGCTCTGAGCGCTCCCTTCGGATTTTTTTTATTTTTCCGCACGCGTTTTCGGCTTTTTAAACGGTTATTTCGACGTTTCGGTTTTCCACCGGTCTTCCTTAGCTTTTGGATAAAAAAAAATTCAAATTTTTTTTCGCGAAAAAACGCGTTTTTCTTTTCTTTCGCGAGAGTCACGGTTTTGCTTCCGCGAGAGGCACGTTTTTGCTTTCGCGAAAGTCACGGCCATGCCTCTCGGAAATGAAAAAAAACGCATTTTCTGTTTTTTTCGCGAGAGGCATGGTTTTGCTTCCGCGAGAGGCACGGCCGTGCCTCTCGGAAACGAAAAAAAATGTGTTTTCTGTTTTTTTCCTTTCGCGAGAGTCATGTTTTGCTTCCGCGAGAGGCACGTTTGTGCTTTCGCGAGAGGCACGGCCGTGCCTCTCGGAAATGAAAAAAATACGTTTTCTATTTTTTTTTCTTTCACGAGAGGCACAGTTTTGCTTCCGCGAGAGGCATGGTTGTGCTTTCGCGAGAAGCATGGCCGTGCCTCCTCGGAAACGAAAAAACGCGTTTTCTCTTTTTTTTTCTTTCCGTGAGAGGCACGGTTTTGCTTACGCGAGAGGCACGGTTGTGATTTCGTGAGAGGCACGGGCGTGCCTCTTTTGGAAAGGGAAAAAACCCGTGCTCACGGTTCGGTTTTTTTTGTCCGGTTTTTTCGTGAAAAAAAAGTTTGTCAAAACCTTTCAACATGGGATCTCGACGCGAGGAATCCAACGATGAAAGTGGTTCGAGATTTGGACGCACGGTTTAAGAGATAAAACGTTTTGAATAAATGAATCTACGAAAAAAGGGAAAACTCCCAGGTTGCGACAAATGGCGCGCTGCATGTGTGCGCCACTTGTCGCAACCTGGGAGGGTGGGAGTGACCTTTGCAATGAGTACTCCTCAATTAATGATTTTGGGATTTGCCCTACTTCTGGTGTATGCACCGGCATACGCAGGGCTGCCAGGCCACCAAGCAGGAGCAGCACGCCGCTGCCGACCCTGTTAGCAGCGTGGGCCTCGCTGGGCTCTCGAACACTGCCTGGCCCACTTAGGAGACGCACTACATATACAGAGAAAAGGCCTCTACGAGGAGAGCAACTAGTTAACGAGCGCTCCTTTGGGAGCCTCGCAACGATCAGCGACACTTGGCGCACTCTCAGCCATTCGCCACGTGTCGCGCTCTGGGCGCTCCCTCCGGATTTTGTTTTTTTTATTTTTCCGCACGCGTTTTCGGCTTTTTAAACGGTTTTTTTCTGGGTTTTTTCGACGTTCTGGTTTTCCACCGGTCTTCCTTAGGTTTTCGAGAGAAAAAAAATTTGAAAATTTTTTTTTGCACGAAAAAATGTGTTTTCTTTTTTTTTCCTTTCGCGAGAGGCACAGTTTTGCTTTCGCGAGAGTCACGGCCGTGCCTCTCGGAAATGAAAAAAAAACGCATTTTCTCTTTTTTTTTCCTTCTGCGAGAGTCACGGTTTTGCTTCCGCGAGAGGCACGGGTGTGCTTTCGCGAGAGTCACGACCGTGCCTCTCGGAAACGAAAAAAAAGCGCGTTTTCTGTTTTTTTCCTTTCGCGAGAGTCACGGTTTTGCTTCCGCGAGAGGCACGGTTGTGCTTTAGCGAGAGTCACGGCCGTGCCTCTCAGAAACGAAAAAAAAAACGCGTTTTTTGTTTTGTTTTCTTTCGCAAGAGTCACGGTTTTGCTTCCGCGAGAGGCACGGTTGTGCTTTCGCGAGAGTCACGGTCGTGCCTCTCGAAAACGAAAAAAAAACGCGTTTTCTGTTTTTTTCCTTTCACGAGAGTCACGGTTTTGCTTCCGCGAGAGGCACGGTTGTGCTTTCGCGAGAGTCACGGACGTGCCTCCCTCGGAAACGGAAAAAAAATGCGTTTTCTCTTTTTTTTCTTCCGCGAGAGTCATGGTTTTGTTTCCGCAAGAGGCACGGTTGTGATTTCGTGAGAGGCACGGGCGTGCCTCTTTCGGAAAGGGAAAAAACCCGTGCTCCCGGTTCGGTTTTTTCGTTCGGTTTTTTTCGTGAATTTTTTTTTCGTCAAAACCTATCAACATGGGATCTAGTTTTGAAGATCTCGACGCGAGGAATCCAACGGTGAAAGCGGTTCGAGATTTGGACGCACGGTTTGAGAGATAAAACATTTTGAATAAACGGATCTACGAAAAAAGGGAAAACTCCCAGGTTGCAACAAGTGGCGCGCTGCATGTGCGCCATTTGTTGCAACCAGAGGAGTTGGAGTGATCTTTGCAACGAGTACTCCTCAACTAGTGATTTCGCTCTACGAGCAAGTTGGCTAGGAGTTGGACGGCTTGGGCCTCCTCTGCTTCTGTATCTTCTTCCTCTCGTGTTCCTCTCCTCCTCTATACTAGCTAAACCTTGGTGAATCCATGGCTTGTAGTCAAATCATTGACCAATTGACCTATGTACTAGAGTGCTGTTAAGAGCAACTCCAACGGGCCGATCCAAACGGACGGCGGTTTTGTCCGCTTTTTGTCCGTTTGGGTCGGCTGCCCGCCCGGCGTCCGCCCTGTTTTAGATTTGGGTCGGCAGTGCGCCCAACGCGCCAACCCATTTCATGTCCACACGTAATTTTTAAAAAAGGCCCGCGGCCATAGATCGTGCCAGCGGCCATGTCTCATGCCGGCACCATGTCAGCACCGACATACAATGCCGGCTTCAAAATAACATCACACAGTTCATGCTGGCGTACTCGCCAGCGGCCGTCACACATGCCAGCACACAAAAAAGGGGTGGGACTTGAGTTCGACCACGCCATCGCGGCCCCGTAGTCATGCCAGCACACCTGCCGGCATAAAAAAAAGGATGGCGCTCGCCGCCATAGATCACTCGTCGTCGAACTTGAGCATGTCGGCCTGCATCTTCTCGAACCACGGCCTCTTCCTTGGCGACACGGCGTTGAGATCCACCTTCATGATCTCCACCCCGGTCATCATGCTCGCGAGAGCCACTTCTTTCGCCATGGTCTTGGCGTTGGCGGCCTCGATCTCTAGCGTCTTGGCTTGCTTCTCCGCCTCCATCTCAAGCATCTTGGCTTCCTTCTCCGCGTCCATCTCAAGCCTCCTTCTTTGGATCTCCATGAAGGCGTTCATTTGCTCTTCTTTGTAACGCCGGCGCTCCTCCTCCCTTGAGTCCTTCTTGCTCATCATGCCCTCCACGCTTGCGATCAAGGCGTTCGATGCCGCATCCCGCTTGTCCTCCTTCTTGGAGTTGGTCTTCCCCCACGGCCGTGCCTTCTAGCCATCCCCAACCTCCTCCACGGCTTGCTTCCCCCCACGCGACTTAAGGGCGGCATATTGCGCCTTGAACTTCTCCTCGTCTTTGATGACCCTAAAGCAATGGGAGAGGTTGAAGCACTTGCCATTGTGTTGGACCTTGAATGCCTCCAAAGCTTGAAATGCCTACAAATGTATTTCATGCAACCATATTGGCAAATGGTATGCAAAAAGAGGGCGGCTTGCTAGCATAAACGGAATGACACAAAAGAGGGCGGCTTACTAGCATACCATGTCTTGCATGCCGATGCCGCTCACGGGGCGGGCCTTGAAGCTCTCAAGAGTGGCACAAAACATGTTGCACTCTTGTTGGATCACCCTCCATCGCTTTGAAATGGATACCCACCCGCGCGTGCTTACTATTTGGTACGGCGGAAACTTCTTACGCTCATGGAACTCACGGTGGACACGAATCCAAAAGGTTGATGCCTTTTGTTCAGCGCCCGTCTTGGGGTCTTGCCCAATGTCTCTCCAACACTCACAAAGAAGCTTGTCCTCGGCCGCCGTGTATGCCTTGGTCCGCTTGCTCTTGCGCTTCGGCTTCGCCCCGGCGGCTTGGTTGGCGAGCTCGTCCTCGAACAAAGACTCCCCTTCGATGTCGCACACGTCCTCTTCCTCTTGCCCGTAGTCCTCCGGAAACTCGTGGTCGAGTGGGAAGCCGTCCAGGTCCAGGCCGACCTGATCGTGCATGAAGGCCGTGTGATGACCCCGGCTTAATCGTGCACTATCCATACACGCAAATGCACACGATCAAGCCTAAGGACTCACTTGAAGATATCACAACACAACTCTAAAACATAAATAAAGTCATACAAGCTTTATATTACAAGCCAGGGCCTTGAGGGCTCAAATAGATAGCTCGATGGCATACAAGCGTCAGCGGAAGCATCAGATATCTGAGTACAGATATGAAAGGTAAAACAGAGATAAGCCTTTAAGAAGGCGGGGCAAAATAAAACACTACGATCGAAAGGCGCAGGCCTCCTGCCTGGGACCCTCCGTACCTACTCCTGGTCGTCGGTCAGCTCCTCGTAGTAGTACTCGCCGGGAGGGTAGTAGTAGTAGCCATCGGCGGGGGCAGCTGGCTCAGGGGCTCCGTCATCTGGTTGTGACAAACGGATATGGGGAGAAAAAGAAAGCAAAGCAACCGTGAGTACTCATCCGAAGTACTCAGCAAGCAAGGATCTACACTACATATGCAAGATTATCAAAGGAAGGCTGTATATGTGGACTGGGCTGCAGAAATGCCAGAATAGAAGGGAAGGCCTAGTCCTATCGAAGACTAGCATCTTCATCATCTTCAGCGGTCTTGCAGCATTAGAAGAGTGCAGATTAGCATAATGTAAAGTAGTAGTAGTGTTATCAACCTCGCCCAGAGATTCTTCCTCGACTCCCTGCGAGAAAGCAATCCCAGAGCCATACTATCCAGTTATCATCTCAAGTGTCAGGTTCTAGTTGTACCGATCGGGATACAACTCCGAGTGTTCGTTACCGTAGGACAGGCTATCGATAGATTGTTTCTTCCCTGCAGGGGTGAACCAACTTACCCACCACGCTCGCTTAACTCCGGCCGGACACACTTTTCTGGGTCATGCCCGGCCTCGGCCAAACGAAACGCTGCAACCCGACCGAAAACTTAACAGAGAGGTCAGCACGACGGACTAAACCTATGCACCCGGGGGTCTTGGGCCTTCGCCCCGGGAACTCCTGCATGTTGCGTACGCGGCCGGTGAGCAGACCTAGCCCCCCTTATACAAGCGCAGGGCGTTACTAGTCCAACCCAGCGCGCGCCGCTCAGTCGCATGACGTCTATTAAGCTTCGGCTAAAGTATACGACGCAGAACGCCCATACTATGCCCACGTGATGGTTAGTGCTATTAGGCCAGAGGCCCCTCAGATCAAATATCCAGACCGTTAGTGGATTAGGAGCACGCGGTAACGAGCAGAGACTCGCGATTGATGTGACCCCGTCGCCCCGTCTCAAGGACTTGCTGCAAGGGCTAAGAATGCCCGGCCGCGCCTCGTAATTATCTCACGGGCACCCTCCAGGTCAACCCGTCTCCACATCACTCGCATCACATGCTCGCGCGGGTACCCCTCAGGGCCGACCCGTCTTTAGTAACATGGTTCAGTGTAAAGTCATAGTAACCATAGTAACCATGTGTCTAACACCAAGGGGAACCCTGAGGAATCACCCTCGATGGAATTCCACCTGATGTTATCGTCAAGGTGAACGAAGGAGGAATCACCCTCGAGGTCCACTCTTGAGGAGTTGCACGACAGTGTCGTTATAGGGAGTGGAGAAGGAGGAATCACCCTCGATGACCATAACCGATGAACTAACCTACAAGGTTAACATCAGAAGTGCTGATGAGGTATCACCCTCGGCACTCGATAGTAACCCAGTAGTGTCGAGCAACTAAGGGGGAAGTGATGTGCGGTGCCGGGGCCTGGTCTTCGATCCCGTTGATCGGGTCTTCTGATAATCCAGCGGGGTGATGTCTACTACGCAACTTTATTCTTGTAGACTCGTGTTGGGCCTCCAAGCGCAGAGTTTTGTAGGACAGTAGCAATTTTCCCTCAAGTGGATGACCTAAGGTTTATCAATCCGTGGGAGGCGTAGGATGAAGATAGTCTCTCTCAAACAACCCTGCAACCAAATAACAAAAAGTCTCTTGTGTCCCCAACACACCCAATACAATGGCAAATTGTATAGGTGCACTAGTTCGGCGAAGAGATGGTGATAAAAGTGTAATATGAATGGTAGAAATATATTTTTATAATCTGAATAAATAAAAACAGTAAGGTAGCAATCGATAAAAGTGAGCAGAAACGGTATTGCAATGCTTGAAAACAAGGCCTAGGGTCCGTACTTTCGCTAGTGCAATCTCTCAACAATGCTAATATAATTGGATCATATAACCATCCCTGAACGTGCGATGAAGAATCACTCCAAAGTTCTTATCTAGCGGAGAATATAAGAATAGATTATTTGTAGTGTACGAAACCACCTCAAAGCTATTCTTTCCGATCGATCTATCAAGAGTTCGTACTAACATAACATCAAGTTATCCTTTCTGATCAATCTATCAAGAGTTCGTACTAAAATAACACCATATGATACACATCAACCAACTCTAATGTCACCTAGATACCCCAATGTCACCGCGAGTACCCGTGAGTTAATTATACGATATGCATCAAACAATTTCAGATTCATAATACTCAATCCAACACAAAAAAACTCAAAGAGTGCCCCAAGATTTATACCGGAGAAACAAAGACAAGAACGTGCATCAACCCCTATGCATAGATTACCCCAATGTCACCTCGGGAATCCGCGAGTTGAGTGCCAAAACATATATCAAGTGAATCAAAATAATACCCCATTGTCACCACGGGTATTTATATGCAAGACATATATCAAGTGCTCTCAAATCCATAAAAGTATTCAATCCGATAAAACGAAATCTCAAAGGGAAAACTCAATTCATCACAACAAGATAGAGAGGGAGAAAAACCATATGATCCAACTACATTAACAAAGCTCCCGATACATCAAGATCGTGCCATCAAGAACACGAGAGAGAGAGCGAGATTAAACACATAGCTACTGGTACAAACCCTCAGCCCCGAGGGTGGACTACTCCCTCCTCACCGTGGTGGCCGCCGGGATGATGAAGATGGCCACCGGTGATGATTTCCCCCTCCGGCAGGGTGCCGGAACGGGGTCTAGATTGTATCTCGTGGATACAGAGGCCTTGCGGCGGCGGAACTTCTGATCTAGGGCTACCCCCGAGGGTTTTGGAATATTTGACAATTTATAGGGCGAAGAGGGGGTGCGGGAGGCCACCGAGGTGGGCACAACCCACCTGGGCGCGCCTGGGCCCCTAGGCGGGCCCTGGTGGGTTGTGCCCCCCTCGGGGCACCCCCAGGTGCTGCTCTGGCCCATTGGATGTCTTCTGGTCCATAAAAAATCCACAAAAAATTTCGCGGTGTTTGGACTCCGTTTGATATTGATTTCCTGCAATGTAAAAAACAAGCAAAAAACAACAACTGGCACTGGGCACTGCGTCAATAGGTTAGTCCCAAAAAATGATATAAAGTTGCTATAAAATGATTGTAAAACATCCAAGAATGATAATATAACAGCATGAATACTTCATAAATTATAGATACGTTGGAGACGTATCAGCATCCCCAAGCTTAATTCCTACTCGTCCTCGAGTAGGTAAATGATAAAAGAAATAATTTATGAAGTGTGAATGCTAGCAAAGTGCTCAAGTTTGATCAATGACAATTTCAATCACTTTTCCTAGCATCATAACAGCAATTCTTTCTTATAAAACTTCTCATGTTAAAATAGCAACCAATTCACATGTTAAGGTTCAAACAATGAATTCTCTTGAAACTCAAGAACCTATGTTCTCAGTCACCAAGCAATTGCAATTCAACTTATTCAACAGAGTCTAAGTAAGAGCTCCACATACTCAACCATCATATAGTCTTCTATGATTGCTAACACTCATCGCATACACATGAGCAAAACATGTCAACCGGACACATAGAAAGATAGGGGCTTATAATTTCGCCTCCCAACGTATTCACCTCAAGGGTGATGTCAACAATAATAATTCATGCTACCCATATCCGACTGGATATATGTGCCTAGATCTTTCCTCGCCACATGATGCTTGCCAAAAGAGAAAAATAAAAAGGAATAGAGAGAAAAACTTTGACTCTTGCATGAAAGTAAATACAAAAAAGTAAAAGGTAGGCCCTTCGCAGAGGGAAGCAGAGGTTGCCATGCGCTTTTTGTTTGTATGCTCAACCCCTTAGTGCAAAAGAACGTCACGTTATATTGCCCCTTATGATAGCAACCTTTATTATGCAGTCTGTCGCTTTTATTCTTTGCCATCACAAGTTCGTACAACGCTCAATTTTCTCTTACACTAAATGATCTAACACTTTTAGAAGCAATTTTTATTGCCTTATTGCACCGATGACAACTTACTTGAAGGATCTTGCTTAATCCTTAGGTAGGTATGGTGGACTCTTGAAAATAAGATTCGGGTTTAAGGGTTTTTGGATGCACATAGTATCTCTACTTGGTGCAGAATTTTTGGCTAGCAAGGATGGGGGGCAAGCACCACATGTTGAAGGATCTATGACAATATAACTTCTATGTGAATATGAACAAACATAAATCATTACGTTGTCTTCCTTGTCCAACGTCAACAATTTTGGCATATAATATTTTGATGGGGGCTCACAATCACAAAAGATTTCCAAGATAGTGTATTTGCATGTGAAAGTTCTCTTCCTTATAGTAATCATTCATGAATTGCTTGTATGACCAATATTGTGATTGTCAAGCTTCAAAAGATTTCACTTTCTAAACCCAATGTGAAGCTACCACTAGGCATGATATGAACATATAATTTCAACTTCATGATATTCAATTCATTCAACAATTTACTCATAGGATATAAGTGAAGCACAAGAGTGAATGACAAACTACTCCAAAAAGATATAAGTGAAGATCAAGCGAGTAGTTAAGTAAAGGGGTAGCTAATTGAGGACTCTCTCTTATTTAAAAACTTTCAGATCTAAGTATTTTATTAAAACAGCAAGTAAAACAAAACAAAATGACATTCCAAGAATAGCACAACTCAAGTGAAGAAGCAAAAACTTAGGCTCAACCGATACTAACCGATAATTGTTGATGAAGAAAGGTGGGATGCCTACCGGGGCATCCCCAAGTTTAGATGCTTGAGACTTCTTGAAATATTATCTTGGGGTGCCTTGGGCATCCCCAAGCTTGAGCTTTTGTGTCTCCTTAATTTCTTTTATATCACGGTTTCCTAAATCTTAAAAACTTCATCCACACAAAACTCAACAAGAACTCGTGAGATAAGTTAGTATAAATCAATGCAAAACCTTATCATTCTCTACTGTATTAAATCACTAAAATTATTATTAAACATTGCATAATAAATGCCTCTGCATATTTAACATTCCTATCCTCAAATAGAATCATTAAACAATCAAACATTTGCAAACAATGCGAACATAACAGCAATCTGTCTAAACAGGACAGTCTGTAAAGAGTGCAATATTCATCATACTTACCGAACTCCAAAAATTCTGAAAAATTACCACACTGTAGAAAATTTATCATAGCTTAATGTGTAAAAAAATTCAACATTTTATCACATTCTTACTTTTCTGGAGAATGTTTGCAACAGCGATAAACTTTCTGTTTTGAAACAGCAACTCATATACTTGCAAAATAAGCATGGTAAAGGCTATCCTTGACATTTTTATTGAAATGAAAGATGCAAAACATTATTATAAGTAGCAGAAAGCAAATACAAATAAAAGAAAATGACGCTCCAAGCAAAATACATATCATGTGACGAATAAAATCATAGCTCCAAGTGAGGTTACCGATAATGTCGGAGACGAAAGAGGAGATGCCTTCCGGGGCATCCCCAAGCTTAGTTGCTTGGATTTTCCTTGAATATTACCTTGGGGGTGCCTTGATAATCCCCAAGCTTAGGGTCTTGTCACTCCTTATTCTCCTCATATCAATATCTCACCCAAAACTTGAAAACTTCAATCACACAAAACTTAACGGAACTTCGTGAGATGGGTTAGTATGATAAAGATAAATCATTCACTTTGGAACTGTCAAAGACAAGATTCATAATTGTTCTCACACCATGCCTACTGTAACTTATCATTTCTACAATTTATATTGAGCAATATAAGCCATAGAAACTAGGAAACAAGCAAACTATGCATTGAAAACAGAATCTGTCAAAAACAGAACAGTACGTAAAGATCTGAATTAAGGTCATACTTCTGTAACTCTAAAAATTCTGAAAAATTACGACAACGTAGAACATTTGTATAATCATCAACTGTAAAACATTCAGAATTTTTTCACGTTCCAGTAAAATATAGGAATTTCTGCACTGGACGCAAAAGTTTCTGTTTTTGCACAGAATCAAGTCAACTATCATCCACACTATCCCAAAGGCTTTACTTGGCACTTTATTGAAACAAAAGCTATAAAACAAGATCACTACAGTAGCCTAACCATGTGAACACACAAAAACAGTAGGTAAAAGTGTTGGGTTGTCTCCCAACAAGCGCTTTTCTTTAATGCCTTTTAGCTAGGCATGATGATTTCAATGATGCTCGCATAAAAGATAAGGATTGAAACATAACAAGAGCATCATGAAGCATATGACTAGCACATTTAAGTCTAACCCACTTCCTATGCATAGGGATTTTGTGAGCAAACAAATTATGGGAACAAGAATCAACTAGCATAGGAAGGCAAAACATGCATAACTTCAAAAATTTCAACACATAGAGAGGAAACTTGATATTATTGAGATATGTAGATGCATATGTTCCTCTCTCATAATAATTTTCAGTAGCATCATGAATGAATTCAACAACATAACTATCACATAAAACATTCTTTTCATGATGCACAAGCATAGAAATTTTATTACTCTCCACATAAGCAAATTTATTCTCATGAATAGTAGTGGGAGCAAACTCAACAAAATAACTATCATGGGATTGAAAATTAAAATCATGATGACAATTTTCATGGCTATCATTATTCTTTATAGCATACATGTCATCACCATAATCATCATAGATAGCAACTTTGTTGTCATAATCAATTGACACCTCTTCCAAAATAGTGGATTCATCACTAAATAAAGTCATGACCTCTCCAAATCCACTTTCATAATTATCACAATAAGATTCAACACCCTCCAAAATAGTGGGATCATTAGTACCTAGAGTTGACACTCTTCCAAACCCACTTTCATCAATATAATCATCACAAATAGGAGGCATGCTACCATTATAACAAATTTGCACATCAAAACTTGGGGGACTAAAAATATCATCTTCATCAAACATAGCATCCCCAAACTTGTAGCTTTGCATAACATTAGCATCATGGATATTCACAGAATTCATACCAACAACATTGCAATCATGCTCATCATTCAAAGATTTTTTGTCAAACATTTTATAGAATTCTTCTTCTATCAATTGAGCACAATTTTCCTTTCCATCATTTTCATGAAAGACATTATAGAGATGAATAATATGATGCAACCTCAATTCCATTTTTTTTGTAGTTTTCTTTTATAAACCAAACTAGTGATAAACAAGAAACTAAAAGATTCAATTGCAAGATCTAAATATATACCTTCATGCACTCACCTCCCCGGCAACGGCGCCAGAAAAGAGCTTGATGTCTACAACGCAACTTTATTCTTGTAGACTCGTGTTGGGCCTCCAAGCGCAGAGTTTTGTAGGACAGTAGCAATTTTCCCTCAAGTGGATGACCTAAGGTTTATCAATCCGTGGGAGGCATAGGATAAAGATGGTCTCTCTCAAACAACCCTGCAACCAAATAACAAAAAGTCTCTTGTGTCCCCAACACACCCAATACAATGGCAAATTGTATAGGTGCACTAGTTCGGCGAAGAGATGGTGATAAAAGTGTAATATGAATGATAGAAATATATTTTTATAATCTGAATAAATAAAAACAGCAAGGTAGCAATCGTTAAAAGTGAGCACAAACGGTATTGCAATGCTTGAAAACAAGGCCTAGGGTCCGTACTTTCGCTAGTGCAATCTCTCAACAATGCTAATATAATTGGATCATATAACCATCCCTCAACGTGCGATGAAGAATCACTCCAAAGTTCTTATCTAGCGGAGAACATAAGAATAAATTGTTTGTAGGATACGAAACCACCTCAAAGCTATTCTTTCCGATCGATCTATCAAGAGTTCGTACTAACATAACATCAAGTTATCCTTTCCGATCAATCTATCAAGAGTTCGTACTAAAATAACACCATATGATACACATAACCAACTCTAATGTCACCTAGATACCCCAATGTCACCGCGAGTACCCGTGAGTTAATTATACGATATGCATCAAACAATTTCAGATTCATAATACTCAATCCAACACAAAGAACCTCAAAGAGTGCCCCAAGATTTCTACTGGAGAAACAAAGACAAGAACTTGCATCAACCCCTATGCATAGATTACCCCAATGTCACCTCGGGAATCCGCGTGTTGAGTGCCAAAACATATATCAAGTGAATCAAAATAATACCCCATTGTCACCACGGGTATTTATATGCAAGACATATATCAAGTGCTCTCAAATCCATAAAAGTATTCAATCTGATAAAACGAAATATCAAAGGGAAAACTCAATTCATCACAACAAGATAGAGAGGGAGAAAAACCATATGATCCAACTACATTAACAAAGCTCCCGATACATCAAGATCGTGCCATCAAGAACACGAGAGAGAGAGAGAGATTAAACACATAGCTACTGGTACAAACCCTCAGCCCCGAGGGTGGACTACTCCCTCCTCACCATGGTGGCCACCGGGATGATGAAGATGGCCACCGGTGATGATTTCCCCCTCTGGCAGGGTGCCGGAACGGGGTCTAGATTGGATCTCGTGGATACAGAGGCCTTGCGGCGGCGGAACTTCTGATCTAGGGCTACCCCCGAGGGTTTTGGAATATTTCACAATTTATAGGGCGAAGAGGGGGTGCGGGAGGCCACCGAGGTGGGCACAACCCACCTGGGCGCGCCTAGGCCCCCAGGCGCGCCCTGGTGGGTTGTGCCACCCTCGGGACTGTTGGGGAACATGCAATTTCAAAAAAATTCTTGCGCTCACGCAAGATCTATCTAGGAGATGCATAACAACGAGAGGGGGAGAGTGTGTCCACGTACCCTCGTAGACCAAAAGCGGAAGCGTTAGCTTAACGCGGTTGATGTAGTCGAACGTCTTCGCGATCCAACCGATCAAGCACCGAACGTACGGCACCTCCGAGTTCAGCACACGTTCAGCTCGATGACGTCCCTCGAGCTCTTGATCCAGTTGAGGACGAGGGAGAGTTCCGTCAGCACGACGGCGTGGCGACGGTGATGATGAAGTTACCGGCGCAGGGCTTCACCTAAGCACTACAACGATATGACCGAGGTGTGTAACTGTGGAGGGGGGCACCGCACACGGCTAAGACAAATCTTGGTGTGCCTTTGGGGTGCCCCCTGCCCACGTATATAAAGGAGGGGAGGAGGAGGTGGCCGGCCTATAGGGGGCGCACCAAGGGGGGAGTCCTACTTGGACTCCTAGTCCAAGTAGGATTCGGCCCCCCCTTCTTTTCCTTCTCTTGGAGGTGGAAAGGGGGAAGGAGAGGGAGTATGAGAAGGAAAGGGGGGTGGCGCCCCCTTCCCTAAACCAATTCGGCCTCCCCATGGGAGGGGGGCGCAGCCACCCCTTGTTGGCTGCCTCCCCTCTTCCCTATGGCCCATGAGGCCCATTACCTCTCCCGGGGGGTTCCGGTAATCTCCCGGTCCTCCGAAAAAATACCCGAATCACTCGGAACCATTCCGATGTCCGAATACAACCTTCCAATATATGAATATTTACCTCTTGACCATTTCGAGACTCCTCGTCATGTCCGTGATCTCATCCGGGACTCCGAACAAACTTCGGTCACCAAAACACATAACTCATAATACAAATCTTCATCGAACGTTAAGCGTGTGGACCCTACGGGTTCGAGAACTATGTAGACATGACCGAGACACATCTCCAGTCAATAACCAATAGCGGAACCTGGATGCTCATATTGGCTCCTACATATTCTACGAAGATCTTTATCGGTCAAACCGCATAACAACATACGTTATTCCCTTTGTCATCGGTATGTTACTTGCCCGAGATTCGATCGTCGGTATCATCATACCTAGTTCAATCTCGTTATCGGCAAGTCTCTTTACTCGTTCCATAATGCATCATCCTGTAACTAACTCATTAGTCACATTGCTTGCAAGGCTTCATATGATGTGCATTACCGAGAGGGCCCAAAGATACCTCTCCGATACTCGGAGTGACAAATCCTAATATCGATCTATGCCAACTCAACAAACACCTTCGGAGACACCAGTAGAGCATCTTTATAATCACCCAGTTACGTTGTGACATTTGATAGCACACAAAGTGTTCCTCCGGTATTCGGGAGTTGCATAATCTCATAGTCAGAGGAATATGTATAAGTCATGAAGAAAGCAATAGCAATAAAACTTAACGATCATTATGCTAAGCTAACGGATGGCTCTTGTCCATCACATCATTCTCTAATGATGTGATCCTGTTCATCAAATGACAACACATGTCTATGGTCAGGAAACATAACCATCTTTGATAAACAAGCTAGTCAAGTAGAGGCATACTAGGGACTCGGTGTTTTGTCTATGTATTCACACATGTATCAAGTTTCCGGTTAATACAATTCTAGCATGAATAATAAACATTTATCATGATATAAGGAAATATAAATAACAACTTTATTATTGCCTCTAGGACATATTTCCTTCAGTCTCCCACTTGCACTAGAGTCAATAATCTAGTTCACATCGCCATGTGATTTAACACCAATAGTTCACATCTTTATGTGATTAACACCCATAGTTCACATTGCCATGTGACCAACAGCCAAAGGGTTTACTAAGGTGTGATCATGTTTTGCTTGTGTGAGAAGTTTTTAGTCAACGGGTCTGCCACATTCAGATCCGTATGTATTTTGTAAATTTCTATGTCTACAATGCTCTGCATGGAGCTACTCTAGCTAATTGCTCCCACGTTCAATACGTATCTAGATTGAGACTTAGAGTCATCTAGATTAGTGTCAAAGCTTGCATCGACGTAACCCTTTACGACGAACTCTTTGTCACCTCCATAACCGAGAAATATTTCTTTAGTCATCTTTAGGTAACTAAGGATAATTTTGACCGTTGTCCAGTGATCTACTCCTGGATCACTATTGTACCCCCTTGCTAAACACATGGCAAGGTACACGATATGTCTGGTACACAGCATGGCATACTTTATAGAACCTATGACTAAGGCATAGGGAATGACTTTCATTCTCTCTCTATCTTCTGCCGTGGTCGGGCTTTGAGTCTTACTCAACTTCACACCTTGCAACACAGGCAAGAACCCTTTCTTTGACTGATCTATTTTGAACTTCTTCAAAATCTTGTCAAGGTATGTGCTTTGTGAAAGTCCTATTAAGCGTCTTGATCTATCCCTATAGATCTTGATGCTCAATACTTAAGCAGCTTCACTGAGGTCTTTTTATTGAAAAATTCTTATTTAAGTATCCTTTTATGCTATCCAGAAATTCTATATCATTTCCAATCAGCAATATGTCATCCACATATAATATCAGAAATGCTACAGAGCTCCCACTCACTTTCTTGTAAATACAGGCTTCACCGTAAGTCTGTATAAAACCATATGCTTTGATCACCTTATCAAAGCGTATATTCCAACTCCGAGATGCTTGCACCAGTCCATAGATGGATCGCTGGAGCTTGTACACTTTGTTAGTACCTTTAGGATCGACAAAACCTTCAGGTTGCATCATATACAACTCTTCTTTAAGAAATCCATTAAGGAATGCAGTTTTGACATCCATTTGCCAGATTTCATAATCATAAAATGCAGCAATTGCTAACATGATCCGGACAGACTTAAGCATCGTTACGGGTGAGAAGGTCTCATCGTAGTCAACTCCTTGAACTTGTCGAAAACCTTTCGCAACAAGTCGAGCTTTGTAGACAGTAACATTACCGTCAGCGTCAGTCTTCTTCTTGAAGATCCATTTATTCTCTATGGCTTGCCGATCATCGGGCAAGTCAACCAAAGTCCATACTTTGTTCTCATACATGGATCCCATCTCAGATTTCATGGCCTCAAGCCATTTTGCGGAATCTGGGCTCATCATCGCTTCCTCATAGTTTGTAGGTTCGTCATGGTCTAGTAACATGACTTCCAGAACAGGATTACCGTACCACTCTGGTGCGGAACGTACTCTGGTTGACCTACAAGGTTCTGTAGAAACTTGATCTGAAGTTTCATGATCATCATCATTAGCTTCCTTACTAATTGGTGTAGGCATCACGGGAACTGTTTTCTGTGATGAGCTATTCTCCAATTCGAGAGAAGGTACAATTACCTCATCAAGTTCTACTTTCCTCCCACTCACTTCTTTTGAGAGAAACTCCTTCTCTAGAAAGGATCCATTCTTAGCAACAAAGATCTTGCCTTCGGCTCTGTGATAGAAGGTGTACCCAACAGTTTCTTTTGGGTATCCTATGAAGACGCATTTCTCCGATTTGGGTTTCGAGCTTATCAGGCTGAAGCTTTTTCACATAAGCATCGCAACCCCAAACTTTCAGAAACAACAGCTTAGGTTTCTTGCCAAACCACAGTTCATACGGTGTCGTCTCAACGGATTTAGATGGTGCCCTATTTAACGTGAATGCAGCTGTCTCTAATGCATAACCCCAAAACGATAGTGGTAAATCGGTAAGAGACATCATAGATCGCACCATATCTAATAAAGTACGGTTACGACGTTCGGACACACCATTACGCTGTGGTGTTCCAGGTGGCATGAGTTGCGAAACTATTCCACATTGTTTCAAATGAAGACCAAACTCATAACTCAAATATTCACCTCCATGATCAGATCGCAGAAACTTTATTTTCATGTTACGATGATTTTCCACTTCACTCTAAAATTCTTTGAACTTTGCAAATGTTTCAGACTTGTGTTTCATTAAGTAGATATACCCATATCTACTCAAATCATCTGTGAAGGTCAGAAAATAACGATACTCGCCGCGAGCCTCAACACTCATCGGACCACATACATCAGTATGTATTATTTCCAATAAGTCAGTAGCTCGCTCCATTGTTCCGGAGAACGGAGTCTTAGTCATCTTGCCCATGAGGCATGGTTCGCAAGCATCAAATGATTCATAATCAAGTGATTCCAAAAGTCCATCTGCATGGAGTTTCTTCATGCGCTTTACACCAATATGACCTAAACGGCAGTGCCACAAATATGTTGCATTATTATTATCAACTTTGCATCTTTTGGCATCAATATTATGAATATGTGTATCACTACGATCGAGATTCAATAAACCATTTATATTGAGTGTATGACCATAGAAGGTTTTATTCATGTAAACAGAACAACAATTATTCTCTGACTTAAATGAATAACCGTATCGCAATAAACATGATCCAATCATATTCATGCTCAACGCAAACACCAAATAACATTTATTTAGGTCCAACACTAATCCCAAAGGTAGAGGGAGTGTTCGATGGTGATCTTATCAACCCTGGAATCACTTCCAACACACATCGTCACCTCGTCATTAACTAGTCTCTGTTCATTTTGCAACTCCTATTTCGATTTACTAATATTAGCAACTGAACCGGTATCAAATACCCAGGGGCTACTATGAACACTAGTAAAATACACATCAATAACATGTATATCAAATATACCTTTGTTCACCTTGCCATCCTTTCTTATCCGCCAAGTATTTGGGGCAGTTCCGCTTCCAGTGACCATTTCCTTTGCAGTAGAAGCACCCAGTTTCAGGCTTAGGTCCATCTTTGGGCTTCTTCACGGGAAAGACAACCTGTTTGCCATTCTTCTTGAAGTTCCCTTTCTTTCCCTCGTCCTTTCCTTGAAACTAGTGGTCTTGTCAACCATCAACACTTGATGCTATTTCTTGATTTCTACCTTCGCCGATTTCAGCATCGCGAAGTGCTTGGGAATCGTTTTCGTCATCCCTTGCATATTATAGTTCATCACGAAGTTCTAGTAACTTGGTGATAGTGACTAGAGAACTCTGTCAATCACTATTTTATCTGGAAGATTAACTCCCACTTGATTCAAGCGATTGTAGTACCCAGACATTCTGAGCATATGCTCACTGGTTGAGCTATTCTCCTCTATCTTGTAGGCAAAGTATTTGTCAGAGGTCTCGTACCTCTCGACACGGGCATGAGTCTGAAATACTGATTTCAGCTCTTGGAACATCTCATATGCTCCGTGGCGTTCAAAACATTTTTGAAGTCCCGGTTCTAAGTCGTAAATCATGGAGCACTAAACTATCAAGTAGTCATCATATCGAGCTTGCTAAACGTTCATAATGTTTGCATCTGCTCCTGCAATAGGTCTGTCACCTAGCGGTGCATCAAGGACATAATTCTTCTGTGCAGCAATGAGGATAATCCTCAGATCACGGAACCAGTCCGCATCATTGCTACTATCATCTTTCAACTTAGTTTTCTCTAGGAACATATCAAAAATAAAACAGGGGAGCTATACGCGAGCTATTGATCTACAACATAATTTGCAAATACTACCAGGACTAAGTTCATGATAAATTAAAGTTCAATTAATCATATTACTTAAGAACTCCCACTTAGATAGACATCCCTCTAGTCATCTAAATGATCACGTGATCCATATCAACTAAACCATGTCCGATCGTCACGTGAGATGGAGTAGTTTTCAATGGTGAACATCTCTATGTTGATCATATCTACTATATGATTCACGCTCGACCTTTCGGTCTCAGTGTTCCGAGGCCATATCTGCATATGCTAGGCTCGTCAAGTTTAACCTGAGTATTCTGCACGTGCAAAACTGGCTTGCACCCGTTGTATGTGAACGTAGAGCTTATCACACCCAATCATCATGTGGTGTCTCGGCACGACGAACTGTCGCAACGGTGCATACTCAGGGAGAACACTTATACCTTGAAATTTAGTGAGGGATCATCTTATAATGCTACCGCCGTACTAAGCAAAATAAGATGCATAAAAGATAAACATCACATGCAATCAAAATATGTGACATGATATGGCCATCATCATCTTGTGCCTTTGATCTCCATCTCCAAAGCACCGTCATGATCTCCATCGTCACCGGCTTGACACCTTGATCTCCATCGTAGCGTCGTTGTCGTCTCGCCAACTATTGCTTCTACGACTATCGCTACCGCATAGTGATAAAGTAAAGCAATTACATGGCGATTGCATTTCATACAATAAAGTGACAACCATAAGGCTCCTGCCAGTTGCCGATAACTTTTACAAAACATGATCATCTCATACAATAACGTATATCACATCATGTCTTGACCATATCACATCACAGCATGCCCTGCAAAAACAAGTTAGACATCCTCTACTTTGTTGTTGCAAGTTTTACGTGGCTGCTACGGGCTTCTAGCAAGAACCGTTCTTACCTACGCATCAAAACCACAATGATTTTTCGTCAAGTGTGCTGTTTTAACCTTCAACAAGGAACGGCCGTAGTCAAACTCGATTCAACTAAAGTTGGAGAAACAGACACCCGCCAGCCACCTTTGTGCAAAGCACGTCGGTAGAACCAGTCTCATGAACGCGGTCATGTAATGTCGGTCCGGGCCGCTTCATCCAACAATACCGCTAAATCAAAGTAAGACGTTGGTGGTAAGCAGTAAGACTATTATCGCCCACAACTCTTTGTGTTCTACTCGTGCATATCATCTACGCATAGACCTGACTCGGATGCCACTGTTGGGGAACATGCAATTTCAAAAAATTTCTTACGCTCACGCAAGATCTATCTAGGAGATGCATAGCAATGAGAGGGGGAGAGTATGTCCACGTACCCTCGTAGACCGAAAGCGGAAGCGTTAGCTTAACGCAGTTGATGTAGTCGAACGTCTTCGCGATCCAACCGATCAAGCACCGAACGTACGGCACCTCCGAGTTCAGCACACGTTCAGCTCGATGACGTCCCTCGAGCTCTTGATCCAGTTGAGGACGAGGGAGAGTTCCGTCAGCACGACGGCGTGGCGACGGTGATGATGAAGTTACCGGTGCAGGGCTTCACCTAAGCACTACAACGATATGACCGAGGTGTGTAACTGTGGAGGGGGGCACCGCACACGGCTAAGACAAATCTTGGTGTGCCTTTGGGGTGCCCCCTGCCCACGTATATAAAGGAGGGGAGGAGGAGGTGGCCGGCCTAGAGGGGGCGCACCAAGGGGGGAGTCCTACTTGGACTCCTAGTCCAAGTAGGATTCGGGCCCCCCTTCTTTTCCTTCTCTTGGAGGTGGAAAGGGGGAAGGAGAGGGAGTATGAGAAGGAAAGGGGGGTGGCACCCCCTTCCCTAAACCAATTCAGCCTCCCCATGGGAGGGGGCGCAGCCACCCCTTGTGGGCTGCCTCCCCTCTTCCCTATGGCCCATGAGGCCCATTACCTCTCCCGGGGGGTTCCGGTAACCTCCCGGTACTCCGGAAAAATACCCGAATCACTCGGAACCATTCCGATGTCCGAATACAACCTTCCAATATATGAATCTTTACCTCTCGACCATTTCGAGACTCCTCGTCATGTCCGTGATCTCATCCGGGACTCCGAACAAACTTCGGTCACCAAAACACATAACTCATAATACAAATCGTCATCGAACGTTAAGCGTGCGGACCCTATGGGTTCGAGAACTATGTAGACATGACCGAGACACATCTCCGGTCAATAACCAATAGCGGAACCTGGATGCTCATATTGGCTCCTACATATTCTACGAAGATCTTTATCGGTCAAACCGCATAACAACATACGTTATTTCCTTTGTCATCGGTATGTTACTTGCCCGAGATTCGATCATCGGTATCATCATACCTAGTTCAATCTCATTATCGGCAAGTCTCTTTACTCGTTCCATAATGCATCATCCCGTAACTAACTCATTAGTCACATTGCATGCAAGGCTTCATATGATGTGCATTACCGAGAGGGCCCAGAGATACCTCTCCGATACTTGGAGTGACAAATCCTAATATCGATCTATGCCAACCCAACAAACACCTTCGGAGACACCTGTAGAGCATCTTTATAATCACCCAGTTACGTTGTGACGTTTGATAGCACACAAAGTGTTCCTCCGGTATTCGGGAGTTGCATAATCTCATAGTCAGAGGAATATGTATAAGTCACGAAGAAAGCAATAGCAATAAAACTTAACGATCATTATGCTAAGCTAACGGATGGGTCTTGTCCATCACATCATTCTCTAATGATGTGATCATGTTTATCAAATGACAACACATGTCTATGGTCAGGAAACATAACCATCTTTGATAAACAAGCAAGTCAAGTAGAGGCATACTAGGGACTCGGTGTTTTGTCTATGTATTCACACATGTATCAAGTTTCCGGTTAATACAATTCTAGCATGAATAATAAACATTTATCATGATATATGGAAATATAAATAACAACTTTATTATTGCCTCTAGGGCATATTTCCTTCAGGGACACCCCCAGGTGCTGCTTTGGCCCATTGGATGCCTTCTGGTCCATAAAAAATCCACAAAAAGTTTCGCGGTGTTTGGACTCCGTTTGATATTGATTTCCTGCGATGTAAAAAACAAGCAAAAAACAACAACTGGCACTGGGCACTGGGTCAATAGGTTAGTCCCAAAAAATGATATAAAGTTGCTATAAAATGATTGTAAAGCATCCAAGAATGATAATATAACAGCATGAATACTTCATAAATTATAGATACATTGGAGACGTATCACGGGGCAGTCGGGACAAAGTGGGGGTCTCTGATGGCTCTTTACCCAGCCTATGCTAAACAGTTTAGGATAAGCAGGTAGGTAACAACAGCGGGTAACAATAAAAAGGCTATGCAGCAGAAATAGGATAACGGTAACAACAGCAACTTCTAATGCAATCATAAGAAAGAGAAGAATAGGCGATATCGGTATGCTCAAAAGGGGGGTGCTTGCCTGGAAGCTCTGCGGCAAGGGACTGGTCGTCAGGGGCGTAGTCGACCTCCGGAGCTGCGTCGGCCTCGGGAACTACGTCGGCGTCAGGGTCTATCGAGAGAGGAGAGGGGGAGGAAACAAATAAATACATAGCAAACATATGCAACACGGAGCATGCTATGCTATGGTGCAGTGGATTAAAGTGGGATTTATTAACCGGTGTATATGCACTATTCATCTACCGAAAACGGAAGGAAAGTTACGGGTTCACCTACATAGAGGGTTCCGACATGGAAACAGACGATACGATCAGATTCATCTCGTCGTTCTGATCAACTTTCATGTAGAAAGTTTTTTGAACCGAGCTACGGTTTAATTTCTATGAATTTTCAAAGGTTAGATGATTTTCTGAAATTTCTGGATTTATTTAATTTGAATTTAAACAGTAACCGAAAACGCTGGGTGCACCCGGTGCAGTGCACCCAACAGTGTACTGGGCTGACAGTGGGGCCAGTCAGTGGCCCAGTTGACTTGGTCAACCGACTAGTCAGCAGCGGCTCACCAGTGGGTCCAGTCAATTGCTGACTCAGCAGTTGACTGGTCCACTGTTGACCGGTCAGCGGGTCCGGTGGGACCCGCATGTCAGCGAGTCAGTTTTAAAATGGATTTTATTTAGAACCTAAACTATTTAGTTATTGGCCTGGGGCCCATCAGTCAGTGGGTATTAGGGGGGCTAAACTTGTCATTAGCGGCTAATGATGCCGCCACGTCAGCATCATCACCGGAGTTAGCTCCGGCACTAATCAGAGCGCAGCGGAGCTCGCCGTCCGGCCGGTTCTGGTGTCGGAAGCTTGTGTGGGTGGTGGCATTGGAACGAGTGCTCCCGGGCGAGTCGAACGGTGGCCGTGGGAGTGCCGGAGGTGTGCTGTGGCGGCGGCGTCAGCGAGTGGGGCGGCGGCGGCGCTCAGGCTCCGCTCGGAGACGAGGCGGGGGTGAGCTAAGGGCCTGGTTAGGGGCGGCGTTCGGCTCCAGAGGCGCTCGGGAGCGCGCCCGTTGCACGCGCGAGTGTTGGGGAGCTCGCGGAGCTCATGTGCGTCGGCCATGGCAGAGCCGAGCTTCGGCTCGAGCGGTTAAGGAAGCTAGAGGACGCGGGAGCGTAGGGAAGGAGGGGAATCAAGGCGGAGGCTCACCGAGGAGCTCACGGAGGCTCGGCGAGGGAATCGGAGCAGTAGTGGCGCCGGGGTTGGAGAAGAGGGCCGACGGCTCCGAGCTTGAAGAAGAGCTCGATCCCAAAGCTGTAGCGGCTCCCGGCTTGAGCTGATGGCCTGCGAGGAAGTAGAGGAGGTAGGCGGAGCTGGCGGACACGAGAGCTGGGCATGGGGTTGTCAGTGGCCGCGGCGGAGCAGCAGCGCGGCGGCAGCGGCGCTCGGGACAGAGGAGGAGAGGGCGAGCGTGCGCGAGGGAGAGAGGGAGAAGTGACGGAGGACGGTGGGGAGTGTCCAGGGGGGAAGGCCTGGGGTTGCCCTTATCCTCTCCGCGTCGGTGGGCGTCGCGGTGTCGCCTCCTCACCGGAGCGCGCGCGTGCGTCCACGGCGACGGCGACACGGGGAGGAGAGAGATGAGGGAGACGAGTGGAGGCAGGCTGGGCTGGCTGGGCCTGCCACTGTGCACTAAGGCCCAGTCAGTCCAGGCCTTTTTATTTTTTTTATTCTTCCTCTGTTTTCTGTTTTGCTAATTGTTTAGCCACTAAACTACTTTTATAAAATGCGAGACTTGGTTCAAATATTACAGTGCAATATTACCTACCACCAAAAACTTGTTTGGGTAAAATATAATTTCATTTGTAAATTAGGTTATTAAAAATGGATTAAAATGTGTTGTTTGACTACTGTTTTAGGTTGTTAGAGTCACTAAAGTATTTTAGGTGATGTTGTTTTCCTGAACATAATTAGAAAGAGATTATTTACTATTAAATGAACATTTTAGTTTCTGATTTGAACAACTTTTATTTTTCACTTTAAATCTGAATTTGCAATTTGCATTGGAATTTGAAATGAGATATGATGCAATGATGATCAAACATAGTTAATCATGGTGACTTGTCATGATCAGAGGGTGATCACTGTGGTGTGAGGCTTGGGATGTTACAAATCTCCTCCACTACAAGAAATCTCGTCCCGAGATTTAAGTGGGGAAGTAAAGGGTAACTTCGGGAGATCTGACCCTCGTAGGGTCGATTATCTGGTGGACAATTCAGGGAATGTGGCAGAAATATCTCTCGAGTTGAAATTTGGGAAAACACCAAGAGCAAAGTATGAAGGTACAATAGGAAGTTTCAAGTGAATAGACGAACAATCGATACCTGAACAGAGTGTGAGAAGGGGGTTCAGAGCATCGAGAATAGATCATCTCTCGGATGGTGGCTCGCGATAACACACAAAGCCAAAAGCCTATGATACTTCGGAATCAAGGATATACAGGAGAGTCAGGTTCCGATCCTGTGGAACTGTGGGGGTGTCGATCGAGAGTAGGGAGGACGGTGTCATCTTATCGGTCACGGCAACAAGGTATGTCAGAGGATAGTCTGTCAGCTATGTCGGCAACATCGTCGGTACCAAGGGCGAGGGACGAAGATAACCATTTCCCTGCTCGTAAGAACAAGGCGGACCAATAGGCAAAGTTCTCGTCCATCGGGGTTACCGGAATGTCATCAACAATAGTAACAGGGTCTCATTGACAAGGTTGTACATCGGGGTGTTTTATAAGCAGGGAATTATTTCTGCTTACATCATATAGATCACAAGAAAGATTAAACAAGCCAATGGAAAGGAAAATGTGTCTTCTCACAAGAATTGGGGTATATCTTTCCCAAGGAAAAGTGGAGCATGATATACATGATATGACAACAAGTTCAAAAGCATTTAGATAAAGGGGGCGAGGGAAGAATCATGATATTACCCATACAACGGTGTTTGCATAATAGATCAAGAGACATTCGGCAATGTGCTTCCAATGTTCTTGTTGATATTCGGAATACCTCAGTCATGCTTCGAGGTAGCATTAACATGGTGTTTCAAGTAGGGGTTGGAGTTGAAGATCACAAGAAATACTCAAGGAACAATTGCAGGAATAGCAAGGAGCCCAAGGTATAACCAAGACATGATCAAACATGTGTTGGAAAGAAGACAAGGGGGTTGTCGATGATAACACAAATCATCGCAGGTCAAGGATGGTATTTCTCACCATGAATTCAATTGTCATCTCAACAGAAGTCAAAATATTGATGTTGATCATGACGCATTTGTCGAGAGGCTCTGTGAAGATGCCATCGAGGAGCGACGACATCAAGCAAAAGGAAGGATGAAGCGAAAGGCTATTGGAACCACGGATACAACACAAGCTCGGAATCAAGCTTGTTGTTCGAGGTGAGATGACAAGATGAGGAAGATCAACGTAAGCTTCGCTCATCGTCGGAAGTTGCTCCGGGCATAAGGACCAGGTAGCATAATTAAAAATCGATACGATAATGATATAGCTGATCAGGCTAGGAATGATGTGATGGGGTATTAAACTTCCCAGTAACAAGTACTAGGGGTAATACCGGAAGGTAAATCGGAGTAGAGGTTGGACGGGTGAAATGATCTGTAGAGGACAAGTATTTTAACTTATCTGGGAAATGGAATCAAGGAGGAAATATGGTCAGAACCACGATTGCAAAGGATCAATTCATAGATGCAAGATGAACTTGTACCAAGGAAATAATTATTTTTATGAGCAGCTTCCATGATAAGTTCTACATCGGGTCCATGGGCATGAACACAAAGTTCAAGGTCGACTCCCACTTCTTCAATGAACAACTTCTCATTCACTGCTCTCTCTTAAGAATGTTTAGAGTTTGAAAGTTAAACTGGTGGAACACCAGAAGGTATGGCACATGAAGCCTTGTGGGTTCTCACAGCTAGCGAAGGCATAGACACAACCCATAGGGGCATTTTACGGATCTATACCACACGCTTATAGAAGCAACAGACAACATTTCAAAATAGGATATGGACGAAAAGAATTAAATGATATCGCATTGCCGAAGGCAATTGTAACAGAGGAAGAACTCTCAAAGATAGAAGATGAAGGACATTGCCGAATAATAATCCAACAAAAGATCAGGTGATCGGCAAAGGATCTGATGGGAGTCTCGGTACCCAGCCAGAGGAAGAAGATTGCAAATGCATCGGTTTTATGGAAACATCTGAATAAGCCGAAGCTTAATGCGAAGGGTTTACGATTTCAAAATTGGGGAATCAGAGGCAGAAGCTCTGATAAAAAGATGAGTATGTTGAATAGAATTAGATGGCGAGAACCAGATCATGTCCAGAATGACGTCAGAGCCGGAAGAATGAATTAATAGGAAACAACTGATGATTGCGAGTATTCGTAGCATATTGAATCAAGGGGCTCAAAATGGTAATGACAAGAGATGCCAATGGAGATTACTAGACATAGGGAATTCACCGTAAGGCAAGCAGGCAAGAATTTCAAGAGCAATAGGCTGCAGAGGATTTTTGGGAGATCAGATAGCAATACGAAGTATTTCGTGAAACACAAGAACAACTGGGGATGAATGGATCCCTGGAAAGGTGAGGAATTATTCATAAGTATGTTCAGGCGGAAAAGAACTGCAAGGCAGTAGGTTCAGAGAATTCTCGAAATGTCGGATAGTATTTCAATATGTCGGATGGAACAAAAGAGTAACTGGAATGAATATATGTACGACAAGTGTAAGTAGTTATTCGTCAGGATTTATCGGTGGTCAGGAACTGCAAAGCAGTGGGCACAGGGTCTCGGGAATCATCGAGGAGTATCTTCAGAGTCTTCTGATGGGGCAGACGATCATCTGTAGTGAAGGGGCTCTCCGGGAGGAAGTGGTTACGAGAACCTAATGCCAGAGTTAGTAAAATCTTTAACCCGAATAGAAGAGAGATCAGAGTCCCAGAGTAAAGACGAGGAATAAAAGATCCTAATACCACCCAATTGGCGACGTGGGCCCGTAAGCCACACAGCCAAGTTAGTAAAACAATTTTCGGTTACTAGACTCAACTTCGACCAAGGAGTTGGAAAGGGGGTTCCTACAGGCAGTCGGCTCTGATACCAACCTGTGACGACCCCGGCTTAATCGTGCACTATCCATACACGCAAATGCACACGATCAAGCCTAAGGACTCACTTGAAGACATCACAACACTACTCTAAAACATAAATAAAGTCATACAAGCTTTATATTACAAGCCAGGGCCTCGAGGGCTCGAATACATAGCTCGATGGCATACAAGCGTCCGTGGAAGCATCAGATATCTGAGTACAGATATGAAAGGTAAAATAGAGATAAGCCTTTAAGAAGGCGGGGCAAAATAAAACACTACGATCGAAAGGCGCAGGCCTCCTGCCTGGGACCCTTCGAACCTACTCCTGGTCGTCGGTCGGCTCCTCGTAGTAGTACTCGCCGGGAGGGTAGTAGTAGTAGCCGTCGGCGGGGGCAGCTGGCTCAGGGGCTCCGTCATCTGGTTGCGACAAACGGATATGGGGAGAAAAAGAAAGCAAAGCAACCGTGAGTACTCATCCGAAGTACTCAGCAAGCAAGGATCTACACTACATATGCAAGATTATCAAAGGAAGGCTGTATATGTGGACTGGGCTGCAGAAATGCCAGAATAGGAGGGAAAGCCTAGTCTTATCAAAGACTAGCATCTTCATCATCTTCAGCGGTCTTGCAGCATTAGAAGAGTGCAGATTAGCATAATGTAAAGTAGTAGTAGTGTTATCAACCTCGCCCAGAGATTCTTCCTCGACTCCCTGCGAGAAAGCAATCCCAGAGCCATACTATCCAGTTATCATCTCAAGTGTCAGGTTCTAGTTGTACCGATCGGGATACAACTCCGAGTGTTCGTTACCGTAGGACAGGCTATCGATAGACTGTTTCTTCCCTGCAGGGGTGCACCAACTTACCCACCACGCTCGCTTAACTCCGGCCGGACACACTTTTCTGGGTCATGCCCGGCCTCGGCCAAACGACACGCCGCAACCCGACCGAAAACTTAACAGAGAGGTCAGCACGCCGGACTAAACCTATGCACCCGGGGGCCTTGGGCCTTCGCCCCGAGAACTCCTGCATGTTGCGTACGCGGCCGGTGAGCAGACCTGGCCCCCCTTATACAAGCGCAGGGCGTTACCAGTCCAACCCAGCGCGCGTCGCTCAGTCGCATGACGTCTATTAAGCTTCGGCTGAAGTATACAACACAGAACGCCCATACTATGCCCACGTGATGGTTAGTGCTATCAGGCCAGAGGCCCCTCGGATCAAATATCCAAACCGTTAGTGGATTAGGAGCGCGCGGTAACGAGCAGAGACTCACGATCGATGTGACCCCATCGCCCCGTCTCGAGGACTTGCTGCAAGGGATAAGAATGCCCGGCCGCGCCTCGTAATTATCTCGCGGGCACCCTCCAGGTCAACCCGTCTCCACATCACTCGCATCACATGCTCGCGCGGGTACCCCTCAGGGCCGACCCGTCTTTAGTAACATGGTTCAGTGTAAAGTCATAGTAACCATAGTAACCGTGTGTCTAACACCAAGGGGAACCCTGAGGAATCACCCTCGATGGAATTCCACCTGATGTTATCGTCAAGGTGAACGAAGGAGGAATCACCCTCGAGGTCCACTCTTGAGGAGTTGCACGACAGTATCGTTATCGGGAGTGGAGAAGGAGAAATCACCCTCGATGACCATAACCGATGAACTAACCTACAAGGTTAACATCAGAAGTGCTGATGAGGTATCACCCTCGGCACTCGATAGTAACCCAGTAGTGTCGAGCAACTAAGGGGGAAGTGATGTGCGGTGCCGGGGCCTGGTCTTCGATCCCGTTGATCGGGTGTTCTGATAATCCAGCGGGGCAGTCGGGACAAAGTGGGGGTCTCTGATGGGTATCTACCCAGCCTATGCTAAACAGTTTAGGATAAGCAGGAAGGTAACAACAGCGGGTTACAATAAACAGGCTATGCAGCAGAAATAGGATAACAGTAACAACAGCAACTTCTAATGCAAGCATAAGAGAAAGAAGAATAGGCGAGATCGGTATGCTCAAAAGGGGGGTGCTTGCTTGGAAGCTCTGCGGCAAGGGTCTTGTCGTCAGGGACGTAGTCGACCTCTGGAGCTGCGTCGGCCTCGGGAACTACGTCGGCGTCGGGGTCTATCGAGAGAGGAGAGGGGGAGGAAATAAATAAATACACAGCAAACATATGCAACATGGAGCATGCTATGCTATGGTGCAGTGCAGGGTTGCCTAAAGATATTTCTAAATCAATTTAGTTATTTTAGGATTAAAGTGGGATTTATTAACCGGTGTATATGCACTATTCATCTATCGGAAACGGAAGGAAAGTTACGGGTTCACCTACGTAGAGGGTTCCGACATGGAAACAGACGGTACGATCAGATTCGTCTCGTCGTTCTGATCAACTTTCATGTAGAAATTTTTTTGATCCGAGATACGGTTTAATTTCGATGAATTTTCAAAGGTTAGATGATTTTCTGAAATTTCTGGATTTATTTAATTTGAATTTAAACAGTAACCAGAAACGCTGGGTGCACTCGGTGCAGTGCACCCAACAGTGTACTGGGGCTGACAGTGGGGCCAGTTAGTGGCCCAGTTGACTTGGTCAACCGATCAGTCAACAGTGGCTGACCAGTGGGTCTAGTCAACTGCTAACTCAGCAGTTGACTGGTCCACTGTTGACCGGTCAGCAGGTCCGGTGGGACCCGCATGTCAGCGAGTCAGTTTTAAAATGGATTTTAATTAGAACCTAAACTATTTAGTTAGCGGCCTGGGGCCCATCAGTCAGTGGGTATTAGGGGGGCTAAACTTGTCATTAGCGGCTAATGATGCCGCCACGTCAGCATCATCACCGGAGTTAGCTCCGGCGCTAATCAGAGCGCGGCGGAGCTCGCCGTCCGGCCGGTTCCGGCGTCGGAAGCTTGCGTGGGTGGTGGCATCAGAACGAGTGCTCCCGGGCGAGTCGAACGGTGGCCGTGGGAGTGCCGGAGGTGTGCTGTGGCGGCGGCGTCAGCGAGTGGGGCGGCGGCGGCGCTCGGGCTCCGCTCGGAGATGAGGCGGGGGTGAGCTAAGGGCCTGGTTAGGGGCGGCGTTCGGCTCCAGAGGCGCTCGGGAGCGCGTCCGTTGCACGCGCGAGTGTTGGGGAGCTCGCGGAGCTCATGTGCGTCGGCCATGGCGGAGCCGAGCTTCGGCTCGAGCGGTTAAGGAAGCTAGAGGACGCGGGAGCGTAGGGGAGGAGGGGAATCAAGGCGGAGGCTCACCGAGGAGCTCACGGAGGCTCGGCGAGGGAATCGGAGCAGTAGTGGCGCCGGGGTTGGAGAAGAGGGCCGACGGCTCCGAGCTTGAAGAAGAGCTTGATCCCGGAGCTGTAGCGGCTCCCGGCTTGAGCTGATGGCCTGTGAGGAAGTAGAGGAGGTAGGCGGAGCTGGCGGACACGAGAGCTGGGCGCGAGGGTGTCAGTGGCCGCGGCGGAGCAGCAGCGCGGCGGCAGCGGCGCTCGGGACAGAGGAGGAGAGGGCGAGCGTGCGCGAGGGAGAGAGAGAGAGAAGTGACGGAGGACGGTGGGGAGTGTCCAGGGGGGAAGGCTTGGGGTTGCCCTTATCCTCTCCGCATCGGTGGGCGTCGCGGTGTCGCCTCCTCACTGGAGCGCGCGTGCGCGTCCACGGCGACGGCGACACGGGGAGGAGAGAGATGAGGGAGACGAGGGGAGGCAGGCTGGGCTGGCTGGGCCTGCCACTGTGCACTAAGGCCCAGTCAGTCCAGGTCTTTTTTTTATTCTTCCTCTGTTTTCTGTTTTGCTAATTGTTTAGCCACTAAACTACTTTTATAAAATGCGAGACTTTGTTCAAATATTACAGTGCAATATTACCTACCACCAAAAACTTGTTTGGGTAAAATACAATTTCATTTGTAAATTAGGTTATTAAAAATGGATTAAAATGTGTTGTTTGACTACTGTTTTAGGTTGTTAGAGTCACTAAAGTATTTTAGGTGATGTTGTTTTCCTAAACATAATTAGAAAGAGATTATTTACTATTAAATGAACATTTTAGTTTTTGAGTTGAACAACTTTTATTTTTCACTTTAAATCTGAATTTGCAATTTGCATTGGAATTTGAAATGAGATATGATGCAATGATGATCAAACATAGTTAATCATGGTGACTTGGCATGATCAGAGGGTGATCACTGTGGTGTGAGGCTGGGGATGTTACAGGCCGCCTGATCTTGATCAAAGGTGGACGGCGTGAACGCCCCTCGGCCGTCCTGGCTTTGTGTCTCGTCGGGATCGTAGCCAGCCCCGGCGGCACCGCCAACGGCCGGCGCACCACCCGCGAAGATCATGTTCTGCATGTAGTCGTCGTCGCCGGAGGCCGGCATTCCGTCGAACAGGTTACGTGCGCCCGGCAGCACGTCGGCTGGCATCTGCCGCGCGCGTTTCCTCGCGCCTCCGGATGTCGAGCCACCGGCCACCGGTGTGGCGTTGAGGTCGATGGGCGCGGGCGCGGGCGTGGAAGGCGCCACCACGCTCACCTCGGGCGAGCACTCCCCGGAGAGGTGGGAGGCCTGCGGGTAGACGTGGAAGCCGGACATCGGGGTGCAAGCCGACGCGCGGGGCGAGTCGGGCAGCACCATCCGAGGGAACGCGGATGAGCCGGTGCTGGCCGCGGCCACGGCGGCGTTGACGAGGCCGTGCTGGCTAGGGTTTAACCCTAGCATATAGAGCGCCTCCCTCGTTGCCGCCGCGACGCGGGCGTTGGTGACCTCCTGCTGCCCGGCGGCGGCGGCGGCCGCCGCCGCGATGGCTTCATCCCTCGCGTACGCCGCGTGCCTCCGGCCCTTCCTCTTGGCCGACTCCCTTGCCCGATGTTCGGGCGTCAGCGTCTTCTTCGGCTTGGGCGCGGCGGCGGTCTTGCGGGGGGCGCGAGGCTTGCCTTTGCCGGAGGGGCCGGTCGTCATGCCGGACGAGGCGAGGGAGGCGAGGCCGGCGGCGGCGTCGAGGTCGTCGTCCATGGCGGGGGGCGGGAGCGCGCGCGGGCGGGGGAAATGGAGGGAAATGGTGGAGGCTGTCACCGACCAGCGGACCCGGGGAAGGAGAAGGCGCGCGCGCGTCCGTCTCGTGTCCGCGCCGATGCAAATCCGGCTAAAAAATGGGCCGGGAATGTGTCGGCAGGTGGACGAAAAGCGGACGCGCGTCCGTTTGGATCGGCGCGTTGGGCCGACTTTTGTGTCCGCGCTGACCCAAACGGACGCCAGCAGACGATATGGGTCGCCCCGTTGGAGTTGCTCTAACAATTGGAATTCAGAGCCATTCACATCACCCTTCTCCTTCCTTAGTTCCATGGATTGGAAAGCACGGCTCGTTAGCTCCGTCGAGGCAGCCGTGGAGGCGTCCGTCAAACGCGTGGTGCAGCCGGCCATCAAGGAGATGCGTGCCTACACCGATGGCTCGAAGCAACACATCTGCCAAGAGATCGAGGAGATACGTCATGCTCGAGCGGTGGGCTTCCACAACGTCGACACCACCGCTTGTCTCATGTTTTCTGCGACCACCACCAAGACCTCCATCAACCACGGGGCCACTCTACGGCTCGGCAATGACCGAGGCATGGCCACATCACACGACGCCGACCTCGCTGCCATGTCGCCGACAACGTGTCCGACGCAATGCCCAAGCCGTGCCTTCACCGGGTCGGTGTCAGCGCCCACTCTCACCGCAACATTAGCTTCGTCCAAGGTCACCGTCGGTGTCGTCCCTGCGCGGCTGCTTTGACCTCGAGCCAGCGGCCGTGGCCTCGAGTCCAAACCCCATGCTAGACATCTCGGGCAACCGCTCAACTGTAGTGAACTCCCTCACGCACGACGTCGTCTGCAACACCGGTTCGGCCATGGCCTTTGTGTGTGCGTTGACATCTACACACATCCCCTCTGCGGTGCCTATGGACTCCGTCGACGCGTCCGCTGCCACCTGCTCGACCGCGAGCCCAGGAGGGGACAATGCTACAACTCTCGTCTCTGTTGCTGTGGAGGCGTCAACAGCAATCGAACTCGCTCCAAGTGCAGCTGCCCCATTGGTTTGCCTGGATGATCTTCACCTCAAGCCGTACACAGGTGCCATCAGCGTGTTCCCATGTCAGCGCCTTCCAGGTGTTCTCCAGAAAGTTTACACCAAGACACCAGCATGGAATCGCCAGAATCTGCACTCGGCGTATGTCCGCTCACGAGTAGCGTGTGCCTACTTCCACTCTCGTCTTATGCCACTAAGTGCTGCAGTTTTGAGGAGTGCTCGTGTCAAGAAGTCAACATGTTCCAGTTGCTCAACAATAACGACAGCATCAATGTCACCAAGGAGCAGGATAAGTCATCACTTACATGGTCACCAACTCAAAATCTGTTTCAGTGGGAATATGCCTCGATAATTAGTCTTGCACCACATGTCATCGTAGCTTGTAAGCTCCCTCCATCTCGCGCTCGAAAGTTCCTTCCATGTGATTATTTCCAACTACCGCTGCATCAATTTGCTTGCCACTATTGCAATATGTTCAGAAGTGTGTGTGGCCGCCGCCTGCTCTCATGTATGGGCACAAGAAGTGCAGCTTACTGGATATGAGTGGTTCTTTCCCTTTTGCGCGGAGAGGCAATAGCAGTGATATGATTAATGTTCATGCAACAAATGAATTGGATGCTCTGTTTGTTATTGGCAATCTTAGTGCTCAGCAATATTTGGGTCAGTGGAGAGTTTTCAAGTCTCAAAAAAGGCTCCACAAGGTAGTACTAGTGGCAGATCAACCCATTTCCAATATGAATTATAAGTTACTAAAACGGGCATGGGATGTAGGAGATTGGAGTTTTGGTTGTTCCAGGTCTACCTGTTGACTGGAGGATGGTCTAAGTGGCCACACACAAATGTAATTGACACAAGTAGCAAGCTACTTGTTACAAGTTATGTTGTCACGACTGGCTTATTTGCCGGTATCCGGTACAGTTTAGAGGAATTACTGACATTGCCATGGAATCCTGGACAGCAAGCAATCTCTGGTCCCAAGTACCTAGCTAGCATTGAATTCACTGCAGCTATTTGTGTTCGACCCCTGAGTTGTTCATGGACTTCAGCTGAGTTGAAAGTCTGGTCTCCACTGGTGCGGCATGTTCCTGGTCACCATTACATGTGGCTGATGATTTGGAGGATAACTGAAGATAGTCCTGACAATGGCCACATTGCAGCGCTCATGTTATTGATGATAAATGTCTGGTATAATCTCCTATCTCTTTTTCAATTACAAGTGTGTGTCTTTATGTTCTGTATTTCAAAATTAAAGCATACATCTTTCCCTTTTGTGAGTCTCAAGTGAGCTGCTACGGGTACTCTCCAATTATATACCTATTGGCTATATATTTCCCTACCATGTTGCTTTTTCTCCTCAAATGGCGAACTGAATATGTATGTTTGTGAGAAGCTTATATGTATTGTCAGACCTGAGACCTTAAATCCAAAATCACCGATGTGCCACTTCTGACCATGTTGTGTCCATGAAGGGCTAGGAATTATGTTCTGACATGACCTATTTGATTTGTAGCTAGATGAAATGCCGACATGCCTGGGCAAGTTGTCACTGAGCCCTCTTAATTTGGAGCTTCTTCAAATGATTGTAGACTACTTTATCTCTTGACTACATTTTTTGAATCATATATAATAGTTTCCATCTTAGCTATTGACACTGCAAGTGCAAAGTATCCCAATATACAACGTTTTGCAGTAGCATAACATGCTTCTAGTCAGGCATCATTTAACATCTTACCTATCCTTTTATTGGTTTATTTTTTGATCCCCTATTCTATACATCTGGTTTGCATTATTTGAGGAATTAGACATTGGAAATGCAGTTTACTTAATATTGGATTCATTTCCTTGGGTAGCTAAGCCATGTAGGAGTATTTGCAATTTCAATAACAAAGTTTGTGTAAAATGGATAAATGCCTGCTAGCTTCTTAGGCATTGAAGGAAAAACAATGAATCCCTTACTACATAATCCCTCCGTTTTTATTTACTCCGCATATTAGAGTTGACTGAAGTCAAACTTCTTAAAGTTTGACCAAGTTTATAGAAAAGAATATAAATATTTACCATAACAAATCTATATGATGTGAAAGTACATTCAACAATGAATCTAATGGTATTGATTTGTTATTGTATATGCCAATATTTTTTTCTATAAATTTAGTCAAAGTTTATAAAGCTTGACTTTGACCAAAGCTAATACACGAAGTAAATAAAAACGGAGGGAGTATGATAGGGTGATGTCCAGGTACAGCCTTGGCTTTGTTTGTAAAGAAGCGGGTAGCCATTCTACTTTTGTGTAAGCTGAACATATGCTTTAATGTATTTCTTCAGGGAACAACACCAGATTTTTGTATGAGCTGGCCTATTTTATATTGTGTTATATTTACATAATGCATTCATCAAGTAAATCAAAAAGTATGCATCTATACCGGAAAGTAAGCGCTCAAATCTGACGTGCATCAAATACTTAGGTCAATCAGTGCCTGTTTTTTGTTGCCCTCGGTGTGTTTTAGTTACGGTTTTGCATCCTGTCGTGTTTGACAATCTGGATAGATTAATTATGCTCTCGGTCTTGGTATGCCTGATTGTAGGCCCTTCATGGTTTATGGATTAATGGCTCTGGAAATAAGGAACTTGTTGAGTGAATTTAGATCCATAAATGTGACTGATGAACAAAGACTGCAAAGAAAGTAGTTTGACATTTGTCGTCTTATCAATCCATGCCATGTATGTTATGAACATGTTTTAAAAAATAGTCCTCGTGTAAAGTGCAAATTTGTTCTGTTGAGAGCAACCTATCATACACACAATACACGATGAAATTGAGAGCAACCTATCATACATACACAATGAAATTGAGAGCAACCTATCATACACACAATGAAACTGATTCTGTTGAAAGCTTATTTACATATTTTTCTTTTGAGTGAAGTGCATTGTAGGTCCCTGAACTATTTTAGGGGTGTCATGTACGTCCTCAAACTATGAAAATCGGCATATAGGTCCTCGAAATGCAGTAAGTGTGCCATTCAGGTCGAAAATCTGCCCGACCCCGCCTGACCGCCTAGCTGGCGCCGTTGACCCGTGACACGTCGGACAAGGGGGCCCGCAAGGTAACAGCCGTGACGGAAATATGCAAATAAATTCCAGGGAATGAAAAATGCACTTCACTCCAAATAAATTCAAATTCTTGGTTTCAAAAATGTCCGCGATCATGGGAAAAATGTTCATGACATTAAAAAAATCACAAATGATAAATTTGAAAATGTGTTCGCGAACCACAAATTAATGAACGTCTAAAGTCACAAACGATAAATTTGAAAATGATAGCTATATTTTAAAATTCGTGAAGTTTTTTTCACTATTCACAAACATTTTTCTGAAACCTTGAGCATTTAAATTAATGAACATTTTTTAAATTGATAAACCTATGAGCATATTCATAAACATTGTTTTAACCCCGAACGTTTTTGTAAATCCATGAACATTTTTAAATTCACAAAAAATTAAAATCGCTCATTAAAAAAAACTAATGAACATTTATTAAATTTTTGTAAACTTTTTTTTTTCACATTCATCATTCGTGAACATTTTTTTTTCATATTCCCGAACAATTTTTGTGGTTCGTTAACATATTTTCAAATATATCATTCGCGAACAATATTGGTGGTTTGCGAACATATTTTCTTTTCCTTTAAATTTTATCGTTCGCAAATATTTTTTAAAAATCATGAATATTTTTTTCATATTCTTTGTTCGTGAACTTTTATTAAATTCATTGTTCGTGAATATTTTTTAAAGTAACAAACATTTTTTCCATATTCGCAAACAATATTTGTGGTTTGTGAACATATTTTCAATTTCATTGTTCATGAATACTTTTTAAAAGTTACAAACATTTATTTCATATTCGCGAACTTTTATTGTTGTTCGCGAACATAGTTGCAAATTTATTGTTCGTGAACATATTTTCTTTTCTAATAAAATTTATCGTTCACAAACATGTTCTTAAAGTCGTGAAATATTTTTTTCCAAATTCATCGTTCGCGAACATTTTTTCAAATCCATTGTTCGCCAACATTTTCTTAAAGTGAAGTTCATTTTTCCATATTCGCGAACATTTTTGAACTAATGAACATTTTTTTAAAGTCGTGAACAATTTTCCATATTCGCGAACATTTTTGGAAACCACCAATTTGAATTTATTTGCATATTTGCGTCACTGGCCCTTGCATTACGGGGGCCCGTTCTAACTTGTCACGGGTCAACGGCGCCAGCTGGCCGGTCAAGTGGGGTCAGACAGATTTTGGACCTGAATGACACACTTATTGCACTTCGATGACCTATATGCCGATTTTCATAGTTTGATGACGTACATGACACCCCTAAAATAGTTCAGGGACCTACAATGCACTTCACTCTTTTCTTTTTCTTATTGATCCATCAAGGAGTGATTGTAATGAATATTTTAAATGGCTACATCCAAGAGAGCAAGAGACCTTAATGTTATAACATACGCCCGTATTAACGTTCATGAGTGAAATTAAGGACTAAATATGGCAGCTGAATATGCGGAGACAAGATATGTGCGCACAGGCGTGCCTCAGGAGGCGCCCCAGCCTCTTGTGTGCATAGGGGATGTATCTGGTGCACCAAGGCAATTGGTGCTACCGGTGCACCGGTCGTCCGTTGCACATTTAAAAATGTTCGAAAAAATTAGTACATTGATATAACATGAATGTATGTTGTCACAAAAATTTAGATCAATATTCGAAACCCTGCTCGAGATACAAAAATAACAAATTTGACACTGAATAGTACATAACATAAGTTGGGCTTCAGTTTTGGCCCATTAGCACATTGGTGTCAAATTTGTCATTTTTGTATCTTGACCATTGTTTTGATTTTCGATTTGAATTTTTATGACAAGATACATTGATGTTGTATCGATACACTAAATTTTTTCCGGATTTTTTTGAACATTTTTGAATGTGTAACGGGGTCCGGTGCACCAGATATGTGCATATATACCTGAAAAGAAGTCCATGTAACCCCCAAGGTTTCAGGAAACGGTCACGTAACCCCCTGAGCTTCAAAACCGGGTATTTAGCCCCCTAGAGTATGTAAAACCAGATAAAACACCCCCTGGGGAGCTTTGGAGGGTGGTTTTTAGAGTGGTTTTCAACATGTGTGTTTCACTATTTTTCTGTTAGCATCTAGTACAGGCTTCTGATGTCTGTTCGGCCGGAGCAACCTGGTAGGTGAAGCTAGCTTCGCCCTGGCTGATGCAACCTAGAAGCTAACTCCCATACGAAGCTAGCTTGACTTGATCTCTCTGTTTCTAATTACCGGTCTTCACTGCCTCCTGCCGTTTATACACTCGTCGTCTGTGCCCTGCTGCTCATCGCCGGACACGCCCTGCCATCTCAGCCAGTGCCACACGCCCCACCTGTTGACTGTCCACGTATCCTGCCGAGCTTGCTTTTTCTGCAACTGACCACTAAGCTTGCAGAGCAGCGCGGGCAATAAGAACACCGAACTTTTTCAAAAAATACACGGAACTGAGCATCTGCCATTTCAATAACCCCGCGTCTTGATCTCATGGCAGATGCAGACACGTCTGCATGTATTCTAACTTCTAAGGAGAAGGCCAATGCGTCAAAGTAGCAGGAGTGCCAGGTCCAAGCGTGTGTTGGAGAAAAGCGGCTCATGGCGGCGGAGCTCCAGCACTATGCTTGTAGTCGTGGATTCTTTTTTTTTTTTTTTTTTTGCGAATAATTGTAGTCTTTTTTTTTTTTTTGCGGGTGGAATAATTGTAGTCGTAGATTCTTGCTGCTTGCTGCTGACCCGCCTCCAATTTTACCCCGGACTCTCTCCCCTCAAAATAAGGACATGCACGTCCAACTCAAACCAGCCACACGCCACAGCGAAGTGCACAACTGGATCCCAGCAAAAAAAAAAAAAAGACTGTAGCACTTTTAGCTCGCCGGACCCAACATTGATTTAGCAGATGCCTAAAAACGCGCGCCAAAAAAACACGCAGTATAAATTGTGAAGCGTGCGTAATCCGGCGCCCCAAATTTGCAGCTTCTGACAGCGCTTTTTAGCGCGTGTACAAAACTTTTTTTGCGCGTGCACTATTTTACAGCTTCTGCTGGAGCTGTCCGGCGCCCAAAAAACCCAAATTTTAGTGCGCGGGGCAGTTTTTGTGCGCCTGTTGGAGATGCTCTTAGAGATGTTGTATCTGGTTTTGCAAACTCCAGGGGGTTAAATACCCGGTTTTAAAGTTTAGGAGGTTATGTGACCGTTCCCTGAAACCTCAGGGGGTTTTGTAGACTTCTTTCCCTAACTACAGTAGCTACCTAAGTCTGATGCGCGAATCTTTCTCGCAAAAAAAAATGTCTGATGCGCGAATCGACGTGTCGTCCGACGGAAAGGGTCATTCCATCAACAACCAACACCCGGTCGTATAAGATTATTTTCCTTTGCCTCACTTGCATGCATGCAGTAAGAAAAGCTATTTTTTTTAAATAATACATTTTTTTAATAAATTTGAAAAATAATACACGGTTTCAAAAATTTGCAAAAATAATACACCGTCGGCCTCTAATAGGCCAACTGGACCCAGTCGGCTCCCTCTGGGCCGATTAGGGTCCAGTCGGCCTACTAGAGGCCGACAGGACACTAGTCGGCCCAGAGGAAGCCGACTGGCCTCTCGGCCACCCAGCCATGCATCAGTCGGTCTGTAGTAGGCCGATTAGTACTAATCGGCCTACTACAGGCCGACTGATGCATGCCTCCATCTTTTCCCCCCTTATGTACTTTCGGACAGTCTTTTTTCCCCCTTATTATTCCGGACGTCTTTCCTACCAATCTTTACCGCCATTCTCCCCCGCCAACCGTTTCCCCCCCGCATTCCTCCCCGCCAACCTTTCCCGCCATTCTCTTCCCGCCATTCCCTCCCGCCATTCTCCCCCGCCAACCGTTTCCCGCCAATCGTTTTCCCGCCATCTCTCCGCCATTCGTTCCCGCCATCTTTTCTCCCTCCATGTTCTCTTCTGAACCATAAAACCCCTTAATTTTTTTTCCCACCCTACTTCCCGCATCTTCCTTCAGACCCTATAACCCCCCCCCCACCCCCACCCCACCCCCGCCACCGACCGCAGACTGTAGTGATTGGCAGACTGTAGTGATTGGCTGATTTGTTAATGACGGCGCTGTTTTTTATGCAAACGGCGCTGATTTTTAGGCAAAGATTTCGGCCGAGGCGCAAAGGAAGTGAAAGAAAGCAAAGAGAAAGTGAAAGGAGGAGGCAAGGAAGTGAAATAAAGAAAAGGGAAGGAAGGAGCCGGCCAGGAAGGAGTCACGGGCTCTGCGTCGCGTGTGTGGGCGCGTGAGGCCCTGTCGGCTTCGGCCAGGCCGACAGGTCGGCAATCGGCCCAGAGGAAGCCGACTGGACGCTGCCCAGCCGTCCCAGCCACTTGTCGGCCCAGAGGAAGCCGACAGGGTCCAGTCGGCCCAGAGGAAGCCGACTGGGTCCAGTCGGCCTCTAATGGGCCGACGGTGTATTATTTCTGCAAATTTTTGAAACCGTGTATTATTTTTCAAATTTATTAAAAAAATGTATTATTTAAAAAAAATTAGCGTAAGAAAAGAGAGCAACTTGCGAAACTGCATGGGCCGGGTGGGAGAAGGCATCAAGCTGCCTATAATCAATCTATCTATATCTATTTAAGATGCTAGGCTTTCTAGATTTGAAGCCTCCTAATATGTTGGAGGCTATAAGGTCGTTGGGGCCCGTCTGTAAGGGTGTTAAATTCATAAATATAATTAAAAGTAAAAACATGTTTAAGTTTGTGAATATTTTTTAAAATTTGCTAACCTTGTTTTAAATTTGTAACATTTTATGAAATCTATGAATATATTTTACAAAAAATCATGGTTTCATTTTACAAAATTTTAAAATCCAGATTTTTCTAAAATCCGTGTACATCTTTTGATTTAAAGAACTTTTTCAGATAAAAAAGGTATCCGGCTTTTTATGAGCTGCAACACTGTAGTGAGCGGAAAAAACTAAGTGAGCAGAGCAGGGAGCCAAGCTGAGCGACCAAGAACTTCAAGGGCCGACCCATGGAACAAGAGCTGCCAAGGTCATCAAAAGAACGAGCTCCCAAGTGGCTCACACGACAACAAACTGCCGGCATCAAGGCCAAAACATGTAAGGACATGGTAACCACCTTCCGAAGGACTCCACTCTCCTCCCAGAATAAATACCGTCTCTAACAAGAATACATCACGATATACGAAAGAAAAATAAACACTACCAGAATATAAGTAAAACCAAAGCCAACACAAATAAAATCAAAATCAAACAACCAACCACAATAACCTGCTAGAGAAAAAAGACACCTCACTAGTGAAGAACGGAGTGACGAAGCGCACTTAGCTTCCATATATAATAAAATACTAAGCTCTCTAGATTTGAAGCATTCTCGTGCGTTAGGGGTTGTGGGGTCACTAGAGGCTCTGCCATTAGGGGTGTATGTTGTTGGTTGAGGTTTTTTTTTTCTCTCTTTCTGTTTTCTTGTTTTCCCCAAATGTAATTCATGAATGTTTCTTAAAATTTGTGAACATTTAAATAAACTACGAATATTTTTATAAATGTTTGAATATTTCTTAAAATTCATGAACATTTTTTAATTCATGAATAGTTTTGAAGTTCCTGAACAGTTAAAAAATTTGTGATCTTTTTAAAAAAAGTACAAACTTTATAGAAATTTGTGAATATTTTTAAAAATCCATGAATATTTTTAAATTCATGAACTTTTTTTTATACATTCAATTTTATATTTAAAAATCATAGATTTTCCCTAACCCATGAACATCCTTTGATTTAAAGAACTTTTCTAATGAAAGAAAACGATAGCCAATATTTTATATGGTATGAGTGGAGTGAGTGAAAAAAATGCTAAGCAGGCAAGGAGCAGGGAGCCGACCTAAACGAGCGAGAGTTTTGTGGGATGACCAATATGAAGGTTATATCAGAAATTCCATGGTTTCAGCAAGAAATAGGAGTTCCCAAGGGCTTCACGGATTGACCACGAGTTGACACTGAGGCTGAAGCGTGTAAAGACACCACAATCATGCATCGAACAACTCCACTCTCCTCTCGGAAGAAATACCGTCTTTAACGACAATCCATCATGATATATGAACGAAAAATAAACACCACCAGAATATAACTAAAACCAAGCCAACACAAATAAAATCAAAGTAACACAACCGACCACAATAACCTGCTAGAGAAAAAAGACACCCCACTAGTGAAGAAGGGCGCGACGAAGCGCACTTAGCATCTATTTATAATAAAATACTATGCTCTCTAGATTTGAAGTCTTCTGGTGCGTTGGGGATTGGGGGGTCGCTGAGGCCTTGCTGGTAGGAGTATATGTTGTTTGCCGAGGGTTTTTTTTCTTCTTATTTTCATTTTTTTCTCTTTCTTTTTTAATTTTCCTGTTCCCCAATTTAATTCATGAACATTTCTGAAAATTTGTGAAGATTTTAATAAATTCTGAATTTTTTGCAAATGTTTGAATATTTTTTGAAAATTCATGAACATTTTTTTAATTCATGAATAGTTTTGAAGTTTTAGAAGATTTTAAAAATCTGTGATCTTTTCCAAAAATTTATGAACTTTATTTGAAATTTGTGATTTTTAAAAATATGTTTTTAAATTCCTAGAATTTTTCTAAAATTCATTTTTATAAAAAATTGTAACATTTTAAAAATCCTAGATTTTTTTGCCTAATTCATGAACATCTTTTGATTTAAGGAACATTTTTATTGAAAGAAAAGAATAGCCTATTTTTTATAAGGTAAGAGTGGAGCAAGCGGGAAAAAAAATTTCTAAGCAAGCAACTGGAGCAGGGAGCCGGCCTAAATGAGCGAGAGTATCATGGGCTGACCAATATGAATGTTATATCCTAAATTCCATGGTTTTAGCAAGAAATAGGATTTCCCAAGGGGTTCACACAGTGATCACGAGCTGACAACGAGGCTGAAATGTGTAAAGATACCACAACCAGGCATTCGAACAACTCAACTCTCCTCTCATAACAAATATCGTATCTAGGGGCACCCATCACTATATATGAACGAAAAAGCACCGTCAGAACATAACTAAAACCCAAACTAACGCTGACAAAACCAAAATAGAACAACCGACCTTAATAACCTACTACTAAAAATAAAAGACTTAAACACACAACTGAAGAACGTAGCGTCCAAGCTCACGTGACACTCTAGTAAGTATTAAGAGCACCTAGAGCTATAATGGACAAATCTGGCCACCTATATGTCCACGGACGCTCCTGGACGCATCCGCGGACAGCGCCAGCCCACCACCCAAATGTTTGCATGTGCAACTGTGACTACCATTCTTTAACCCTTAAAAAACCATGCAACGTGGAATTGCAAATAAGCAACAAACAAAATTCATGCATAGATTCGATTCATAGGTTAATAGAAAAACGAGATACAAATGTATATAAAAACTACGTACTACAATCTACAACTTGTCCAATGAGATTGGGGTTGACCCCCTCACAGGAGTTGTCGGCCACGTGGTCATCAGTGGCGGGAGGCATCTGCTCGTCCTCGTCGCCAGAGATCTTTTCTCGCTATCAGTCCCAGATGAAGATCGTGCAGTATTGAAAATATGCCCTAGAGCCAATAAAAATAGATTAATATATTTTCATATACATAATTCAGTTTATATTTATATGCTAGAATTGCATTGATTGTTAAATATGAGATTCGGATAAAAATTGAATTGCATGTGTGCAAGCATAAAAATGAATATGATGGCTAGTCATACCTTTAAGACTGGCTCATGCATTGATGTGATCTTGTTTTCCTAATCATAGGCATTGTTATAGTAGTAAGGATGCTATCAACAATGAAAACCCAATGTTATTGGAACAATGGTGTTTGATAGACCCAACTTACGGATTACCAAGAGATTACATAGTTATTATGTTGTTGATATTTTCATAAACTGTTAGAGCATCTACAGCCGGACTTCGCAAATCTGACCCCTCAAACGCCCGCGGACGCGCCCGGGCGCGTCCGCGGACAGTGACCGGTCACCACTCAAAAAACACATTCCACATCCGGATATCTCAAATTAGAAATCTCAAATCCATATTATTACATGCAACGTGAAACCTAATATACGCCGAGCTCGTTCGGTTCCGCTCCCCGCTCGCCCGGCTCCGCCCTGGCCATGTCCGGTGGCCGGCTGCACTCCTCAGAGTGTTGGGCCGATCGCCGGCAAGGTACGGTAGGGCATGGGACACGAGCTGGCTCACGGGACTCAAGGCCCCGCCGTCTCCCATGCCCTAGTCTTTCTCGTCGGAGACCGGAACCCGAACGGTGCCGGTGGACATCAGATCGATGATAGATCCGTCCGGGGACGAGCCGCCGACGTCCACCACGATGCGGTTGTGGTGCCCGGACTGATGCGCTATACGGGGCGCCGGAGAATGCGACTCCGCCTCGCCGGCGTCCGCCGCCGCGAGGGCTACAACCGCCTCCCGCGCCCGGTGTCTTGCATGGCGTGCACGCCGTGCCATGGCCTCGTCCCCAATATCGGCACGCCACGGAGGGGTTGCGCGTCCGCCAGCGCGTTCGGATGCCAGACGGACCGCACGGCCTCCGGCGAGGCAGCTATAGCCGGCCTAGCGCCGGATCCATGCCCCATTTGGGCGGACGCAATGGATTCCCGACGGATGGAGTCCGAGTGCAGCCGTCCACGGGCCTCCTCCCGGGCGCGGCGGAGCGCAAGCCGGACGGCCATCCCCTCCTTGGGGTCGCGCAGGATGAGCTCGGGGTCGACGGATCTGGAGGTGAAGGACTCGGATCCGCTGCCCGCCATGCCGGAGACGACCAGAAGGAGCCGGAGACGAGCTTGGGTGGCAGAGGGGAGTGGAGGGGAGGGGAGTGAAGTGGCTTGGGTTTGGTCCGGCGAGCGGATGGGGAGGATTTTATGTGGGGTCGGGTGGGCCAGTGTGGGCCGGGTCCGACGTGGCGGGCGTGCCCGGGCGCCCCCATATACGCCTCATATTTGGGCTGGATATGGGGGGTGCCGGTCAGCCCGGACGTTTGAGGGGTCCGTCTAGGTCAAAAAATCGTGACCGGACAGTGACCGGCGGCCCGCCCGGGCGTATGAGGCGGGTTTGAGAGGTCCGGCTGTTGACGCTCTTACATTACTTAATTCCTTGGACCATGAGAATATCGTATGACCAACATACCAGATGGTTACTTTGGGGTTACCAAACTTCACTTCATAACTGGACAATAAAAGCAACTTACGAGTATACAAGGAACATATGTCTCAGTATCGATAGTTCAAGACTGAGATTTGCTCCTCCAACGCCGGAGCGATACTCTATGGGCCCACTCGGTATTACAGTATCATCATCGTCTGGCCAAACATATGTGATGGAGATCACAGGAATACCGAAATACAGATACGAGTAATAAGGAGAACAAAACTAGAAACAAGTATAACATGTACCGATAATATCTCACTCTTATGCGCAAAAAAAGAAGAAGGGTACGCCTCACTTATAATCAGCAATCAACACAACAGAAGCCAAAAACACCATGCAACAAAACAACTTTACAAAAGGATGACGTGACGAAGAAAAGAGGCACCATACGTGATAACCTCACCGCTCAAAGAAAGGAGAGCATTACTCCATATCTCCAATACCTAGCAGCTAGGCTAGCACATCCAAGGCAAGCCCCTCCCGCCCACGGACTTGCTGCCCTTGGCCGCCATCCCAGACGACGCCCTCATTTTCCCTCTCGTCTCCTTGCATGTCGTTTGCAGCTCTACCAGCCGGCCTTGCATTCGACGCAGGTTCAGCCTCAGCGCCTCCTTCTCGCCGCCTGCCACAACGCATCTCGAAATCGGCAACGACGAGGGAAGCCGGAGCGCAGTGGGCTTCAGTTGTAAGGACAATGCTTGTACTGTGATCTCTGTTGGAATCCGCCGGTTCCTAGTCAGGTCCTTACATGCCTCCAGTGTCAGCTTCTTGTAGTTGAGGCACCGGCACAGTGTGGCGCACTCCTCGACGGTCAGCTCGGCGTGAGACTGCATACATTCACAAAGATACAAATATTATACTATCTCTCCATCGCGAAATATAACTATGGCAATAGGCTTTTATGACTCTGGCATCTATTTATATATTTTAATAATCTGAGTAAACCGAATGATTTACAGAATCACCAATATTTCTAGTTCGCCGTCTATTTGAGAACAGAGATAGTGTACACGCTATGCGTGCTGAGGCGCACAATGCATGGTGCACAAAGGGCCTGAAGGCGTCGCAAAATTTGCTTCTATACACCATAACACAAGTCCACTTGTCCATCGTCGGCATCCCATATGATGCATACTATTCGACTGCTTTGAAATGATCTCATTACAGAAGTATGGTGGAAAAGAGTGTTATGATTGGTCTAACTATAATGATTTTGGAGTCTGCTAAATCAAGGTCGCATAGATCTTTTTTATGTCTATAAGTCCATGGTCATGAGTTTACCCTTTATTTGTAAGGGATGAATAATACATGTCTTAATAAAGATGATTATATGCATCACACCTATGCAATGGCTAGAGGGTAATATAACCTTCTTTTCAGTAGAAGAAAAAAGTACGCACTTTGCGCTGTTGGATGTAGCCCTGGGTGTTTGGTCAATATGATTAATTCGATTTGGTAAATATGGTTTCGATTCAATGTTTAATATTATATGAAACAACTATATGGTTTTTGGTTCGATAAATACCAAACTTTTTCGATACTGTTTCGGTAAATACCACAAAAACCAAACTTGATGCAAATTTTAAAATGGTTGTCCACCACAGGCCACACAATTACAAATGACAAGTCAGACACATAATGTTTTCTATTAATTGGCATCAAGTAGGCAGTACTATAGTAACAGCCGAGCCAACTCAGCCAGCATATCACAACGTATCATCTGACTTCTTTTTTTGAGAAATTTGAGAAATCAGTTTCAAATTTCATCATTTGCCTAATTTTGAATTCTGAATCGAATTTCCTCAAAATTCATTTGATCATTCGAAATTTTGAAGAGAAGTACTTACCTCGAGGTAGATGTCCACTGCCCTGTACACGCCGTCGTAGCAGTCCCTGGCGGAGTCCGGCAGGCTCTCTGCGACGGCGAGGAACCTGGACACCCTCAGCCCGTGGTCCGGCGAGATCTCCGCGAGGTACTTGTCCATCAGCCTCCCCACCTTCCTCATCTTCTGCGACGAGCCGGCCTCCTCCTCGCCCACGGAGGTCACGAAAACCCTGACGAGCCTCGTGACCAGGCTGACGTCGTACACGCCGCTGCCGTCGCCGGAGACGAGGAGGTCGTCGAGCGTGGCCTGGTCCAGCATCTGCCCCACCAGCACCTCCAGCTTTCGCCTGCATTCCTTGCTCAGGCCCACGGCTGATACGATCCGCAGAACCCAGAAGAGACCCCTGCAGGAGAACGCCGCCCCGCCGCCGGAGTGCGCCACGCCGTGCACGGCCGTGTCGGCGAGTCCGACCAGGCTTCCCGAGTCGTTGACCTTGCGGAGCGCGGCGGCGCGGGGGAGGTAATGCAGCAGGAACCGCGTTAGTGTGAGGTTCTTGTTGTCCACGCCGTAGCAGCCCAGCAGTTTCATGGCCTTCTCGACGGTCGGCGGGGACAGAGACGCCACGTCATCGAACCACCAGTCCCTGCCGCCGCCCAAGCATGATGTCTTCACGGACTCCGGCGTCTTGGCGGATGACGGCCGAGCACTGGAGCCGCCGGCCGTGTCTGGAGACGATGACGAGGAGCTGGTCGACGTCTCCGCGCCTTCGGCGATCCTCGAGAACAGAGCAGAGAGGAGCTTCGCTCGGAGGCCGGAGATGTCAGCTGCGAAGGCCTCGCAGCTCTTGACGGCGGCGAGAACGTCGGCCCAGCTCCAGTAGCAGAGCCCGACGTCAACGAAGGTCTCCGCCTGGGCGAGGAGGTTGCCGGCGCGCACCTCCTCGGTCATCTCCAAGAAGGCGGCGGCGCAGTGCACGAGCGGGAGGTCGGAGGGGCGGAGTAGCGGGAGGCGGCCATTGCTGTAGCAGAACTGTGCCACGAGGTCGAAGCCCTCACCGCCTCCAGGGAAGCCCGCGAGGTCGACGCACATTGATGACGCCTCTGCTCCTCCTCCGCTCTTGGCCTTCGTCTCCCGCGTCGCCATTGCCCCCAGCCTCCCCGAGAAGGCGCACATGACGCTCTGCGTAATCAATCAATCATATCAAAATGCACCGGTGAGAATGTTGGAGCAATCTCTCCTTTGATCCGACGCATGCATGCAGGTTACGTATGGCTGGCGGGTACCTGGTGGAGGAGAAGCGTGTGACGGCCATCGACGTGCACCTTGAGGTCCCAGACCTCGTCCATGGCTTTCGAGACGAGAGAAGAACGAAACTGGAAGCAATGGCTGTCTGGGGAGGCGAGAGCTGAGAAGATTTGCTCAGCCATGGCTGGGAGATTGTAGGACGTACGCGCAGTCACGAGGGCACAGTGTGGTCAAGTGGTACGTAACGTGGGTGTCCATGTGTCCAGTGGAAGGAAAATGTCGTGGTTCATAGGAAGAAAACAAAAACAAGTTTTGGTCAGGGTACAGATCAATGAACTCTTTATGGTGTGCTGGTGTTGTTGGCCTGTGTTTCAGAGCAGCAAGCAAATCATGGAGGAGATAAGGCGAAAAGGACACCCTGCTTCCTGAATGCACTAGAGCAAGCAAACAAGATGCGATCCCTACCCATGTTCTGTTGTGAGTCCAGGGGAAGATCCTAGATTAACTGATCATGGGGGTACTCTGCATGGGTTCAAATTTAACACCGTTAAGAGAGGCGCTTCACACGCAGCCTTCAGAATCTTGATGGACGTGTGCACTTGAAAAGCAGAACGTACGGCTGTACTTTACCAGGATGCAGGTTGACATTGCCATCTCCTTTTGTTTAAGACAGCCTAATCTAGGGCTTCATGAAGAACCAACGAGTGGTTGGATGATTAGGAGAGTAGTGGTACCCCTAGCCCACGAGAGTTTAAAGCTCAGATTTAATGCTTTGATGTCTCATTAATGCGGATTATTCTTACACTCATATGCACAGTGCTGGTTTGCATGGTTGCACACAGCGCGGTGGGGGTGGGGGAGCTCACCCGGCGACACTAAGGGCATCAAGGGCTCTGCGGTGGCAATCTATTTCACTATTAAGAAAACAAGCATTAGCAGCGGTCATCAGAGGCGGTTGTGACCAAACTGGTCAAAGTCACCTGTAATACATCCAGTGCAGGCGGTTTACATTCTTGGGCACAGCTCCGGAGGCGTTTAGAAATACGAAACCGCCTGTAAGAAACATTAGAGATGGTTGCTCTTTTCCAACCTCCTCAAATTTCTCGTCAGTGCACGTGGTTTGTATTTCACAACTGCCTGCGTCTATTCAGTTCGTCGGGGTCGTAAGCCTTGGTACTCTATTTTCCTTCCATTTCCCTTGAACTTCCCCATTCCACGCTCAAACCCGAGCACCGATGAGCTATTCGCACGTCCGTTCATCTACTGCCACACTTCTCATTTCTGCGGCAGCGCGTTCGCTGATCCACCCATCCTAGGCGACGAGGTGGAAGATTTGGCCCTCCGCGGTGGCGCGATGGAAGATTTTCCCATCCTTGGGGAAGAGGTGGCTGATCCACCCATCGGAGGTGGCACGGTGGAAGATCTGCCCATCCGAGGGGGCAACGTGGCTGATCCGTCCATCTGAGACAGTGTGGTGGAGGATGTGACCATCCGAGTTGGCACGGCGGCTCGACTGCCAATCTGAGGCGGCGTGCTGGAAGATCTTCCCGTCCAAGGTGGCGTGGTGCCTCGGTCACCCATCGGGCACGACGTAGTGGTAGGTCCAACCGTCTGTGGTGTTGGCATTGCAGATCCGCCCCGCCGGGGGTTGCGCGGTGGCGCATCCGCCATTCTGCGGCGACAGGGTGGCTCTGCGTGGATTGGATTGCTGCCACTGTCGACCTCCACCGAGGCCTCCGAATCTCCGGCAGGGCAGGCTCCCAAATGTTAAGAAATGTTTTGCCGCAGATTATATATTTTTGTATGGATAGTTGTTGCTTCTAGGGTTAACAAATGTATGCTTATATCTTTTTGTACGATTAGTTGCTTCTTTTATGATTGTGATTAGTTGTTGCTTATATGAATGTGATTACTTGATAAGATTTCTAAGATAGGTCTGGTAAACTCGAATGGAGAAAGTTAAGTTTTTTTTGCTTTAGCCCAACGATGAAACTGGTAACCTTTACTTGTATCAAAGGCGTTTCTAGTGACTTGTTTGTGATGGAATAACAAAAAAAGTTAACTCATGCTAGTCGAAGTAGTTAGGACTTTGATACGAAAATCAAGGTTAATTACGTTATGAGAGATCTGAATCTTTGTCTCTCTTTCTTCTATCTAGACTATATACCAATGTGTTGACCTCTGAACATACTTATGTCAAATATAACCCAATAAGATCTAAACTAAATATTTTGTTTGCAGCTGTGTTTTATTTTAGTTGCAATGCAAAAAAAGAAATTGAAGATAAGAGGATGTCGGTGGGCCTGCCTACTAGCGTCTCTCCGGTACCTCCTTTATATGGAGCGCTTTCTAGTTCATAGGTTGGATGTCTCAATAAATCTTATTGATTTCCATAGGTACCGATGTAATGAAATCTTAACTGTATCTAAATTAAATAATTTTGTACGGGTTTTCAATATTTTAGTTGAGTTCATAAAATTATTTGAAGAGAAGATGAAGCCTTATTGTCAACCAACTAAACATAAATGATCCAATTGTTGGGGATGTTTCTTGACAAATACTCTTTTCTCTAGAATCATTTTTAGGTTTTGTAAATATTATATATGTTGGCTGTGAAGTGCGCAAATGTATGTTGGCTCTGATTTATAGATTATGTACCCCATGTCTTTTATGAGATGCAAAGCTTTGCGCTTGCGCAAATGAATGATGTATGCCTATGTTTCAATGTATACTTTCAATTTCCTTTGCGTGACTGATTCAGAAATACAAATATTGAGGAGTGTTTCTTTTTTTTTCTTGAGAAAAATATTGAGGAGTGTTTCGTCTGACTATATTAGCAGGGGCAACTACCAAAAGCAAAAAAAAATTAAACCCCTGGCACACAAAATGGAGACAAGAGCGACCTAACCAGTACGTACGAGACAAACCGATTCAAGCGCAGACAGAAATTCGTAGTGGTAAGCCAATGGAATACCATGCCATGCATGGAAAGATAATGCACGCGGGCAGATGCCTCCAAGCTCGGCAGGAACAACATGCAGCTAGCTATAGTAGTGTTGCATGCTAGCTAGCAATGGAATCCACACCGCATAGGCGACAACATGCATATATATACTCCGTATAGAGATGCCTCCGGAGTGTCAGTTCAGACCACAAATGTGCAGCCAACCTGGATATTGTGTGCGGTGTAAATACCACCGTCGAGTACACGTGTATACAGCCCTCTTTTTGCCGGTTGTGGTTTTTCATTTTGATTATTGTCCTTTTTTGGTTACATGAGATGCACTTGGCACTTTGATGCCTGGTATGTTTTAATAAATGATTGATGATAAGGTCGAGGGTAATCCACCTTATCAGGACAAAATACCGTGAATACATTAAGCACGTAAGGGCATTCCAAGGCTGACCCGTAAATATGCTCCGGCATCCGTCCACGGAAGAAGAGAGTAGGATAAAAGGGAGGGAATTGGGTGAAGAGCGGCGGGATGGAAGAAGACATTGTGGATTTTGCCGCAGAAATAGGGCGGGCATCTACAAAAGCGCGGGTTCTGCCTGCCATTTGCGTGGACCGGGGGTGTCGGAGTCCTACGTGTCTGATGTCCAGACTCCCGCAAAACCCACACGTTTGGTTCCAGTTTGCCGGAAAAAACTGGTTTGAACTGCTTCGTGGACCGATACAGGCCCGCGTTGGATGACACAACATGTCGAGACTGCGCGGTTCAAATGTATGCGGACGGTTTGAGGGTCAGTGTGGGAGATGCGCCTAAAGCCAAATAATACACTAGTATATAGGGAGAAGAGTAGGGAGAGGTATATATTGATCAGAAAATATGTGTTTTCACGCGTCTGCTGAATCCGACGCGTTGTATTCAAACTGCCTGCCGATCGATCGAGCTCGGCCGGTATACCAGAGGCATATGCTTGAGTTGAATAGCGCGCTACTACAACAATCTTGGTCAATACTACTACTACTACTACCTTGCCGTCTGGCCTTGGGGCATGCAAGTCTAGAGCCACGGATCGAAGCCAAGAATTATTTTCTTTTTTGCAGGCTCGAAGCCAAGAACTGACGAGACTGGCTATTCGCGTGCACACATGTCAGTATCGGCTCGGACAGTTACATATCCACATTTCGCGGCAGGCTATTCGGTCACGGGGCAGGAAGGTTTGGCGTTGGGTGAGCCGATCTTTAGAGGCGTGGAAGCGGAGACGACGAATGTTGGCTTTGGCTGCACGCGTCAACGGGCCAACTAGGTGGAGGTGACGACGATTTCCCTGGTGCTCGATCGGCGGTCAGGCAGGCAATGCAAGCTCACGGAGTCACGGGTGTTCGGTGTATCGAACCTCGCTTGATGTGCAAAATAACAGGTCCGAAAAGAATGAAAGAAGAAGGAAAAATACCCGTGGGTTAAGAAATACTCCCTTCGTTTCTAAATACAAGACTTTTTAAAAATTTCATTTCAATACAGGCTACATACGCATGTTGCATTTTAGAGTATAAATTCACTCATTTTGTTTCGTATATAGTCCGCATTGAAATCATTAAAAAGACTTGTAGTATTCAAGAAAGGAGGGAGTATTTCAGACATAATAAGGTGTTAGAGTAAAGAAGCTACAAAAGAAGTTTCACGGCGGTAGGGCAGTCCTCCATGCTCTCTCTCATGGTGCTCGGGTAGCGCGCAGTAGCCGCGGTAGGAATCAAGTCCTCCTTGGTATTCGTTGATTTGTTTTTGCCCTGAATACCAGCAATATACAACAAATATAGCTATAATATATATACATCAACAAATCTTTGCTATTCATCTGAATACCAAGGAAAACCCCTGACGCCGCGCGCCGTCCGGATGGCGCGGGGCAGCCCTAACTCGTGTGGGCGCGGGGATTCGGCGGGGCCTACGACGGCGTGGGAACGTGGATCCAGCGGTAGAGTGGCAGCTCGACGGTGGTGTGGCTTCACAGAGGTGGGGGAGGCCCGTTTGTGGCTGGGCTCTTGCTTGGCGTACCTCCCCTATCCGCGGGTGCGTGGGAGTGGGACGCGGGTTTTCGGGCAATGCGGCCTTCGACGAAAGACGGTGGTGGCTGACGTGGTGTGGGACACTGGAGGCGACAGTGGCCGGCGCTGATGCGACTTCCCGGCGGTTGGAGTAGCCAGCTACCATCCATCCCCCCCCCCCCCCCCCCCCCAAACCCAAATCCAGTCCACCCGCATCCCTACTCAACTTCCCAGACCGTTCCTTCCCCAAGACTTTCAATGAAGCACACTATAGAATCCCAACACTTCAAAATTTGCTCTATTTTGCGACGTTTCATTTGTGTCACGTATAACCGTTTTTCGTCGCGAAAATACCCAGGTGATATTTTTTGGCCGTCACCCCGACCGTCACCGAAGCGCCGTCAAGAAAAATAAATTTTGACTGTACCACTTTTTTCGTTACGCAAGATCGCATCTTAGGTGACAAATAAAAAATAGTCGCCGAAGCTAACTTCTGCGACGGCCCAAAAATGCAGTATGCTAACTAACTGGTTCAGCCCGCTTTCTCTGGGAAGCGGGTGAGCTTTGCGTAACAGTCATCTCTTCTTCCCTTTTATCATAGAAATATGCCTGCTAAGATGTAATTCAACATATTAGATTATACAGGTTTGCTAAAGCACATCTAGATATGCCCTAAGTATTGCACATCTAAATCATATATCATTGATTTTATACGAAGATTCATGCCGACATTTTTTTGTCTTTTTTCTTTTCCTTCCTAATTCGATTGAGCTACTTAGATGTGCAATAACTAGGGCACATCTAGATGTGCCCTAGACAGACCCTTGATTATAATCTACATTTTGCAGTACCATTTTGAATGTCAAACTATGTAAACATATTGTCACCAGAGTTATAGGGTTTTCCTTCTCGCTTTCTTCTAAACATGTAATCATATTTGCAACATAGGCCAACTGCTCAACTGTTGGTTCATTTTCATCATCGCCAGAGTACATCACTTTTTTAGTTTGAGACCCGTTATCCTTGTTGGGGACTGCTTGAATAATCTCCAATCCCATTGGTGAGCTTTTCATGGCTCCTATACAACTATGATGACAATTAAACATGTACGTACTTGCTATTATATGAAGTAATTAAACTAGTAATTTGTACATTGTCAACACAATTTACTCCAGATAATAACTGAATCAGAACAACATAGGATCAAAGTCTGGATAAACAATTTCTATGGGAAAAAAGTTGACAAACAAGAAGCTCGTCAATAAAGTAAAAGGAGTAATTAGCTGATATATTAGATCTTATGACCTCGCATTTAATTGGTATATCATACCCATACTAGAAAATCCTAACCATACTAGAACCCTAGATAGAATGACCCGCAGTCTTAACCTGAATAAGAACCCTAAAAGTTGTACTAGTACAAGTAACACAATCTTAAATTGCATCTCCGACTCAACAGGAACTAGATGCGCAGATCTAGACGGATGTTGTGGTCGCACTTATAAGGATAGGCTGTATTTACGGAGGGGCTAGGGGTTAATCGAGCGGGCCTTTCAAATGTTCTGGAGGGAAGGAAATTTTTTGAGGAAAGACTTGGCTAGCTGCAGGGAATGCTATTTTGGAGAGAAGATATTTTTTCGAGGAAAGGCTAGTTGGAGGGAACGATTTTCTGAGGGAAATTCAAGTGGAAGGGAAGGATCACACGTAAGTGTGTTATAAGGGCGTGTTCGGTAGCTCTTCAACTTCTCAACTCTTCGACTCCAGATGAGAAGCCCAGCCGAACGGTTCAAATGCTGGTTATGGGAGTGAGAAGCTGACTATTTTTGTAGCGTAAAATTGAAGGAGTTGTGGAGTTGGAAAACCCAAGCTCCCAGAAAAAAGAGAAGCTGGAGTTGATGCAAATTACAACGCACTGCCACCGCCAAGTGACCCACGGTAGCGAACCTCCTACGAAAGAAAAAAGAGCCCGAGCGCCTTCTCTCCTCGAACCTCCCTTCACCGTCCCTCCCTGCGGAGCTTCACCAGCCGCTCCTACGACTCCCAGCCCTCGTGCGCCGCCGTGCCTCCCCACTGGGACCGACTCAAGCCTCTACGCTGCCGTCAGGCTTCTCTCGCGCCCATCCCGCCGTGTCTCCATCCGCCTCATCCGTCGTCACGGCTGCACTCCGATCTCTACCATTACTGAGTAATAGATTGTGCTATTATATGGAATGGGTTCGAAGCACAATGGGCAACAAATTACGTATTGAAGTTGAGGTAAATCGTGGCCTTAATCTCCCTAATTTACAGGGATTAGCAGCTCCAGGAGACGTCCTGTTCGTCCCTGTTGCAGGTTGAAGAAGCATCTTAGGTGGGCCAAGATGTGAGCACGTGGGAGGAAAAAGAAAAGGGTATTCAGGCTGGGCTGCATCCAAGCCTAATGGGCTGCCAGCCCATGCTAGCGCTAACCAGCAAGAAGCTGTCGAGGCGAACAATCTGTCCAACTCCGGATTTTCAACGAGAAGCTGGCTGCTGGTTTTGGGCAAAGGAGTTGAGGAGTTTGAGGCTGTGGAGGGCTACCGAACAGGCCCTAAGTTGTACCATGTTAGACGATCGTGATGCATAATATATTTGTAGTTGTGCATGTAACTTCAGCACTGTACATGGTCATATGTGAAGTGTGATGGTGTCATGGGAGTTTTAAATTTCAAAACCAAAGTCGTGTCACCAGTTGTCACCTCATATCTTGCCATCCTACGTACTCCTGCGCGACAACCCTCGTCCTCAAGGTGTCGTGAACATCTTGCAACAATATAAATCCAAGCGTACTCCGTCATTTTTAGTCAAGATGATGCATGATACATTGTGCATTGGATTTTGAAATGTCGTTTGTGTACCACCCCTATGGCACTTTTAAGTTCTTTCTATGCATTTATTGTCAATTTTCGTTACAAAATGTTTTAAAACACACCTACTAGTCTATGCAATTAGTTGGAGTTATGAACAGGGTCTTTTGGATGAACTATTTGCATGTTTTCATTTGAATTGCTCGATCCATGCAACTATATGTGTATTCATGGTTTTGTTGTTAAGCATGTTGAATTTGAATCATTCAAATGATTGATGCAATAGTATGCAATTGTTCAAATGTGTGTGGCTGTCTAAAAGAATTGAAAAAAAAAATCCTCTTCTAAGTATAGGGGATCGGTTAGGTCCGGCCACCTTAGAGGAGCAAAATTATCCTCCACTAAAGATATTCTACCGTATCCTCTAAATTATAGGGGATCGGTTAGAGATGCCCAAAGTCTGTTGCCAGTTGTAATAATGGCCGATTGATGGCTTTGTTAATTTAAATTTACCAGGCAAATATACATGAAAAAAGTGCTTGCAAGTACACTGATGCTTACTACACAGGATCTACTTCACAAGCAGACAAGGTCAACATGTTGACAATACAGGCATGGCGATAACAATTCACGTTAGTCATAGCGGAATTCTTGATCAAGAAATTCCAGTAAATCCATTCCCTCCTTTCGTTCGTGCCACGAAGGATAGCACCAATATGGCTTAGGCACATGCCATCTGTTAAGACGAAATCATAAATATGTTCATGAATCGTGCATATCAGAATCAAGGTCCTAGTGAATGCATAACAAATCAAAAATACCTGTTTGGGCTAGGGAATGTTGTAATATTGTCAGCAGTCCTACACATAAAACCAAGAAAAATTGTTTTTAGTTTTAACAAATACAACAATGTCTCAAAATCATGTAAGGTTGGCCAGTTCATATCATCATATGCCAAGACAAAGAAGAGGCGAAATGAAGAAGTGCAAAATCAAGTTAAGACTTACAAACTGGCATGTGCTCAAACTAAAAGGAACATGAACAAGCAAGATAAATAAACAAATCAAACAATCAACATGAATTCCAGGTTGAATTAATTAGTGTTATGCACATGATAATGTAATATGATGCATATTTTATATCAGACTGTAAGCTAGAATCAAATGGCTTAAGCATACTAATATTCCAGGGTATGATGACCCAAAAATCAATTATAGAAGAATAAAATGATAGCACACATCTTGTGGAGGCAACTGTACTTCACTCAAACCTGAATATAATGCACATGAAAAAAACTTGCACAAAAACCTACTCCCTCCGTTCCCAAATATAAGTCTTCCTAGAGATTTCAACAAGTGACTACATACAAAGCAAAATGAGTGAATCTACACTCTAAAATATGTCTACATACATCCGTGTGTTGTAATTTATTTGAAATGTCTAAAAAGACTTATATTTAGAAACGGAGGGAGTACATAATTATAGAAAACATACCCTTCTGCATCAAAATTCTCCAAGAGTTTCAGAATTGTTTCCCGTGGTGTGTAGGGAGTTTCTTCCAAGCCATAGAAGTTCATCCCAATAAAGTTCGCATTAGAATCTATAAGAGGGCCTCCAATCCCAGCCTATCACAAGACAAACGTAACCAGTAGAAAAAACATTGATACTTGTAAGCTATACAGATATAGTGATGGATTAAATTGAACATACTTCCACCCAAAAAATAAAATATAGTGAAACTAACACATCATACCTTTGTGATTTGACAAGTGGAGATCCTAAGATCTTTACAGTCGAGTTCACTTTCTTTGTTGATCACTACCCCACTTGCAGCCATTAATTTTCCTGATTCATAGACACGCCCTACGGCAAATACCTCCGAATGAGTACCAATTTTCACCTTATTTTCAATAATTGCTGTCCGAGTACAGCGAAATTTATTTATGATGATGACGGCGACATTATAATGCAGATCGTAATGTTGCAACATCCCTGGGACATGTCGTTTATCTGGAAGGTGCACTTCAATCTGCAATTAACGATATACGGTGAGAGTAAAGCAGTATTCAAATGAACAAGAAAAGGGGTATTTAAACATTTATTAGAAGAGTAATAACCTTTAAGTTATCAGCAACCTTGCTTTCATCATCATTACTTCTAATCAAATTTCCCGAGGTCAGAACTCTTGTGGTGAACCCATTGCAGTCTATGAATACACCTGTGCAAGCAAAAAGCCTCGCTTCTCCTACGAAAGTTAATAATTAAGAACATCAGTTAGTGAAGAAACAGAAGAAAAAGATACCGGAAAATAATGAGCTTACAATCAGTACGATTACCTCTGAATGAAGCGAGTGCGACAACAACTCGAGACATACTTGAAGCTACTCTTTTCTTGACTTTGTTCCAGATATCTTCACTAAATTCCTCCTCAAAACTATAACGCAGACGCTTACCATCTGGTCACAGAGACATGGCACAATAGTTAAGGGGGTGCTGAAAAGAGTAGTCAAAAGTGCAACAAAATAGAGTAATCAGTAAAAGAAAAAGAAATAACTTACCGTCCTCCAAAACTGGTAAGGGGTAACCACAAGACCTAAACTTATCTCTTCTAGCATCCAAGGATACTGCACAACATGGTAAAGTGATTGATGACCAATGTGTTAATAATGATGAAGGAAACTGAAAGCAATGACTCACCGAAACCCCAGTCATACGGCCACCGACGAATAGAAGGCAGACTCTCTACTAATCTATCCTCGAGTCCTAGTGCCACAGGGTGAAGCAATTAGTGACCATGCGTGACCAATGATCAACATGTAACATTAGAAGTGACACAACCTGAGTTAAGTTCTGGGTCACATATAGTACATATGGAAGGTTCCTGCTTTTTATTTTTCATCTCCTGCCTTGAGCTGCCTAAAATGGAAAAGACGAAACAAGGAATAAGCATAACATAGAACGCCGAAAAGCGCTATGAAGTTCAGGTGTGTATTCTCACAAACTCACATAGCATATCCATATAATTAGTATGAACTAAATAGCACAGCCTATAATATGATAGTATCATAATAAGTATAAGCTTAAAACTAAAAATGTGTACTGCTGGTAAGGATTATACAGATGATCATCGAAAATAACATTGATGATGATGAATTGGCTGACAGTGCATAATTTAACTGTTTTTAAGGAGTGAGTCTATTTTCCTTGCCTTCTAAATCGGACTTGTGAGATTCAGGAGATACTCGTGCCTTGCTTGCACCTCTTTCAGTTTTACTACCTCTTTTCTTACTTGTGTCCCTGCAGCAAAATGTGATATACTCAAGAGTAAATCCACAAGAGTAAAACATAGATCATAGGTATGCATCACTACCAAAAAACTATAAAACTGAAGTGTCAAACAGTGGCAAAGATGGAAAAATAGGGATTGAACCCAGATGGTACTAAAAATTTCAACAACAGATAAAATGGTGAAAATACTGTATCAATACTAAAGGAACCTTGACTACTTCCCATTTAAACAAGTATAATAGGTTGAACATGGAGACCAGATTCCTAATCGAGTACACGACAACTGTAAGACGGGCCTGACAAGACAGGTGATATGGATGGTAACTCTGCTACTTGTTCAGTTACACATGGAGCAAACAACCAATTTGTTATAAAGGCAAATGCTCTCAAATGAAGATCACCTACCAAATGCCATTATAAGATACAAAAGCATCAAAACAGCTAATAAGCTATCATATTGGCGCAGGCACACACATTTCAAAATTGTTTGACATTCAACATGGTTTCTAGTACAGTTATGTATGAAGTTTGAATTTGTTTCCGCCCAACCTCGGCTGTTGATGTGCAATATTATTGTTCAGTACTTCACTTCCTATGTTTGTTGATGTGTAGTCAGCTCCCTGGAAACTCCAGCATGAACAATAAGTTCGCAACAAGCAAACGAGATGCCCAACAGTTATCCAAATATTGCTTTGGTTAGACTACACCTGCTGTTATCCAGCATAGCATGCGACTAAAGGTGATGGTTATAGTAAATTAACCCAAGAGTGTATGATGCAAATTTATCTACCTCATAAAGAGCAAGAGACCACTATTATACCAAGTGCAATCTAGATTGAACTTTCCATCATTTCCATTTTTCCTAAGCATGTATGTTCCAAGTGCATACAGCAAACTAGTAAGCTCGAATAGGGAAGGACAAAGAAGCATATATAAGCCAATCAGAGATACTGTGTCTCATGAGTGTAGAAGACATACCAGCACGGGGGTGTTCTCCTAAAATGCATCAGAAGTTCAAGAATTTTATTCCTTGGTAGGAACGGAGTCTCTTCCTTAGAATAAAAGTTCATCCCAACAAAGTCACCATTAAAATCAACAAGGGGCCCTCCAACTCCAGTCTAGCAAAAGAATAAAGTGACGCTCAGGCAAGCACACAAATTTAGTGATGCTGAACATGGTTTGCATAACTGCAAAAATGGATACTTTTAGTGCCCCCAAAAGATATAGTTCAGTGCATATGTTGGTAGCCACTGATAATATGACATTATTAATTTATTTCATGCAGAGAAATAAAGAGAGAAATCAACTGTGCACCATAGTAATTTCACATGTGGAGATGGCAAGCTCCTCGCGGTAAATTCTCTTCCCATTATCAGTCAACATCCCAGTTGTGGCCATTAATTTTCCTGAGTCGAAGCAACGCCCAACAGCAACTACTTCACTATGAGACTCAAATTGCCGCTGATGATCTAGAAATGCTGCGCGAAAAACATGGAAGGCCGCGACGCTGATAACAGCAACATTGTATTTTAAGTCATAGTAGTCCAACCATCCCATGGAAAGATGATTATTTGGAAGGCGCACTTCAGTCTGCAATGATATAAAGCACCACAACATGAATACACATCAGTTCGCGGAATGATTACCATGATCGCAAATCAGCAAGCAACAAACAGAGCACAGGAAAATTGGCAGTACCAACCATCATGTCTTGAAAGATCTTGCTATCATCATCAGTAGATCTAAGCAAACTTAACGAAGTCAAGAAACTTGTAGTAGTTGAATTGCTATCAATAATTATGCCCGTGCACGCAAAATACACCGACTTTCCTGCACAGATTGTAATTTCAAATTTTCAGTCACAAGCAACTAATGATCAGGTACAAATTTGCAACCAAAGCCGACTTGTATAATCACCATTATCTTTATGGAATGAAGCGAGCGACACAACACTGTCATCTATGTGTGCCGCGACTTCTTCGCTGAGTAGACTCCAGACACCTTCACCGGAATCGCTTGCAGTGCCGAATTCCTCTTCGAGAGGATTGACTCGAATCATAGTTTCTAATTCGGGAAGCATTATTAAATCGTACTTGCAGAAAATAAAGTAGTAGCAAAATTGAAATCAATCCTCACCGCTACTTATGCGCATTTTTTTGCGGCTTTTATTCGAGCTTCCAGGTTGAACATCCCCTCGCTCGATCTGCATCTTTGTAGCCTGGAGAAGAAGGAAGAAATCTGAGTCGTCACTAGCAGTACAAACATTATACGAAGTTGATAGCCTAGATTGTTGTGTGTGGATACGTTTGGAAAAGGCCGCCCGCTCAGGGCCTCTTATCTAGAAGCTAGTCGGCGGCGAGGTCGAATCGGGAGGCGGTGACACGGGATAGCCGGGTCCGGCGAGGTCGATCTGCTGGAGTAGGAGCTCGATAGACGTGGCCGGCGGCAGAGGACGTGATCAATTGCGGGGCCGCTGCGGGGCGAGAGGAACGGCGGCGCGGGTGAAACCTAGCATTTTACTCGGAGCATCTATTTTCAATTTGTGCTTGAGTAAAATTTACATCATCAAATTTTTATATCACCAAACTCCAACTCCAACAACAGATGTAAAATAGAATACTATAGTGCTCCAATAGGTGATGTAAAATGGGACAGCCGCCGCTCCATAATTTCATACCTATTGAACCAAACAACATCAAAATCATCTCAAATAAATCCTAAATCATCTCAAAATTATTAATCATCTCAAAATAAATCCTAAATCAGCTCAAAATCCTAAATCATCTAAAAAATCATCACAATATTTGAAGATGGTAGCCACGCCAGTCATAGAGGCTTGTCCTCTGCCTCGTTGACGCGTGTCGGTAGGGGGCTGCCTGTAACTTCAGCGAGGTGGCGCCGACCGAAGCAGCGGCCGCTCGGCTCGGTTGCGGCGGTTGCACAACTGCCCGCGCAGCTCCGGCGGTCAGAAGACTACTCTGGAGGACGGCCACAAGCTTCGAGAGATATCACGGGCGCTGGCGCTCCGGCCAATAGCCAAATCAGCCCAAACTCTGCCCCAGCGGTGGATCCAAAACGGTGCGGCGGTGGGACCTCCAGTGGTCGTCCGGGGTGAAGGGGGTGGGGCAGCGGGGTCGTGGCGGACTAAGGGAAGAATGGACGATCGGCGGTCTCAGCCTTGCTGGCCGAAATCGGCGGCGACGGTGGTCGGGTGGAGGAGCGGGCGCGCGGCAATTGGGGTTGCGCGGGTTTTGCTCGAGATGCCCAAGTGGTGCAATTTTACACCCCGGAGAAATTTGAGTATAAATTTTTTGCATCTACATTATCAGTTGGAGCATCGTTTTTGTGCCTTCATGAGTAAACATCAGTTATTTTTACATCTACATTATCTATTGAAGATGCTCTTGTCGTTGTAATTTACCTGTCATATAAGTAAGACCCAATCTCACGTACGAATCTTTCTTTCTCCGAATCTGGAGCACAAATGCACCCGTAAAAATAGTACACTCTGAAAAAATACTAAAAATATATTTGAAAAATGGTTATTTTATGAACATCAACAAGTTTTCTAACATCCTGCAAAATATTGTCATGAAAAGACATCTGTAGAGATGTGTGCCAAAAAAAAAAGGCTCCAAAATGCGTCTTTTGATCATCAAATTTTGTTTTTTGTATACGTCTCCACGGATGTCATTTCAAGGTGCAATTTTGCAAGATGTTAGAAAATTTGTGGATGTTCATCCACAAAAAATATAGATTTTTTCTGATTTTATTAACTATTTTTTTAGAATTTACTATTCATGCGGGCGTATTTGAGCTCGGGAGGAGATTATCCATGTCCTTTTTTCTCCTTCCTCTCCAGATTTTCTTTTTTCTTGCCTCCGGGGAAATTATAAGGAGACACGTGTAGTTCTGGGAACACAAGGAAGTACAAAATTGATTTATAAGTTTTGTAGTTTCTGCAGCGATGTCATTCCCATTTTTTTCACCCATCAAACCAACTCTTCACGAAGCATGCCGCTTTCTCTCAAAAGATCAGCCACTACTTCACCGGTAAAAGCAAACTCTTGATATTGCCACTAGCAAACCGTACCAACAAGATGAAGAGTTTGCATGCCGACATGCCCAATTCTGGCACTATATTGATACCCTAATATGACCGGACTTAGACACCTAAATTGAGTTGTATTAAACCCTTAATCGACCCCAAATCAAGACTATCAAGCCTTAGTTGACACACAATTCGAGCAATATGAAACCCTAAATCGGACCCTAAACCAAACCTTAAATATAGCTGTATTAAACCTTATATCAGACCCTAAATTGAATCCTCGAAGTATGAAGTATAAATCAATGCTTACATAGATTCCTAAATCGGGGGGACAAGGGCTTACCACCGTTGAAGAAGGGCGGCGAAAGGGTGATGAAGCATTGATGAATCCAGTGCTCGTTATCCAAATCTTGCCGCTGCCGATGCTCGCCATTGTCGGAGAGAGAGTGACAGCGGAGTGAGGGGGAGAGTGAGCACTGAGCAGTGAGCCGGTGAGGGGATTTATGTCGCAACTTTGGGAAACAACGCATTGCCTCCCTCTTGTCCCCGTGTGTACAACCGCCTAGAACCGCATGCTCTCCTTACGCTCGCTCAACCCCGGCTCACTGAAATGGCTGATTCAGCCGTTCGTCCAGAGCCATTATCTTGTTGTTTAGAGTTTTGTGCAACGCAGGCCCAAACGCACGCGTAGGTAACCAATTGACCCAAAAATGCATCCCAGGGGTGTTATGCAGATAACAAACATGCGGCTAACCAGCGATGAATGTTTTTTCTAATTCTTGAACTTTTAAAAATCGATAATCTTTTTTTGAAATTCCTGAACTTTTTACAAAATTTGATGAACTTTTTTCAAAACCGATGAACTTTTTCCAATTTTCATGAACGTTTTTAAATGTAGTGAACTTTTTCAAAATTTTAAACTTTTGTGAAATACATGAACTTATTTTCAAATTTTCTGAACTTTTTCAGATTCACAGACTTTTTGTAATTCGTGAATTTTTTCCCATTCGCAAACTTCTTGAATTCTTGAAATTTTTCAAATTCATTTTTTAAAATTTTCATGAGCTTGTTTAGGAAAAGCAACTGTTCAGCTGGTCAATGGGTCAACAGCAGAGAACCGACCGAGTGAGCTAGGAAACCCGGTCGAGCGAGTGAGCAGGGAGCCAGCAACAAACCGATCAAGCGAAAACGAGCTAATATTTGGACCGGCCCACGCAAGCATCACACACTAGTAGAAAACAGACCTTTCGTTTGGAGCATTAGTCCCGGTCTGGTTTTGGCCCGGGACTAATGTGACCATTAGTCCCGGTTCCAACGGCTAGGAGCGGACGGGGGCACGGCCATCATTAGTCCTGGTTCATTTTTGACCTATAGTCCCGGTTGGTGATACAAACCGGGACTAAAGGGATGGTGGCAGGCTGGCGTCAGGCTGGGGCCCCCATGAGCCCCTTTAATCCCGGTTTATATCACAAACCGGGACTAGAGGTAGACCTTTAGTCTCGGTTTGTATAACCAACCGGGACTAAAGACGTCCCTATATAAACCCCTGCTTCGTCCAGCCCGAGCCCAAGCTCTCCTTTCTCTCCTCTGTTCTCTTCCCCTTGCTCGAGCTCATCCTCCATTTTTGCCAAAGATTTGTCAAGATTTGAGGCACCCCATCTATCCAAGTGTTCACAAAGGTTAGCAACTTTGTCCTTTCATCTCTCATTGCTAGATTAGCTCGTGCAATGCTCTATAAGTATAGTGATTTATGGGTTTTAGTTTGCGAGTAATTATGTGGGAGTTTATTTGATTTTATATGCAATTTGAGCTCAAATTAACTTCTTAGTTCATATGTGTAGGTGTGGTTTACTTAGTGCCTCCCCGTCCCCGTCCTAACCACCGTCGATCGCCCACACCGTTCCGTTGCCGGCACCACCTTGATGAGCCTCTTGTTCTTATCCTTTTTATAAAAAAAATCTTATTTGTATGATTTAGATAGTTACTTGTATAATTTTCTTACTTGTATGATTGTTTGTTATACATAGTGCCATGGTTTTGATATCCATCCCCGTCGGCCCTCGTCCAGTTTCTGATTCGGATGTGGTATATTCTCTTTTATAACTATTTGTTGCATTTAGCGTTTATGACAATTATGCCCATCAAGTTGACATAGATATTTTTATCTAGGAGGTATGTGAACCGAAAATTGCAACCGACCCTCTTGTCGAGAAATTAAATTTAGTTGAAAAAGAAAACGAGTATTTGAAAGAAAAATTGAAAAGAATAGAAGAAGAGAAGATGAAATTGGAGTTGTATGTTGCTGATGTCGTCGATGATCACAAGATCAAGATGGATGCAATGCGCTTAAAGATTAGAACGATTAGAAAATATGCCGTTAATAAAAAGGGTTGGTATCATTATGCTGTTGGATCAATTGTTACCTTAGTTGCGATCTTGATCGCATTTCTTGTTGCATTTAAATACTTTAGCTAGATAGTTGTATGTTGTTTTATGAGAATAAGTGTGTATGAACTTTATGTATGAAGTTGTATTAATTTGGTCTTTTCGGTGTTGTGTAATGAAGTTGAGCCGGCAATGGATGTACGATGACCGACGCTCTCCCCAGTTCATTAATGACGTGCATAGTTTTCTGCGTGCGGCAGGCAAACAAGCGGGATGGTTTTATGTGTTGTCCATGTGCTGTCTGTAAGAATGATAGCAATTACTCTAGCTCAAGAGTAATTCACGTTCACCTGTTTACGTCCTGTTTCATGTCCGGCTATAACTGTTGGACCAAGCATGGAGAAAGAGGGGTTCTAATGGAAGAGAATGAAGAAGAAGAGGATGATGACAACTATCCTGGGTTCCCTGAATATGATGGTACTACAATGGGGGAAGATGCTGAAGAAGAGGCATCAGATGAGCCCGCTGATGATCTTGGTCGGGCAATTGCTGATGCAAAGAGAAACTGCGCAAGTGAAAAGGAGAAGTTGAAGTTGCAGCGCATGTTAGAGGATCACAAGAAATTGTTGTACCCAAATTACGAAGATGACAAGAAAAAGCTGGGTACCACACTGGAATTGCTGTAATGGAATTCAGAGAATGGTGTATCTGACAAGGGATTTGAAAAGTTGGACATGTACAAGGCAAAAAGGTGGACAAACGTAAAATCCAGCTTTTTCAAGTGAAACATGTCGAAGATGTAGTCGAATCGAAGGAAGAACTTTTCCGCGGGAAATGTGTCGACGTACAACCTTTGCTGCGGCACGTTAACCATGTAGAGTGGGTATCCTGGATTTTTTGAGGCGATCAGGCTTTTCTCTCTCCGCAGCACATCGTCATGAAGTCTCCTTAGATCGCCGTATATGGCCTCTACCGCTGCCTTAGGTAGGATCGGATCACCGGGGATACGGTATTTCGCCGCACCTATGATAGGTATACGGTCTTCAACCCGAGGCTGCGGAGGCGGCTGGCTCATAGAAGCAACTTTGCCTTTCTTCGGTCTCTTCCTATGCTTCTTTGCTACCGGAAGTGAGCCTATCATACGTTCATCCTCCGGCAATTCAGGCACCAACTCATCACGCCCAAACCCTGAGTACTCATACTGCTGAGCCATCAATCCTCCGTCGTCATAGGCGCCAGTATTGAGATACTGTAGAGGGTCATCATCCTCGTCCATGAAATCATGAATTGCTTCTTCGATGGCGGCGACGTCATCAACCACTAATGGAGCCTCTTCCTTGATACGTCTCCAACGTATCTATAATTTTTTATTGTTCCATGTTGTTATATTATCATTCTTGGATGTTTTACAATCATTTTATAGCAACTTTATATCATTTTTTGGGACTAACCTATTGACATAGTGCCCAATGCCAGTTGCTGTTTTTTGCTTATTTTTTACTTCGCAGAAAATCAATACCAAACAGAGTCCAAACGCAGCGAAACTTTTTGGAGAATTTTTTTTGGACTAGAAGACACACGATGGGCCAAGGAAGTACCAGAGGGGGGCTCCAAGGGGAGCACAACCCACCTGGGCACGCCTGGAGGCCCAGGCACGCCCTGGTAGGTTGTGCCCACCTCGGCCGCCTCCCGCACTGCCTCTTTGCTCTATAAATACCCCGAAAATCCAAAAACCCTAGGGGAGTCGACGAAACACAATTCCAGCCGCCGCAAGTTCCAGAAACCATAGATCCAATCTAGACACCATCACAGAGGGGTTCATCATCCTCATTGGTGCCTCTCCGATGATGCGTAAGTATTTCATTGTAGACCTACAGGTCCGTAGTTAGTAGCTAGATGGCTTCCTCTCTCTCTTTTGATTCTCAATCCAATGGTCTCTTGGAGATCTATTTGATGTAACTCTTTTTGCGGTGTGTTTGTTAGGATCCGATGAACTTTGAGTTTATGATCAGATCTATTTTATCCATGAAAGTTATTTGAGTTTTGATCTCTTATATGCATGATTACTTATAGTCTCGTATTTCATTTTCGAATCTTTGGTTTAGTTAGGCCGACTAGATCAATTTTTCTTGCCATGGGAAGAGGTGCTTTGTGATGGGTTCGATCTTACGGTGCTCAATCCCAGTGACAGAAGGGGACATGACATGTATGTATCGTTGCTATTAAGGATAACAAGATGAGGTCTATTCCTACATGAATAGATCTTGTCTACATCATGTCATCGTTCTTATTGCATTACTCCATTTTTCCATGAACTTAATACACTAGATGCATGCTGGATAGCAATAGTAGTAGATGCAGGCAGGAGTTGGTCTACTAATCTTGGATGTGATGCCTATATAATGATCATTGCCTGGATATCATCATAATTATTTGAAGTTCTATCAATTGCCCAACAGTAATTTGTTTACCCTCCATATGCTATTTTTCTCGAGAGAAGCCACTAGTGAAACCCACGGCCCCCGGGTCTCTTCTTTATCATATTTGACTTCGAGATCTATTTTTATTTGCTTTTATTTTTAGATCTATTAATCCAAAAATCCAAAAATACCTTGCTGCAATTTTTTATTATTTATTTTATTTTGCGTTTCCGTAGGATCTATTTATCCAATCTACTACAAATTTATCTATCTTTTTACCTGGGAGGGATTGACAACCCCTCTTACACGTCGGGTTGCAAGTATTTGTTCTTTGTGTGCAGGTACCGTTTACATAGTGTTGCGTGGTTCTCCTACTGGTTCGATAACCTTGGTCTCATCACTGAGGGAAATACCTACCGTAGCTGTGCTGCATCATCCCTTCCTCTTTGGGGAAATACCGACGTAGTTCAAGCCGCATCAAAAGGAAATTCTGGCGCCGTTGCCGGGGAGACATCATCAACATCTATCAGGTTGCTAATCACAAATCTCATCTCCTTGCAATTTACATTATTTGCCATTTGCCTCTCGTTTTCATCTCCCTCACTTCACAAAAATTTGCCGTTTTATTCGCCCCCTTTTTCGTTTGCCGTTTTCTCGTCAGATCTCATGTTTGCTTGTGTTTCCATGTGCCTTCTATTTGCTTGCATCTTTGCTTGCTAAAAATCTATTGATATGGATCCTCATCCACTTGCTAATATTTCCAAAAGATCCAATTATGATGAACCAATTGCTAGTGAATTGAGTTCACTAGATTATCTTTATGAAGTTTTGCTTGAGATTTATGAATCTGAAAATTGTGATGAAGTGTTAAACAAAGGAATTTATAAAGTGATTCATGATAGCTCCTTGAATGAAAAGCATGATTGCAATGATGTTATTATAAATTCTATTAATGTCCATTATGCTAATAATATGCAAAACCCCAAGCTTGGGGATGCTAATATTGCTAGGTCCACTACTTATTGCAATGATCATGATTGGGGTGATAATGATTCTTATGATCTTGAAAATGTATTTAAGCCTCATAATGAATATGTTTGCAATAATATTGAAAGTGGGTTCGGAAGAGTGTCAACTCTAGGTAAAAATAATCCCACTATTTTGGAAGAGTGTCAACTTTGCATGCATGTGGATCATGAAAAGAAAATTTTATTTGATAGCTATATTATTGAATTTGATTATGATCCTACATGTAATTATTATGAGCGAGGAAAATATGGTTGTAGAAATTTTCATGTTACTAAATTACGTCTCGTCATGTTGAGATTGCTATTGTTTCTTTGTCCTTCCTTGCATATGCTAGGTTATTTTTGTCTTGATAATTTATTCCCTTATAAAATGCCTATGCATAGGAAGTATGTTAGACTTAAATGTGTTTGTCACATGTTTTATGATGCTCTCCTTGTGTTTCAATTATTATCTTTCTTGTGAGCATCAATAAAATTTATGCCTAGCTAAGGGCGTAAAACGATAGCGCTTGTTGGGAGGCAACCCAATGAATAAATTTTATTTTTGCCTTTTTCTTTATGTTCTTGTGTGTTTGCACAATTATGACTCTGTTTTGATTGTGTTTTTATGTTTTAATTAGTGTTTGGGCCAAGGAAAGCCTTTGAGATCATGTTGGGTGATAGTTGATTTGATCTTGTTGGAAAACAGAAACTTTTGCATCCAGTAAAATAATTTTGAGGATTCACAGAAGCAACGAAAAATTCTTAATGTTTTACACAATATTTATATACAAATTACCTACGTCATCCTAGTTTTTTAGAATTTTTGGAGTTACATAAGTATACGAAGTATTCAGATTTCTAGAGACTGTTCTGTTTTTGACAGATTCTGTTTTCTTTGCATTGTGTGCTTATTTTGATGAATCTATGGACTTTATCGGGGGGTATAAGCCATAGTAAAGTTAGAATACAATAGATATAATGCAAAAATAAAATGTGAATGGGTTTGCAACAGTACTTAGAGTGGTGATTTGCTTTGTTATACTAACGGATCTCACGAAGGTTTTGTTAAGTTTTGTGTGATTGAAGTTTTCAAGTTTTGGGTGAGATCACGATGGATGAAGGAATAAGGAGTAAGAAGAGCTTAAGCTTGGGGATGCTACCGCACCCCACGATAATATTCAGGGATTAACAAGAAACTAAGCTTGGGGATGCCCCGGGTGGCATCCCCTCTTTCTTCTAACGACCATCGGTATTTTACTTGGAGCTATATTTTTATTCGTCACATATCATGAGTTTTGCTTGGAGCGTCTTGTATGATATGAGTCTTTTCTTATTTTGCTTTTTGTTTTGTGTCAAGTATCCTTTCTTAACACACCTATTTGAGAGACCCAAAATTATGCCATGACTTGTTAGAATTGCTCTTTATGCTTCACTTAAATTCTTTGAGCTATGGAATTGCTCTAGTGCTTCACTTATATCTTTTTGAGCATGGTGTGCTTTAATATTTTTGAAGAAATGCTCTCATGCTTACTTAGATTTATTTGAGAGCTAGTAATTTTTTTAAGAAAGTCTCTCATGCTTCACTTATATTATTTTGAGAGATGAAATTTTTTATGCTCATGTTCTTCACTTAGAGTTGTTTGAGCTATCAAAAGCAACATATTAAATTAGTCCCAAAGTGATAGATATTCAAGAGGGATATAATAAAACTTTCATGAAGATCATTGGACAAAATAAACTTGATTCTTTGTAATAGTTTTGCGGTATGATGATATAATATGTGAGTCATGTTGATGGGTAATTATGCTTTAGTAAGAATATTGATGTTAAGGTTTGTGACTCCCTACGCAAGCATGAAAGTCAATAGTTATGCAATGAAATTACATCCTACTTGTCGTGCATTATTCGGTTTTAGTTATGCTTAATGCTCGCTTATGAGATTTTTCGTTTCTTGGTTGGATGCTTCTCAATCTTTTGCTAGCCTTCACTTGGACTAAGTGGGCTTACTACTTATGCATCTAAAATCCTTAAACCCAGTTTTTGCCATATGAGTCCACTATACCTACCTATATGCGGTATTTCTGTGCCGTTCTAAGCAAATTTGTATGTGCCATCTCTAATCTTCAAAATAAATTTCCTTTTTGTGTGCTCGTACCGCTCATGAAACGGTAGGGGGTGGCTGATATTTTTCCATGCTAGATGTGTTATTCTCAAGATGAGTGTTTATTCACTTGTCATTGCACGAGAGTACGACAAAGGTATTAGGGATGCCCAGTCCCGAAATGAAAAATGAATTTACTTTATGTTGTCAAATAATAAATTCCTTGGAAAGTGTTGGTATGGACGGCACCTGTGGATTCGATTAGCCGTGGAATGTGAAAGTATGGTAGAAAAAGGAATAAACTTTATTTTCTGTTTGGGAACTGCCTATGATATATCTAGCATGAAAAGTATTGGGAACTACTCGATCGTTTTTGTTGACAGGAAAGGCATGCCACCCAAAATGTTTTATCTCTATCTTTTTCCACTTTGAGCTCTGGCACCTCTACAAATCCCTACTTCCCTCTGCGAAGGGCCTTTCTATTTACTTTATGCAATTTTTATTTTTATTTGAGTCTCCATCTTCTCTTATAAAGCACCAACTAAGGGGCACTATGATCGTACTTGAGCATTGGGTGTAGCTAATATGCGAGTGTTTTTCATGAATGGATCAATGATTGAGCATAATGGGCTAGGGATAACTTGCTTTAGTGTTGATATTTTGAAGGACATGGTTGCTTGTTGATATGCTTGAGTATTGAAATCTTCATGTCAAAATTAGACTATTGCTTTGAATCATATAAAAGTCCAAATGTCCATGCTACAAAAGAAAATAATATGTGATGAACATGATAGGCAGCATTCCGCATCAAAAATTCTGTTTTTATCATTTACCTACTCGAGGACGAGTAGGAATTAAGCTTGGGGATGCTGCTACGTCTCCAACGTATCTATAATTTTTGATTGTTTCATGCTATTATATTATCATTCTTGGATGTTTTACAATCATTTTATAGTAACTTTATATCATTTTTTGGGACTAACCTATTGACATAGTGCCCAGTGCCAGTTGTTGTTTTTTGCTTGTTTTTTACTTTGCAGAGAATCAATAGCAAACGGAGTCCAAACGCAGCAAAACTTTTTAGAGATTTTTTTTGGACCAGAACACACACGATGGGCCAAGGAAGTACCAGAGGGGGGCTCCGAGGGGAGCACAACCCACCTGGGCATGCCTGGGGGCCCGGGTGCGCCCTGGTGGGTTGTGCCCACCTCGGTCGCCTCCTGCACCGCCTCTTTGCTCTATAAATACCCCGAAAATCCAAAACCCATAGGGGAGTCGACAAAACACAATTCCAGCCGCCGCAAGTTCCAGAAACCACAGATCCAATCTAGACACCATCACGGAGGGGTTCATCATCCTCATTGGTGCCTCTCCGATGATGCGTGGGTAGTTCATTGTAGACCTATGAGTCTGTAGTTAGTAGCTAGATGGCTTCCTCTCTCTCTTATGATTCTCAATACAATGGTCTCTTGGAGATCTATTTGATGTAACTCTTTTTGCAGTGTGTTTGTTGGGATCCGATGAACTTTGAGTTTATGATCAGATCTATTTTATCCATGAAAGTTATTTGAGTTTTGATCTCTTATATGCACGATTACTTATAGCCTCGTATTTTTTCTTCTAATCTTTGGTTTAGTTAGGCCGACTAGATCGATTTTTCTAGCCATGGGAAAAGGTGCTTTGTGATGGGTTCGATCTTACAGTGCTCAATCCCAGTGACAGAAGGGGACATGACACGTATGTATCGTTGCTATTAAGGATAACAAGATGGGGTATATTCCTACATGAATAGATCTTGTCTACATCATGTCATCGTTCTTATTGCATTACTCTGTTTTTCCATGAACTTAATACACTAGATGCATGCTGGATAGCGGTCGATGTGTGGAGTAATAGTAGTAGATGCAGGCAGGAGTCGGGCTACTAATCTTGGATGTGATGCCTATATAATGATCATTGCCTGGATATCGCCATAATTATTTGAAGTTCTATCAATTGCCCAACAGTAATTTGTTTACCCTCCATATGCTATTTTTCTCGAGAGAAGCCACTAGTGAAATCTACGGCCCCCGGGTCTCTTCTTTATCATATTTGCCTTCGAGATCTATTTTTATTTTGCTTTTATTTTCAGATCTATTAATCTAAAAACCCAAAAATACCTTGCTGCAATTTTTTATTATTTATTTTATTTCGCGTTTTCGTGAGATCTATTTATCCAATCTACTACAAATTTATCTATCTTTTTACCCGGGAGGGATTGACAACCCCTCTTACACGTCAGGTTGCAAGTATTTGTTCTTTGTGTGCAGGTACCGTTTACATAGTGTTGCATGGTTATCCTACTGGTTCGATAACCTTGGTCTCATCACTGAGGGAAATACCTACCATAGTTGTGCTGCATCATCCCTTCCTCTTTGGGGAAATACTGACGTAGTTCAAGCCGCATCATTCCTCACGTCGTCCGCTATCATCCGGCATGACAGGCGACGCTAATTGGGTAGGTGGGGTGCTGGTGTTCATACCTTGCTGAGGCTGCTTGGTCGTGGGTGTGCTCCCGGCCACCTCCAGACGAAGCAGACTCTTGGGCCACAACAGGACCCTACTCTTGCAATCGCCAAGCCGCCGCGGGTCTCATCGTCATCTCCCCCGAGTGCGACCGGAGGAGCCAAATTCTCATGGCCCGGTTTGACACTGGCCACGGTAACCTTGAAGACGTCAGGGGGGATCGGCCGACTGTGGAACAATTGTTCCATTGGCTTCACTATCGTCGCCTTTCCCATGTCCACCTTCTGGCCGCTGATGGTGTACAATATGGTGCACGGGGTTACGTCGGCCTGCAAAGACATGTCTGCGATGTGAGACATCTGAAAGGCAACGGAAATGGGAGATTATACATATATTGAAGAGGGCCAGTGTGACATGTACCATGAGGGCGTCGAGCTCAGCCAAAGACGAAGCCTCGCCGAGCACGCCAGAGACGGAGGACGGGCTGCTATGAGCAGGTGCGGTTGCGTGAGCAGGTGCTGGTGCAACGCTAAACGAGCTGCTCCCAAGGAAGTTGGAAAGGGAAAAGTCCGCTGCCTCTTTATTTGGATTTTGCTTGCTCCAACTGACGATAGCCGGAATCAAGACACTATACGAAGCCGCCATTTCCTATCTTGCGGGAGCTACCACTGCTTTGACTATCTCTTCTTTGGTCTCAGCTGCTTTCTTATCAACCGCAATCTCAACCTTCTTGTCGATGTTTTCTTCGTTTAACCTTCGTCTTTGCTTTCTCTCCTCGGTGTTCTCACGGTAGTACTTCTTCCATGTGGCGCCGTCTCTGACGCCGTGCATGCATCCATACGATGGTCGAGTGTCCATCGGGAGTCCTTTCAATATGTTCAAGGCCCGGTTGAATGGGGTGTCCCACTTGGGCCTCGCCAATGCCTCAGACGGCGAGTCGCTTTTGGCCGCAATCATGTGCTGCTCTTTCTGCAAAAGGAACATGGATCATTTACAAATGTGACTAAACATGCAGTCGAATTGATCAGAAGCTAAAATTAGGGGGGCAAATTAATAATTACCAGCAGTCTCATGAACTCCTTCGTGGTCGCGTCCGTATTATAAACCTTGTTGACTGGGTCGCAACGGTACCGGGCCCTGATGACGTCACGCTCCTGCAGGATGGTGAACTCCGCCAAGGGGTCCGGGATCCCCAGACTTTTGCGTTCCGCATCCTCCTTAGCCCATATGGGCCTCTTCCCCGCGTAACCACGGCTTCCGAGGTGGTGGCACCCCATGTTCCTCTCTTGAAGCCCCTTCATATACTCTGACTTTTCTTTGGCAACTTCGGCAACGCAAGCCTTTTTGAATATTTCGAACTGCTCTTCCGTAATTGTCGGATTATCCTTTACAATCTCATAGTAGGGTTCCTTTTTGACGATGATCCGATGTTTCACCCTTACTTTCCAGGCGGACAATGCGCCGCTAAACTTACCCATGGCGCGTCTGTTTATCTTCTTCATTGTCGGGTCTTGCCACGGTCGAGTATATTTCATTTCATCCCGGCCTGGGAACAAGAATCCCTGGTGCAGCTTAGTTAGGAGGGAGTGCTCCATATCTGGTGTCTTCTTTAATTTCTCATCGTTGATGGTGGCGGTTCCCCATAGGATGCAGCCTATTTGATTGCCGTAGCACATGCGCGCTTCCGCAGGCTCTTTTGGCTCAAAATTGCCGGTGTCCACCTCCGTGACCACTAGTCTAGTAGTGTTGAGCTGGTTTGGGCGTCGCATCCTCTTCGGTTTTGGTCCTATACTGGCTGATTCGCCAGTCTCGGTGCCGGTCTCGGCGCCGGTCTCGGTGCCGGTGTCGGTCTTAGCGCCAGTCTCGGCACCGGTCTTGATGTCGGTCTCAGTCTCGGATGTGACAGGGGGGCACTGCAACAATGGTTGCTCACCGAGATAGTTCAAATAGTTGTCTACCGCCTCGTAGACGTTGCAATCACCAGAACCCTGTCCTTCATCATTGCTAGCCATGTTTCCTACAATTAAATCTAGTCAATTAATTATATACCTAATAAAATGAATAATGACATTAAAAAGGCCTATGTTTTGCAGGAATGTTGATTCATTCCCGTTGCGGCAAATCCCGGGCACTCGATATGTCCTAGTTTGTAGCACAAGTCATGCCGAAATTCACGGAAAATTTCAGCATGACCTTTGCTACAAAGTGGACAAATCGAGCGCCTAAAATTTGCCAGAACAGAAATGAATCAACATTCCAGCAAAACATAGGCCACTCAGAATCATTCCCTGCAAACAATGTTCAAATATCCATCTTCGACACCACAACACATGTCCAAATATACACGAGCAACCACAACACTAGATATACATTAGCAAACACTATTGAGGAATTTGCATCTAACAAAATTTATTACCCTAGCTAAATACTATGATCTATTAATAGAAAACATAGAAAATTCAGTCCTAAAAAATTTTAACTAATTTTTTTTCTGTCCTCACTTTTCTACCTCTCTATCTCTCCCTCACTCTCCCTCTCCCTCTCCCTCTCCCTCTCTCTCTCCCTCTTCCTCCCCCTCTCTCCCTCTCCCTCTCTCTCCCTCTTCCTCCCCCTCTCTCCCTCTCCCTCTCCCTCTCTCTCCCTCTCACTCTCTCTCAAGCTAGTGTTTCACATATGCATTCTTTGCAAAGTATTTAGGTGAATTAATAAACATTGAATTTTTGCTCTAAACTAATTTTTTTTCTCTAAAATGATTTTTTATAAACATTGGAGGAACCCTAATCTTCTGTCCACATCAACTACAGCTACTTAAGCATCTAAATCTACTTAAGCATATAAACCTACTTAAGCATTTGATGAACCCTAGCTAATTTGATGAACCCTAAAATTGCATGAACCCTAGGAACCCTAGCTAGGCAGAGGTAGGGGAGGAGGAGGAGGTATAGGCCTGGTTACCTCGGGTGTCGGTGAAGGTAGGGAGAGGAGGTCGGAGCGGCCGAGGGCGCGGCGGAGGTATGGACGAGGTTGTCGGCGTCGAGCGTTGGGGCTCGAGAGGGGCAGGGCGGCGAGGAGCGGACGAGGGCGGCTCCAGGGGCGCCGAGGGCGCGCGGATCCGGTGGCGGCGATGGCGCGTGATGACCCACAAGTATAGGGGATCTATTGTAGTCCTTTCGATAAGTAAGAGTGTCGAACCCAACGAGGAGCAGAAGGAAATGACAAGCGGTTTTCAGCAAGGTATTCTCTGCAAGCACTAAAATTATCGGTAACAGATAGTTGTATGATAAGATAATTCGTAACGGGTAACAAGTAACAAAAGTAACTAAGGTGCAGCAAGGTGGCCCAATCCTTTTTGTAGCAAAGGACAAGCCTGGACGAACTCTTATATAAAGCAAAGCACTCCCGAGGACACATGGGAATTGTTGTCAAGTTAGTTTTCATCATGCTCATATGATTCGCGTTCATTACTTTGATAATTGATATGTGGGTGGACCGGTGCTTGGGTGCTTCCCTTCCTTGGACAAGCCTCCCACTTATGATTAACCCCTCTCGCAAGCATCCGCAACTACGAAAGAAGAATTAAGATAAATCTAACCATAGCATGAAACATATGGATCCAAATCAGCCCCTTACGAAGCAACGCATAAACTAGGGTTTAAGCTTCTGTCACTCTAGCAACCCAGCATCTACTTAACTTCCCAATGCCTTCCCCTAGTCCCAAATCATGGTGAAGTGTCATGTAGTCGATGTTCACATAACACCACTAGAGGAAAGACAACATACATCTCATCAAAATACCGAACGAATACCAAATTCACATGATTACTTATAACAAGACTTCTCCCATGTCCTCAGGAACAAACACTACTCACAAAGAATATTCATGTTCATAATCAGAGGAGTATTAATTATCATTAAAGATCTGAACATATGATCTTCCACCGAATAAACCAACTAGCATCAACTACAAGGAGTAATCAACACTACTAGCAACCCACAGGTACCAATCTGAGGTTTTGAGACAAAGATCGGATACAAGAGATGAACTAGGGTTTGAGAGGAGATGGTGCTGGTGAAGATGTTGATGGAGATTGACCCCCTCTCGATGAGAGGATCGTTGGTGATGACGATGGCTTCGATTTCCCCCTCCCGGAGGGAAGTTTCCCTGGCAGAATAGCTCCGTCGGAGCCCTAGATTGGTTCTGCCCAGGTTCCGCCTCGAGACGGCGGTGCTTCGTCCCGAAAGCTTCCTTCTGATTTTTTCCAGGTCAAAACACACCATATAGCAGAAGATGGGCATCGGGGGCCTGTCAGGTGGCCCACAAGGCAGGGGGGCGTGCCCAGGGGGTAGGGCGTGCCCTCCACCCTTGTGGATGGCTGGTGGCCCCCCTCTGGTGCTTTCTTCGCCCAATATTTTTTATTAATTTCAAAATGACTCTCCGTGAAGTTTAAGGACTTTTGGAGTTGTGCAGAATAGGTCTCTAATATTTGCTCCTTTTCCAGCCCAGAATTCCAGCTGCCGGCCTTCTCCCTCTTCATGTAAACCTTGTAAAATAAGAGAGAAAAGGCATAAGTATTGTGCCATAATGTGTAATAACAGCCCATAATGCAATAAATATCAACATAAAAGCATGATGCAAAATGGATGTATCAACTCCCCCAAGCTTAGACCTCGCTTGTCCTCAAGCGAAAGCCGAAATCGAAAAATATGTCCACATGTTTAGAGATAGAGGTGTCGATAAAATAAAATACGGACATGAGGGCATCATGATCATCTTTAGAGCAGCAACATATATTGTCATAAAATTTCTTATGCCAAAGTAACAACTCATTCATAAGGTAAAGTATGAATCAAGAACTTCATTGAAAACCAACAAACTATGATCTCAGTCATTGAAGCAATTGCAATTTATCACAACATCGGAAAGAGTCAATTTAAGAGCTTTTCAGCAAGTCCACATACTCAACTATCATCTAGTCTTTCACAATTGCTAACACTCACACGATACTTATGGGTTGAAAGCTTCAGTCGGACACAGAGAAAGATAGGGGATATAGTTTCGCCTCCCAACCTTTTACCTCAAGGGTAATGTCAACAATAATCCTTTATGATGACCTACATCCGAGTGGATATATATATCTGGATCTTTCTCCAACACATAGTGCTTGCCAAAAGGAAAAAAGTGTAAAAAGGAAAGGTGAAGATCACCATGACTCTTGTATAAGGGTTGAAGATAAAAGTAAAAGATAGGGCCTTCGCAGAGGGAAGCAGAGGTTGTCATGCACTTTTATGGTTGGATGCACAAAATCTTAATGCAAAAGAACGTCACTTTATATTGCCGCTTGTGATAAAGAACTTTATTATGCAGTCCGTCGCTTTTATTTCTTCCATATCACAAGTTTGTATAAAGCTATTTTCTTCACACTAATAGATCATACATATTTAGAGAGCAATTTTTATTGCTTGCACCGATGACAACTTACTTGAAGGATCTTACTCAATCCATAGGTATATGGTGGACTCTCATGGCAAAATTGGTTTAAGGGAGGTTTGGAAGCACAAGTAGTATCTCTACTTGGTGCAAAGAATTTGGCTAGCATGAGAGGGAAAGGCAAGCTCAACATGTTGGACGATCCATGACAATATAACTTCTATTCGGATATAAGAGAACATAAACCATTATGTTGTCTTCCTTGTCCAACCTCAACCTTTTAGCATGTCATATTTTAATGAGTGCTCACAATCACAAAAGATGTCCAAGATAGTATATTTGTATGTGAAACCTCTCTTTCTTTATTACTTCCTATTAATTGCAACAATGACCAAAACTATGTTTGTCAACTCCCAACAAATTTTATTCATCATACTCTTTATATGTGAAGTCATTACTCTCCATAAGATCAATATATGATCTATTTATTTCCTTTTATTTCTTTCTCTTATTTTTATTCCCTTAAGATCATAGCAAGAAAGTAAAGCCCTCAACTCAAAACTACTCTTTATTATATATAGCTCACGGACTCGATTACAAAGAGGGAACATAAAGCAAAACTCAAAGCTAGATCTTACTAAAACTTTATTCTACTAGATCAAGATATAACCAAAAGGATCGAACTAAGAAAAACGATAGAAGTAAAGTTGTGATAGTGTGATACGATACCGGGGCACCTCCCCCAAGCTTGGCAGCTGCCAAGGGGAGTGCCCATACCCATGTATTTATGTCTCTTTATTCGGAGGCGGTGATGATGGAGTTGTTGATGACAAAATTTTATCCTCCGTCTTCCAAGGCATAGGTTCACCATCGTAAAAAGATGAACGAGTCTCCGGGATCCTCAAATCTGCAGCCAAACTCATCCTCTTAAATCTATATGCATACTCACAGTTTTGGTTTTGCAGGCCATAGATCTGGGCTTGGAGATGCTCGATTTTCTCATGAAGCTTGAAGATGGCCTCCCCAATGTTATCGGCATCCAACTTGTGACCACTAGTAAATTCAGCGATCATCATGTGGTTGGCGTTGAGTCCGCGTTCCACCATCCCTTGGCACTTGAAGACTTGCTGCTCCACTGCTTCGAGCCTTGTCTCCATGCTTCCGGTCTTCTTAGACCCTTCGTTATCACGGATGTGCAGCACCCCCCCATGTAGCTCAATGGTTTGAGGGTGTTGTAGCACCTCCACGAGATAAGGGTTGATGACCTTCTCGAAAAACTTGTCCTTGGGGGCACTTGGAGACGTCATGGCGATTTGGATCTGTCGAAAAAATAGCACGAAACAAGAATAGGAGATATTGCCGTGGTACGGTGGCCAAAATTTTCGGGAGATTATATAATGAATTTTTACCGACTAAAAGAAGTATTGTGCAAGAAAACGGAGTCCGGAGGGCACACGAGGTGGCCACAAGGCAGGGGGCGCGCCCAGGGGGTAGGGCGCGCCCTCCACCCTTGTGGTCTCCTCGTGCAATTTTCGGACTACTTTTAATTTTCCTAATTTTTTAAATATTCCAAAACGGAGCAAAATTATCATTGGAAACGTTTTGGAGTCGGTTTACTTATCGCACCACATACATATTCCTTTTCGGAGTCTGAAACGTTCTGGAAAGTGTCCCTTATGTACTCCTCCGGTGTTACGGTGTCAATTATATTGGTCTCAACATTTATGGGATTACCTGAGATATAATGTTTGATTCTTTGACCGTTTACCACCTTCGGATTTGTGCCTTCGGCGTTGTTGATTTTTATGGCACCGGAATGATAGACCTCCTCGATAATGTAAGGACCTTCCCATTTAGAGAGAAACTTTCCTGCAAAAAATCTTAAATGAGAGTTGTATAGCAAAACATGATCACCTACATTAAACTCACGCTTTTGTATCCTCTTGTCATGCCATCTTTTAACTTTTTTTTAAACAACTTGGCATTCTCATAGGCTTGGGTTCTCCATTCATCAAGCGAGCTTATGTCAAATAACCTCTTCTCACCGGCGAGTTTGAAATCATAGTTGAGCTCTTTGATTGCCCAATAAGCTTTGTGTTCTAGTTCAAGAGGTAAGTGACAAGCCTTTCCATAAACCATTTTATATGGAGACATACCCATTGGGTTTTTATAAGCAGTTCTATAAGCCCATAATGCATCATCAAGTTTCTTAGACCAATTCTTTCTAGATCTATTAACAGTCTTTTGCAAAATCAATTTAATCTCTCTATTGCTCAATTCTACTTGACCGCTGGACTGAGGATGATATGGAGATGCAATTATATGGTTAACATCATATTTAGCAAGAATTTTACGGAAAGCACCATGAATAAAATGCGAACCACCATCAGTCATCAAATATCTAGGGACCCCAAACCTTGGAAAATTAACTTGTTTAAGCATCTTAATAGAGGTGTTATGATCAGCACTACTAGTTGGAATAGCTTCTACCCATTTAGTAACGTAATCAACAGCAACTAAAATATGTGTATACCCATTAGAGGAAGGAAAAGGTCCCATATAATCAAAGCCCCAAACATCAAATGGTTCAATAACGAGTGAATAATTCATAGCCATTTCCTGACGTCTACTAATATTACCAATTCTTTGACATTCATCACAAGATAAGACAAACTTACGAGCATCCTTGAAGATAGTAGGCCAATATAAACCGGATTGTAATACCTTGTGTGCATTTCTATCTCCAGCGTGGTGTCCTCCGTAGGACTCGGAGTGGCACTTGCGTAGGATCTGTTCCTGATCATGCTCAGGTACACAACGTCTAATAACACCATCTACTCCTTCTTTATAAAGGTGTGGGTCATCCCAAAAGTAATGTCTTAAATCATAGAAACACTTTTTCTTTTGCTGGTATGTGAAACTAGGTGGTATAAATTTAGCAACAATGTAATTAGCATAATCAGCATACCACGGAGTATTACGAGAAGCATTTATGACAGCTAATTGTTCATCAGGAAAGCTATCATCAATAGGCAGTGGGTCATCAAGAACATTTTCTAACCTAGACAAGTTGTCTGCAACGGGGTTCTCAGCTCCCTTTCTATCAATAATATGCAAATCAAATTCTTGTAGCAAGAGAACCCATCTAATAAGTCTAGGTTTAGCATCTTTCTTTTCCATAAGATATTTAATAACAGCATGATCAGTGTGAACCATTACTTTGGAATCAACAATATAAGATCTGAACTTATCACAAGCAAAGACAACTACTAGAAATTCTTTTTCAGTAGTAGCATAATTTCTCTAGGCTCTGTCTAGAGTTTTACTAGCATAATGAATAACATTCAATTTCTTATCAACTCTTTGCCCTAGAACAACACCAACAGCATAATCACTAGCATCACACATGATTTCAAAGGGTAAATTCCAATCAGGCGGTTGAACAATAGGTGCAGAAATCAAGGCTTTCTTAAGTATTTCAAATGCTTCTACACAATCATCATCAAAAACAAAAGTAACATCTTTTTGCAAGAGATTAGTGAGAGGCCTAGAAATTTTAGAGAAGTCTTTAATAAACCTCCTATATAAACCAGCATGACCAAGGAAACTTCTTATACCTTTGATATCTTTAGGACACGGCATCTTTTCAATAGCATCTACTTTAGCTTTATCAACTTCAATACCTCTTTCAGAAATTTTATGCCCCAAGACAATACCTTCATTAACCATAAAGTGGCACTTCTCCCAATTCAAGACAAGATTACTTTCTTCACATCTCTTCAAAACTCGATCAAGGTTGCTTAAGCAATCATCAAAAGAAGTTCCGTAAACGGAGAAATCATCCATGAAAACCTCAACAATCTTTTCACAAAAATCAGAGAATATAGCAGTCATACATCTTTGAAAGGTAGCAGGTGCATTGCATAAACCAAAAGGCATACGTCTATAAGCAAAGGTACCGAAAGGGCAAGTAAAAGTGGTCTTTTCCTGATCATCTTTTGACACTGGTATTTGAGAAAAACTAGAGTAACCATCTAGAAAGCAAAAATGTGTATGTTTGGATAGTCTTTCTAGCATTTGATCAATAAAGGTAGAGGTTAATGATCTTTTCTAGTAGCTTTATTTAATTTGTGAAAATCAATTACCATTCTATAACCTGTAACAGTTCTCTGTGGAATCAATTCATTCTTATCATTTGGAACAACAGTAATACCTCCCTTCTTAGGGACACAATGAATGGGACTTACCCATCTACTATCAGCAATAGGATAAATTATACATGCCTCCAGATGCTTTAGTATTTCATTTCTTACCACTTCTTTCATCTTAGGATTTAACCGTCGTTGGTGATCAACAACTGGTTTAGCATCATGCTCCAAATTAATTTTGGGCTGACATAGAGTGGGACTAATGCCCTTATGATCATCAAGAGTATATCCAATAGCGGCACGGTGCTTCTTTAGAGTTTTCAATAATTTCTTTTCTTCATGCTCTGAAAGGTTAGCACTAATAATAACAGGATATATCTTCTTTTCATCAAGGTAAGCATATTTCAGAGTATCAGGTAATTGTTTAAGCTCAAACACGGGATCTCCCTTGGGTGGAGGAGGATCCCCAAGGATTTCAACAGGCAAGTTGTGTTTCAAAACAGGCCCTTGATTAAAAAATATTTCATCTATTTCCCTTCTGTCATTCATGAACATATCATTTTCATGGTCTAGCAAATATTGTTCTAAGGGATCAGTAGGAGGCATGGCAATAGAAGCAAGACCAATAATTTCATCCTTACTAGGCAATTCTTTATCATGGGGTTGTCTACGAAATTTAGAGAAATTAAAATCATGAGACATATCCCCTAAACCAACAGTAACAATATCTTTCTCACAGTCTATCTTAGCATTAACGGTATTCAAGAAAGGTCTACCAAATATAATGGGACAAAAGTCATCTTGTGGGGAAGCAAGAACAAGAAAATCAGTAGGGTATTTTATTTTCCCACACAAGACTTCAACATCTCTAACAGTCCCAATTAGTGATATAGTATCTCTATTGGCAAGCTTAATAGTAACATCAATATCCTCTATCTCAACAGGTGCAATATCATTCATAATTTCTTTATATAAAGTAAAAGAAATTGCACTCACACTAGCACCCACATCACATAAGCCATGATAACAATGATCTCCTATTTTAACAGAAACAACAGGCATGCCAACAACAGGTCTATGTTTATCTTTAATACCGGATTTAGCAATTATAGCAGCTTCATCACAGAAATAAATAACATGCCCATCAATATAATCAACCAAGAGATCTTTAACCATAGCAATGCTAGGCTCAACTTTAATTTGTTCAGGGGGTGTAGGTATTCTAATATAACTCTTACGAACCACAGTTGAAGCTTTAGCATGATCCTTTATTCTAACAGGAAAATGTGGTTTCTCAATATAAGCAGTAGGAACAATAGGATCAACATTATAAGTAATAGTTTCTTCTTCAACTTTAATAGGTTCAACTACTTTAGCTTCAATGGGAGGATGATATTTAAACCACTTCTCCTTAGGGAGATCAACATGAGTTGCAAATGATTCACAAAAAGAAGCTACTAGCTCAGAGTCAAGTCCATATTTAGTGCTAAAATCACGAAAAGCATCGGTATCCATAAAAGATTTAACACAATCAAACTTAATGTTTATACCTGACTCCTTACCTTCGTCGAGTTCCCAATCTTCAGAGTTGCATTTAATTCTTTCCAGTAAATCCCATTTGAATTCAATATCCTTCTTCATAAAAGAACCAGTACAAGAAGTATCGAGCATGGATCGATCATTATGAGAAAGCCGAGCATAAATTTTTCGAATAATAATTTCTCTTGAGAGCTCAGGATTGGGGCATGAATATAACATTGACTTAAGCCTCCCCCAAGCTTGAGTGATACTTTCTCCTTCACGAGGCCAAAAATTATAAATATAATTCCGATCACGATGAACCAGATGCATAGGATAAAACTTCTGATGAAATTCCAATTTCAATCGATTGTAGTTCCAAGTCCCAATATAATCGCATAGCCTATACCATGTCAATGCCTTCTCCTTCAAAGATAAAGGGAAGACCTTCTTCTTAACTTCATCCCCGGGCAAACCTGCAAGCTTAAATAATCCACAAACTTCATCCATATAGATTAGATGCATATCAGGATGTAGTGTTCCATCTCCTGTATAAGGATTAGCTAGCAGTTTCTCTATCATACCCTAAGGCGTTTCATAATATTTATTTTCAGTAGGTGTAGTAGGTTGAGGGGCAACTCTTTGCTCTTCCAGTCGGGGTGAAGATACCCCAAACAAACCCCTCAAAGGATTATTTTCCATAGTAACAAGTAATAGTAAATTTCAGTACACTATATAAATGTTTCCTTACCAAAGGCGCTTCACTCCCTGGAAACGGCACCAGAAAAGAGTCTTGATGACCCACAAGTATAGGGGATCTATCGTAGTCCTTTAGATAAGTAAGAGTGTCGAACCCAACGAGGAGCAGAAGAAAATGACAAGCAGTTTTCAGCAAGGTATTCTCTGCAAGCACTAAAATTATCGGTAATAGATAGTTGTATGACAAGATAATTCGTAACGGGTAACAAGCAACAAAAGTAACTAAGGTGCAGCAAGGTGGCCCAATCCTTTTTGTAGCAAAGGACAAGCCTGGATGAACTCTTATATAAAGCAAAGCGCTCCCGAGGACACATGGGAATTGTTGTCAAGTTAGTTTTCATCATGCTCATATGATTCGCGTTCATTACTTTGATAATTTGATATGTGGGTGGACCGGTGCTTGGGTGCTGCCCTTCCTTGGACAAGCCTCCCGCTTATGTTTAACCCCTCTCACAAGCATCCGCAACTACGAAAGAAGAACTAAGATAAATCTAACCATAGCATGACACATATGGATCCAAATCAGCCCCTTACGAAGCAACGCATAAACTAGGGTTTAAGCTTCTGTCACTCTAGCAACCCATCATCTACTTATTACTTCCCAATGCCTTCCCCTAGGCCCAAATCATGGTGAAGTGTCATGTAGTCGACGTTCACATAACACCACTAGAGGAAAGACAACATACATCTCATCAAAATATCAAACGAATATCAAATTCACATGATTACTTACAACAAGACTTCTCCCATGTCCTTAGGAACAAACGTAACTACTCACAAAGCATATTCATGTTCATAATCAGAGGAGTATTAATTATCATTAAAGATCTGAACATATGATCTTCCACCGAATAAACCAACTAGCATCAACTACATGGAGTAATCAACACTATTAGCAACCCACAGGTACCAATCTGAGGTTTTGAGACAAAGATCGGATACAAGAGATGAACTAGGGTTTGAGAGGAGATGGTGCTGGTGAAGATGTTGATGGAGATTGACCCCCTCTCGATGAGAGGATCGTTGGTGATGACGATGGCTTCGATTTCCCCCTCCCGGAGGGAAGTTTCCCCGGCAGAACAGCTCCGCCGGAGCCCTAGATTGGTTCTGCCCAGGTTCCGCCTCGAGACGGCAGCGCTTCATCCCGAAAGCTTCCTTCTGATTTTTTCCAGGTCAAAATACACCATATAGCAGAAGATGGGCATCGAGAGCCTGCCAGGTGGCCCACAAGGCAGGGGGCGCGCCCAGGGGGTAGGGTGCGCCCTCCACCCTTGTGGATGGCTGGTGGCCCCCCTCTGGTGCTTTCTTCGCCCAATATTTTTTATTAATTCCAAAATGACTCTTCGTGAAGTTTCAGGACTTTTGGAGTTGTGCAGAATAGGTCTCTAATATTTGCTCCTTTTCCAGCCTAGAATTCCAGCTGCTGGCCTTCTCCCTCTTCTTGTAAACCTCATAAAATAAGAGAGAAAAGGCATAAGTATTGTGCCATAATGTGTAATAACAGCCCATAATGCAATAAATATCAACATAAAAGCATGATGCAAAATGGACGTATCAGCGCGCGGCTCCGGTGGCGGCGACGGAGGCAGGGCGGCGAGGGAGAGGTAGGAGACGCGAGAAGATGGGGAAATTGCGGGAAGAAGCTAGGGACGCCCGCGCAGGGGCAAGTTAAACTTAGCGGTAGCGCTGGTTGGCGGAATGCGCTACTGCTATAGATAAGTTAGCTACAGCGCGCGTTGGGAAAACGCGCTATAGCTAAAGTAGCTATAGCGCTTTCATAAACAGGCGCTACTGCTTTCATTTTTTCTTTTTCTTTAATTTTCCTTTTCTTTTTTTTTCTTTCCTTTTTTTCTTTTCTTTTCCTTTTCTTAGTTGCAGCACTGTCGCCCTAAAACATGCTTCTACTATTTAAATAGCAGTAGCGCAGTCTGCAGACGGGCGCTACTACTATACCAAGCCTGGCGGCAACGGTGTAGTAGTTATAGTAGTAGCACTTTTTGTAAGGGCCGCGCTACAACTATTTGTATAGCAGTAGCGTTCTTTTTCTACACGCGCTATTGTTAGGTAGCAGTAGCGCCTTGTTTTAAAGAGCACTACTGAGAAGACTCTATTTATAAGCTTTTCCCTAGTAGTGAGTGATAAAAGTGGAAAAACTGTTCCCTAACTCGGAGAACAGGCAGTGCAATCGATCCCCCCACTCAAGGTGAGTACCGATTTGGTGGTAACCGACGTTGCGAGGCCGATATCACTGTTGAACAACTCCTAGGCACCGAGGAAGTCCCCATGATGGAAGAGAAGGCACTAGCATGGAAATATGTCCCCGGGAACCCTCTGGTCAGGCCTGATGACCCACAAGTATAGGGGATCAATCGTAGTCCTTTCGATAAGTAAGAGTGTCAAACCCAACGAGGAGCAGAAGGAAATGACAAGTGGTTTTCATCAAGGTATTCTCTGCAAGCACTGAAATTATAAGTAACAAGTAGTTTGATAGCAAGATAATTTGTAATGAGCAAGTAACGGTAACGATAAATAGTATGCAGCAAGATAGCCCAATCCTTTTGTGGCAAAGGACAGGCCAAAACGGTCTCTTACGATAAGCAAAGTGTTCTTGAGGGTACATGGGAGTTTCATCATGTCACTTTCATCATGTTGGTTTGATTCGTGTTTGCTACTTTGATAATTTGATATGTGGGTGGACCGGTGCTTAGGTGTTGTTCTTACTTGAACAAACCTCCTACTTATGATTCACCCCCTCGCAAGCATCCGCAACTACGAGAAAAGTATTAAGATATAATCTAACCATAGCATTAAACTTTTGGATCCAAATCAGTCCCTTACGAAGTAGCGCATAAACTAGGGTTGAAGCTTCTGTCACTCTCGCAACCCATCATCTGATAACTACTCCACAATGCATTCCCTTAGGCCCTAATAAGGTGAAGTGCCATGTAGTCGACGTTCACATGACACCACTAAGGGAATCACAACATACATATCATCAAAATATCGAACACATATCAAGTTCACATGATTACTTGAAACAAGATTTCTCCCGTGACCTCAAGAACAAAAGTAACTACTCACAAATAATAATCATGCTCAAGATCAGAGGGTTATTAACTAGCATAATGGATCTGAACATATAATCTTCCACCAAATAAACCATATAGTAATCAACTACAAGATGTAATCAACACTACTAGTCACCCACAAGCACCAATGTAAGGTTCCGGTACAAAGATTGAACACAAGAGATGAACTAGGGTTTGAGAGGAGATGGTGTTGTTGAAGATGTTGATGGAGATTACCCTCCCCGAGATGGGAGAGTTATTGGTGATGATGATGACGATGATTTCCCCCTCCGGGAGGGAAGTTCCCCCAGCGGAATCGCTTCGCCAGAGGGCAAAAGTGCTCCTGCCCAAGTTCCGCCTCGAGACGGCGGCGCTTCGTCCCGAAATTAGTCCTTCCTTATTTTTTTCTAGGTCAAAATGACTTATATACCAGAAGAGGGGCACCGGAGGTGGGCCGAGGAGGGCACAACCCACCAGGGCGCGCCTGGGCTCCCTGGCGCGCCCAGGTGGGTTGTGCCCACCTGGTGGGCCCCCTCTGGTAGTTATTTGCTCCAATAATTCTTATATATTCCATAAAAAATCTCCGTGAAGTTTCAGCTTATTTGGAGTTGTGTAGAATAGGTAGCTCTGACGTGCTTTTTCAGGTCTAGAATTCCAGCTGCCAGTATTCTCCCTCTTTGTGTAAACCTTGCAAATTATGAGAGAAAAGGCATTAGAATTACTCCCAAAAGCATTATTATGCATAAAAACATTATAAATAACAGTAGCAAAACATGATGCAAAATGGACGTATCAACTCCCCCAAGCTTAAACCTCGCTTGTCCTCAAGCGAAAACCAAAATCAAAAAACATGTCCACATGCTTAGAGAGAGAGGTGTCGATAAAAATAAAATACGACATAGAAGCATCATACATATTATTATAACAGAAAAAACTTTAACATAAAGCTCTCATCACATAACTTTTTTCATATAACTTCTCATGAACAAGTAACAATTCATCACAACATTGAAGTATGAAGCATAAACCTTATTGAAAACCAACAAACTATGTTCTCAGTCAACTTTGCAACTACAATTCATCATATTTTCAGGAAGGGTCATGTGTCGGAGCCTTTAGGCAAGTCCACATACTCAACCATCATTTAATCTTCTATGATTGTTAACACTCACAGCGTACCCATGAACAAAAAGTTTCAACTAGACACATAGAAAGATAGGGGCTTATAGTTTCGCCATCCAACATATTCACCTCAAGGGTGATGTCAACAATAATAACTCATCCCTACTCATATCCAACTAGATATATGTGCCTAGATTTTTCTGATGGAAATATGCCCTAGAGGCAATAATAAAATGGTTTTTTTTATATTTCCTTAATCATGATAAAGGTTCATTATTCATGGTAGAATTGTATTGACCAAAAACTTAAATACATGTGTGGATACATAAACAAATACCGTCTCCCTAGTGAGCCTCTACTAGACTAGCTCGTTGATCAAGATGGTTAAGGTTTCCTAACCATAGACATGTGTTGTCATTTGATAACAGGATCACATCATTAGGAGAATGATGTGATGGACAAGACCCATCTGTTAGCTTAGCATATTGATCGTTCAGTTTATTGCTATTGCTTTCTTCATGTCAAATACATATTCCTTCGACTATGAGATTATGCAACTCCCGGATACTGGAGGAATACCTTGTGTGCTATCAAACTTCACAACGTAACTGGGTGATCATAAAGATGCTCTACAGGTATCTCCGAAGGTGTTTGTTGAGTTAGCATAGATCGAGATTAGGATTTGTCACTCCAAGTATCGGAGAGGTATCTCTGGTCCCTCTCGGTAATACACATCATAAGAAGCCTTGCAAGCAAAGTTACTAATGAGTTAGTTACGAGATGATGTATTACGGAACGAGTAAAGAGACTTGCCGGTAACGAGATTGAACTAGGTATGAAGATACCGACGATCGAATCTCAGGCAAGTAACATACCGATGGACAAAGGGAATTACGTGTGTTGTCATAAGGTTCGACCGATAAATATCTTCGTAGAATATGTAGGAGCCAATATGGGCATCTAGGTTCCGCTATTGGTTATTGACCGGGGAGGTGTCTCGGTCATGTCTACATAGTTCTCGAACCCGTAGGGTCCGCGCGCTTAACATTCATTGACGATATAGTGTTATATGAATTACGTATGTTGGTGACCGAATGTTGTTCGGAGTCCCGGATGAGATCACGGACATGACGAGGAGCTCCGGAATGGTCCAGAGGTAAAGATTGATATATATGATGATATGGTTAGGCCAAGGAGTAAGGCCCACGGGGCTTTAAGTCGGTGCAAAAGGAGTTTTGCGGAGGCCAGTGGGCCAAACGCCGGAGACCTTGGCGTCTGGCCCTGGGCCAGACGCCGAGGCCCATGGCGTCTGAGCCAGACGCCAAGGACTTTGGCGTCTGGTCCTGGAAGTCCGAGAAGGACTCTTCCTTGCGGGCAAAACCGACTTTGAGGAGGCTCTTTCTCCAAGTTACGACCCCAGGGCTCAACATATAAATAGAGGGGCAGGGTTAGCACCTGGAACACATCAAGAATCACCAAGCCGTGTGCCGGCAACCCTGTCCGCTCTAGTTTATCCTCGGTCATAGTTTCCGTTGTGCTTAGCGAAGCCCTGCGGAGATTGTTCTACGCCAACACCGTCACCACGCCGTCGTGCTGCCGAAACTCATCTACTACTTCTCCCGTCTTGCTGGATCAAGAAGGCGAGGACGTCATCGAGCTGAACGTGTGCTTAACGCGGAGGTGCCGTACGTTCGGTACTTGATCGGGACGGATCATGAAGGTGTACGACTATATCAACCGCGTTGATAAACACTTTCGCTTAGCGATCTTCAAGGGTACGATGATGCTCTCCCCTCTCGTAGCTATGCATCTCCATGGATAGATCTTGCGTGTGCATAGAAATTTTTTTGTTTTCCATGCAACGTTTCCCAACAGTGGCATCATGAGCCAGGTCTATGCATAGATGATATGCACGAGTAGAACACAAAGAAGTTGTGGGCGGTGATGTTCATACTGCTAACCACCAACGTCTTATTTTGATTCGGAGGCATTGTGGGATGAAGCGTCCCGGACCAACCTTACATGTCCACGCACATGAGACCAGTTCCACCGACTGACATGCAACTAGTTTTGCATAAAGGTGGATCGTGGGTGTCTGTTTCTCCTACTTTAGTTGAATCAAATTTGACTACGGCCGGTCCTTGAAGAAGGTTAAAACAGCAAACTTGATAAATCACCGTTGTGGTTTTGCGTAGGTAAGTACGGTTCTTGCTAGAAACCCGTAGCAGCCACGTAAAACTTGCAACAACAAAGTAGAGGACGTCTAACTTGTTTTTGCAGGGTATGTTGTGATGTGATATGGTCAAGATATGATGTGATATACGTTATTGTATGAGATGATCATGTTTTGTAATTTATCGGCAACCGGCAGGAGCCTTATGGTTGTCTCATTATTGTATGAAATGCAAGCGCCATGTAATTGCTTTACTTTATCGCTATGCGTTAGCAATAGTTGTAGAAGCAAAAGTTGGCGAGACGACCATGACGCAACGATGGAGATCAAGGTGTCGAGCCAGTGACGATGGAGATCATGACGATGCTTTGGAGATGGAGATCAAAAGCACAAGATGATGATGGCCATATCATGTCACATATTTTGATTGCATGTGATGTTTATCCTTTATGCATCTTATTTTGCTTAGAATGGCAGTAGCATTATAAGATGATCCCTTCACTAAATTTCAAGATAAAAGTGTTCTCCCCGAGTATGCACCATTGCGAAATATCGTCGTTTCGAGACACCACGTGATGATTGGGTGTGATAGACTCTACGTTCACATACAACGGGTGTAAGACAGTTTTGCACATGCAGAATACTTGGGTTAAACTTGATTAGCCTAGCAAGTACATACATGGTCTCGGAACACTGGAGACCAAAAGGTCGAACATGAGTCATATAGTAGATATGATCAACATAGAGATGTTCACCATTGATGACTAGACCATCTCACGTGATGATCGGACATGGGTTAGTTGATTTGGATCATGTATCACTTAGATAACTTGAGGGATGTTAATTTAAGTGGGAGTTCATTAGTAATTTGATTAATTGAACTTAATTTATCATGAACTTAGTCTTGATAGTTTTTGCATATCTATGTTGTAGATCAATAGCTCGCGTATAGCTCCCCTGTTTTTGATATGTTCCTAGAGAAAAATAAGTTGAAAGATGATAGTAGCAATGATGCGGACTGGGTCCATGATATGAGGATTATCCTCATTGCTGCACAAAAGAATTATGTCCTTAATGCACCGCTAGGTGACAGACCTATTGCAGGAGCAGATGCAGACGTTATGAACGTTTGGCAAGCTCGGTATGATGACTACTTGTGTAACACCCCTGTGTAATCATCACTATGACACTCTGCTAAGTACGTCAAGTCATCTCCATTTGCAGTGCCTAATCACTTTGGTTAAGTATTCAACTCAAACTCTATTATGAAAAATCAACTTGAATTCAAAAGTAAAATATGAAGTTGCTCAAACACTGTTGGAAAAATGTTCACAATATTTCAAATAATCCAGAAGCAACTGTAAAAATATAATCAACACTAACTAAATTCCTAAGATGACCCTAACCTCCAAAAACAGTACCCAAATCAGCTATTTCAAGCCAATTCTATTTAAATAAAACTCAAATGAATTCAAATTACTCCCAAACTTTTTGAGGCAGTAAGGGATATTGCCTAATGATTTTTGGAACAAGTTGCACATTTTGCAAACAGTGCTTGGTGCCACAAGAAAAATAAAACGGAAAAGAAAACAAAAGAAAAATAGAAATAGAAAGATAAAAAGAAAAGAGGCACTGTGCACTGGGCCTAAGTGCACAGTGCCCCTGTTCCGGCCCACCTGGCCCATTCCTCTCTCTCTCCATCGTCGTGTCGTCACCACTGTGGCTGCGCACGCGCGCGCCGGTTAGGCGTCGACACGGCGGCAGCCACCGACAGTCGAGGGGATAAGCTTCCCCTCGTCCACTTCCCCTGGACTTCCTCGCTCACTCTCCCCTCGCCCGACTCGCTCCTCCCCTTCCCCTTCCTCTCCCTATCCGTCTAGGCCGAGCGCCACCGACGCCGGCGCCGGGCTCCGACGCGGCCACTGACGCCCGTCTGCCTCTCCGACAAGTCCGTTGGACTCGCCGCGGTCTCCCTCTTCTTCTGGTGGTCTCAGACGAAGCCAGGGAGCTGTGCAGCGGCCGTTCGTCTTCGTCCCCATCTCCGGCCCCGCGGCGATCTCCGGTGTCCCCGAGCCCCTCAGCGCTACTAAACCTCCACGAGCCACCTTGCGCCGCTCGGTGAGCACCCTTCCTCTCCCCTGGCCTCTCCGGTACCGTATGCGCGCTAGAATGGCGGCACCACAGAGAACCGAATGCCGCCGCCGCCATTGCTGTTGTAGCTGTGTTTCCGAGCCGCTACAAATTCACCCGACCACTCCGACGTGTTCCCTGTGCGACGTAGGCTCCGCGTAGATAGCAAGGATGGCCGCCCGTGCGCTTTAACGCCGAATCCAACGGGCCCGTGCTTCGGCCTCCGCCAAGGCTCAACGCCGGCGGCGTTTTCAGCAACCCCAGCCTCGGGCGACCACACCACTCGACGCAGCGCTCGTTGCTCGTCCGAACACAAGTCGCGTCATGCGTTTTGGGCCCCTGTAGGCATTTTCCGACGTGCTCCGGCGAGAGCGCCGCCACGGGAGGCTCACCGGCATGATTCCGGCGGCCCCGCTGAGCTGGCGAGCGTGGGGCCCGCCCAGTGCCACTGACAGTGGGCCCCTGCGCCTCGGTTTGACTTCGTTGACTGTGGTCAACGCAATTACTATTCATCCTAGTCACTGGCAGTGGGCCCCTTCGTTTAGTTAAAACAATTAAAACACTTTTAATTAAAATCTGTTTAGTTAACCCTAACACCCACTGACTAATGGGGCCCACCCTCTAATTAACCTATTTAGTTAGACTAACCTCTCTGTTAATTCCCACTGTCACTGACCAGTGGGTCCCACTAGACCCACCGGTCATTTTTGACTCTGGTCAGCCGGTTTGACTCGCTGACTTCACTGCTGACATCATATTTCAATTTCTGTTAAATTAATTAAACTCCAGAAAATCTTTTAAAATCTTTGAAAATTCATAACTTTTAAACCGTAGCTCAGATTGAAAAACTTAAAACTTGAAAGTTGTTCAGAACGACGAGACGAATCTGATTGTGTCGTCTATTTCCATGTCAGAACCCCCTACGTAGGAGAACCCGTAACTTTTAGCCCGATTCTAGTAGATGAATAGTGCACACACTCCGGTTAATAAATCCCGCGATAATCCTATTATAACTAAAATGACCTAGATGCATCTTTAGGCAACCCTGCACTGCATCCTAGGCATGGCATGCTTGTGTTGCATCGGTTGCTGTCTATTTACCTGTTTCTTCCCCCTCTTCTCTCTCGGTAGACCCCGACGTCGACGTAGCTCCCAAGGCCGACGCCGCTCAGGAGCCCAGCGACGCAGTTGATGACCTTGCCCTTGCCGCCGAGCAGACAGGCAAGCACCCCCCTTTTGAGCATACCGATATCACCTATTCTTCTCTCTCTTATGCTTGCATTAGAAGTTGCTGCTGTTACTGTTATCCTATATCTGCTGCATAGCCTGTTTATTGTAACCTGCTATTGTTACCTGCCTGCTTATCCTAAACTGTTTAGTATAGTTTGGGTAGAGACCCAGCAGAGACCCTACTATATCCCGACTGCCCCACTGGATTATCAGAAGACCCAAGCAAGGGATCGAAGACCAGGCCCCGACACCGCAGGTCACTTCCCCTTAGTTGCTCGACACTACTGGGTTACTATCGAGTGCCGAGGGTGATACCTCGTCAGCACTTCTGATGATATCCTTGTAGGTTAGTTAATCGGGCGTGGTCAGCGAGGGTGATTCCTCCTACACCACCCCCGATAACGACGCCGTCGCGCAACTCCTCAAGAGTGGACCTCGAGGGTGATTCCTCCTTCGTTCACCGTGACGATAACCTCCGAGGGAATTCCATCTAGGGTGATTCCTCAGGATTCCCCTTGGTGTTAGACACATGGTTCCCATTGTCACTATGACTTTACACTGAAACATGTTACTAAAGACGGGTCGGCCCTGAGGGGTACCCGCGCGAGCTTAATGGCGAGTGATGTGGAATCGGGTGGACCTGGATGGTGCCCGAGGGTTGAACACGAGGCATGGCCGGGCATTCCTAGCCCTTGTTGCAAGTCCTCGAGACGGGGCGACGGGGTCACATCTTTCGTGAGTCTCTGCTCGTTACCGCAACCCCCAACACACTAATGGTTTGGATATTTGATTCGAGGGGCCTCTGGCCTGATAGCACTAACCATCACGTGGGCATAGTATGGGCGTTCTGTGTTGTATACTTCAGCCGAAGCTTAATAGACATCAGCAACTGAGCGGCACACGCTGGGTTGGACTGGTAACGCAACCGCGCTTGTATTAAGGGGTTGCTAGGTCTGCTCACCGGCAGTGTACGCAACGTGCAGGAGCGTCTGGGGCGATGGCCCAAGACCCCTGGGGGCATAGGTTAGTCTGGCGTGCTGACCTCTCTGTGAAGTATTTGGTCGGCTTCCAGCGTATCATTTGGCCGAGGCTGGGTATGACCCAGAAAAGTGTGTCCGACCGGAGTTAATCGAGCATGGTGGGTAAGTTGGTGCACCCCTGCAGGGAAGAAACAATCTATCGATAGCCTGTCCTACGGTAACGGACACTCAGAGTTGTGTCCCGATCGGTACAACTAGAACTGATGACTTGAGATGAATTGAATAGTATGGCTCTGGGATTGCTTTCTCGCAGGGAGTCGAGGAAGAATCTCTGGGCGAGGTTGATAACATTACAACTACTTTACCTTATATTAATCTGCACTCTTCTAATGCTGCAAGACCGATGAAGATGCTGAAGAAGCTAGTCTTCGATAGGACTAGGCTTTCCCCTCTACTCTGGCATTTCTGTAGCCCAGTCCACATATACAGCCCTCCTTTGAAAATGTTGCATATGTAGTGTAGATCCTTGCTTGCTGAGTACTTCGGATGAGTACTCATGTTTGCTTTACTTTCTTTTTCTCCCCATATCCATTGTCGCCGCCAGATGACGAAGCCCCTGAGATAGCTGCCACTGTCGACGACTACGGCTACTACTACTACTACCCTCCCGGCGAGTACTACTACGAGGAGCCGACTGACGACCAGGAGTAGGTTCGGAGGGTCCTAGGCAGGATGCCTACGCCTTTCGATCGTAGTATTTTCTTTTACCCCGCCTTTCTAAAGGCCTATTTGTTTATCTGTAATATTTGTACCCAGATATCTGATGCTTCCGCTGACACTTGTATGCCATCGAGCTATGTATTCGAGCCCTCGAGGCCCTGGCTTGTAATATAAAGCTTGTATGACTTTATTTATGTTTTAGAGTTGTGTTGTGATATCTTCAAGTGAGTCCTTAGGCTTGATCGTGTGCATTTGCGTGTATGGTTAGTGCACGATTAAGCTGTGGCACCCCGGCTCAGAGAAAACCAGAGCGCCCCGTATTCCAGCCCAGGGACAAGTCCAATGGAATACGGCACTGTTGCCATAGAACAAATCAGCTCTTTATTAGAATGGATATGGTTACAAAGGGTACAAGGATTACTTCGGCACGGTGACACTACGCCTGCCCGGGGTAGCTCTATGCTAATAGCGGAGTAACTCTCTCGGCGGTGGAACATCAACGACGGTGATGGACTCCATTCCGCAGGGACTCTGGCTAGGACACGTATCCTAGGTCGGAAACTCGGGATCCTCGACAAACAAGCAATCACGGCATGACCTGCAAACTGCCATGACATGCCAGGTGAGTACTTTGAATGTACTCACAAGCTCACAACAAACATTAGCATTAAAGCAAGACAACATCCTAGCAGTCAAAATTAACAAGCATGGTTAGCAAAATAACTTCTGAAGTAAATGCAGTAAGGTAAAGCATGTTTAATCCATACTCCGAATAATCTTAGGATCCAATCCGAACCAGTGCCAAGTCCAATCATATGGTCATCCGACCACTTATCCCGGTGCTGACATATCATATACCTGATACCAACTGTATCACAAGTCTGACAAATTTACTCTCTTCTGGGTTGTCTCACAAATACTCACGATCCACCGAGTACTTCCGATCTTACGACCAGTTCTTTCATCATTATCATCACTACCATGGTTGACCAGCTAGTGAGGTCTGGTCGGACTGTCCAATACCGTGGACACGGCTATTCGAATAGATTTTACACTCTGCAGAGGTTGCGCACTTTACCCACACCATGGAGCACCTGACCTCGTGATCCCATTCGGGTGGACCAGCGTTGCTCCAACGAAACCTGCGTGACCCGTGACTCTCCCATCGTACCACCGGCAATCATCCTCCCCCGGAGTCAAGCCCTGGGTGGCCACTGTGTCACCGCGTGACAGCTACCACCGTCGTGGCCAACAAACTGTCCCAAACGGGGACCTGGTACCATATAACTCAACTGGGCTCACAAGGTTATCACCGCCTACCGGGCCAGGGTAGCGCGCACGCATAACCTTCCCTGTCGGGTAGTACCGGTGAAAGAGCACGCGATCAGACCAAGTCAAGGCCGTCCCATACCGGCAAATGTGGCTGCACGGATAAGTCCGGACAGGTGACTCAGGATCAACCATGAAAGATCTAATCCCCGAATAATATTTATGTCATGGCTGACACTCCGATAACCAGTATGCTTAAGCCACTGCTACTAATTCATCTTCTCGAACTGCCGGATGAACTTCGAAATAATCATAGATGGTAATCTCAACATCATAGTATCAACCAGTGGGTAAATTACTGGTCACTAATAATCCGGTACTCAACATGGTAGTCACCTATCCAAGAATTTACTCCAGTGTTGCATAATCCAATCCATTTCACAACTAATCATACTTGCTATCGAAATAATTATTCTAACTATGATATTGCAATGCAATCATGCAGATGAGAGTTGTGGCTTGCCTGGGGATGAAGGAACCATCGGGAAGAAGTGCGGAGAGTCCACGGAAGTGATCGCCGGAAATAGTTCTCTCTCGGAGGGGCTGTTTATGGTAAAGGGCAAAATGGTCATTTCCATAGTGTCAAAACATCATGGAAATGGTTCCATCGAAACGGGCTCGATGAGACGAAGACGTGGGCTTTGGAATCACCTCGATCGGAGTCACGAGCAAAAAGTTATAGCCCAACGAAGTTCAGGGACCAATCTGCAAAAATAACTCTACAAACGGGTCCCTGGCTGAGAAAACAGAAAGCGCCCTTTATAAGATTACGCTTTCAGAACTGAGACACGTAATTTGGGCTGAAGTGCAAAGGAAATATGCCTTCTGAAGACGAAAACGTATTTTCGAAGGCTGCCTCCACTTAAAATCCCGCGGGCCCGGGCGTTGACTTCTTCCTGCCGCTGGCAGGTGGGGTCGGAGCGATGGGGGGCCCGCCTGGCCCCAGTCGTCTTCTTCCTCGCCTGTTCCCCGCATGGGACAGAGGAGGAGCAGGGGAGGGGCGCTGCCGGCATCGGCCCCGGCGACTCCGGCCATCGCCGGCCGAGGCGAGGGCACCGGCAGGCGCGGAAGGGAGTGACGCGGCCGTCCAGGCTGGATGCGGACGACGAGGAGGACCGAGGTGGCGACACTCGAGGGAGGAGTGGAGACGAGGCCGAGCGCACTCTGGCGGCGATTCTCGGTGACTCGGGTCGTCTCTGGAGGGGCTCGGACCACCGACGGACTTGGGAGGAAGCCGCACATCCGTCCAGGAAAAAAAACACGCCGGGTAGGGCCATAGCCGTGACTATTCACGGTGGCCGAAGATAGAGGCGGCGGCTGGAGTTGGGGCGCATGGCCACAGGGGCTCTCCGGCGAGGCTGAGGGGGTGGGGAGGACCGCCGGAGTGTGGGTGGTATAGAGGTGGTGGTGGAATGGAGGAAGGGGCTCGGGGTCGCCGGAATTTGAGCGAGGCCAAGCCACGGCCGTGGCGGCAGTGGGCAGCGGGGAGAGCTTCTCCGGCTCGACTGAGGGGCTAGGGAGGGGTACAGGAGCACGGTGGAGCTGGTGGTGAGGTCGAGGGACTCGGGGGCAGCCTATAAATAGGCGGGCGGCACGGAGGGGATGAGCACGCCGCCGTGGCGGCCTTATCGCCGCACTGGCGCTCGGGGACACGCCGAGGGCATTGGCGATGTCGGCAAGAGCTCCGGGAGGGTGGAGAAGCAGGTAGGGGCTTCGGGAGAGCTCGAGGAAGAGGAAAATGACGACGGTGTCAAGTGCGCTCACAGGCAGAACAGCGACAGCGATCACCGTGGCGTGAGGAGGAAGAAATTGGAGGGGGAGAGGCTTCCAGGAGATGGGTGACGACGAGGCGAAGCCCCTAGACATGGCTAGGTGCCGGGGGAGAGAAGGAACACGACGAGGCCGAGGGTCTCATCACTGGAGCGCGCTGGCTGGCATGCCAGCCGCGTGATCACCATGTGCCATGGTGTTGCCATGCCCTACTTGATGCCAAATGATGTCCAGTGGGTAGTCCCTCCAAGCCACATTGCCAATGAGGTGATATATCGACGATAGGAGCTGTGTCTGGATGGGAGTGGTCACTGGAAGTTTACTGCATCCAACTGTTGCCTGAAACTGTGATCAACAGGAAAGGGATAAGAGCCAAGTGTGATGTCTGGGAGGTTTAGGGTAGGAAGGACTACAATCCTGTGAAATTTGGAGAGAAATGGACCAATATATAATGGGGTTGCTTTGCAACTGACCAATCTGGTCCAGAAACTCAATCTTGATGTGCCACTCACATGGAGTAGCCAATTGATCTAAAATTTGGTATAGCATGATGATTTGGTCATATGAGAGTGCCATAAAAATTTCATGCCATTTGGACAATCCAAAATGGTACTTCCTTCACAGCTATCCTCTCTGACCAGAATCTTAGAAAAATTCTAGGGAATTATTGGGAAGATGAAATGAGCCCAAATTTTGTAGAGATAGGTTATATGGGTATAAGAATGTTCTGGTAAATTTTCAGAAATTATGGAGCAATATAAAATATAGTTGCTTCATAATGTGAAAATATGACTAGAAACAAATATTTGATGCTATGCTCACATAGATGATTGGATAGGGTTGAAACTTGGTGGAGAGTCATGATTTGAGTATATGAAGATGCTTACAAAATTTCAACTCATTTGGATACTCCTAGCTAGCACTTGCTTCACAAAGATTCTAGTTGCCCAGAAACTTTGGAAATTAGCCAAGAGAGATTTAATATCCAAATAAAGTTGAATTTTGGCATGTGGCAATGATATGGATAGGAAAGAGTGCACAAAAAGTTTGAGAGCAAGAAAGCAAATATCAATGGTACTTGCTTCTCAACTTGGCAGCTAGGGCAGAATCAGAAAAGGAATACTTGTGAAATATTTTTGAACATGACAAGGAAGGGTTTGACATATTTGTGGAAGATATGACCCAAAAAAATTATGAGAATTATTTGGGAATTTTGGGAATGATGGAAATGTGGGTTGCTTCACAACCCAGAACAAACAGGGTTATTCCTTTAATAGAAAAAGGAATATTCCCAAGAAAAAGAATATTGGGGTTGGTCCAAGATGGAAATGGCAAGGTCTTGGGATGGTTTTGAGGTTGGCAAGCCACTCGGGAAGGGGAATCAAGGATGATCCCTCCAGGTTGCAAGACTACTGAGCCACAAAAAGCGAATCCAGACCAATAATCAAAAGAAAAAGAAAATGGGCAAAATCCAGGGTGTTACAAACCTACCCCCCTTAAAGAAATCTCGTCCTCGAGATTTGGTTGCTCAGTGATCAAGCATGAATATTCCCATTTGAGGAAACCGTTTCCAACTTGGGTTTTCTTTTTATCTTTGTATAATGCTCCCACTGAGTTTCATATGACTGACTGCCTTGCTTCAGGGTAGTTTGCTTTACTGGACCCTTTTTCTGGCAAATCTTACCTCATATGTTACTCTGACTCTGATCCTTTTATGTCTATTGACCTGTCTAGGGCAATAAATTTTCCTGACCAAACTATGTGCCTTGCTCGTAAGTCCGAGGGTGATTCCTCATGGACGTGTCATGACGAGGTCCAATACGATCAACCGTTCACTGAGTTGTGAACAGATTCTCTTGGTGGACACGAAATCTTTTACTCTTTGCATTGGGTGACTTCAAATGGATGTGTGTCCTCCAGATTCAAAACAGTACTGTGAATCATACCGTTCTCCTGGCGGAATATGACTTCTCGCACGGATAGCTGGGTCATCTTGGGTATCTTCACTGTCTTGGGTATAAGGCTCCTACCAAATATTTGACTGTCACCAGTCGTGACCAGCATAAAGGTGTACAGTCTTATTGTGATATTATCCATAGACTTGACTGACAGTGGTCCTGGCCACATAATCTTGTTCACTGCAGGTCAGTCTTTAACTGATTCCCATCTGTGAGGACACATACTTCGAGACTATTGTTCATCCTTTTGATTACTTAGTCTGTCGGCATCTCTATATGGATGGTAGGCCGTGTAATGCTTTAACACTATCGCTGCAATCAAACTGCTGAATTTGAATTGCTGAGTTAATCTTTCGGCTGACCTGACCAGCTTGGTTGCCCTGTTCTGACAATTCTGAACATATCTGATTGTCTGGGCGGGTGGTCTCGATATGGGGTCCTTGCAAATGGAATAGACCCTATGGGTGTGTACCCATGGTGGTCGGTACCAAGCCAGACTATCTGGAGTATTTGTACCATTACCATTACCTTACCTGTTTGGACAACCTTGCTCTTTTATTATAGTTCTCCTTGCCTGGATCCTTAGCTGAAGGAACTTGGCCTAATATGCTCTTGATTCTCCTGGTGACCATAGGTGTTGTCAGGTGCAATATTCCGGCAGGCATATTACTTTACAAGTTGTAGCTGTAGGGTAACGATCGTCTGAACCCTTGGATAAAACCGGAAAATAAACCAGTAGCCACCAGAACGGTCTTTACAACTCAGATCTGGGACATTACTAGAGTAACTCAACCCCGACTCAAGATGGCTGAAAAGCATCTCAGAGCATGAGACGGTGTTGATAAGAAGAAAGTAGCAACTCCCTAAGACGGCCGAAAAACAGCTCAGAGCATAGGGTCATTGCTACGAAGAGAAATTCAACAGCTGCCCGAGACGGCCGAAAAGCAGCTCACAACACGGGCCAGTTGCTGAAAAGAGAAATAAAAGTCGGCATCCACCCCAGATGGCCGGAAACAACTCAGAACACAGGCGTGGTGCCGTTACTAAAGAAAGGCAGGCAAGGGTTCATCCACATCCCATACAGCTCACTATTATGCATACAGGTATGAGCATAATAATTTGAACATACCGGAATAACACAGAGCAATGTTATAGGGCGTATATCAGCTGGCCGGCTTGCTCCATAGGTTGTTGGTCATCACACTGAAGTGTATAACTGGCGTTCTCTTCTTCTTACCTAGCTCATGTAATGGTCAGATCTTCACCGGGCTGGCATCATTGTATGAGTAACCCATATGACCTTGGCAGCATGTCCACCATATCTATGGAAACATGTGTAGCTGGCCACTTAATTTCCGACACAAACTTGTGTCCTAACTGATTTTTGCCGTTGGACCAACTGTTCCGGATCTGACCCTTGCATCGGAAGATGTCCATGTATCGTATCGAGGAAGACGCAAGCATCTTGCATTGTAAGCTTCTCTGGTAGCTTGTGGAGAAAGACTGGGTTGCTTACATCTGAGGCTTTCTCTTTGCCGTATGCGGGCTGAGTGCATATATATATACCTTGAGGTTACTGCTGTCGGTTACTTATTGTAGGCAACAGGGTATTCGGCTATCCTTTTTGCTGAGTACTAAGTTCTTAGTACATTCTGGCTTGCTTCTAAGACACAGCAGGGTTCAGATTGTACTCGTAGCAGACTCAAACCTTGTATATATATGAATCATACCTTTGGCACAGAATGCATTGTGGATCATATTCACAATTTGCCTTCTTGCTGATGCGATCATTACTGCTGTGAAAATTGCACCGATGTATACTTGATGCTGATAATCAATCCGGCCAGGATGTCATCTGTATTCAGGCCCGATATTCCCGATATAACACAGTCTGCTGGAAATTCCATATTGCTGAGCTGAGCTTCCAAATGACTGTCTCTTCACTGACTCTTTGGGTTTAGGGTCGGTGAGCAACTTCCATAAGGGCAAACTAAGGTAACACCAAGGGCCCAAATAAAAAAACAAAAGAAACGACTAAACAAAAGCACACAAAGCAGCAAGATCACATACACAAGCAATATCAAATTCTACAGCGATTCACAGCAATAGTATGCATTCCTACGTAAGAACACAAATCTCGCAAGAACTCTGGTATTACGGTCTAACATGTTGTGGCGATGTGCATGAAAGTGAATCAATGTGTGGAAGGAGTTGGTGTAAACAAGGCTACACCAAATACGAGCTTAACACAGATGGGACCGGTGGCGAGGACGAACTTGGTGATCGGGGGTCAAAACACAGAAGTTACGACCACATCATCATCAAGCGTACGGAAGAAAAACCGTACACGTCCAAAGAATAGGTGGCAGAATGAGATAGTGGTGGAGAGAAAGGCTTGCAGGCTTTGCCCTTTTCTGATAACAAGGATCAGTAAGGGTTGCCGAAGCGGCTAGTGGAATGGCACGATTCGGGATAGAACTCGTCTATCACCGAAATGATAGGGGTGTCTGAAGAGAATCAGCTGGTGTGGTACCGGTGCATCAATCGGACAAGGGATCGACACCACCAAGCACCTTGACATCACTCCGCTGGGACGAAGATGACACCACACCAAGGAATGGGTATGCAAACTGGAGAGCGCAGGTAGGGAATCGAAACTGATGCCACCTACATTCACCAGATACATCGTTAGTGATAAAATATCTAGTCTACATGCATGCTATGCACAAACAAATGCACAAACAAGTGCAGCAAACCAACTGGATCCTATACTACCGATTACTAACGCTCGCGCCTAGACCGTGCGTCCTATAGCCAAACCTGGCTCTGATACCAACTTCTGTGGCACCCTGGCTCAGAGAAGACTGGAACGCCCCGTATTCCAGCCCAGGGACAAGTCCTCCGGAATACGTCACTGTTGGCATAGAACAAATCAGCTCTTTATTACAATGGATATGGTTACAAAGGGTACAAGGATTACATCAGCACGGCGACACTACGCCTGCCCGGGGTAGCTCTATGCTAATAGTGGAGTAACTCTCTCGGCGGCGGAACATCGACGACGGTGATGGACTCCATTCCGCAGGGACTGGCTAGAACGCGTATCCTAGGTCGCAAACTCGGGATCCTCGACAAACAAGCAATCACGACATGACCTGCAAACTGGCATGACACGCTGTCGTGGGAACGATTCCGACAATGAGAGAGGGGTAGGATAAAGGAGCATGATCTATCGAGATGCAAATGGGTGACACGGTGGTTTTATCGAGTTCGGGCCTCTCACGGTGGAGATAACAGCCCTACGTCTCGTGCTCCAGAGAGGCTTTATTTTATCTGCGTATGTATCCGGAGATTACAATGTGTGTGAGAGAGAGGAGAATGGATCCCCATGCCTGAGCTAAATCCGGAGACTAGAGAGGGAGAGATGAGGTAGAAGAAAAAAGCCCCCAAAGTCTAGTGGTGGGGGGTGGCTTATATAGAGTGCGCCACCCCCTCACCTCCTATGTTACAAAGTGGGGCATGAATGCCATAATGCCAGCTCACTACCAAGCCTTCACTATGAGAATGATGCTTTGACTGCTTTGCTGCCTGCTGGTCTTCGTATACCCGAGTGAGTCGTACGGTCGAGTGGTGAACTGTCATCCGAGTGGATGGTACGTTGCTTGTCCGAGTGGATAGTATGCTGCTTGTCTGAGTGGATAGTGTGCTGCTTGTCCGAGTGGATAGTATGCTGCTTGTCCGAGTGGATATCACTCTGCAGAAAATCTGACTGCTGATCTGGCCCTGGGGCCTAGTATAAGGTGTGTGGTGTCCTAGGGTAGGGTCTTTAGGTCAGGCCTGTTACCCTACCCCCAATACATATCCTCGTCACACGCCAGGTGAGTACTTTGAATGTACTCACAAGCTCACAACAAACATTAGCATTAAAGCAAGACAACATCCTAGCAGTCAAAATTAACAAGCATGGTTAGCAAAATAACTTCTGAAGTAAATGCAGTAAGGTAAAGCATGTTTAATCCATACTGCGAATAATCTTAGGATCCAATCCGAACCAGTGCCAAGTCCAATCATATGGTCATCCGACCACTTATCCCGGTGCTGACATATCATATACCTGATACCAACTGTATCACAAGTCTGACAAACTTACTCTCTTTCGGGTTGTCTCACAACCCTCAGAATACTCACGATCCACCGAGTACTTCCGATCTTACGACTAGTTCTTTCATCATTATCATCACTACCATGGTTGACCACCTAGTGAGGTCTGGTCGGACTGTCCAATACCGTGGACACGGCTATTCAAATAGATTTTACACTCTGCAGAGGTTGCGCACTTTACCCACACCATGGAGCACCTGACCTCGTGATCCCATTCGGGTGGACTAGCGTTGCTCCAACGAAACCTGCCTGACCCGTGACTCTCCCATCGTACCACCGGCAATCATCCTCCCCCGGAGTCAAGCCCTGGGTGGCCCCTGTGTCACCGCGTGATAGCTGCCACCGTCGTGGCCAACAAATTGTCCCAAATGAGGACCTGGTACCATATAACTCAACTAGGCTCACAAGGTTATCGCCGCCTACCGGGCCAGGGTAGCGCGCACGCATAACCTTCCCTGTCGGGCGGTACCGGTGAAAGAGCACGCGATCAGACCAAGTCAAGGCCGTCCCATACCGGCAAATGTGGCTGCACGGATAAGTCCGGACAGGTGACTCAGGATCAACCATGAAAGATCTACTCCCCGAATAATATTTCTGTCATGGCTGACACTCCGATAACCAGTATGCTTAAGCCACTGCTACTAATTCATCTTCTCCAACTGACGAATGAACTCCGAAATAATCATAGACGGTAATCTCAACATCGTAGTATCAACCAGTGGGTAAACTACTGGTCACTAATAATCCGGTACTCAACATGGTAGTCACCTATCCAAGAATTTACTCCAGTGTTGCATAATCCAATCCATTTCACAACTAATCATACTTGCTGTCAAAATAATTATTCTAACTATGATATTGCAATGCAATCATGCAGATGAGAGTTGTTGCTTGCCTGGGGATGAAGGAACCATCAGGAAGAAGTGCGGAGAGGCCGCGGAAGTGATCACCGGAAACAGTTCCCTCTCGGAGGGGCTGTTTACGGCGAAGGGCAAAATGGTCATTTCCATAGTGTCAAAACATCATGGAAATGATTCCATCGTAACGGGCTCGATGAGACGAAGACGTGGGCTTTGGAATCACCTCGATCGGAGTCATGGGCAAAAAGTTATAGCCCAACGAAGTTCAGGGACCAATCTGCAAAAATAACTCTATAAATGGGTCCCTGTCTGAGAAAACAGAAAGCGCCCTTTATAAGATTACGCTTTCAGAACCGAGAAACGTAATTTGGGCTGAAGTGCAATGGAAATACGCCTTCTGAAGACGAAAACATATTTTCGAAGGGTGCCTCCACTTAAACTCCCGCGGGCCCAGGCGTTGACTTCTTCCTACCGCTGACAGGTGGGGTCGGAGCGATGGGGGGCCCGCCTGGCCCTGGTCGTCTTCTTCCTTGCCCATTCCCAGTACGGGACAGAGCAAGAGCAGGGGAGGGGTGCTGCCGGCGTCGGCCCCGGCGACTCCAGCCATCGCCTGCCGAGGCGAGGGCATCGGCAGGCGCGGAAGGGAGTGGCGCGGCCGTCCAGGCTGGACGCAGACGACGAGGAGGACCGAGGCGGCGACACTCGAGGGAGGAGCGGAGACGAGGCCGAGCGCACTCTGGCGGCGATTCCCGGCGACTCGGGTCGTCTCTGGAGGGGCTCGAACCACCGGCGGACTTGGGAGGAAGCCGCACATCCGTCCAAGAAAAAAAACATGCGCTGGGGAGGGCAATAGCCGCGACTGCTCACGGTGGCCGAAGACAGAGGCGGCGGCCAGACATGGGGCGCACGACCATAGGGGCTCTCCGGCGAGGCTGAGGGGGTGGGGAGGACCGCCGGAGTGTGGGTGGTATAGAGGTGGTGGTGGAATGGAGGAAGGGGCTCGGGGTCGCCGGAATTTGAGCGAGGCCAAGCCGCGGCCGTGGCGCCAGTGGGCAGCGAGGAGAGCTTCTCCGGCTTGACTGAGGGGCTAGGGAGGGGTAGAGAAGTGCGGTGGAGCTGGTGGTGAGGTCAAGGGACTCGGGGGCAGCCTATAAATAGGCGGCCGGCGCGGAGGGGATGAGGACGCCGCCGTGGCGGCCTTATCGCCGCACTGGCGCTCGAGGACACGCGGAGGGCATTGGCGATGTCGGCAAGAGCTACGGGAGGGTGGAGAAGCAGGTAGGGGCTTCGGGAGAGCTCGAGGAAGAGGAAAACAACGACGGTGTCAAGTGCGCTCATGGGCAGAACAGCGACGGCGATCGCCGTGGCGTGAGGAGGGGGAGAGGCTTCCAAGAGATGGGCGACGATGAGGCGAAGCCCCTAGACATGGCTAGGTGGCGGGGGAGAGAAGGAACATGACGAGGCTGAGGGTCTCATCACTGGAGCGCGCTGGCTGGCATGCCAGCCGCGTGATCACCACATGGCCATGGCGTTGCCACGCCCTACTTGACGCCAAATGATGTCCTGTGGGAAGTCCCTCCAAGCCACATTGCCAATGAGGTGATAGATCGACGATAGGAGCTGTGTCTGGATGGGAGTGGTCACTGGAAGTTTACTACATCCAACTATTGCCTGAAACTGTGATTAACAGGAAAGGGATAAGAGCCAAGTGTGATGTCTGGGAGGTTTAGGGTAGGAAGGACTACAATCCTGTGAAATTTGGAGAGAAATCGACCAATATTTAATGGGGTTGCTTTGCAACTGACCAATCTGGTCCAGAAACTCAATCTTGATGTGCCACTCAAATGGAGTAGCCAATTTATCTAAAATTTGGTATAGCATGATGATTTGTTCATATGAGAGTGCCATAAAAATTTCATGCCATTTGGACAAGCCAAAATGGTACTTCCTTCACAGCTATCCTCTCTGACCAGAATCTTAGAAAAAATCTAGGGAATTATTGGAAAGATGAAATGAGCCCAAATTTTGTGGAGATAGGTTATATGGGTATAAGAATGTTCTGGTAAATTTTCAAAAATTATGGAGCAATATAAAATATAGTTGCTTCATAATGTGAAAATATGACCAGAAACAAAGATTTGATGCTATGCTCACATAGATGATTGGATAGGGTTGAAACTTGGTGGAGAGTCAAGATTTGAGCATATGAAGATGTTTGCAAAATTTCAACTCATTTGGATACTCCTAGCTAGCACTTGCTTCACAAATATTCCAGTTGCCCAGAAACTTTGGAAATTAGCCAAGAGAGATTTAATATCCAAATAAAGTTGAATTTTGGCATGTGGCAATGATATGGATAGGAAAGAGTGCACAAAAAGTTTGAGAGAAAGAAAACAAATATCAATGGTACTTGCTTCTCAACTTGGTAGCTAGGGCAGAATCAGAAAAGGAATATTTGTGAAATATTTTTGAACATGACAAGTAGGGTTCGACATATTTGTGGAAGATATGACCCAAACAATTTATGAGAATCATTTGGGAATTTTGGGAATGATGGAAATGTGGGTTGCTTCAGAACCCAGAATAAACAGGGTTATTCCTTTAATAGAAAAAGGAGTATTCCCAAGAAAAAGAATATTGGGGTTGGTCCAAGATGGAAATGGCAAGGTCTTGGGATGGTTTTGAGGTTGGCAAGCCACTCGGGAAGGGGAATCAAGGATGATCCCTCCAGGTTGCAAGATTACTGAGCCAGAAAAAGCGAATCCAGACCAATAATCAAAAGAAAAAGAAAATGGGGAAAATCCAGGGTGTTACATAAGCCGGGGTCGTCACAGGTTGGTATCAGAGCCGACTGCCTCTAGGAGTCCCCCTTTCCAATTCCTTGGCCGAAGTTGAGTCTAGTGGTCCAAAATTGTTTTACTAAGTTGGCCATGTGGGTTACGGGCCCACGTCACCAACTGGGTGGTATTTGGATCTTTTATTCCTCCTCTTTACTCTGGGACTCTGATCACTCTTCTATTCGGGTTTAATGAAATTTACTAACACCGACACTTAGGATTTCATAAATCCCGTCCACCCGGAGAGCTGGATATCTGTGCGATTTCCCTGTCATTGATCTGATTAGTCTGATAATAATTTTCCTTTCCATTGTTTTGTTTAACCTTTCTCTTCGAGATCTGTTATACTTCTCATCGTCGTATGACAACTCTGAATTTCCTCTGTTTCAGATGGATCATCTGTTTCCACCGTGCCCTACGACGCAGCTTGTGCTTCGCACTTGGGCTCGTGATGTCCCTGGGTTTCCAGCTGTTCTGATCGCTCTCTTGACCAGACTGGGTTACCGCTGGTACCCCGAGTACATGGTCTACGAGGTTTATAGCGAGTTCAACCAGGAGCAGTACTATGCTAATGTTCGCATCTATGATCAGCAGGATGACTCAGACACTGAGCTGTACCTTTTCCATGGTATCGGCGTGATGATTGAGATGGCAGAACATGATGCCGCCTACTCTGCTGTCGCACGTCTCCGAGGAGAGCACAATGCTAGCTTGGATGCTTCTGAGTTTCGATATATTCCGTATGCCCCTGCTGGAGATGCTACTGGATACTACATAGCTATCTGTGCCCCATACGAGCCTCGTCGCTACAATCCGCGAGTTCGGATTCAGTGTACTCAGGCTCTGGATCGCACTGTTCGGGCTCTTGCCGTCGAGTTGTTTGCCACTCGAGTACGACTCTACGAGGCTATGATGCAGTTGCTACCAGCTGTTCGTGCAGGGATACATCCGGAGCATATCCTTTACCCGCGCAGGACCGAGATGCCGCCAGGGATCGATTGGCCTGCTGTGGGAGGTCACACACCTGCACGTGGACCTCTTCTTTCAGCTCGAGACCGGGTTCTGCATCAGAGTGCACATGGAGCGCAGGATCCTTCTGTGATGAACGTTCGTCGTCCGCACTTGCAGCTACCCCGTTTCAGTGGTTTTCTCTGACGTTGATGTAGCCTTTGCTATGTCTCGTTGTGTACTTCCTTACCGCGTGCCTGTGCGCCGCCTAGCATGTCTAGCTTTTGAATTTGTGCCGTTATGCTGCCCGAATGTAACCGACTCTGTATGGATCTGTATGACTTAATGACTACTATTAAGCATCTGTTGTACTACTTAAATTCCATCATGTTACATCATGCTTGTTGCTAAACACTCGCAATGGCTTCTGCTAAACTACCCCTGTTGAATTTAGCAGGATGGGTGATAACAATCCACCACCTCCGCCACCGCCTGACTATATGGCTGCTATGATGCAACAGTTTGAACTCAACCGTCAGTTCATGACGGGAATTATGGAACAGTTCCCTCATCCCAATGCCAACCATCAGCCAGCTTCAATCACCCTGCCATAGTTTGTGCATCTCAACCCATCGGTATTCCGCAACACAGTTAATCCGCTGGATGTCGATGACTGGCTGCGTGACATCTTCTATGAGATGGAATCAGCTAATGTTCCCCCTGTCAGCTATGTCACATTCGCGACATACTTCCTGAAGGGACCCACAACACAATGGTGGGAAACTCACCGACAGACCCTACCTCCTAGAACTGTCGTCACCTGGGTGGAATTCAAGGCTGCTTTTCGTGCCCGGTATATTCCGCAAGGAGTTATAGATCGGAAGAAGGCCGAGTTCCACAGCCTCGTTCAAGGCAACAAGACTGTGGAGGTTTATCAGCGAGAGTTCCTTGACCTGTCTCGCTATGCTGAAGAAGACATTCCCACTGATGCTCGTAGACAGGAGAAGTTTCGTGAAGGGCTACACCATGACATTCAGCTAGCCCTGCTCCTCCAAGACTTTCCTGACTTCGCCACCTTGGTGAATAAGGCTATTATGGTCGAGACTGGTCTGAAGAAGCACAAAGAAGCGACCAGACGCACTCGTGAAGCGGGCTCATCTTCGGGCTCGTCTTCCCAGAAGCGCTGCATATGGATTTCACAGAGCATGTATCGTCCAGCAGCTCCAGTGTACAGGCCTGCATGTGCTGCATCTCGTCTGCCTCCTCCACAACCGAGGCAGCCCCTTCGAGCCCCTCCACCTCGAGCTCCTGCACCATGTCCAGACAGTGGACTCTGCTTCAAGTGTGGCCAACCAGGTCACCGTGACAGAGATTGTTCTCAGAATCAGAATCAACTAGCTCTTCCTTTTGCTGGCCGTGGTAATGGCCGTGGAATTCCTCAGCAGCGTAACAACAATGCCAGACTTTCTTATGGTCATGGGTAGGCCTTTCATGTCAACATGAATGAAGACCCGGAACAACCAGCAACTGTGATGGGTACACTTCTTGTTAATTCAGTACTAGCATCTGTTTTATTTGATTCAGGAGCATCACATTCATTCATGTCAGAACATTTTGCGCTCTTGCATGACGTTAAGTGTGAAACACTACACCATCCGTTAGTTGTAAACACTCCCGCGGGTCGGTGCCAAGCCACCATATTCAGCCCCGAAGTCACTATTGAGATTGTAGAGAGAAAGTTTCAGGCCTTCCCCATAATTCTGAATAATTCTAACATTGATCTTATTCTGGGAATGGATTGGTTGAAGGCTCACTACGCCTCAATCAACTGTGCCACTAAGGTTGTTCATCTTCTTCATCCATCAAATGAGTTGGTGAATTACCATGCTCATATCACTCAGAACGCCGAGGCTCAGATTTATGCCTTGAATGCATTGAACGCTTCTCCGCTTGAGGGGATCAAAAACGTTCCAGTTGTCTGCGAATTCCAGGATGTTTTTCCAGAAGAACTTCCAGGAATACCCCCTGCTAGAGCTGTCGAGTTTGTTATCGACCTGAAGCCTGGCACCACTCCTATTGTGAAGCGTCCTTACAAGATGCCTCCGCACCACCTTCTTGAGCTTAAGGAAGAAATCGATAAATCACTTAAGAAGGGCTTCATCCGTCCCAGTTCCTCTGCCTGGGGAGCACCGTCTCTCTTTGTCAAGAAGAAAGATGGTACGAATAGGTTGGTCCAAGATTACCGTCCTATCAACCAGGCAACCATTCAGAATAAATATATGCTTCCCCGGATCAATGACTTATATGATCAACTTGCTGGATCTTTGGTGTCCTCTAAACTCGACTTGAGGTTGGGTTATCACCAGATCCGTGTCCGTGAAGAGGATATTCCGAAGACCGCTTTCGTTACTCGTTATGGCTCCTATGAGTACACCGTCATGTCATTTGGCCTAACAAATGCTCCAGCTACGTTCTCCCGCCTGATGAATTATATATTTATGGATTACCTCGACAAGTTTGTTGTGGTATATCTGGATGATATTCTGGTTTATTCGAAGAATAAGGAAGAACATGCCGAACATCTTCGCCTTGTTCTAGAAAGGCTTCGAGAACACAAGTTGTATGCCAAGTACTCCAAATGTGAATTCTGGCTTTCCGAAGTAACCTACCTTGGACATGTGATTTCCAAGGACGGTATTGCCGTTAACCCGGAGCGTGTTCAGGCTATTCTTGACTGGACTCCTCCGAAGAATGCCAAGCAAGTCTGAAATTTTCTCGGCCTTGCAAGTTATTGTCGTCGATTCGTCGAGAACTTTTCAAAGATTGCCAAGCCCCTGACTAATCTGCTTCACAAAGGCGTTAAGTTTGAGTGGACAGACAAATGTCAGGAGAGTTTCCAGACCCTCAAGCACAAGCTTACTTCTGCTCCAGTGCTTGCTCCTCCCGATTCTCGCAAAGACTTTGTAATTTATTGCGACGCTTCCTGTCAAGGATTAGGCTGTGTTCTAATGCAAGAACGGAAGGTAATTGCATATGCCTCGCGACAATTGCGTCCACATGAAGAAAACTATCCAGTGCATGATCTCGAACTCGCTACTGTGATCTATGCTTTGAAGCAGTGGCGACATTACCTTCTTGGTAACCGGTGTGAGATTTATACTGATCATCAAAGCTTGAAGTATTTGTTCACCCAACCGGATCTTAATCTTCATCAACAGCGATGGTTGGAAACAATCACGGACTATGACTGTGGTATTTCTTATACCCCTGGCAAGGCTAACGTTATGGCGGATGCCTTGAGCCGCAAGTCCTATTGCAATAACCTCATGGTTAAGCAAGCTTAACCTCAGCTATATGAAGAATTGCGCAAGTTGAATGTCTGTATAGTTCCGCAGGGTTCTCTTAATAACCTTGTGGTATAGCCAGACCTTGAGAAAGCTGTAAAGATTGCGCAAGCCAAAGATGCCGAAGTAGATCTGATGAAGAAAGAACTTCACCTTGATAAGTACAGGGATTTCTCGGTTGCTGAAGATGGAACCTTGTATTTCAGAGATAGAATTGTCGTTCCTCATTTCGAGCTTATGACTGACAAGGTCATGAAGGAGGCTCATGATACCCCACTGTCTATTCATCTGGGTAGCACCAAGATGTATCGCGATCTTCATCAAAGGTACTGGTGGTCCAGAATGAAGCAGGACATTGCTCGATATGTTGCTGAATGTGACGTATGTCGTCGTGTGAAAGCAAAACATCAGAAGCCTGCTGGAATTCTTCAACCACTCCCTATTCCTCTGTGGAAATGGGATAAGGTCCAAATGGATTTCATTACTGGCCTTCCCAAGTCATAGAAGGGTCACGATGGTATTCTTGTCATCGTCAATCAGCTCTCTAAAGTTGCACATTTCCTGCCTGTCAAGGAGACTATCACTGCTAGCCAGCTAGCAGAGCTGTATATCTCCAGAATCATTTCACTCCACGGTATCCCAAAGGAGATCAGTTCGGACCGTGGCGGTCTTTTCACTTCCAAGTTCTGGGAAAGTTTCCAAGAAGCTATGGGAACTCATATTACCTGGAGTTCAGCGTATCATCCACAATCCCAAGGCCAATTTGAGCGAGTAAATCAAGTGCTTGAAGATATGCTTCGGGCTTGTGTTATATCATTCGTTAAGAAGTGGGAGGAATCTCTCCTGTATGCCGAATTCTCTTATAATAACAGTTATCAAGCCAGCTTGAAAATGGCCCCCTTCAAAGTACTTTACGGACGTAAGTGTCGAACCCCTCTGAATTGGTCAGAAACTGGCAAATGACCTCTCGTTGGACCGGACATTATTCAGCACGCCGAAGAACAAGTCAGAATTGTCCGAGAAAATCTCAAGGCGGCTCAGGACCGCCAGGAGAGCAATTATGATCACAAGCGTTGGGGTCTGACTTATCAACCAGGTGATCAAGCTTATCTTCATGTCACTCTTATGAAGGGCACCCGTCGATTCAGAATCAAGGGCAAGCTAGCTCCACGCTACATCGGCCCCTTTTGCATTGTTGCCAGACGTGGACAAGTGGCATATAAATTGGAGTTGCCGCCGCAATTCTCTCATATCCACGACGTCTTCCATGTGTGGCAGCTCCGAAAATGCTTCAAGGAATCTCCGCACCGCGCAGTGGATCACGAGATGCTCGATTTGCAAGATGACCTATCTTATAAGGAGCATTCGGTCCGCATTCTTGATGAAGCTGAACGTCGGACTCGTCAGAAGACGACCAAGTTCCTGAAAGTGTAGTGGTCGAATCATACTGAAGATGAAGCCACTTGGGAACACGAGGATCATCTTCGCAAGGAATACCCCGACCTCCTCCCTTCTTCCTCCTGAATTCTCGGGACGAGAATTTCTTTTAGAGGAGGAGAATTTGTAACACCCCTATGTAATCATCACTGTGACACTCTGCTAAGTATGTCAAGTCATCTCCATTTGCAGTGCCTAATCACTTTGGTTAAGTATTCAACTCAAACTCTATTCTGAAAAATCAACTTGAATTCAAAAGTGAAATATGAAGTTGCTCAAACACTGTTGGAAAAATGTTCACAATATTTCAAATAATCCAGAAGCAACTGTAAAAATATAATCAACACTAACTGAATTCCTAAGATGACCCTAACCTCCAAAAATAGTACCCAAATCAGCTATTTCAAGCCAATTCTATTTAAATAAAACTCAAATGAATTCAAATTACTCCCAAACTTTTTGAGGCAGTAAGGGATATTGCCTAATGATTTTTGGAACAAGTTGCACATTTTGCAAACAGTGCTTGGTGCCACAGGAAAAATAAAATAGAAAAGAAAACAAAAGAAAAATAGAAACAAAAAAGATAAAAAGAAAAGAGGCACTATGCACTGGGCCTAAGTGCACAGTGCCCTTGTTCCGGCCCACCTGGCCCATTCCTCTCTATCTCCATCGTCGTGTCGTCACCGCCGTGGCTGCGCGCGCGCGCGCCGACGAGGCGTCGACACAGTGGCAGCCACCGACAGTCGAGGGGATAAGCTTCCCCTCATCCACTCCCCCTGGACCTCCTCGCTCACTCTCCCCTCGCCCGACTCGCTCCTCCCCTTCCCCTTCCTCTCCCTATCCGTCTAGGCCGAGCGCCACCGACGCCGCGCGCCGGGCTCTGACGCGGCCACCGACGCCCGTCTGCCTCTCTGACAAGTCCGTTGGACTCGCCGCGGCCTCCCTCTTCTTCTGGTGGTCTCAGACGAAGCCGGGGAGCTGTACAGCCGCCGTTCGTATTCGTCCCCATCCCCGGCCCCGCGGCGATCTCCGGCGTCCCCGAGCCCCTCAGCGCTACTAAACCTCCACGGGCCACCTTGCGCTGCTTGGTGAGCACCCTTCCTCTCCCCTGGCCTCTCCGGTAACCCGTATGCGCGCTAGAACGGTGGCACCACAGAGAACCGAATGCCGCCGCCGCCATTGCCGTCGTAGCTATGTTTCCGAGCCGCTACAAATTCGTCCGACCACTCCGACGTGTTCCCTATGCGACGTAGGCTCCGCGTAGATAGCTAGGATGGCCGCCCGCGTGCTTTAACGCCAAATCCGACGAGCCCGTGCTTCGGCCTCCGCCACGGCTCAACGCCGGCGGCGTTTCCGGCAACCCCAGCCTCGGGCGACCACACCACTCGACGCAGCGCTCGTCGCTCGTCCGAACGCAAGTCGCGGCATGCGTTTTGGGCCCCTGTAGGCGTTTTTCGACGTGCTCCGGCGAGAGCGCCGCCACGGGAGGCTCACCGGCGTGATTCCGGCGGCCCCGCTGAGCTGGCGAGCGTGGGGCCCGCCCAGTGCCACTAACAGTGGGCCCCTGCACCTCGGTTTGACTTCGTTGACTGCGGTCAACGCAATTACTGTTCATCCCAGTCAGTGACAGTGGGCCCTTTCGTTTAGTTAAAATAATTAAAACACTTTTAATTAAAATCTGTTTAGTTAACCCTAACACCCACTGACTACTGGGGCCCACCCTCTAATTAACCTATTTAGTTAGACTAACCTCTTTGTTAATTGCCACTGTCACTGACCAGTGGATCCCACTGGACCCACCGGTCATATTTGACTCTGGTCAGCCGGTTTGACTCGCTGATGTCACTGCTGACATCATATTTCAATTTTTGTTAAAATAATTAAACTCCAGAAAATCTTTTAAAATCTTTGAAAATTCATAACTTTTAAACCGTAACTCAGATTGAAAAACTTAAAACATGAAAGTTGATCAGAACAACGAGACGAATCTGATCGTGTCATCTGTTTTCATGTCAGAACCACCTACGTAGGAGAACCATCACTTTTAGCCCAATTCCAGTAGATGGATAGTGCACACACTCCGGTTAATAAATCCCGCGATAATCCTATTATAACTAAAATGACCTAGATGCATCTTTAGGCAACCTTGCACTGCATCCTTGGCATGGCATGCTTGTGTTGCATCGATTGCTGTCTATTTACCTGTTAGTTCCCCCTCTTCTCTCTTGGTAGACCCCGACGTTGACGTAGCTCCCGAGGTCGACGCCGCTCAGGAGCCCGGCGACGCAGTTGATGACCTTGCCCTTGCCGCCGAGCAGACAGGCAAGCACCCCCCTTTTGAGCATACCGATATCACCTATTCTTCTCTCTCTTATGCTTGCATTAGAAGTTGCTGCTGTTACTGTTATCCTATATCTGCTGCATAGCCTGTTTATTGTAACCTGCTATTGTTACCTGCCTACTTATCCTAAACTGTTTAGTGTAGTTTGGGTAGAGACCCAGCAGAGACCCCACTATATCCCGACTGCCCCGCTGGATTATCAGAAGACCCGAGCAAGGGATCGAAGACCAGGCCCCGACACCGCAGGTCACTTCCCCTTAGTTGCTCGACACTACTGGGTTACTATTGAGTGCCGAGGGTGATACCTCGTCAGCACTTCTGATGATAACCTTGTAGGTTAGTTAATCGGGCGTGGTCAGCGAGGGTGATTCCTCCTACACCACCCGCGATAACGACACCGTCGCGCAACTCCTCAAGAGTGGACCTCGAGGGTGATTCCTCCTTCATTCACCTTGATGATAACCTCCGAGGGAATTCCATCTAGGGTGATTCCTCAGGATTCCCCTTGGTGTTAGACACACGGTTCCCATTGTCACTATGACTTTACACTGAAACATGTTACTAAAGACGGGTCGGCCCTGAGGGATACCCGCGCAAGCTTAATGGCGAGTGATGTGGAATCGGGTGGACCTGGATGGTGCCCGAGAGTTGAACACGTGGCGTGGCCGGGCATTCCTAGCCCTTGTCGCAAGTCCTCGAGACGGGGCGACGGGGTCACATCTTTCGTGAGTCTCTGCTCGCTCCCGCAACCCCCAACACACTAACGCTTTGGATATTTGATCCGAGGGGCCTCTGGCCTGATAGCACTAACCATCACGTGAGCATAGTATGGGCGTTCTACGTCGTATACTTCAGCCGAAGCTTAATAGACGTCAGCAACTGAGCGACGCATGCTGGGTTGGACTGGTAACGCAACCGCGCTTGTATTAAGGGGTTGCTAGGTCTGCTCACCGGCGGTGTACGCAAAGTGCAGGAGCGTCTGGGGCGATGGCCCAAGACCCCTGGGGCTATAGGTTAGTCCGGCGTGCTGACCTCTCTGTTAAGTATTTGGTCGGGTTGCGGCGTATCGTTTGGCCGAGGCTGGGCATGACCCAGAAAAGTGTGTCCGGCCGGAGTTAATCGAGCGTGGTGGGTAAGTTGGTGCACCCCTGCAGGAAAGAAACAATCTATCGATAGCCTTTCCTACGGTAACAGACACTCGGAGTTGTATCCTGATCGGTACAACTAGAACTGATGACTTGAGATGAATTGAATAGTATGGCTCTGGGATTGCTTTCTCGCAGGGAGTCGAGGAAGAATCTCTGGGCGAGGTTGATAACATTACAACTACTTTACCTTATATTAATCTGCACTCTTCTAATACTGCAAGACCGATGAAGATGCTGAAGAAGCTAGTCTTCGATAGGACTAGGCTTTCCCCTCTATTCTGGCATTTCTGCAGCCCAGTCCACATATACAGCCCTCCTTTGAAAATGTTGCATATGTAGTGTAGATCCTTGCATGCTGAGTACTTCGGATGAGTACTCACGTTTGCTTTACTTTCTTTTTCTCCCCATATCCATTGTCGCTGCCAGATGACGGAGCCCCTGAGATAGCTGCCACTGTTGACGACTAAGGCTACTACTACTACCCTCCCGGCGAGTACTACTACGAGGAGCCGACTGACGACCAGGAGTAGGTTCGGAGGGTCCTAGGCAGGAGGCCTACGCCTTTCGATCGTAGTATTTTCTTTTGCCCCGCCTTTCTAAAGGCCTATTTGTTTCTCTGTAATATCTGTACCCAGATATCTGATGCTTCCACTGACACTTGTATGCCATCGAGCTATGTATTCGAGCCCTCGAGGCCCTGGCTTGTAATATAAAGCTTGTATGACTTTATTTATGTTTTAGAGTTGTGTTGTGATATCTTCAAGTGAGTCCTTAGGCTTGATCGTGTGCATTTGCGTGTATGGTTAGTGCAAGATTAAGCCAGGGTCGTCACAACTTGATAGTTTCGTGCGCCATGCTTTACGGCTTAGAATCGGGGCTGCAAAGACGTTTTGAACGCCATGGAACATATGAGATGTTCCAAGAGCTGAAATTGGTATTTCAAACTCATGCCCATGTCGAGAGGTATGAGACCTCTGACAAGTACTTTGCCTACAAGATGGAGGAGAATAGCTCAGCCAGTGAGCATATACTCAGAATGTCTGGGTACTACAATCGCTTGAATCAAGTGGAAGTTAATCTTCGAGATAAGATAGTGATTGACAAGAGTTCTCTAGTCACTATCACCAAGCTACTAGAACTTCGTGATGAACTATAATGTGCAAGGGATGATGAAAACAATTCCCAAGCTCTTTGCGATGCTGAAATCAATGAAGGTAGAAATCAAGAAAGAGCATCAAGTGTTGATGGTTAACAAAACCACTAGTTTCAAGAAAAAGGGTAAGGGACAGAAAGGGAACTTCAAGAAGAACCGCAAACAAGTTGCCGCTCCCATGAAGAAGCCCAAAGCTAGACCCAAGCCTGAAACTAAGTGCTTCTACTGCAAAGGAAATGGTCACTGGAAGCAGAACTGCCCCAAATACTTGGCGGATAAGAAGGATGGCAAAGTGAACAAAGGTATATTTGATATACATGTTATTGATGTGTACTTTACTAGTGTTCGTAAGTAACCCCTGGGTATTTGATACCGGTTCAGTTGCTAAGATTAGTAACTCGAAACAGGAGTTGCAAAATGAACAGAGACTAGTTAAGGGCGAGGTGACGATGTGTGTTGGAAGTGATTCCAAGGTTGATAAGATCACCATTGCATACTCCCTCTACCTTTGGGATTAGTGTTGAACCTAAATAAATGTTATTTGGTGTTTGCGTTGAGCATGAAAATGATCATGTTTATTGCAATATGGTTATTCATTTAAGTCAGAGAATAATTGTTGTTCGGTTTACATGAATAAAACCTTCTATGGTCATACACCCAATGTGAATGGTTTATTGAATCTCGATCGTAGTGATACACATATTCATAATATTGATGCCAAAAGATGCAAAGTTGATAATGATAGTGCAACATGCTTGTGGCACTGTCGTTTAGGTCATATTGGTGTAAAGCGCATGAAGAAACTCCATGCGGATGGATTTTTGGAATCACTTGATTATGAATCATTTGATACTTGCGAACCATGCCTCATGGGCAAGATGACTAAAACTCTGTTCTCCGGAACAATGGAGCGAGCTAATGACTTATTGGAAATAATACATACCGATGTATGCGGTCCGATGAGTGTTGAAGCACGCGGCGGGTATCGTTATTTTATGACCTTCACAGATGATTTGAGTAGGTATGGGTATATCTACTTAATGAAACACAAGTCTGAAACATTTGAAAAGTTCAAAGAATTTCAGAGTGAAGTGGAGAATCATCGTAACAAGAAAATAAAGTTTCTATGATCTGATCGCGGAGGCGAATATTTGAGTTACGAGTTTGGCCTTCATTTAAAACAATGTGGAATAGTTTCACAACTCACGCCACCTGGAACACCACAGCGTAATGGTGTGTCCGAACGTCGTAACCGTACTTTATTAGATATGGTGCGATCTATGATGTCTCTTACCGATTTACCACTATTGTTTTGGGGTTATGCATTAGAGACAGCCGCATTCACATTAAATAGGCATCGTCTAAATCCATTGAGACGACACCGTATGAACTGTGGTTTGGCAAGAAACCTAAGCTGTCGTTTCTTAAAATTTGGGGATGCGATGCTTATGTCAAAAGGCTTCAACCAGATAAACTCGAACCCAAATCGGAGAAGTGCGTCTTCATAGGATACCCTAAGGAAACAATTGGGTACACCTTCTACCACAGATCCGAAGGCAAGATCTTTGTTGCCAAGAATGGAACCTTTCTAGAGAAGGAGTTTCTTTCGAAAGAAGTGAGTGGGAGGAAAGTAGAACTTGATGAGGTAATTGTACCTTCTCTCGAATTGGAAAGTAGCACATCACAGAAAACTGTTCCCATGATGCCTACACCAACTAGAGAGGAAGCTAATGATGATGATCATGAAACTTCAGATCAAGTTACTACTGAACTTCGTAGGTCAACCAGAACATGTTTCACACCAGTGTGGTACAGTAATCCTGTCCTGGAAGTCATGTTACTAGACCAAGGCGAACGTACGAACTATGAAGAAGCTATGATGAGCCCAGATTTTGACAGATGGCTTGAGGCCATGATATCTGAGATAGGATCCATGTATGAGAACAAAGTGTAGACTTTGGTGGATTTGCCCGATGATCAGCAAGCCATAAAGATTAAATGGATCTTCAAGAAGAAGACTGACACTGATGGTAATGTTACTGTCTACAAAGCTCGACTTGTCACAAAAGGTTTTCGACAAGTTCAAGGGGTTGACTACGATGAGACTTTCTCACCCGTAGCGATGCTTAAGTCTGTCCAAATCATGTTAGCAATTACCACATTTTATGATTATGAAATCTGGCAAATGAACGTCAAAACTGCATTCCTTAATGGATTTCTTAAAGAAGAGTTGTATATGATGCAACTAGAAGGTTTTGTCGATCCTAAAGGTGCTGACAAAGTGTGCAAGATCCAGCGATCCATCTATGGACTGGTGCAAGCATCTCGGAGTTGGAATATACGCTTTGATGAGGTGATCAAAGCATATGGTTTTATACAGACTTATGGTGTAGCCTGTATTTACAAGAAAGTGAGTAGGAGCTCTGTAGCATTTTTTATATTATATGTGGATGACATATTGTTGATTGGAAATGATATAGAATTTCTAGATACCATAAAAGGATACTTGAATAAGAATTTTTCAATGAAAGACCTCGGTGAAGCTGCTTACGTATTGAGCATCAAGATCTATAGGGATAGATCGAGACGCTTAATAGGACTTTCACAAAGCACATACCTTGACAAAGTTTTGAAGAAGTTCAAAATAGATCAGTCAAAGAAAGGGTTCTTGCTTGTGTTGCAAGGTGTGAAGTTGAGTAAGACTCAAAACCCGACCACGGCAGAAGATAGAGAGAGAATGAAAGTCATTCCCTATGCCTCAGCCATAGGTTCTATAAAGTATGCCATGCTGTGTACCAGACCTGTTGTGTACCTTGCCATGAGTTTGGCAAGGGGGTACAATAGTGATCCAGGAGTAAACACTGGTACGCGTCGGTGCTATACAAACGGTTTTTAACCCCTTTCCGCGATGGCATTTGGAACCGTCGCCAAGTGAATGTGGGCGATAGGGGGGTCCTTCCCACACGACCCAGAAACCATCGGGGATAGGCCCTCCTGGGACACAGGCTGGGGCAAAATGAGCTCGTGTGCGATCGGGCGAGGCATCGAAACCCAATCATTTCCGTTCGTATGTACATCCCACACGGTGAATCCTAGAAAAACATTTCCGTTCGTATGTATATCACACACAGTCAATCCAAGGAATACGTTTCCGTTCTTATGTACATCCCACACAGTCAATCCAGGGAAAACGTTTCCGTTCGTATGTACATCCCACACAGTCAATCCAGGGAAAATGTTTCATTTCGAATGTACATCCCACACAGTCAATCCAGGGAAAACATTTCCGTTCATATGTACATCCCACACAGTCAATCCAGGGAAAACGTTTCCGTTCGTATGTACATCCCACACAGGTTTATTTATAGGCTCGTGTGTGATAGGTGTAACTATCACACACGCTCTGCCTTGGTTAACCGTTTGCTTTTATCAACTACATCACACACGATTTGATGAAGAAAACTGTGTGGCATTGGGCTATCCATCACAAGCGCTTTTACTGCTAGAACCGTTTGCAAAGTTCCATGACACATTTAGCAGGTTTATTAGTTTACAATTAATGATTCCAGTATTACGCAAATTCACATTTCATATCGAACAGCTGTTTGCCAATTTCATATCAGGCACATAAATATATTTTAACATCACAGTACGATAGCTACCGGAAAACAGCACAGTACAACATATAGTTAGTTCAACTTCATAAGAACAATATTAGAATAATATATTCATTTCCCTAATCGAGATCATCCAGGCTCGTCTTATCCACCTCTGCTTTCAGTTCAGTAAGAACCTGTTTTGCACTGGCCAACTGGGAAAGTGCCTCCTCCTTCGCCAACACCATCTTAGCAAAGTCTGATTTAAAAAATCTGAGCTCATTCTCCACCTTCCTCTTTTTATCCCGCATCTTCAAATATTCTTCAGCGTTGACAGCACTTTCTCTAAGCCTGCCTCTGTTCTCTTCCTCATACATGCTCCAGAGCTCTGCTAGGCACATCTTCAAAGACTATGGCCACTCTTGATCAACCCACTCCAAGTAAGAACACTTCCGTTCATCCTATAATATTTAAAACTAGATCGGTAACAATTGTAGGGGAAATGGGTTTATAGCAACATAGAAAATCACCAATGCTTATTTTGAAAAACTGAAGAAACATGTTAATTATGACATATCTTCTCAAAAAGATCAATGTGCAAATGAATTAATTGCTACTGAGACAACAACCAAATTCTGAAACATCAGAAGCTATAATTAACTACAACAACGCTACAAGTTCTTTCTCATGTACAATAAATAACAAATTGAACATTTTATGAGGAAGGTAAATATAACTGCAACAGCATAGCGACAGTGTTTGGATGACAGCAAATTGATACTAACAGGTGTGTACATGCACAAATTTAGTAACATAGAACTAATAGCACTAAGGCCGTCCACTATGTATGCCAAAACTGGTGTAAAGACAACTGTTGCTACATCTCGCACCGGTGCCCTGCACTGGCGAGCCGATGCAGCGGAAAAAAATCAGGGACCCGGACTCCGGAGCACCTAGTTGCTCTGATGCCCAGTTCCTTCGTGCCATAAAGATTTAGTATTTAACTGCTTGGCTGCTTGGATGTGTGGACCAAAGTTGGCTGCACAAACTGCTGAAGCGGTGTCAAATAATTTTCTAATGGCACCGCTGATGAGATGGCAACAATTTTAGATACTAGGTACAAACTGTGACACTATCTTAGGATGCGTTTGGTTGAAGGTGTGGTATGAATCGGTTGGGACCATGACAGTGTCTGAATCACATCTAACAAATGATTTGTAACAACGAAAGAGGGTCTAACCTTCTCTGCACATGCCAGAAACTTCCTCCCACTGTCCACAGATTCAAACGCAACTAGCTTCACGCATGGAGATTGATGGTGACAACGAGCAGATAGATCTTCAGCCACCCCGCTCCATTCGTTGTCACTGATGGTCCTAGGGAGCTACAAGAGGAAGAAATGACTCAAATCGACCAACGGGTAAAAATCCTTCATTCCAAGTCATAGCCCAAGAGAAAGAACAGAGGCATACCTGGGTGGTGAAGGAGTCGTCGTCGGAGGAGGAACCGCTGGAGAGGTCTTTGAAGAAGACCATGGCGACCACGGCGGTAGGATGGGAGACGGCGAGAGCGAGGAAGTAAGCGAGGAAGCGGCTATAGCTTAGGAAGGAAGGAAGGAGGAAACAAGGGAAATGTGACTTGTGGTCGGGGAGAAAAGGGGTGGGGAAGGGGGAGGGGGGCGGGGGTAGATAATTTGGTGGTAGGCCAAAATTTTGGAAATGTGGAGGGAAACTTTGCACGCGGTGCCGCTGGACACCATTCACTTTGAGCGATTGTGTGCATCGCAAATGATTCTTCTGCTTTACACGCATGGGATGAGTTTGATAATTCAAATTTTGGTGGAAATTTCCCCGGGTACGTCATTGCATAATTTAACATCGTTCGCTAATTTGGGCACACAAAAGAGCGTACAGCAGACAGACGACACTTACTGAATCAAGCAATTTTAGTAATTAAACAGAGCCAGCTGACCTAAACATTGCTCTAAAAAAGACTAGCATTAAAAACAAAGCCTAAGTACGCATAATTTTATCAAATCCGCCACCGCGCCGGCCTATGCATCGCCGGTGTGAGATGAGACGTCAATGACTTGTCCTGGCGACATGCCGCCGTTGGTGGACTCCGCGTCCCCCCTGCTGAAGTTGACCGCGTCCTCGTCCTCATCCTCATCCTCGTCCTCGGCGCCACCCTCAAGGTTGTAGTACTCATAGTAGTGGTTGCGCCAGAGCTCGTGTTGGTACTCCACCGCCGATTCCTCGACGGACAAACTCTTCTCTACCTCGACCTCAGCCACGCGCAACTCCTCCTCCCGACGCTCCTCGATCTCCGCTGCCTCCTGTATCCCCAGCTCCCGCTGAGCGACCTCATGAGGAAGCAGGTGCTCCATGGCCACCGCCGCCTTTTCGGATGTGGGTTGCATGCTGGATTACGAGGTGGCCTGGAATATCTTGGCGTGGATGGCCTCGACCCGGGCCAGGGCGACATCGGCGGCACGGACGGGAGCTCGAGCGCTCTCGGTGTTTGCAGCCGCCGTCGCAACAGTAGCTACAGCCGTCTCGGCTGCTACAGCTGCCCTGTCGGCTGCAGTAGACGCCCTCTTGGTGGAAGCGGCCGCGCTCAATGCGGATGCGGCGGCACTCTCGGCGCAGGCGGCAGCGCTCGGGGGGGACGCGGCCATCGTACGGGCCTTCACGAAGCGTTTCCACGGCGTCATCTTTGCAAGAAGGGGGTGCGGGAATGGGGATCGGGATTCGTGGATTCGGGGGTTGCCGGCACTGGAGCAGATGAGCCGGCGAAGCTTAAGGAGGAAGACTTAAATAGACCCAGAAATTTTAATCGCAAACTGTTCCTACAAAACAACTGTGTGTGATGTTGTAGATATTTTTTATTAGCTGTGACAGACGAATTTGGAGTAAAGTGGCAACGGATGGTGTTTTAAATGTACGAGAAAATTTGTAGTACTAATACAACTGTCATGTCAAATTTCAGGGGTCATTTGACCTTTTAAGACATTTAAGTGATTTTCTAGCCATTTAATGACCATAATTGAAATTTGAACTACATGTACATGCAACAGCTAACCATAACGGTTTGAAAAGTCATATTTTGTGTACTTGTGTGCGATTTAATTCCATGTGCAGTAAATTGGAAGGAATTTCAAACATATTGGTCTAACGGCTATGACACAATTAAGCATGGAGTGCCATGGCATTTAAATTCCAAAAATTTTAAAAAAAAAATCAGAAACACATCAAACCTTGGTTGATGTAATGTCATGCCACCAAGATGATGTGGTAAAAATTTTGGCATGTTTGACGAAAGTTTGGACACACACCCCTCACAAACCAGAGCAACTCACCAGAAGGCTCGTGGTTCCGAGAGGGAACAATGCATGTTTGATGACGAACGGGAGATAGCTTCCTCTTACGGCCTTCAAATTTTTTCTACGTGTAACATGCACTAATACAACTGTCATGTCAAATTTTGGAAAATTTCAGGGGTCATTTGACCTTTTGAAGACATTTAAGTGATTTTCTAGCCATTTAATGACCGTAATTCAAATTAGAACTAGATGTACATGCAACGGCTAACCATAACAGTTTGAAAAATCATATTTGTGTACTTGTGTGCGATTTAATTCCATGTGCATTAAATGGGAAGGAATTTTCAAACATATTGGTCTAACGGCTATGACACAATTAAGCATGCAGTGCCATGGCATTTAAATTCCAAAAAATTAAAAAAATATCAGAAACACATGAAACCTTGGTTGATGTAATGTCATGCCACCAAGATGATGTGGTAAAAAAATTGGCCTGTTTGATGAAATTTGGACACACACCCCTCACAAACAGGAGCAACTCACTAGAAGGCTCGTGGTTCCGAGAGGGGACAATGCATGTTTGATGACGAACGGGAGATAGCTTCCTCTTACGGCCTTCAAAATTTTTCTACGTGTAACATGCACTAATACAACTTTCATCTGAAAATATGGAAAATTTCAGGGGTCATTTGACCTTTTGAAGACATTTAAGTGATTTTCTAGCCATTTAATGACCGTAATTCAAATTTGAACTACATCTACATGCAACGGCTAACCATAACAGTTTGAAAAATCATATTTGTGTACTTGTGTGCGAGTTAATTCCATGTGCAGTAAATTAGAAGGAATTTTCAAACATATTGGTCTCACGACATGGACACATGCATATGTATGCATGGAGTGCCATGGCATTTTAATTCCAAAAAATTAAAAAATAATCAGAAAAACATGAAACCTTGCTTGATGTAATGTCATGCCACCAAGATGATGTGGTAAAAAAATTGGCATGTTTGACGAAAGTTTGGACACACACCCCTCACAAACCGGAGGAACTCACTAGAAGGCTAGTGGTTCCGAGAGGGAACAATGCATGTTTGATGACGAACGGGAGATAGCTTCCCCTTACGGCCTTCAAATTTTTTCTATGTTTAACATGCACTAATACAACTGTCATGTGAAAATTTGGAAAATTTCAGGAGTCATTTGACCTTTTAAAGACATTTAAGTGATTTTCTAGCCATTTATTGACCGTAATTCAAATTTGAACTACATCTACATGCAACGGCTAACCATAATGGTTTGAAAAATCATATTTGTGTACTTGTGTGTGAGTTAATTACATGTGCAGGAAATTAGAAGAATTTTCAAACATATTGGTCTCACGGCATGGACACATGCATATGTATGCATGGAGTGCCATGGCATTTTAATTCCAAAAAATTAAAAAATGATCAGAAAAACATGAAACCTTGCTTGATGTAATGTCATGCCACCAAGATGATGTGGTAAAAAAATTGGCCTGTTTGATGAAAGTTTGGACACACACCCCTCACAAACCGGAGCAACTCACTAGAAGGCTAGTGGTTCCGAGAGGGAACAATGCATGTTTGATGACGAACGGGAGATAGCTTCCCCTTACGACCTTTAAATTTTTTCTACGTTTAACGTGCACTAATACAATTGTCATGTGAAAATTTTGAAAATTTCAGGGGTCATTTGACCTTTTAAAGACATTTAAGTGATTTTCTAGCCATTTAATGACCGTAATTCAAATTTGAACCACATCTACATGCAACGGCTAACCATAACGGTTTGAAAAATCATATTTTTTTGTACTTGTGTGCGAGTTAAAAAATCTTCAGACGATGTAAATATCTGGCGTTCAAAAAATAAAATGTAAAGATCTGGCAAGACAACCGGCCCCCACACGATTGGCACTCTATTTCGCGCCTCGAGGTTTGGAAGGTGAATGGCGGGGGTTATTAATCAGACACGGTTCTGTATTGGAAACCGTCAGCTATTATGTTCACACATGGATTCTAATGCGGGAATCGTGTATAATTCAAACTACAGTACTCGTAAATTCCGGCGACCGGCGTGTGTACTGTTCCCGTCGATCTAGATTCCGGCCGCCAATAAATACTACCTTGCTCACATCATCCCGCCTGCATTCTCATCTACATCCTCCCCTCGCTCGCCCTCTCTCTCTCTCTCTCAAAGCTCTGCCATGGTGCCGCCGATCTGCCCACGCGCCGACAAGGAGTCGCCGCCCCCCGAGGACGCTCAGTCGAAGAGCAGTGACAAGGAGGACCCCTACGCGCCGTTGGACAAGGTTGCGCCGGACCCCCCCAACTTTGAATTGGTTTTGGGGCCAGTACAATCTTTGTCTGTGGAAGTCACTGCCGCCGGCTGAGAAAGCCAGGCAAGTGGCGTTCAAGAAGGAGATGGCGGAGGAGGAAGCCAGGTGCCAGGCGGCCTGTGAAGCCCGTGATGCCGCCTGGGAAAAGGAGAAGGTGGAGCTTTGGGGGCGGGTGCGTCGTCGTGCGGAGGAGGTGTACGAAGATGGGTACTTCGCGAGGAAGGTCAAAGGCGCTAGGCGCCTCATCACTGCGTGGAGGTGGGCCGATAAGCTCCAGCGTGCCACCGACGAGGAGCTCCGGTGGGCGCCCAACGAAATGGCAAGATCGTCCGCGCTCGTCCGCCAGCAAGAGGCAGATCGGTATGTCAAGCGCTGCGAGGCGGAGGAGACGGAGTACTGCCTCCGCGCTGGGAAGACGCCACGCATCAGGAGGGATTATTAGTTTTAGTATTATTCGTTTTCAATTTTATGCATTGTACCTAGTAGTTAAGTATCATCATGTATATGTGATGATATTATATATATTCTGTGATGAACTAATGAATAATTAATATATATATATATATATTATGAATTCCATTTTCTATCTGTTTTTGTATACTAATTTGAATCTTGTTGTTATCATCCACATATACAGAATGGAAAGCGTATATACACACATTGAAACAGAACATATAAGAACGGAAAACAGAGTACACACATTGAAACAGAGCAATTAACAGAGCAATACTATGATTGCTGTTAATACATAGCTATCCACGTCGAAATGACTCAACAAAATAAAACGCGTCCATGAGACCATGACCAGCAGCCCTTGCCTATGGTAGCTCTTGGCTCTGCCTGAACTCGTGCAGGCGTTCGTCCAAGCGGTCGACACGCTCGCGGTACATCTGGAGCACGATCTCAAGCTCCAAGTTGGCTATTTCATCGGAGATCACCAGCTCGAGGATGCGATGGCCATGTTCCTCTACTGCGCCCAGGTGGTTACCTGGGCCAAGGAGGTGGTCGAGCCTACCGACCAGCGCGTTGGCATCGAGCGGGCCGCGTGTGATGCCCAGGCTTAATCGTGCACTAAGCATACACGCAAATGCACATGATCAAGCCTAAGGACTCACTTGAAGATATCACAACACAACTCTAAACATAAATAAAGTCATACAAGCTTTATATTACAAGCCAGGGGCCTCGAGGGCTCGAATACATAAGCTCGCGTACAAGCGTCAGCGGAAGCATCAGATATCTGAGTACAGATATAACACAGAAACAGAGATAAGCCTTTAAGAAGGCGGGGCAAAACAAAAGCTACGATCGAAAGGCGCAGGCATCCTGCCTAGGACCCTATGATCCTACTCCTGGTCGTCGGCAAGCTTGTAGTAGTAACCTCCTTCGGGGTGGTAGTAGTAGTCGGCGGGGCAGCTGTCTCAGCAGCTCCGTCATTTGGTCACGACAAACTGATATGGGGAGAAAATGAAAGCAAAGCAACCGTGAGTTCTCCGAAGTACTCAGCAAGCAAGGATCTATAGTACATATGCAACATTATCAAAGGAAGGCTGTATATGTGGACTGGGCTGCAGAAATGCCAGAATAGAGAGAAGGCCTAGTCCTATCGAAGACTAGCATCTTCAGCGGTCTTGCAGCAATAGAAGAGAGTAGATCAATACAAAATGCAATAGTGGTTGTGTCAAGTAACAGCCTCGCCCAGAGATCCTTCCTCGACTCCCTGCGAGAAAGCGATCCCGGAGCCATCATATCCAGTTATCATCACAAGTTCTAGTTGTATTGATCGGGATACAACTCCGAGTGTCCTTTACCGTAGGACCGGCTATCGATAGATGTTTTCTTCCCTGTCGGGGTGCACCAACTTACCCACCATGCTCGCTTAACTCCTACCGGACACACTTTTCTGGGTCATGCCCGGCCTCGGCCAAACGATACACCGCAACCCTACCTACAGCTCAGCAGAGAGGTCCCTGTCGGTCTATCTCCTAAGCGCTCAGGGGTCTTGGGCCATCGCCCTGTGCACTCCGGGTCATTGCGCGCAGGGCGAATCTCGGTACCACCTCTGTACATGGATGGCGCCAGCCCAGCCGTGCCGTGATGCTGAACTGGATGTCTGACAGAGCTTTCGGCTGATGCTACGATGCAGAGTGCCCATAACTCTTCCCACGTGATGGTTAGTGCTATCCGGCTAGAGGCCGGCTCGGATCAAATATCCAAATCGTTAGTGGATTAGGGGCTTGCGGTAACAAGCAGAGACTCACGATCGATGTGAACCTGTCGCCCCATCTCAAGGACTTGCTGCAAGGGCTAAGAATGCCCGGCCGCGCCTCGTAAATATCTCACGGGTAACTTCCCATCATTCGTGGGTACCCCTCAGGGTCGACCCGCCTTTAGTAACATGGTTCAGTGTAATGCCATAGTAACCATAGCCATCATGTGTCTAACATCAAGGGGAACCCTGAGGAATCACCCTCGATGGAATTCCACCTGATGTAATCGTCAAGGTGAACGAAGGAGGAATCACCCTCGAGGTCCACACTTGAGGAGTTGCACGACATCGTCGTTATCGAGGGTGGAGAAGGAGGAATCACCCTCGATGCCCACGACCGATTAACTAACGTACAAGGTTATCATCAGGAGTGCTGACGAGGTATCACCCTCGGCACTCGATAGTACCCAGTAGTGTCGTACAACTAAGGGGGTGAAGTGTGGTGCCAGGGTCTGGTCTTCGATCCTGTTGATCGGGTCTTCTAATAATCCAGCAGGGCAGTTGGGACAAGTGGGGGTCACTGGTGGGTCTCTAGCCAGCCTATACTAAGCAGTTTGGATATCAGGTAGGTATCACAGTAGTTACAAAAATAGGCTATGCAACAGAATAGGAGCAATCAATTACAGTAGCATAATCTAATGCAAGCATGAGAAAATAGAATGGGCGATATCGGGATGATCAAAGGGGGGGCTTGCCTGGTTGCTCGGCGGCAAAGGCAAGGTCGTCAGGGGTCGTCGGTCTCCGGAGCTGCGTCGGTACCGGGCTCTATCGAGAGAGAAGAGGGGGAGGAAACAGATAAATACAAGGCAGGCAAAGTAACACAGAGCTTGCTATGCTAACGTGCAGTGCAGGGTTGCCTAAAAACATGTCTAGATCATATTAGTTATTTTAGGATTTAAGTTGGAATTAATAACTAGTATATATGCACTATTCATCTACCGGAATCAGGCTAAAAGTTATGGGTTCTCCTATGTAGGGGGTTCTGACATGGTAACAGACGACACGATTAGATTCGTCTCGTCGTTCTGAGCAACTTTCATGTATAAAGTTTTTCGATCCGAGCTACAGTTTATTTTATATGAATTTCTAAAGATTTTTGTATTTTTCTGAAATATTTAAAATATCAGAAATGGAATTATGACATCAGCAGAGCGTCAGCATGACATCAGCAGGTCAACAGACCCGCTGACTAGTCAAACCTGACTAGTGGGTCCAGTGGGTCCCACTGGTCAGCGACTATGCTAACTAAACAGAGTTTAAATCAATTAATTGATTTAATTAGCAGGTGGGACCCCTATGTCAGGGACTGTTAGGTTAATCTAATCTGCATTTAAACTAATCCATATTTAATTATGAGCGGGGCCCACCAGTCAATGGCTCAGCTGCCCAGTCAACTGAGTTGACTCGGTCAACTGGGCTGCGGGGCCCAGCGGTCAGTGGCACTGTGCGGGGCCCAGATGTGCCAGGTGGCGGCCACGTAGGACGCCGGCCATCAGAGCTCTCCGGCGAGCTCGCGCGGCGGCGAGTAACTCCGGCGAGCTTGGATTTCTTCTACGGTGCATCTTATCGGGTGTTCATGGGCTCTAACGAACGAGTACTCATCCGCGCGTCCGATGGTGGCGTTGGTTTGTCGCGGGAATGGCCACAGCGTTGACGGTGACCACCGTGGCGGACGCCGGAATCGGGAGCCGTTCGGGTTTGGGCAAAACGGCACCGAGAAGGGGCGTGGCTGCTTGTGTTCGATCGGCCGCGACCTCGCGTGTCTACCTATGGTGTTGGAGCGGGCAGAGGTGGCCGCTAAGCGCGGCGGTGGCGAGCTACGGGTTGAGGCGGAGGCACGGCTGTGGTTCGCCCTAAGGCGCGCAAAACAGCTAGGCCGGCACAACAGCTCGCCAGAAGCACATGGGTGCCACTGGCTCGAGCCGTAGAGGCTCGGGAGCAAGCTAATGGCTGCGACGGCGACGGTCAGGGCACGGCACGACGGTGAGCTAGATAGAAGGGAGCAGAGTGGCTCGGGAGAGAGATGGAGGGAGATGGTGGCTCACCGGGCGGCTATGAAAAAGCCTGCGACAGTTTAGTAGCCGCAGTGCGTCGTCTGAGACGGAGGGGATCGCCGGCGGTCGCCGGTGATGCAGAAGGGAAGCTCAGCTCGATCCGGTCAGTGTAGAGCTCCCCGGGTCGCGTTCTTTGGCGAGGAGGAAGTAGCGGAAGACGGCGCTCCTCGTAGACACGGCCTCGGCGCTCCGAATCATCGGTGGCCACAGAGACGACGGAGGGGCGGCGGCGGTTCCGCTCGGTGGTGTTGGAAATGAGCGAGAGGAGGGAGGAGAGTGAGCGAAGCGAGGGGGAAGTGGAAGAAGATGGCCAGGGGGAAGGAACGGGATGATCCTTATCCCCTCGCGACGCCCGCTGCATCACGGTGTCGAGCGATGGCTGGCGCGAGCATGGTCGTCCATGGGGAAGACAACACTGAGGCGAGGTAGGTGGGGGGGAGGCCTGCTGGGCTGCCTGGGCCGCACTGTGGCTTCGGCTCAGTGCCAGGTAAGCCCCTGTTCTTTTCTTTATTTCTGTTTTTCCTTTTTATTTAGTAGCAGAGAGAGAAAGGGATTTATTTGGGCACCCTATTCACTTAGGAAAAATAGGGGAAGTGCCCCATTTTTTTCCTGGTGCTTTTAGACAGTGCCACAAAAAGTTTGGGGCCAATGGAAATTTATTTTGGAATTCTCATAAATGCAAAAGCATTATAAAGTGCTGAAATGGCACCGTTTTAAATGCTACTGCTCATTTATGCAAATGAGTGATGTTGATTTTCTTAACCACAATTGGTTCTGTAATATTTGCTAGAAAGGGAACATTTTTCCAGCAGTTTTTGAGCATCTTTATTTTGCACTTCATTTAGAATTGATTTTTAGAGAGGAAATTTGAAATGAATCTTTAACCAGTATGATCAAGCTCTGCAAGTGAAAATGACTTGGCAATATTAGCAGAGTGTCACAGTGATTATTACACAGGGGTGTTGCACTGCGGACAAGGCGAACGGCGCGACCCATGCGAACGGCGCGGCGGGCGTTCGGTGCAAGTACGGCGCAGAGGGCCTCTGCCCACTCCTGGCGAGGAATGGGGGTACTGACGGGACGTGTACCTAGCTGCGACGCCGTGTCGACAGCAGGCAAGCGCCGATGGATCCGCTCTTGCTGTGCGGCGCGCCGCGCCTCTCGCTCTGCGGCGCTCCAACGGTCTTGCCGTGCGGCGAGCCGCACCCTATCGGCGCGGATGCGCCTAGCTTGCTCTGCGGCGCGCCATCGATCATGTTGTGCGGCGAGCTACAGCCTCTTGGTGCTGACATGCCTATCTTGATCCGCGGCGCTCAAGCGCCATGCGCCAAGGGTCTGCTCAACCCTGGCAATGACGCGCATCACGGTGTCGTCCATCGCGTTGCCGGGGAGCACCTCGGCCTCGACGGGCCGTGGCGCCTTCTCATTTTCCTCGTCGACGAGGTTGATGGTAGAGGCGGCGCTTTGGTGGGTTGGCATGCTTGGGGAAAGGTAGATGTGCTACCGGCTGCACTTGTTGCCTCCGTGTGTCGCGCGCCGCCTAGGTTTATGCGCAATATCGCTGGGTGGCGGGAAACAGGTGAGGAAATGGCGGGAAACGGTGGCATGTTCATAAAATGCCTTCAATTAATGGAAACTTAGCATATAAGGAACATCGATCTAGCACAAGAAGTAGATGATGATCAGATGAACACGGACCACACTACGGAACCCGTCGGTGATGAATTCATCAATCGCAAACAATTGTATACTAGCAAGCATTTGCCCACAACACACACAGCTTATTCCATCACAAAACAGGTCGGATGGATCAACTGTATGCCACGTATCGCACATAGTCAAAAAGTAATGCGGTAGACCTTCTTTAACATGTGTTAAGAAAAACAAAAAATTTCAAAACAAGAACCTTGAGGTTAATTCCACCCCACAACACACATGGCTTATTCCATCACAAACAGGTCGAATGGATCAACTATATGCCACGTATCGCACATTGTCAAAAAGTAATGCGGTAGACCTTCTTTAACATGGCTGCTCCATCCGGTCACCCATCTCATGGCTGCTCCAGCCTGAGCACAGTTAACTTGAGAGTTCTCTTAGATAAGCTATTGGTGGAACAGCTAGTCCTTGCTGATATAGGATGCCTCTTTGCATCCTTATGGCGTACCCGGATGACCGCTGGTCGCCCAATGGCCAATAGATGTTGTGTAGACATAGCATATCACATACGTCTTATTAGAAGCAATCGTCTGTGTTATTATCGGTCTTCGCACACATTTCTGTTTACAGACCTATTTGTCGCGTATCGCACACATCCTATTAATTTAACCGTTTCTGTTCTCTTGGCTCAAAGCAAACAATTCATCCAGGTGAACCCTATGTCGTATATCGCACACACCTTGATCTGGCTGACCGTTTCTTTTGTGTTGCCTAATCACAAACAGTTCATCCGAGTGAACCATATGCTGTATATCGCACACACCTTCATCTGGCTGCCCGTTTCTGTTCTTCTTCCTCATCGCAAACAGTTCATTGAACTTAACCGTATGCCCTTCATCGCACACGCAACTAAAATCTGAACCGTGTTTGATGCATCCATCATCGCAAACATTTTGCACCTTTTTTGACGGGTTTTTTACATCACCGTTTGCGATTATTGCATCGCACACAGTTTCGTCGAAGGGTCTCTGATCGTAGTGTCGCATTAGCAGCATCCTGTAGTAGTGAAGTCACTGGACAGTGGTCAAAATTATCCTTAGTTACCTAAGAGGACTAAGGAGATATTTCTCGGTTATGGAGGTGATAAAGAGTTCATCGTAAAGGGTTACGTCGATGCAAGATTTGACACCGATCCGGAAGACTCTGAGTCTCGATATGGATACATATTGAAAGTGGGAGCGATTAGCTAGAGTAGCTCCATGCAGAGCATTGTAGACATAGAAATTTGTAAAATACATATGGATCTAAATGTGGTAGACCCGTTGACTAAAATTCTCTCACAAGCAAAACATGATCACACCTTAGTACTCTTTGGGTGTTAATCACATGGCGATGTGAACTAGATTATTGACTCTAGTAAACTCTTTGGGTGTTGGTCACATGGCGATGTGAACTATGAGTGTTAATCACATGGCGACGTGAACTATGAGTGTTAATCACATGGCGATGTGAACTAGATTATTGACTCTAGTGTAAGTGGGAGACTGATGGAAATATGCCCTAGAGGCAATAATAAAATGGTTATTTTTATATTTCCTTAATCATGATAAAGGTTTATTATTCATGCTAGAATTGTATTGCCTGAAAACTTAAATACATGTGTGGATACATAAACAAATACCGTGTCCCTAGTGAGCCTCTACTAGACTAACTCGTTGATCAAAGATGGTTAAGGTTTCCTAACCATAGACATGTGTTGTCATTTGATAACGGGATCACATCATTAGGAGAATGATGTGATGGACAAGACCCATCCGTTAGATTAGCATATTGATCGTTCAGTTTATTGCTATTGCTTTCTTCATGTCAAATACATATTCCTTTGACTATGAGATTATGCAACTCCCAGATACCGGAGGAATATCTTGTGTGCTATCAAACGTCACAATGTAACTGGGTGATCATAAAGATGCTCTACAGGTATCTCCGAAGGTGTTTGTTGAGTTGGCATAGATCGAGATTAGGATTTGTCACTCCATGTATCGGAGAGGTATCTCTGGGCCCTCTCGGTAATACACATCATAAGAAGCCTTGCAAGCAAAGTGACTAATGAGTTAGTTACAGGATGATGTATTACGGAACGAGTAAAGAGACTTGCCGGTAATGAGATTGAACTAGGTATGAAGATACCGACGATCGAATCTCGGGCAAGTAACATACCGATGGACAAAGGGAATTACGTATGTTGTCATAAGGTTCGACCGATAAAGATCTTCGTAGAATATGTAGGAGCCAATATGGGCATCCAGGTTCCGCTATTGGTTATTGACCGGAGAGGTGTCTCGGTCATGTCTACATAGTTCTCAAACCCGTAGGGTCCGCACGCTTAACGTTCGTTGACGATATAGTATTATATGAGTTATGTATGTTGGTGACCGAATGTTGTTCGGAGTCCCGGATGAGATCACGGACATGACGAGGAGCTCTGGAATGGTCCGGAGCTAAAGATTGATATATAGGATGATATGGTTATTCACCAACACCGTCACCACGCCATCGTGCTGCCCTGCGGAGATTGTTATTCACCAGCACCGTCACCACGCCATCGTGCTGCCGGAACTCATCTACTACTTCGCCCGTCTTGCTGGATCAAGAAGGCGAGGACATCATCGAGCTGAACGTGTGCTGAACACGGAGGTGCCGTACGTTCGGTACTTGATTGGGACGGATCATGAAGGAGTACGACTACATCAACCGCGTTGATAAACGCTTCCGCTTAGCGATCTTCAAGGGTATGAAGATGCTCTCCCCTCTCGTAGTTATGCATCTCCATGGATAGATCTTGCGTGTGCATAGAAATTTTTTTGTTTTCCATACAACGTTTCCCAACACTTTCCTCACCACATGATGCTTGCCAAAGGAGAAAAATAAAAAGGAATAGGGAAGAAAACTTTGCCTCTGCATAAAAGTAAAAGATAGGCCCTTCGCAGAGGGAAGCAGAGGTTGTCATGCGCTTATTTTTTTGTATGCCAAATCCCTTAATGCAAAAGAACGTCATGTTGTATTGCCCCTTATGATAGCAACCTTTATTATGCAGTCTGTCACTTTTATTCTTCGCCATCACAAGTTCGTACAATGCTCAATTTTCTCTTACACTAAATGATCCAACACATTTAGAAGCAATTTTTATTGCCTTATTGCACCGATGACAATTTACTTGAAGGATCTTACTCAATCCATAGGTAGGTATGGTGGACTCTCGAAATAAGATTTGGGTTGAGGGTTTTTGGATGCACAAGTAGTATCTCTATTTAGTGCGGAATTTTTGGCTAGAAAAGATATTGGGCAAGCACCACATGTTAAAGGATCTATGACAATATAACTTCTATGTGAATATGAACAAACATAAATCATTACGTTGTCTTCCTTGTCCAACGTCAACTATTTTGACACAAAATATTTAATGGGGGCTCACAATCATAAAAGATGTCCAAGATAGTGTATTTGCATGTGAATCTTCTCTTCCCCTATTAATTCTTTCATGAGTTGCATCATTGGCCAATGCTATGTTTGTCAATCTCCAATAAATTTTACCACTTATACTTTTCCTTATGTGATGTCATTACTTACCATAAGATTAGTGATACATCTCCATCGTATCTACTTTTCCAGACTCTTTTGCCCTTGTTTTGGACTCTAATTTGCAATATTTGAATGGAACTAACCCGGACTGACGCTGTTTTCAGTAGAATTGCCATGGTGTTATTTTTGTGCAGAAATAAAAGTTCTCGGAATGACCTGAAACTTTACGGAGAATACTTTTGGAATAAATAAAAAATATTGGTGAAAGAATCAACCGAGGGGGACCCACCACCTGTCCACAAGGGTGGGGGGCGCGCCCCCTGGCTTGTGGGTCCCACAAAGCTCCACCGACCTCAACTCCAACTCCATATATTCACGTTCGGGGAGAAAAAAATCAGAGAGAAGGATTCATCGCGTTTTACGATACGGAGCCGCCGCCACCTCCTGTTCTTCCTTGGGAGGCCAGATCTGGAGTCCGTTCAGGGCTTCGGAGAGGGGAAATCGTCGCCATCATCATCATCAACCATCCTCCATCACCAATTTCATGATGCTCACCGCCGTGCGTGAGTAATTCCATCATAGGCTTGCTAGACGATGATGGGTTGGATGAGATTTATCATGTAATCGAGTTAGTTTTGTTAGGGTTTGATCCCTAGTATCCACTATGTTCTAAGATTGATGTTGCTATGACTTTGCTATGCCTAATGCTTGTCACTAGGGCCCGAGTGCCATGATTTCAGATCTGAACCTATTATGTTTTCATGAATATATGTGTGTTCTTGATCCTATCTTGCAAGTTATAGTCACCTACTACGTGTTATGATCCGGCAACCCCGGAGTGACAATAGTCGAGACACTTCCCGGTGATGACCGTAGTTTGAGGAGTTCATGTATTCACTAAGTGCTAATGCTTTGGCCCGGTTCTCTATTAAAAGGAGGCCTTAATATCCCTTAGTTTCCATTAGGACCCCGCTGCCACGGGAGGGTAGGACAAAAGATGTCATGCAAATTCTTTTCCATAAGCACATATGACTATATACGGAATACATGCCTATATTATATTGATGAATTGGAGCTAGTTCTGTGTCACCCTAGGTTATAACTGTTGCATGATGAATGCCATCCGACATAATTATCCATCATTGATCCATTGCCTACGAGCTTTTCACATATTGATCTTTGCTTCGTTACTTTTCTGTTGCCACTATTACAATTGCTACAAAACTGCTACTGTTACTTTTGCCACCGTTACCGTTACTTCCATACTACTTTGCTACAAAATACTTTGCTGCAGATATTAAGTCTTCCAGGTGTGGTTGAATTAACAACTCAGCTGCTAATACTTGAGAATATTCTTTGGCTCCCCTTGTGTCGAATCAATAAATTTGGGTTGAATACTCTACCCTCGAAAACTGTTGCGATCCCCTATACTTGTGGGTTATCAAGACCTTTTTTCTGGCACCGTTGCCGGGGAGAATAGCTCTATTCTCTAAGTCACTTGGGATATATATCTGTTGATCAGTATGAGGAATTTGAAAGATACTAGAACCAAGATTTTTCCCTCTACTACGAGGGGAGCTAAGGAACTGCCATCTAGCTCTGCACTTGATTCGCCTTCTGTTTTGAGTAAGCTTGCGACACCTACACCTGCTAGTAATTCTGATATGTCGCAAGTAATTGTTGATGCCACTTCTGCTATGCATGATGCTTATGATGATACTACTGCTTTGCTTGATAATACTGTGCCACTAGGTGAATTTCTTGATGAACAACTTGCTAGGGTTAGAGAAAATGAAATTATTGAAATTGATGATATTATTGAAACTGAAGATTACGATTCTCCCCCGAGATATGAATTGCCTATTGTACCTGAGGGTTATATTATGGATGAAGAAACTGCTAGAGACTTTCTTGCTTGCAATGATAGAGGAGATCTTAAGAAACTGTTAGCTAAGCTGAAGGAAAAATCTTTGAATGCTAGAATGCAATATGATCCTAAGTTTGCTACTTCACCTATCTTTGTTACTGATAAGGATTATGAATTCTCTGTCGATCCTGAGTTAATTACTTTGGTTGAATCTGATCCTTTCTATGGTTATGAATCTGAAACTGTTGTGGCACATCTTACTAAATTGAATGATATAGCCACCCTATTCGCTCATGAGGAAAAAATCCGCTATTACTATATTCTAAAATTGTTTCCTTTCTCATTAAAGGGTGATGCTAAGTTATGGTTTAATTCTCTTGCTGCTGGTTGTGTGCGTAGTCCCCAAGATATGATATATTACTTCTCTGAAAAATATTTCCCTGCTCATAAGAAACAAGCTGCTTTAAAGGAAATATTTAACTTTGTGCAAATTAAAGAAGAGAGTCTCCCACAAGCTTGGGGGAGGCTGCTCCAATTACTTAATGCTTTGCCTGATCATCCTCACAAGAAAAATGAAATACTTGATATCTTTTATAATGGACTAACCGATGCTTCTAGGGACCACCTAGATAGTTGTGCTGGTTGTGTTTTCAGGGAACGAACTGTTGAGCAAGCTGAATTGCTATTGAATAATATATTGAGTAATGATAATGATTGGACACTTCCTGAACCAACTCCTAAGCCAACTCTGAAGAAAAGAGGTATTTTATTCCTCAGTCCTAAAGATATGCAAAAGGCAAACAAATCTATGAAAGAAAAAGGTATTAAAGCTGAAGATGTTAAGAATTTACCGCCTATTGAAGAAATACATGGTCTTGATAACCCGACATAGGTAGTAGAGGTAAACTCTGTTTTTAGATTTGATGAAGGTGATATTCCTCATAATAAGTCTGCTAGTCAATGATTGGATGAGTTTGATAATTTTATTGTTAAACAAGAAAATTTCAATGCTTATGTTAGTAGACAATTGAAACGTAATGCTCACATGCTTGACCACTTGGGTGATTATATGAGTAGAACTGTTAATGATCTTAATCTTATTAGTAAACATGCTTCCATGGTTATAACTCAAGTAGAACAAGTACTTAAGGCACGAGATGATTTGCTTAATGAGTTGAATAGTAAGAACAATGATAATGCTGTTAGGGTTATCACTAGAGGTGGTAAAATGACCCAGGAACCTTTGTATCCTGAGGGTCATCCTAAGAGAGTTGAGCAAGACTCTCAGAGAATTAATACTGATGCATCTAGCCCTAGTAATAAAAATAAAAATAAAACTGATAGGACTTTGCATACTTCTAGTGAACCTGTTATAGACACACCTGAGAATCCAAATGATATTTCTATTTCTGATGCTGAGACACAATCTGGTGATGAACATGAACCTAGTGATAATGTTAATGATGATGCTCAACCTAGTAATGATAATGATGTAGAGATTGAACCTGCTGTTGATCTTGATAACCCACAATCAAAGAATCAACGTTATGATAAGAGAGACTTCGTTGCTAGGAAACATGGTAAAGAAAGAGAACCATGGGTTCAGAAACCCATGCCCTTTCCTCCTAAGCCATCCAAGAAAAAGGATGATGAGGATTTTGAGCGCTTTGCTGAAATGATTAGACCTATCTTCTTGCGTATGCGTTTAACTGATATGCTTAAAATGCCTCCTTATGCTAAGTGTATGAAAGATATTGTTACAAATAAAAGAAAGATACCGGAGGCTGAAATTTCCACCATGCTTGCTAATTACACTTTTAAGGGTGGAATACCAAAGAAACTTGGAGATCCAGGAGTACCAACTATACCATGCTCCATTAAAAGAAACTATGTTAAAATTGCTTTATGTGATCTTGGAGCCGGTGTTAGTTTTATGCCTTTCTCTTTATATCGTAGACTTGAATTGAATAAGTTGACACCTACTGAAATCTCTTTGCAAATGGCTGATAAATCAACTGCTATACCCATCGGTATTTGTGAGGATGTGCCTATTGTGGTTGCAAATGTTACTATCTTAACGGACTTTGTTATTCTTGATATTCCCGAGGACGACAGTATGTCGATCATCCTTGGTAGACCCTTTTTGAATACTGCAGGGGCTATTATTGATTGCAACAAAGGCAATGTCACTTTTCATGTTAATGGTAATGAGCATACGGTACACTTTCCGAAGAAACAACCTCAAGTTCATAGTATCAATTCTATTGGAAAATTTTCAACTATTACTATCGGAGGTTTTGAATTTCCTCTCGCTACTGTCAAAAAGAAATATGATATTCTTATTATTGGGGATATGCATATCCCCGTTGAGGTAACTTAGTGTTATTCGAAAATTATCCGGTTTCATGTTATTCGAAAGAAGTTTGTTAATGAGACTTGATCAACCTTGTTAACGGATTCCTTTTGATGAACATGAGATGGATGAATTTAGAAGGCACAACCTTCTGTACCCACCTCTTACTTTCTGTTATTTAGATTAAATAAAGCAAAAATTGTATTTTCTGTCTATTTTCTGAATTATCCGTGCAATAAAAAAATGTCCCAAAAATAAAAGTTCTCCAAATGCCCTGAAATTTTAGTATGATTTTTTATAGAATATTTGAGAATTTCTGGCACTGAGAATGCACCAGGGGGCTGCACCAGTGGACCACTAGGGTGGAGGGCACGCCCTACCCCCTGGGCGCGCCCCCCTGCCTTGTGGGTCCCACGTAGGTCCCACTCACTTATCCCAGCACCCATCCACTTCGTCTTCCTCCAGAAAAAATCATCCCGTAGCTCAAACCCGTGTTCTTGCTCATCTTGCTGCCCTTTTTGATCTCCTTGTGTAAAGCTCCATTTGCAAAACTGTTTTGGGGGATTGTTCTTCGGTATGTGACTCCTCCAATGGTCCAATTAGTTTTTGTTCTAGTGCTTTATTTATTGCAAATTTTTGCTGTTGTGGTGACCTTGTTCTTGAGCTTGCAAGTCAAATTTATATGGTCCAAAGTAGTTTTGATCCATGATATAGCCTCTAGACACTTGTAGGAGTAGTTGCTATTAGTTTTGTTGAGTTTGGTTCACTTTTATTTTGAGTCGCTAAAAGTTTCAGAAATTTTTCAGAGGAAGAAAAATGTCTAGGAAAGTGTATCAAGGTGGTTCTTCGAGGAAGCAAGCACCAAGGTTCGCGATACGTGAACCGGACCTTGAACCACCAAGGGAAGCTCAAGTGCGGCCTTGTGAATGGCCGTCGGATGAATTCATGGTTCGTGCAGGTTTCAAGGATGAGTTTGATGCGTACATGCAAAATGCTGAACTGGGGGACTTCTTGTCAGATAAGTGTCCCCAATACTATCAAATCACTGATTCATTTGTGAGAAGGTTTAAATTTACATCTCAGTGCAATACTCATACTGTCCTATTTGACCTTTATGATGAATCATATACCATGGACCTTGAAGATTTTAATACTGCTTGCGAAATCCCACAATGGGGCCTTCTTAGTGAGCCTCATGCTACTTCTTGAGCTTGCGTTGGTTTTTCCCTTCAAGAGGAAAGGGTGATGCAGCAAAGTAGAGTAAGTATTTCCCTCAGCTTTTGAGAACCAAGGTATCAATCCAGTAGGAGACAATGCTCAAGTCACCGAATACCTACACAAACAAACACCAACCTTGCACCCAACGCGATAAAGGGTTGTCAATACCTTAACAGTTATTTGCAACGTGAGATCTGATAGAGATGATAAACGGTAAAGTAATATTTTTGGTATTTTTGGTTTATGGAACGGAAAGTAAAGATTGCAAAGTAAAAGAAATAGGAAACGGAAATTGTAGATCGGAAACTTATATGATGGAAAATAGACCCGGGAGCCATAGGTTTCACTAGAGGCTTCTCTCAAGATAGAAATTATTACGGTGGGTGAACAAATTACTGCCGAGCAATTCATAGAAAAGCGCAAAGTTATGACGATATCTAAGGCAATGATCATGAATATAGGCATCACGTCCGTGTCAAGTAGACCGAAACGATTCTGCATCTACTACTATTACTCCACACATCGACCGACTCCTGACTGCATCTAGAGTATTAAGTTCATAAGAACAGAGTAACGCATTAAGTAAGATGACATGATGTAGCGGGATAAACTCAAGCAATATGATGAAAACCCCATCTTTTTATCCTCGATGGCAACAATACAATACGTGCCTTGCTGCCCCTACTGTCAATGGGAAAGGACACCGCAAGATTGAACCCAAAGCTAAGCACTTCTCCCATTGCAAGAAAAACCAATCTAGTTGGCCAAACCAAATCGATAGTTCGAAGAGACTTGCAAAGATATCAAATCATGCATATAAGAATTCAGAGAAGATTCAAATAATATTCATAGATAAGCTGATCATAAATCCACAATTCATCGGATCTCGGCAAACACACCGCAAAAGAGTATTACATCGAATAGATCTCCAAGAACATCGAGGAGAACTTTGTATTGAGAATCAAAGAGAGAGAAGAAGCCATCTAGCTACTAGCTATGGACCCGTAGGTCTAAAGTAAACTACTCACGTTTCATCGGAGAGGCAATGGTGTTGATGTACAAGCCCTACGTGATCGAATCCCCCTCCGGCAGGACGCCGGAAAAGGCCCCAAGATGGGATCTCACAGGTACAGAAGGTTGCGGCGGTGGAAAAGTGGTTTTGTTGCTCCCCTGGATGTTTTTGGGGTATAAGAGTATATATAGGCGAAAGATCTAGGTCAGAGGGGCTACGAGGGGCCCACAAGGTCGGGGGGCGCGCCCTACCCCCCCGGGCGCGCCCTCCACCCTTGTGGCCGCCTCGCGGCTCTTCCGACTTGCACTCCAAGTCTCCTGGGTGTCTTCTGGTCCAAGAAAAATCATCACGAAAGTTTTATTCCGTTTGGACTCCGTTTGGTATTCCTTTTCTGCAAAACTCTAAAACAAGGAAAAAAACAAAAACTGGCACTAGGCTCTAGGTTAATAGGTTAGTCCCAAAAATCATATAAAATAGCATATTAATGCATATAAAACATCAAAAACAGATAATATAATAGCATGGAACAATAAAAAATTATAGATACGTTGGAGACGTATCACCTCACAAAGCTGAATACAATGATTTCCTTGCTAGCATCACTGTGGGAGAAACTAGAAATATCACACAAGCTACCATAGGGAGCATTCACTTTTCCTGCCATACATTATTTTGCTCTCTTTATAGGTAGATGCATTAATGGTAAACATGATCATAGCCACCTTTGCATTCCCACTACTAGGAAAAGGCTAATTAGTGGCGCACCTGTTTTGGCCATTAATGGCGCACTATAGGTGCGCCACTATCATCACGCCACTAGTAACAAATACTAATGGCGCACCCCTGGTGCGCCATTAGTATACCAGACAATAGTGGCGCACCTGGCAGTGCGCCATTAATATGTCAAACGGTGCGCCATTACTATGCCTCCTAGGGGGCCATATTTACCTTGTGCTCTGGGTTACTAATGGCGCACTTCTAGATAATGCGCCACTAGTGTGTTTATTGCAGTGCGTCACTAGTATGAATATTAGGAATTATTTTTTTTTCTTTTCTGATATTTGCACAGGTTACAAAATATATTACTGCACAGAATATAGACAGCACAACATATAAACAGCAGATTTATCGAATACAATAGAAGATTAGTCTCCGAATACAATTCATCATATTAGTCTCCGAATTCAAAATACCGAACAAAGTTAGAACATTACAAGTCTCGAGACCGCGAGTAGCGAGTTTGTCTTCACATTACAAGTCGATATCTAAACTACCATCACCTAGAAGAGAGCTGCGGTCACGATGAGCATCATCGCGATGAAACTGGTCTTCATCCGGTTCCTCCTCCGCTCCCTCCTCTCTCCCGCTAGATAGCGCGCGTATCTAGCTTCCGCCTCCGCCCTAGTGGTGTACCCTTTGTAACTGTTACCGCTGAAACGGTGAACCTGTCTCTGACACTCCTCCCAATCGTCGTAGACTCCGGGAACCTTACCCTTGTACACGACATACGACGGCATCTCTATGCACTAGACAAACAAAACGTTAGTAACAATTCACAGACAATACATAAGCAATATATAAGTATGCAACAAAAGGATCGGAAGAGAAAAACAACACATTAATAGCACGATTCATGGTCCTACTAATAAATAGCATCGATTACATATAAGTTGAACGACTGTCCAAACTAAAGAAACACACAAGTTCATTAAAGTTTAATTACAACATGAGCTAATCGATATTTCAGAACTACATAGCATCACTACTTTCGACTCGACTCAGGGACCGGAGCGTGGATGAAGCTGCCGTCTTTCGTGATGGTCATGAAATCACGGGCGTTGTCAGCCTGCATTTGTAGCGTTGTTTCTATATCACTGTTGGATGGTTGATATCTGAGGTAGAACTGCCCCGAGGTACGAAGGACATCTTGATGGATGATTTCCGCAAACTCCGACTGGATGCGAAAGAATTTTTGTCTGATGTTCGCGTCCTGGATTGCCGACAAGCGTGCGGACCAATCTTTGAGATTATTTGGTAGCAAAAGGTGATTATGGTCCCGTACGATCGCCCGCATGTGATGGAGGGCGTAGTAGGCATCCTTCTTACCGCCAGGCGGCTGCTTGACGCAGGGAACGTCGTATTGTGGGTGAACACGTGCTTGCCGTACCTACAAATTGGCCTGCTGAAGGTGCCTCCAGATCTGGCGTAGCCGGGAAGAGCTTCATCAAGAACTTTCTTGATATTTGTGTAGTCTTTCTTCGACTGACGGTCCGAGTCGAAATACGTGGCCGTGGAATATTTCGGGCTTAAGAGGATGAGTGTGCAATGTGTGTCACTGCACAAAACACGGAATGTTGGAAAAAAAAAAGAACGATCGAAATCTAAGAAATCATATGTTATGGGGCGGTGAGGGGATGACTTACTCAGGAAAGTAAGGCACGAGGAAGTTATCCTTATCTGGGTTTGCCAGAATGATGCCTTCGAGGTATGAACTCGCGACTTGCCGGTCCCCAGCGCTGCCCAAGATCTTGGCACGCATGTAGAAGGGGTCGACTATCACGATGTCCGGGGTCTTGTCTCTAATGATCCGCATCTCCATACTCAGTGAAAATAGCTGAATGAAGGTGTAGTGCAGCGGATGAAGGTTAAACATAGCGAAGATGTCATCAAACCGCAGGACGATCATACCCCCGATGGTGCTATCGACAAAGCCCTTGCCCTCTAGCACCATGGCCACGAAAACCGGGTATGCCACATCATTCTCGGAGAGACGCCGCTTCTCCAAAGAAAGAACACTGTCATGCAGACTCCGCATAGCACCGGTTGCAGCATTGAGCAGATTAGTCGGTAGCATCGGCCTACCCGCCACATGCACCCTCCTCGAGATATCCTTAGGTGAAGGTGGCCCGTCCTGAGCACGGATCATACTCGGTGCCGGCTGGCTCGCACCCTGCTTGTTATTCTTTCTTTTCCGTCCCTTCTTCTTTTGCTGTAATGGGATCGAGTTCTGCTCAGAGACCGCCTTCTTGAGTGTGTTGGGGCTGATAATATTTCGCACCTCGGCTATCTGAGGCTCGGTGAAGGCGGCAGCTGGAGGCGTCTCCTGAGAACTGAATGCCAGACGACGCCTGTTGCAATTGGGTTTCTCCGTGGTACCAGCTAGATCGTGATCGTCTTTTGCAGGGTTGGGTTCTCGAGAAGGAGGCCCCAAGAATTCGTCACCGTACCCATGTTCGTTGAAGTACTTATCGACGTTGGTAAATGTACCATCGTCGTCATCGTCGTTCGGATCCTGTGCCATATGCATGTCCGGCATGTCCGGTAGCGTTGCGGCGGTCTTGCCATGGCTTGGCGCCGCCACGACTGGCGGTGTTGTCTATGGGGTGTCCCCCGCCCCCAAACAAATCTGGCTCTTCGACCAAAGCAGGGGCCAGCTTAAGCAGGCGCTGAGGGTCATCACATCATCTTCGTCGGCCCCAGGGGGTCGAAACGGAGGTAACAAGTCGTCGCAGCCCGGCAGCACCCGAACCAGTTGAACCCTATACACGGTGGATGGCATCGGATTACCGTGGAACACGCGGCTGCCCGGTTGAACGATTCTGGCCTTGGCGACATCGATCAACTGGCCGTCCACGAAGTGCAGGAGAGTGCATGGAACATCGGCGGTGCCCTGCGAAAACATGTAGGGCGTTAGGGATGCCCAGTCAAAGGCAAGGAGATGAAGTCATCGGCCGAGAGGCTTAATTAGTTACCGTGATGGCGCCGAGCTCGGCTAATGTCGAGGCACCGCCAACGTTGGCGTGCAAGTGACGGAGGGGCCGCTTGCTGCCGAGGTGCCGGCCGGCGTATTCTTCCCACACCGGCCGGGTGCATTAAGCTCCAATGCCGGCGCCGACGCCGGGGACACCAATGCCGCCTCCGCCGGAGACACCAATGGCGCCACCGGCACGTTGTGCGAGTTGCTGCCCGTGAAGCTGGGAATCGGGGGCGGCCCCTGTTGGCCGCCCGCAATCCACGCCTGCAGCCCCTCAATCAAGGTAGGCACACTGGCGGTGATCGTCGCTCCCAGTTGGTCTCGCACTTGCTCTTCGACTATCTCCGGAATTCGTGCCACTTGTGCCTTGAGTTCTTGAACCTCGCGCTCCTGGCTTTCCGAGCTGGTCTTTCTCTCCTTTCACCCAGTGTTATAGTATTCCGACCATTTCGTGGACAAGCCTTTGCCGGCCACACGACCAGCTGACGACGGCTTACTGAACTTATCCTTGTGTTTCATTATGTTCAACGCCCTATTTAAAGTGGTGTCCCAAGGGGAGCTCTGAGACGACCCCGCGCTACTGCTTTCAGTTTCCTGCGGAAGGAACGTGAACCATTTAGAAATTTGGCTTCATTAATTAGAATGCAACCATATGGAGCTAATTACGCGGGGGTGTATTCCTTACCAGAACAAGCTCAAGCGCCTTGGTCTTCGGATCCGTGGTAAGCTCCTTTGTTACCGGGTCCACCTTGTACCGGGCCCTGACATAGTTCCTAGTCTGCTTGTCACGGTATTTATCGAAGAGGGGCGGTAGGCCTTGCTCGGCACGCTCCGCGTCCTCCTTGTCCCATATAGGTTCCGCCACTCTGTAACCGCCGGGACCGAGTGTGTGGACCCCTAAGTTCAAGTCCCGCATATCTTTCCCCCACTGACTTGATTCCTCGGATGCGTTGCTCTCGCACTTGATCTTGAACTCCAGGTAGTCAGCTTCGCTGATCGAAGGATTTTTCTCCTTGATCTTCTCATAACTATCACCTCTTAGAATCCCTCTCTTCACCGCGGCTCTCCAAGTAGCCAGGGCCATGCTCATCTTCGTGAGGGCGGCACTGTTCACTTTATTCCCTGAGAGGCGTGTGTTTGCGAACTCATCGGGGAACTTGTATTGTTCATGCAGCTTCATGAAGAGGAGGTTGCGCAAATTCCCTCGGTCACGATGCCTTAGGTTCTCGGTGTTGATCGAGACGGTGCTCCGGAGAATGCACCCGAGTTGTCCCGAGTACCCCTTGACTAATTCTTTGGGCGCCGTTGGATGCCCACTGGAGGACACTTCAGTAAATTCCTCCTTGATGGTGCCGAGCACGTTCGGGCGCCGGTCCTTCTGTTGCCTCTTCGGTTGGCTGCCATCTGTGCGTGCGCTGCCATCATCAGTGGTGGCATCCTCGGTGGCACCATCAGTGGTGTCATCCTCGACGCCACTAGGGGTTGTGTAGTCGGGATTGGTGTCTTCCGCGGCGTCCTCATAGCGGTGAGGTTCTTCCTCCATCTCCTGGGACAGCTCCCAGAATGCCTTGCCTGAACCGCCGGCCTCATCGTTGTGGGCCATGTTCGCTCTAAATAGGAAAAAAGGCTACTAGAGTTATTTCTTAAATGCAGTCTAGGAAAAAATAAATCCACAAGTCAATATATCAGGACCCATCACATCTTCATAGACTCGATGGGGCCTCAAATGCCCTTCCTCATCTACAACTAGTTGTCCGCCTCAATCGATGGGTTTTCTCACATTTTTCTGATTCAAACTAGATTTCGATGGCTGTTAGGTTATTCGGAAGTAGTAGCAGCTTGTAGAGGGTGCTACTAGAGTTATTCCTAACCCCCTTCTTCTTGTCTCCTCTCACTATCTCTCTCACACACATGGCAAGCAAGGGTGTCTGAGTGTGTGAAAAAATACTAAACTAATCCAACCACTAAAGCACTAGATCACTACTATTGTATAATATTTTTATAGCTTTGTATATATGTATGGCTCCAATGGGTGCCACTGCCATGCATCCCTCTCCTATCATTTAATCATGATTAGCCCATCATTTTGACCAGAGATTAGTTTTGGTTAATTAATTAACTAGTGTGTGCCACAGCAGAGCACAGATCTCCATCTAGCTAGTAGGAGTAGCTTTCCAAGGCCTCTTTCCAAAGCCACAACTCCTCTAAGTTCTCAAGATAACCTAGTTGTCGAGGGATGTGTCCAGAAAGTTGGTTGATGTCAAGATACATGCTGATTAATTTTTGTTTCGGTTGAGAATCGGGCACCTTCTAGGTCAAGAAAATTGGGCATGACCTTTGCTAATTTTCTTGACCTAGGAGTGCCCCATTCTCAACCGAAACGGAAATTAATCAACATTTCAGGAGAAAGGGGTCATTTCAGAAGATCATAAGTAGCAGCAGCATCACTTGACAAAATCACAAGTAGCAGCAGCATCACAAGTAGTACAGCAGCAGCAGCATCACAAGTAGTACAGCAGCAGCATCATCATCATAAGTAATACACTTAATTGGCATAAAAGATCAAAAAACAGCATAAATTGGAAAACAAGCAATACTTCTAAAACCAGTACAACTGGAGCAGCTCATCTGACCATTCCTTATAGCATTGCACATTGTAATTCTGATTGTGGTGACAAACCGAGATAACCCTATACTGCATTTGTTTTTATGACAGATCTGAGCTAGCACTTAGCCATCTGATAATGGTAATCAGTACAACTAGTAGTACTATTATTCTTTTCTCTTGTCACTCCATTTGTTGTTACCAGTAGTATTACTTTGAGGAGTATAGATAGATTCCACTGAACTGCTATATCCATCCATCCATCTGCATTGCTGTGATCTCAGAGTGGAGGCCCCAGCCAGACTTGTTGTTCTGGGACTTATGGATGGAATGAAATGGGATATTTGGATTGGAACTTTGGAGATGGGCATAAAATGTAGGGCATTTCCATTTGGACAGTTGCAAGCAAATGGTTTAGAAGTATTGCTTGTTTTCCAATTTATGCTGTTTTTTGGACAGTAAAACCATTTGGACAGTTGCAAGCAAATGATCCCATAGTTAAGCAAATGTATAGTTGCAAGCAAATGTACAGTTGCAAGCAAGTATTTTTACAAAGACCTTGCACAATTGGCAATGATGTTCAGTAGCAGAGATTCAGAGTCATTAGTTTTGAGTGTACATCATGAAAAACTGTACATCTGATTATTTGGTCATTTTACTGCCCATTTTAAAAACATCTTAAACATCCTACAGGATGGTGTGAAGGAAATGATCACAAGATAGCACTGAATACTTCAACTTCCTCATCTGTCTGCAGTTAACTTCCAACTTGGTAACCCATTTGGATCGAGAAAACAAGCACACAGAGCATCACTAAGTGGCAAAGATGCAGTTTTACCAGAGGGGCTTGTGCCAGACAGAGGTGTTGGGGAAGGCGTCGTCTCCGCTCCGAGCTACGGCTAGGGTTCGCCGCTGGACGCGTGAGTGCACCTGCCTGAGGAAGCAAACCAAGGGCATGAGGGGAGGGAAGGGAAGGGAAGGGAAGGGAAGAGGAGAAGATTGGGCGAGAGAGTGCATACCTCAACGACGGCGCGACGGAGCAATCAGGCTGGCGCGCTCGATCTGGTCGGCACGCGGAGGCGAGGTCGTCGTCGTCCCGGCGCGCTAGCGAGCGAGCGGGGTGGGGTCGGAGGGGGAGGAAGGGGAGGATGGGAAGAGGGAGGCGGCGGGGGCCCGGATTGGGAGCGGACGCGTCCCACGGGCGAGGGCGGCGGCGCAGTGGGTAGGGCGGCGGCGCAGTGGGTCGGGCGCTGCTCCGGCTGAGAGAGATGTGAGATTGGGAGAAGGACGAACGGCTGGCGAGATGGACAGCACACACATACATACAGAGGGGAGAAGGTTAGCAATGGCGCACCATCTGGGGGTGCGCCATAAACACAGTGATAGCAATGGCGCACCTTCCCCTGGTGCGCCATTAGTAATTTTTTTTTGGATTTTTAGTTGCATTCATTTGTGAATTGGTAAAACATTTATGAATATGAAAAAATATCATCAAATTTGAAAAAATATTAACAAATTCAATACTTTTTGTGAGTTAGAAATTCAATACCAGAATAAACATAAATAAATATTCATGAGGACTAGAACAGAAGAAATGTCATTTCCATATGTCGAAATACAATCGAGAAATGAAGACTACAATTTAAATACAATCGATCTTAGCTAGCTATCTTTTCACAATCTTCTTGCCCTTCTTTTTCGCAAATGGAGTTCTTCTCTTGAACGGACGTCCTTTAGGTAGGATGGTCCTGCTTCTTCTTGTGGTGTATGGCACTTCATCGTCGTCGTCATGTTCCATCTTCGGGTCACCGTACTTGTCGAAGTCTTGCTCATTGGCGACTCCATCCATTCCGATGATCTTCCTTTTGCCTCTCCTCACGACAACACGACAGGGCTTTGACGGGTCGGTAATGAAGAAGCATTGGTCCACTTGGGAAGCCAGTACCCATGGCTCATTTTTCGCGGTGACGTTTGCGCCCGCGGTCTTGGATTTGGCTTCAGGTATAACCATGGTGGTGAAATACCGGTCTTCTTTTAGGATGCTCTTGGCCCATCTGACACGGAACATCGGGACCTTCTCTCCAGCGTAGCTCAGCTCCCAGATCTCCTCGATCCTTCCGTAGTATCTGTCCTTGTCGTTACCGGTGTAGGATTCCATCGTTACCCCGGAGTTCTGATAACCATCGCTCTTCATGTCCTTTTCCTCGGTGTAGAATGTGTAGCCATTGATATCGTATGCCTCATAGGTCATCAGGTTGTGCTCGGCGCCCTGTGACAAGGCGAATATGAGTTTTTCTTCCGCGGAAGAATCCTCATGTAAAGGGTACGACAGAAGCTTCTCCTTGAACCAACGCGTGAAACATGAGTTGTGCTCTTTGATTATATCTCCGTCCGTCCTCTGTTGGCCTCGGTCATTGTACATCTTCTCAATAAAGGTTTTGTGCTCTACCACCCAAGGATCGACCACGTCTATGTGTTGTAGAGCGACTAGGTTTGCTCTTTCAAAGTCGGCGAGTCGACCCTCGAAGTCGACATGCATTTCGCGGCGACCCTCGCGGTGACCCCATCCAGCGAGCCTGCCGAGGTGCCTGTTGACGGGCAGACCAACGGGGTTCTTGATGCCTAGATAATTCGTGCAGTAGGAGATGCACTCTTCGGTCAGAAAGCCCCTGGCTATGCTTCCCTCTGGACGTGACATGTTGCGAACGTATCCTTTGATGACACCATTCATCCTTTCGAACGGCATCATGCTGTGCAGGAACGTCGGCCCGAGTTGGATGATATCCTCCACAATATGGACCAGCAGATGCACCATAACGTCGAAGAATGCGGGCGGGAAGTACATCTCAAGCTCGCATAGTATCACCACGATCTCTTCCTGCAGCCTTCTGAGTTGCCTCACGCCAACCGACTTCCGAGAGATGACGTCGAAAAAGTTGCATAGGCCAAATAGCATTTCACGGACATGCGCGTCCATGATCCCACGGATTGCAACTGGAAGTATCTGCGTCATCAGCACGTGACAGTCGTGAGACTTCATCCCGCTGAACTTCTGCTTCGCTGAGTCTAGGTATCTGCTTATCTTCCCCGCGTAACCGTAAGGAAGTTTTACTCCTACGAGGCAGGTGAAAAACTGCTCGATCTCCTCCTGACTTAGAGTGAAGCACGCGGGAGGGCAGTCATTTCCGATCTTCTTGGCCTTTTTGCCTTTGCGACGACTTTCCGTGTCCTTCGCCTCATCATCATCATCATCATCATTAGCGTGAAGCTCCTCCCTGATGCCCATTGATTTCAAGTCTGCCCTTGCTTTCGGCCCATCTTTGGTCCTCTCTGGCATGTTGAGCAGGGTACCAAGCAAACTCTCGCACACGTTCTTCGTGATATGCATGACATGAAGGCTGTGAGGCACACGGAGGATCTTCCAGTACGGCAAGTCCCAGAAAACAGACCTCGTTTTCCATACCTTCAGCAGCGGCTCTGGCGCCTTTCACTTCTTTCCCGGCTCTGGCGCCTTTCGCTTCTTTCCCGGCAGTGGGCACTCTTTCCAATTTTTCAACAGCTCGTCTATTTCCTCGTCGCTCCTCGTACGCGGGCGTCTTCGGGGTTCGGTTTCACCATCGAACAGATCCTTGTGTTTTCTCCATGAGTCATCGTTGCGAAGCCACCTTCGATGTCCCATGAACACGGTTTTCGAAGACTCGGGATCTCTATCTAGCTGGCGATACGTTGTGTCATCCATGCACCTGACGCATCCAGAAAATCCGTGGACCACCTGCCCCGCGACATATCCGTAACCGAGATAGTCGTGCATCGTCGTGAGCAGTGCGGCTCTCATAGGGAAATATTCTTTCTCTGCGGCATCCCACGTATTAGCTCGCGTTTTCCACAGCGTGTCTAGCTCCTCTTTCAGCAGCCCCAGATACAGATTGATGTCGTTCCCTGGTTGTTTCGGCCCTTCAATTAGCATACTCATGTGAATGTACTTCCTCTTCATGCACAACCAGGGGGGAAGGTTGTACATCCACACAAACACAGGCCAGGTGCTATGTGTGCTTCTCTGGCTGCCAAACGGATTGACTCCATCGGTGCTCGCGCCCAGCATGATGTTCCTTGGATCGTTCCCAAATTCTGGGTGTTCGAAGTTCAACGCTTGCCACTAGCTCGCATCCTTAGGGTGACTCAGCATCTTGTCTTTTTTATTTATCTCCGGATCATTTCCGTCATCTTCTCGCTTCTTCTCCTCCCAATCCGCGTGCCAACGCAGGAGCTTTGCTACCTTAGGGTCCACGAAATACCGCTGCAGACGAGGAGTGATCGGAAAGTACCACACCACTTTTCGAGGAGCTTTCTTCCTCTTCTTGTATCGAGTGACGCCACACACCGGACATATGGTAGACTCCGCGTGCTCGTCCCGATAAATGATGCAATTGTTCATGCACACATGGTATTTCACGTGTGGTAAATCCAGAGGACACATGATTTTCTTCGCCTCCTCGAAACTGGTCGGGCACTTGTTCCCCTTGGGAAGACGTTCGTGCCAGAATGACATGTTCTCGTCGAAGCATGCGTTGGTCATTTTGTGTTTTACCTTCATCTCCAGAGCCATGAGCGTTACTTTCAGGCGGGTATCCTCGGGCCTGCATCCTTCATACAATGGAGTAACCGCATCTATCTCCAGTTGATCCATCTTGGCTTTCTCTCGGGTGGCAGCTCTTGCGTTATCCGTCTGCTTGAGAAGCAGCTCTTGAATATGAGGGTCCTGCACCCAGCCCATCGATGGTCCATCGTCGTCTGCTCCGGCATCTTCATCTTCATGATCATGCCCTTCGTCTTGATCTTCCTCATCATCATGTCCGGCATCTTCTACATGATGACTGTGTACTGCATCTACTTCGTGATCATGTCCTGGAGATTCTTCGTCTTCTCGCCCGCCCTCGCCGCGGTTGTCTTGCTGCCCTTCCTCATTTCTTGCCCGGCCCCCATGGACGACTTCATAATCATCGTCATCACCTTGCCACCGATAGCCATCCATGAAACCACGCAAGAGCAGGTGGTCCCGCACCTGTACGGAATCCGGGTCCATAAGGCTCTTCAGCTTGCATCTTCGACACGGACATCTTATCTCCGTCTCGTTCTTTTGAAGCATCTCGGCCTTCGCGGAGCTCAAAAACCTATTCACGATGCCTTCGGTCATCGTGCGGACCATGGTCGCCTGCGGGGTAGAGCAAAACGATATTTTAGAACCAAAAAAAATTTGGCATGACTTTACCTAAAAATAGGACCAAAAAGAATGCATAGTGCCAAATTCTCGCCGAAACGGAAATGAATCAACATTCCGGCAAAATATTGGCAACTATCGCATTTCAAATACCGGTACCTGCAAACACAAACATATGCAACACCACAAACATACGTAGATCTAGGCCATAAAAAGTGCATGTGCACGTTGTTGGAGGGAGAAAAAAGTAGATCTAGAACATAAAGAAAGTTTTCCCCTTACTTACCTATCAAAAAAAGGAAATTTAACCACTTAATTTGGGTGAATCTATGGTGCAAATGAGGTGAGGAGGAGGAGGCAGCCGAGACAAGCTTGGAGGAGGAGGTGGAGAGGAAAGTGAGTGTGGTAGGTGGCTGTCCAAAATATCTAGCTGCTCTCAGGTTACCAATGACGCACCTCCTAAGAATGCGCCATTAGTAACCCTGGTTACTAATGGCGCACCTGGTATGTGGTGCGCCATTACTAGTTTTGAAAAAAAAAATGTTAGTAGTGGCGCACCGTGGTTGTGGTGCGCCATTAATAGTTTTAACTAGTAATGGCGCACTATCCCTAGGTGCGCCATTACTAGTTTTGAAAAAAAAAGTAAAAACAAAAATTGTTAGTAGTGGCGCACGGAGTGTGTGGTGCGCCATTACTAGTTTTAACTAGTAATGGCGCACTATCCCCTGGTGCGCCATTACTAGTTTTGAAAAAAAAATTATCAGTAGTGGCGCACCGTGGGTGTGGTGCGCCATTAGTGATATAGACACTAATGGCGTACCTGTACATGGTGCGCCACTGCTATATAGCAGTGGCGCACCACATACGTGGTGCGCCATTAATGTCCATATTAGCTATAGCCTTTTTTCTAGTAGTGTCCAGATCTTAGTGTCCTCAAGTGTGCGGTGTTAGGTGATAGGCGTTATAACTTGGGGGCTATTATTGCGAGGAGGTTACATCTTAATGCTAAAGATGGAGATTTATATGGTGGGATTTATGCAACTCGTTTAGCTAATTATCTTGGTGTACCCATAAGAGGGAATGACATTGAGTTGCCACCTGCTTTTCTAGATTATGATGCTATGGTACGCTACCAGTTTCTTGAGAGGAATGAATAGTCCCTCCATTACCGACTAATCTTTGACAGACGGCGTGCTGTCCATATTAACCTTCCTGCTCCTGCCTTCTTTAACTTTCAGGAAAATGGGAGATATTTTATAACTAGAGAGGAGGCGAACGAGTATGAGAGAGCAGCGGAGGCCGCTCGCCTTCAAGAAGCAGCTCGCCAAGCAGTAGCTGCCGCAGCACAGTACAACCCCAACTATGATTTCGGATACAATCCGGGCCAGTCGTGGCCCTAAACCAACTTAGGCCAAAAGCCTAAGCTTGGGGGAGTACGTATTTCTCACCGACATTACATTCATGTTCACACACTCATTTCAGTTGTCGGTGTTCATACTTTTTCATTGTATTATCCATGTTAGTTACTTTCTTTTTCCCGCTTTCTTCTTGTGTGTTTGAAAAACTTTGAGAAAAACAAAACAAAAAAATTAGTTATAGCTTATTTCCCTACCATGCTTAGTTGTAGTATTAAAGAACACCCAAAAAGATTTCTCATTCTTCTTTTGCTCGTTGGGAGCTTTCCCGTGTAAATAGTTTTTCTCGTTCCTGTTTTACTTTCTTCAGAAAAACAAAAACTCCAAAAACATTTCAATGTGTTTCTTTGAAATTCTTTTTCTTTTCTTTGGGGTCGAGAGGAGAAGACCATGATGAAAATGTTGAGTGGCTCTCATATGCATTATTGTTCATCTAACGAAGAGCCCATATTACCTTGTCTTCTCCTTTGAATAAATGTTTGCAGATTTCAGCTTAGTCCAATGCACATGCACTATTATTATTATTCACATCGTTCGATCGTGCAAGTGAAAGGCAATAATGACGATATATGATGAAATGATTGGGATGAGGAAAAGCTGGTATGAACTCGACCTATCTTGTTTTTGTAAATATGATTAGTTCATCATTCTTGATTCAGCCTATTATGAATGAAACATGTTTGCAATGACAATTAGAGATTATAGTTACTCATGCCATGCTTAATTAGCTAGGAGTTTATAATGGTTTACCTTGCGTGCCAACATGCTTTTAAAATGGTTGTGATGTAGTATGATAGGATGGTATCCTCCTTTGAATGATTCGAGTGGCTTGACTTGGCACATGTTCACACATGTAGTTGAAACAAAATCAACATAGCCTCCACAATATTTATGTTCATGGTGATTTATATCCTACTCATGTTTGCACTCAATGTTGGTTACTCTCAATGCATGTTTATGATTGTTGTCGCTCTCTAGCTGGTCGCTTCCCAGTCTTTTGCTAGCCTTCACTTGTACTAAGCGGGAATACTGCTTGTGCATCCACTTCCATAAACCCAAAGTTGTTCCATATGAGTCCACCATACCTTCCAATATGCGGTATTTACCTGCCGTTCCAAGTAAATTTGCATGTGCCAAACTCTAAACCTTTAAATGATAATCTGTTTTCTATGCCCGAATAGCTCATGTAGCGACTGGGGGCTGTCAGTATCTTCCATGCTAGGTGGGTTATTCTCACGATGAGTGGACTCCGCTCATCATTCACGAGAATGGTTGGTAATCGGGATGCCCAGTCCCATGCTCAAATCAAATCAAAATAATTTAAAACAAAACTCCCCCAGGATTGTTGCTTGTATGGACAGTACCCGTTGTTTCGGACCAGCCATGGAGTGTGCTTATTGGTTGAGGGGGAGTAAAAAACTTTACCATTCTGTTTGGGAACCACCTATAATGTATGTAGCATGGAAGATATAGAGATCTCTTGGTCGTTATGTCGACAATGAAAGCATACCGCTCAAAATATATTCATCTCTGTTTCAAAAAACTCGAGCTCTGGCACCTCTGCAAATCCCTGCTTCCCTCTGCGAAGGGCCTATCTATTTACTTTTATTGTTGAGTCATCATTCTCTTATAAAAAGCACTAGTTAGAGAGCACCACTGTCATTTGTATGCTTTGCTATTAATTGATATTGAGTATGACTATGACTGGATCTCTTCTACCATGAATTATAATGTCTAGTCAGTCCTTGATCTTCAGGGGTGCTCTGCATTTATGTTTTGCGGTCTCAGAAAGGGCTAGCGAGATACCATCTTGTTATATCATATAACGATTGTTTTGGAAAAGTGTTGTCATCCGAGATTTATTATTATTACTCGCTAGTTGATTGTGCCATTGATATGAGTAAACGTGAGACCTAAATGTTATTCTAAATGTGGTTAGTTCATAATCTTTGCTGAAAACTTGAATGCTGGCTATACATATTTGCAACAACAAGATCAAACCGAGTTTGTAAAAGTTTTTCTTTATCACTTTCAGTTTGTCAACTGAATTGCTTGAGGACAAGCAATGGGTTAAGCTTGGGAGAGTTGATATGTCTCCATCGTACCTACTTTTCCAGACTCTTTTGCCCTTGTTTTGAACCCTAATTTGCATGATTTGAATGGAACTAACCCGGACTGACGCTTTTTTCAGCAGAATTGCCATGGTGTTATTTTTGTGCAGAAATAAAAGTTCTCGGAATGACCTGAAACTTTACGGAGAATACTTTTGGAATAAATAAAAAATATTGGCGAAAGAATCAACCGAGGGGGACCCACCACCTGTCCACAAGGGTGGGGGTGCGCCCTACCCCCCTGGGCGCGCCCCCTGGCTTGTGGGTCCCACGAAGCTCCACCGACCTCAACTCCAACTCCATATATTCACGTTCGGGGAGAAAAAAATCAGAGAGATGGATTCATCGTGTTTTACGATACGGAGCCGCCGCCACCTCTTGTTCTTCCTCGGGAGGCCAGATCTGGAGTCCGTTCAGGGCTTCGGAGAGGGGAAATCGTCGCCATCATCATCATCAACCATCCTCCATCACCAATTTCATGATGTTCACTGCCGTGCGTGAGTAATTCCATCGTAGGCTTGCTAGACGGTGATGGGTTGGATGATATTTATCATGTAATCGAGTTAGTTTTATTAGGGTTTGATCCCTAGTATCCACTATGTTCTAAGATTGATGTTGCTATGACTTTGCTATGCCTAATGCTTGTCACTAGGGCCCGAGTGCCATGATTTCAGATCTGAACCTATTATGTTTTCATGAATATATATGTGTTCTTGATCTTATCTTGCAAGTTATAGTCACCTACTATGTGTTATGATCGGGCAACCCCGGAGTGACAATAGTCGGGACACTTCCCGGTGATGACCGTAGTTTGAGGAGTTCATGTATTCACTAAGCGCTAATGCTTTGGTCTGGTTCTCTATTAAAAGGAGGCCTTAATATCCCTTAGTTTCCGTTAGGACCCAGTTGCCACGGGAGGGTAGGACAAAAGATGTCATGCAAGTTCTTTTCCATAAGCACGTATGACTATATACGGAAAACATGCCTACATTATATTGATGAATTGGAGCTAGTTCTGTGTCACCCTAGGTTATAACTGTTGCATGATGAATGCCATCCGACATAATTATCCATCATTGATCCATTGCCTACGAGCTTTTCACATATTGATCTTTGCTTCGTTACTTTTCCGTTGCCACTGTTACAATTGCTACAAAACTGCTACTGTTACTTTTGCCACCGTTACCGTTACTTCCATACTACTTTGCTAATAAATACTTTGCTGCAGATATTAAGTCTTCCAGGTGTGGTTGAATTGACAACTCAGCTGCTAATACTTGAGAATATTCTTTGGCTCCCCTTGTGTCGAATCAATAAATTTGGGTTGAATACTCTACCATCGAAAACTGTTGCGATCCCCTATACTTGTGGGTTATCAATTAGCATATGATCTTTTCATTTATTTCCTTTCTTTTTATTGAAACATTAAGGTAAAGAAAGCAAAACTTGAACTAATCTTTATTATATCTCGAACATGATTACATAGATAGATCACTAAGAAAACACTCGAAAAGAAAAGATCAAACTAAACTTTTATTCAAATAAATCATAGGAAAACTAAAGATCAAACTAGAATAGATAAAGCAAAGATAGTGGTGGTGATATGATACCGGGACACCTCCCCCAAGCTTGGCACAAGCCAAGGGGAGTGTCCATACCATGAGCTCAAGTCTCCTTTGGTGATGAAGAAGGTGGTGGTGGTGATGTAGTAGCGATCTTATCTTCCGGTTTCCATGGCAAAGGCTCACCATCATAAGAAGAGGGGTGAGTCTCTCGAGTCCTACAACTGGTAGCCAAACTCATACCTTTAAACCTTGCCTCGTATTCAAAGACTTGGTTTTGGAGATCATAAATTTGACTTTGCAGAAAGTTGATTTGCTCGTTGAAGGTGAAGACGATGTCCTTCATGGATTTGCCATCCACCTTGAGATCACGGGTGTAATCCGCGATCATGAGGTGATTGGCATTGAGTCCACGTTCCACCATCCCCTTGCACTTGAACACCTCCTGCTCCATAGCTTCGAGCCTGGCATCCACGGTCCCCTTCCCCTTGGGTCCCTGGACGTCCTGGATGTGGAGCACCCCCTCACGCATATCAATGGCTTGAGGGTGCTGCATCACCTCCCGCAATACGGGTTGATGACGTTCTCGAAGAACTTGTCCTTGGAGGAGCTAGAAGCGGCCATAGCAACCTAGATATGTCAGAAAATAACAAGAAAGAAAAATAGAATATTTCTCCGCAATACGGGGGTCAGTACGTTCGGGGGGTATATAAAAAAATTATCTTGGGAAACAAGCAAACGGGAGAAAAACGGAGTACGGAAGGTAACCGAGGTGGGCACAACCCACCTGGGCGCGCCAGGGGGGCCTGGCGCTCCCTGGTGTCTTGTGCCCACCAGGGTTGCCTTCTCGGTTGTTTCTTATTTTCCTAATTTTTGTTATATTCCAAAACTGACAAAAAATATTTTTGTAGATTTTTCGGAGTCCGTTTACTTACCGTATCATGTACCTCCTCTTTCTTATTATTCTGAAATGTTCCGGAAGGTCTCCTTTATATGTTCCTCAGGTGTCATGGTTTAGATAATATTGCTTTCAACGTTAATAGGCATACCTGAGATATAGTGTTTAATTCTTTACCCATTGACCACCTTTGGGTTAGTACCTTCGGCATTATTTATTTTAATAGCTCCAGAGCGATAGACCTCTTCAATAACATACGGTCCTTCCCATTTGGAGAGAAGTTTTTCTGCAAAGAATCTGAAACAAGAGTTGTACAAGAGAACATATTCTCCTACTTTGAATTCCCGCTTTTGGATTCTTTTATCATGCGATCTTTTAACCTTTTCTTTAAATAGTTTGGCATTTCCATAGGCTTGGGTTCTCCATTCATCTAGTGAGCTAATATCAAATAACCTCTTTTCACCGGCAAGTTTGAAGTCATAATTGAGTTCTTTAATTGCCCAATATGCTTTATGTTCTAGCTCTAGAGGCAAATGACAAGCTTTTCCATAAACCATTTTATACGGAGACATACCCATAGGATTTTTATATGCTGTTCGATAGGCCCAAAATGCATCATCCAATTTCTTAGACCAATTCTTTCGGGACCTATTAACAGTTTTCTGTAAAATTAGTTTTATTTCTCTATTGCTAAGTTCAACTTGACCACTAGATTGAGGATGATAGGGTGATGCAATTCTATGGTTAACATCATATTTAGCAAGCATTTTTCGGAAAGCACCATGAATAAAGTGTGAACCACCATCAGTCATTAAATATCTAGGGACTCCAAACCTCGGGAAAATAACTTCTTTAAGCATTTTAATGGAGGTGTTGTGATTAGCAGTACTAGTTGGAATAGCTTCTACCCACTTAGTGACATAATCAACAGCAACCAAAATATGAGTATACCCATTAGAGGAAGGAAAAGGTCCCATATAATCAAAACCCCAAACATCAAATGGTTCAACAACAAGTGAATAATTCATAGGCATTTCTTGACGCTTACCGATATTACCAATTCTTTGACATTCATCACAAGATAAAACAAACTTACGGGCATCCTTGAAGAGAGTAGGCCAATAGAAACCAGATTGCAATACCTTATGAGCAGTTCTATCTCCCGCATGATGCCCTCCATAAGCTTCAGAGTGACATTTCCGTAGGATTTGTCCCTGTTCATGCTCAGGTACACAACGTCTAATAATACCATCTACTCCTTCTTTATAAAGATGGGGGTCATCCCAATAGTAATGTCTTAAATCATAAAATATATTTTTCTTTTGTTGATATGTAAAGCTAGGTGGTAAATATTTAGCAACAATTTAATTAGCATAGTCAGCATACCAAGGAGTGCTATGGGAAACATTTATTGCGGCTAGTTGTTCATCAGGAAAGTTATCATTAATAAGTTGTGGGCCATCAAGGATATTCTCGAACCTAGAGAAGTTATCAGCTACGGGGTTCTCAGCTCCTTTTCTATCAGTGATATGTAAATCAAATTCTTGTAGCAAGAGAACCCACCTAATGAGTCAAGGTTTAGCATCTTTCTTTTCCATAAGATATTTAATAGCAGCATGATCGGTGTGAACAGTAACTTTGGAATCAACAATGTAAGATCTGAATTTGTCACAAGAAAACACAACTGCTAAAAAATCCTTTTCAGGAGTAGCATAATTTCTTTGGGCACTGTCTAGAGTTTTGCTAGCATAATGAATAACATTTAACTTCTCATCAACTCTTTGTCCTAGAACAGCACCAACAGCATAATCACTAGCATCACACATAATTTCAAAAGGCAAGTTCCAATCAGGTGGTTGAACAATAGGTGCATAAATTAAGGCTTTCTTAAGTGTTTCAAAGGCTTCTACACAATCATCATAAAAAACAAATGGAACATCCTTTTGTAAAAGATTTGTAAGAGGCCTAGAAATTTTAGAGAAGTCTTTAATAAATCTCCTATAGAAACCAGCATGGCCGAGGAAACTACGAATACCTTTGATATCTCTAGGACATGGCATTTTCTCAATTGCATCAACTTTAGCTTTATCCACTTCAATACCTTGTTCAGAAATTTTATGCCCCAAGACAATACCTTCATAACCATAAAGTGGCACTTCTCCCAATTCAAGACAAGATTAGTTTGCTCACATCTCTACAAAACTCGATCAAGGTTGCTTAAGCAATCATCAAAAGAAGTTCCGTAAACGAAAAAATCATCCATGAAAACCTCAACAATCTTTTCACAAAAATCAGAGAATATAGCAGTCATACATCTTTGAAAGGTAGCAGGTGCATTACATAAACCAAAAGGCATACGTCTATAAGCATAAGTTCCAAAAGGACAAGTAAAGGTGGTTTTCTCTTGATCAGGTTGTGAAACAGGTATTTGAGAAAAACCAGAATACCCATCAAGGAAGCAAAAGTGTGTGTGCTTTGATAGTCTTTCAAGCATTTGATCAATAAAAGGCAAGGGGTAATGATCTTTCCTAGTTGCTTTATTTAATTTTCTAAAATCAATTACCATCCTATAGCCAGTAACAATCCTTTGTGGAATAAGTTCATTTTTATCATTAGAAACAACGGTAATACCTCCTTTCTTAGGGACACAATGAACGGGACTTACCCATCTACTATCAGCTATGGGATAGATTATACCTGCTTCCAGAAGCTTTAATATCTCAGTTCTTACCACTTCTTTCATTTTAGGATTCAATCGTCGTTGATGATCAACAACGGGTTTAGCATCAGGCTTCATATTAATTATGTGCTGACAGAGAGTGGGACTAATGCCCTTAAGATCATCAAGAGTATATCCAATAGCAGCACGGTGCTTCTTCAGAATTTTCAATAATCTTTCTTCTTCATGTTTTGAAAGGTTAGCACTGATAATAATAGGATATATCTTTTTCTCATCAAGATAAGCATATTTCAAAGTGTCTGGCAATTGTTTTAATTCAAACACAGGATCACCTTTAGGTGGAGGAGGACCTCCTAGAGTTTCAATAGGCAAATTGTGTTTAAGCAGAGGTCGTTGTTCAAAGAAAATTTTATCTATTTCATTTCTTTCATGCATATGCATATCATTTTCATGGTCTAGCAAATATTGTTCTAGTAGATCAGTAGGAGGCACGGCAATAGAAGCAAGACTAATTATTTCATCCTTACTAGGCAATTCTTTCTTATGATGTTTTCTACTAAACTTAGAAAAATTAAACTCATGAGATTCATCACCAAAACTAACACCGACGATTTGTTTCTCGCAATCTATTTTAGCATTAACGGTGTTCAAGAAAGGTCTGCCAAAGATAATGGGACAAAAGTCATCTTGTGGGGAACCAAGAACTAGAAAATTAGTAGGATATTTTATTTTCCCACACAAGACTTCAACATCTCTAACGATCCCAAGTGGTGTGATGGTGTCTCTATTAGTAAGTTTAATAGTAACATCTATGTCTTATATTTCAGCGGGTGCTATGTCATTCATAATTTCTTGATATAAGGTAAAGGGAATAGCACTCACGCTAGTACCTAAGTCACATAAACCATGATAATAGTGATCTCCTATTTTAACTTGAGACAACAGGCATGCCAACAACAGGTCTATGTTTATCCTTTTCATCTGGTTTGGCAATTCTAGTAGCTTCATCACAGAAGTAAATAACATGCCCATCAATATTTTCTACCATGAGATCTTTAACCATAGCAACACTAGGTTCTACCTTGATTTGTTCAGCAGGTTTAGGTGCTCTAATATAGCTTTTATTGACCACGGTTGAGACCTTAACATGTTCCTTTATCCTAACAGGGAAAAGTGGGTTTTCAATGTAAGCAGTAGGAACAACTAGGTCAACATTATAAATAATAGTTTCATCTTTAACCACAACCGGTTCTTTAATTTCTTCTTTAATAGGTGGATGATATTTAAACCACTTCTCCTTAGGGAGATCAACATGAGTAGCAAATGATTCACAAAAAGAAGCTACTATCTCAGAGTCAAGTCCATATTTAGTGCTAAACTTTTGAAAAGCATCGGTATTCATAAAAGATTTAACACAATCAAACTCAAGCTTAATACCTGACTCTTTACCTTCGTCGAGTTCCCAATCTTCAGAGTTGCGTTTAATTCTTTCTAAAAGATCCCACCTGAATTCAATAGTCTTCTTCATAAAAGAACCAGTACAAGAAGTATCGACCATGGATCGATCATCATGAGAAAGCCGAGCATAAAAATTCTGAATGATAATTTCTCTTGAGAGCTCATGATTGCGGCATGAATATAACATTGACTTAAGCCTCCCCCAAGCTAGAGCGATACTTTCTCCTTCACGAGGCTAAAAATTATATATATCATCGCATAGCCTATACCATGCCAATGCCTTTCCCTTCAAAGATAAAGGGAAAACCTTCTTCTTAGAATCATCTCCGGGTAAACCTGCAAGCTTAAATAATCCACAAATTTCATCCACATATATCAAGTGCATATCAGGATGGTCGGTTCCATCTCCTGCATAAGGATTAGCTAGCAGTTGTTCTATCATACCTGAAGGAATTTCATAACAAATATTTTCAGTAGGTGCAGTAGGTTGAGGAGTAACTAGTTGTGGTTCCGGTCGAGGTGAAGATACCCCGAACAAACCCCTCAAAGGATGATTCTCCATAGTAGCAAGTGACAATAAATTTCAGCACGTAGTAATAATTTTTCCTTACCAATTTCCACTTACCAAGAGTGCTTCACTCCCCGGCAACGGCGCCAGAAAAGAGCCTTGATGACCCACAAGTATAGGGGATCAATCGTAGTCCTTTCGATAAGTAAGGGTATCGAACCCAACGAGGAGCAGAAGGAAATGACAAGTGGTTTTTAGCAATGTATTCTCTGCAAGCACTGAAATTATAAGTAACAAGTAGTTTGATAGAAAGATAATTTGTAATGAGCAAGTAATGGTAACGGTAAATAGTATGCAGCAAGGTAGCCCAATCCTTTTGTGGCAAAGGACATGCTAAAACGGTCTCTTACGATAAGCAAAGTGTTCTTGAGGGTACACGGGAGTTTCATCATGTTGGTTTGATTCGTGTTCGCTCCTTTGATAATTTGATATGTGGGTGGACCGGTGCTTAGGTACTGTTCTTACTTGAACAAACCTCCTACTTATGATTAACCCCCTCGCAAGCATCCACAATTACGAGAAAAGTATTAAGATAAAATCTAACCATAGCATTAAACTTTTGGATCCAAATCAGTCCCTTACGAAGTAGCGCATAAACTAGGGTTTAAGCTTCTGTCACTCTCGCAACCCATCATCTAATAACTACTCCACAATGCATTCCCTTAGGCCCTAATAAGGTGAAGTGCCATGTAGTCAACGTTCACATGACACCACTAAGGGAATCACAACATACATATCATCAAAATATCAAACACATATCAAGTTCACATGATTACTTGCAACAAGATTTCTCCCATGACCTTAAGAACAAAAGTAACTACTCACAAATAATAATCATGCTCAAGATCAGAGGGGCATTAAATAGCATAATGGATCTGAACATATAATCTTCCACCAAATAAACCATATAGTAATCAACTACAAGATGTAATCAACACTACTAGTCACCCACAAACACCAATCTAAGGTTCCGGTACAAAGATTGAACACAAGAGATGAACTAGGGTTTGAGAGGAGATGGTGTTATTGAAGATGTTGATGGAGATTGCCCTCTCCGAGATGGGAGAGTTGTTGGTGATGATGATGACAATGATTTCCCCCTCCGGGAGGGAAGTTCCCTAGTGGAATCGCTCTGCCGGAGGGCAAAAGTGCTCCTGCCCAAGCTCCGCCTCGAGACGGCGGCGCTTCATCCCGAAAGTCCTTCCTTATTTTTTCTAGTTCAAAATGACTTATATACCAGAAGAGGGGCACCAGAGGTGGGCCGAGGAGGGCACAACCCACCAGGGCGCGCCCTGGTGGGTTGTGCCCACCTGGTGGGCCCCTTCTAGTAGTTATTTGCTCCAATAATTCTTATATATTCCATAAAAAATCTCCGTGAAGTTTCAGCTTATTTGGAGTTGTGCAGAATAGGTAGCTCTGACGTGCTTTTTCAGGTCCAGAATTCCAGCTGCCGGTATTCTCCCTCTTTGTGTAAACCTTGCAAATTATGAGAGAAAAGACATTAGAATTACTCCCAAAAGCATTATTATGCATAAAAACATTATAAATAACAGTAGCAAAACATGATGCAAAATGGACGTATCAAGGCCTAAGGAGGTCCCGCTTCTATCAACGTAAATGCACAGATTGCATGAATGGTACCTGAGAGAAATAAAGGTCGGGTGAGAGAGCCTCATGGTGAAAGTCAAGCTAGAGCATTACTTCCATGGAAAAGATGTGTGGATTGAGTTTCCAGAATTTTTTTAGTTATTCAATCAAGACGCACTCGACAAATCTCTCGTCAGTTGCTATTGTCTGTAAGTGATTTCTTTCTGTAATTTAAGTCTCTAGCTCAGCTCGTTCATTGCCTGTAATTATCCTCACTATATTCTTTTGTGTGGTATTATGAAGAATGAATATTTTTGAATTGAAAAGAGATGGGGTCTATGGCATTGGGTTCATTGACCCAAATACCGTTTCTGAATCTGTGTTAAATAAGCACACAGAAGACACCGAGAATAGCTTGCTAATGTTTTTGAAGGAACTAAATACCAAAACAGAAATACTATTTCCTTACAACTTCGGGTGAGTGTTACTGTCTTGTACTACAAATTCTATTTTTGCTTACTCGATGTTAAGTGTAGTCGATGAGTTATGCATGCCCGCTTATACAAACGTGTGTGCAGTTTCCACTGGATCCTGCTAATCATTAGAATTGACGTGGGAAAAGTTGAAGTACTGGACTCACTAGCTAGAGACCCTAAAGAATACACCAGCCTGAAGTTGATGCTCGACAGATAATTTCCATCATTATCGCACTATGTCGGTCTCTTTAGTTCATTTCCTGATATCAAGTAATTAATAACTCATTTATTCATTTTCTTTGCTGGGCAGGGTTTGAAAAAAGTTCATCAAAGAGGTTGTCGGTGCATGGGAACCAAAGCTGAAATGATGGCGACCCAGGGTAATTAAGTAGTACTAGCTACGTCTGCGCATCTCTTTAATTCTAGTTTCAATACCATTATCATGTTTGATTATTATCTGATTGAATTCTATTCTCGTAAAGTGTATGAGGCAGGCGCCGGCGAATAATTTATGTGCATACTACGTTTGCGAGAACATTCGCTTTATGACCGAAAGGAGCAGAGATGCAAAAGATCTTTGGGTACGTAATAAACACAATTCACAATTCTTTTTATCATGATCTAATATATATACACACAACTAATATATTCATATTGATCTCCTTCTTTAAAGAT